>JAWNML010000059.1:5645000-6270000 GCA_035044125.1 Drosophila ochracea | reverse complement strand
GGCCAAAGAGCCAACACGAGCACTGTGTCCATCCATGACACGAAGACGCTTCACCTTTGAGCAGTCCCACAGTTCGACGGCGCCAGTGCTGTTGCCAATGGCCAGGATCTGTCCCTCCTGTATCCAGGAGAGAGAGCATGCATAGTCACCCTCCTCGTACTCCTTCAGTTGTTCAATGTTGCCGCTGGCCGCATTCCACAGATAAACGCAATTGCCCAAAGCAACAGCCACAATATTATCCGCGCTCCAGTCCATCAGATTCAGATCTAGATGGGTAAGAAACAATTAACAATCAAGTAAAAAACGAATTATAAAATACAATTTCAAGTTGATAGCTGTGCAGTTGCTGTAGGTCACTTACAGTAGTCATTAATAAAATCTGGAGCATCGAGTATGCGTTCGGATGTGGTCGGAATGTAGCGTGAACCGCTCTTTGTCGAAATGGGCGTCTTGATTGAGTAGACAACCTTCAAGGGATTTGTATGAGATTCGGGTGCAGCGGGCGCCTTATTCTGATAACACAGAATGCGTCCACCATTATTTTCGCCAAGCTGGGCGACTTCGGCGATGAGTTTCATACGTTCGCTCTTATGGGCCGATGCCTTGACATTATTCTCGTTGTTGTTGTTATTGGTGTTGCTGCTGCTTGTGGGCTGCTGATCGTCGTTCTCCTCATCTGATTTATCGCCCGTCTCCTTATTGCCCTGGGTGAAATGGTAGTGCGCCAGCTCAAAATTAGTAGCTGCACGATTTGGTATAAAACGATCACCGCCGCCCGGAGTCTTTGTTGGAGTTGTTGTCGACTTTTTGCCCTTGACCGCCTCGGTGCTTTTGCCTGGCGTTTTGGTTGACGCCTGAACGCCCGAGAAGCTGGTGTTGTACGACACGGAGAGCACTGATCGAGTAGTGTTCGCGGTGCCATTGAGCGATGCCTCCAGCTTCTTCTTCCAGCGGGGCGCAGGCCCACGCGTCTCGCCGTCCAGGATTAGGGCATTTTGTAGATCGCTTACAAAATTAAATTGAGACATCTCTCACACACCAATAATACTAATATTAAATATGTCACTCAATCGTTAAAAGAGATTTTATGGATAATTTACTTAAATTTTGTTTTTCTTCTTTGGCGTGAAAATCGCAATGGCGTTTTGGAAACGCACAAGTATGAAAAATCTCGCGGCAAATGCTACCAGGGCTGCACAGTCTACGCACAGGATGTCCCAACGAGTTAACAATATAGCTACGAAGAAATATAGTTCTCATTAATCGAAAAACACAAGCTAACAACATTATTATCCAATAAGTAAATCAATAAACATACAATACAACAATTGTGCTAAATTTTAATTTACTCCGATTTGATAGTATTATCGAAATTCAATATTCGATCATATCAAATGATATTATTTTTGCAGCCCTGGAATACAGCTGCCCTAATAACATCAAACTTCACAGCCTTCTATTATGCTTCTATTAGATAAATAAATGAAACACAATTTCTGCCTACACTAGTTTTGGTTATAACAACTTTTGAATAAAGTTCCAGGCAAATTATATTTAAAAAATTCGAGATTCTCTAGAACGTTTGGCGGCATTTAGACCTGTGCAGAATTTAAGCAAGCTGTTAATAACATTTTATTCGAAATGTTAAGTTAACAGGCAGGCGGCAGCTACAGCCACAGCTGTCATACATGAATCACACACACATGTAGCAGGGTACGTAGTGCGTATTTATAACAATTGTACAAAAAATAAACGAAGAATTTGGATATTAATTTCCAAAACATTTAAAGCCAGCCAGCAGTATTTGAATAACGCCCGCTACAATGGCCTTTAACTTCACCGCATTCACGTACATTGTGGCGCTTATCGGCGATGCATTTTTAATATTTTTCGCAATATTTCAAGTCATTGCGTTCGATGAGCTAAAAACAGATTATAAAAATCCTATTGATCAATGCAACAGTCTCAACCCGGTAAGTGAATTTAACTAATATCAATGACTAATAATGACTAATCGATGCCCCAATTTCTTGTAGCTCGTTTTACCCGAATATTTGTTGCACATTTTTATAAATTTATTATTCCTGTGCTGCGGCGAATGGTATTCTCTGTGCCTCAACATGCCCCTCATTGCCTATCATATATGGCGGTAAGTAGTCCATCGATTCTCAATGCGATTATGTCTTACATTTTTCTCCGATTCCTTTAATTGCTTGCAGCTACAATAATCGTCCAGTGATGTCGGGTCCGGGCTTGTATGACCCAACCACAGTGCTGAAGACGGACACGTTAGCGCTTCATATGCGTGAGGGTTGGATTAAATTGGCCGTCTACTTAATTTGCTTCTTCTGCTATATATACGGGTAATAATGCGCTAATAGAACATATTTGTTGTACTCTTTTGTCTAACGTTATGTTTTTTTGTTCATAATTCTGGCTAATTTTAGCATGGTTTATTCGCTCATCTCGACATAGAGGTGGAGAGCACCTGCCTGGGGATCTCATTGTTGTTGGCACCTACAGCGTATCCATCCAACATTTACAAACATTAAACAAATTGTCATCTTGTATGCGCCACACACACTCAACTCCGTGTCGAAGCAAACAATATTTTCATGTGTAAAGTTTTCGGAGTTTGTAATTCATAAATCCGATTCATAACAAAGATATCTACGGCAATCCTCTATTATATATATTTTGTCTGTATTGTTGGAGATTTGTAACGGTTTTTATTATTATAATTATTATTTGTAATAGTTTGCATTTTGGTAGTCAAAACCTGGAACAAATAAAGTAAAACTAGAAATAATATGCTTGATAATGGATTTATTTTCCACATAGCTTGAAGGACAGCGGCCTTTTCGACTGACGCATGAGAATCTCATATCTTTGGAGCAGCACTACGGATCTGAGCACTTGACGTCGTAAAGATTAGAGCACATTCTTATCAGAGCCAGCACTGATATGGATATATACAAACTTCACAAGTTCAACCTATATTTTGTGTACATATCTTGATAATTTTATTTTACAATCGTTAGTCGAAGACACGGTTTTGCATTCGATCTTGCTATGGTACATTTCAAACTCCAATTTCCATAAAAATATATATATAGATGTATATGTGTATGCCATGTATTCACAATAATTTAGAATTGCGAGAGTTTGGGGAGTTT
This sequence comes from Drosophila ochracea, assembly GCA_035044125.1. Lineage (NCBI taxonomy): Eukaryota > Metazoa > Arthropoda > Insecta > Diptera > Drosophilidae > Drosophila > Drosophila ochracea. The sequence goes on along the minus strand of JAWNML010000059.1, from coordinate 6,266,824 downwards.
TCGTGTGTTTGGTATGGGGATATTTAGTATTAATTATGACATAAAAACAACAAAGAATAGGAAGAAAAATATCAAAACACCGAATATCTTAATCATGAGCCAACGATTTTTGGAAACGGATTGAAAATATTTAAGAATCTCGCCATGCGCCGCCTCAATATTCAATTCAGCGTCCGCCACATTCGTATCGATGCGTTCTACAATCTCCTCCTGCTCCTTAACCATATGCGCGAGTTGTTGAAAGATGCCGCCCAACTCCACAATGGTCGATTCAATGTTCTGCATTGTCTCGGCACGCTGTTGCACATAAGTGTCGGACTCATCGTAGATGGCCAGCTGCTGCTGTTGCTGCAGTCGCGCCGGTGGACCGAGCAGCGGCGTCGTATCGCTGCCACCCATCATATCAATGCTCACCGCCTGATTCTCCTCGCTGAGCAGCAACGAGCCCTGCTTAGCAGTCGATGGTGAAACGGTGTGAGCAGCCAGCGGACCGGGTCCTTGGCTAAAGTGGTCACGTCGCGTCTTCTGGTGCTTGAGATTTTCGGTGCGCACCTCAAGTATCTGCTTGAAGTCTGTACTCATGCTGGCCAGTTTGGATTGCAGGGCGAGCACCATGTTCGAGGAATGTGAGACCAGATGCTTGCCATTTGTGGTCCGCCGCTGATTTTTAGAGATGTCTTGCAGCTTGGCGATTTGTTGATTTAGCGCATTCAAATCGCCTTTGATGATGTACGTCAACTCCTGAATTTCCTGCGGTCTATCGTCAAATAGACTCTTCTTTTTGGCCACTAGAAATTTGGGGAAAAGTGTGAGCGCAAATCTGGCATGGGAAAAAACTATAACTAAAGTCAGTCCTAGAGATGGGCATTGTAAATTACGTTTGTAATTTGAGAGTTCTAATTTTTTTTGTGTCACGCCCAAGTTTAATTCGATTGTGACTTACACATGGTCAGCTTCTCCAGTTTGGCGTATGTGCTGGCAATGTTCTTGCCAATGAAACGGGCGACCATCATGAACTCGGAATAGCTCTGGACCTGTTTGGCCTTGCGCGGATCCCTTATGTTGACGGCCCGTGTGATGTTACGTGATTGTAGCGAACGTATCGCATTCGCAAATTCGCCCGTACGATCTCGGGCGGCCATTATGAATACCTCCGGTTGTTCCTCTTGTTCCAAGTCAAAGTTTCCACGTTCCGGCTGCGCTCCACCAAAACTGTAGACGTTCTTCTCGTAGTAGTTGCTGCTGCTGCTGTTGTTGTTGTCAACTTTGTTGTACCCTTGGCTGGAATGATTGCCTGTGACGACAGCCGCAGCAGCGCTCAGTGGCTGTTGGATGAACGTTCGCAACGCCTGGCCAGAGCGGGACGAGATACCGCTGAAGAGATTCCACTGGCGGGCTGCTTTATCGTATTTATCGTCAGCGTCAACGTCTCCCGAAATCGACTGCGGTTCGCCAATATTAATGGCAGCCTCCAACACTGGCTGCTGTGTGACGTATAACACAGGTTGTTGTTGTTGTTGCTGTCCCAGTTGGATTAGTGAATGCTGCTGCTGCTGTTGCAGGTGTTGCTGGTGTTGCTGCTGGTTTTGCTGCAATGACGTGTTTGGGACACTGTAATTGCTGCTGTATTCCTGCTGGTCCGTTTGTTGATGGCGTCGTCGAGTTTGCATCTCATTTCAAGTCAATTTGCTTCGCTGCCTTGATCACCTGCGTTTCCTGTTGTTAATTCTTTTTTTTATTAATTGTTGTTGACGTTGTTTCTTTTGTATTCGTCATACACTATGCTTTGCCTTTACTATGGTTGTTGTTTTTGTTGTTGGACTTTTGAAACTTTTATTGCAATCGGAAGGCGTTACACTTATACCCACTTTTGCTGATAGCTTAATTTGGTATTTGCTCTGTATTTAGTATTTTGATTAACATCACTCGCACATTTTCAGTGGAATCTGACGAATTAATTATTAAATGCTGGATATTTTGACCAAAAAAAAACCATACACACACAGCCAAGCTCTGTCCCAGATGACAGATGACGTGTTGCTGGCGCTCCGCGCTGCTAACTTAACTTAAAATACACGCAATTTGAACAGCAATATTAAGTGCAGAAAACTTGTTTCTTCATATAAAAATCAAACAAAAACCTTTATAGTATAGCTATGCTTAATAATGAAAAAAAAACTCTAGTATAAATCATGCTCAATTAAAGACAAATTGTGATATTTGTTGTATTAAATTTGAATTTATTAGTATATCAGCGTAATATTGGTATTTAAATACTAGTAGACGCAAGTGGACAGCGCCACCGGCAACAAATGACAGCTGCTATTTCTCTCACCGTTCTTCCTCTATGTAGTGTTTTTTTTACATTCACGTCTCGTGTGCCAATTGTACAATAAATTGATGTTTTAAGTTAATTAATTGGAACAAGTCGCTGATTATAAAAGAAGATGACGCTTTACCATTTTGGAAACTGTGTTGCGCTGCTGATGCCATATTACTTCACATACAAATACTCGGGCCTGTAAGTCAACTATCGTAATCTAGGCCACACAATAAATCGTATTAATCAATAATGATTTGTTCCCTCCATTTCAGATCTGAATATGGTGCATTCTGGAAGTGTGTGCAAGCGGGTTGCATTTACATATTTACACAGCTCTGTAAAATGCTCGTTTTAGCCACATTCTTCTATTCGGACACCTCCTCCAACAGCGGAGAATTTAACTTCTTTGCGGTAAGTGGATCAAAAATTTTCCAATTTGTCGATTGAACATTTAAGGCATATTTTCTCTTAAACACAGGAGATTCTTCGTTGTAGTGTAGATGTGGCTGATCTGCTTGGATTCGCCCTGATTCTAAGCCGCATACCTGGCAAGGGTCATTCAAAACTAATCACAGCTGGACTTGGCTGTAAGTGCTGAAACACAAGAAATCACTAAGAAAATTACTTTATTTTTTGTTGGTAAACTTGGATTTCAGGGGCCACCGCCGAGGTAATCCTCTCACGTGGCATTATGCTTTGGGTGGGCGCCCGTGGCACTGAATTTAGCTGGATCTACATACAAAAATGTCTGGAGTCAAACGTTCTGCTTGTACAGCACCTCACCACTGCCACGCTCATTTGGCTGTTCACGCGACATGATCTCAATAAGGCGCTGAAACCGCTTGTTTCTATATTGCTGGCAGTCACCGTCTTCAAGGGCGTCTGGCTGGAGGGTATGTTGCATATCCTCAGCATTGGCGCTTGGTCAGCGATTGCGATTAAGGCACTAGTTGCTGCAGTCATCGGCTTCTGCTCTCTACACATTTATGCTGGCCTTGCCCAACAGATTGGCATTTAATTTCAACATATTTTTATTTCATAAATATTTCGGTTGTCGTTGGATTAAGTACAGTTCTTTTAAAAAAAAAATATAACAATGAACAGTGTAGAGAATTACAAAAAATGTTAATGAATTATAGTTTATGATAATAACGATAGCAAAGTACGAGTTTTTATACAAAATATAAAAAGAGGAAAACAAAACACATCTGTGTTAATTCGCTAACTCGACAAATTCCAAATATTTTGAATAGGTTTTTAAGCTCCACATTAATAACAAGTTATTTTAACAAACCAAAAAAAAATAATTCAAATACGATTCTTAATTTGCTCATTAGATAATTCGAAATCATAATCAACTCTGCATAAATAACAAATGAACAAAAAAAAAATAACAAAATTTATAGTACACTCTATAAGGGTATAACGAAATACAAAAACTATTTTAAAATATCTTCGATGAGTTTGTTGGACTCGGCGCCCAAAGTAATGGCATCAATTTCAAGAGTTCCTGGTTTTGTAGACAGCTCTATAAATCCGTCGCGCTTTAGGCCTGTCGAGTAATGTTGTTTACGTTTGATAAGATAAAATGTTATCATTTATAAGTAAGTACCAAATGTACTTACACAACAAATGGCTAAATGTCAAGGCTGCAGTTATGCGGTCTGGAAAAGATTTCACATACGAGTTGGCATCTATGGACTTTTTGTCGGGATTGTTGCGCAATATGTTCAGCAAATCCATCATAATGCTGTGCGAATCTGTGTTTTAAATAATTAATGTTAATTACATTAGCATGTTGCTAACTCCACATTTTCCTACCAATATTGTTGTTCTTATAACTTTTGGAATGCTCGTATACATTATTATTATTATTATTGCCAGTGTTAATGCTTGGTTGTGAATTGGGCAGCTCAGCAGACTCTGTAGTTGACATTTCCGTAACGTCGTTTACGTGAGCTTGTGATTGGCTTGGGGCCAATATCTCTTTTCCAAGCGCATCATCATAATCGGCACCAAATATTGTCCTTATTGTATTTTCACAGATTAGGTCGACTTCTTCGCTGGAGCGCTTGGGGCGCTCTTTTAATCGATCTGGAAATAGTTTACTAACAACAAAAATATTGCAAAGAAATTAGTCAAAATACAATTTTAGATACGCACTCTTGCCTAAAGCTGCTCAACAGGGCTTTAGCTTTTATATAATGATTGCGCATATTTAGATCAGGTTTTGCTGCTCTTGCGGCCTTGAGGGTCTTAAAGTAGGCTGATCTGTGGCACATGAGTGCTTTATAAGATAGTTTAATGCATTTATCTATTTGTAGTTTACAGTTGCGTTTCCTTTTTCGTGACTGCACAACTGTGGGAAGTGGAGGTAATGGCAACAGTGCCACATCCTCAATCTCTTGACGATGATCGACTGCTTGGGCACCGTTGTTTGGCTGATAAACATCCAATTCATTACCATCTAGTCTGGGCATTTTATAACACAAACCAGTTAGTGAATGATCGGCTGAGCTGCACTTCACTGTAAATAGGTCAGAGTAAATAATAACGAGAGATAACAAACCGTTGACTTACAAGAATTTCTAGGTTGTAGAAACTCTTCGAGAGCTATGAGATCCGTTTGATTCGATTCGCCAAAACCATCACTTAACATTAAATCCTGATCCATCTCGGTTAAAGTCAGTTCATGGGTGATGCTGATTTTATGATCCGATAAACAGGTGCGTGGCATTTGAATCGATGGAGACTGTACACATATACAGATTAACATTATATATATTTTTTTGTATATATTATATATATATATGTACTTGGTATATCTCGTCAATTTGTAGAGCATTACTTTCCGCATTCCACAGGTGACATTCGGCTAACATGTGTCTATAGTATTGAATATTTTGCTTATCCAAAAGCTTTGGGCCCTCGATTCGAGCACGCTTCGAGACGCACAGGGAGATGATTTGTTTGCGTTTGCGGCAACTGTAAGCCGTCTGGGGCCGAGCCCCAACAGCCACTTGAAACTCGTTGCCCATTATTTGATCCAGCAAATGTTTGGTTTCATCTGTTCAACATAATAATACTATAATTAAATTATGATAAAATAAAAAACACGAGCTTACCAAGTAGGGTGTCCACCTGTTGCCCCAATATATAGGTAGCACCGAATGTGAGACGTGTGAGATCCCTGAATGTAACCAGACTACGGCTTCGGGTTTGTAACGCATTATTTGATTCGCTCTTGTCCTGGTTGGAGTCAATAATGTCGTGAATTCGTTCGCTAGAAATTATCACGCATGTGATCAAGTAGTTAGGCAGTTGAAATGAACATTTACCTGCATGCGACAATGTCGATAGCATTAATTTCATGGCGAGAAAATACTTTTGCAGAATGCGTTGACGAATATTTTTTTTCGCCTGCAATCCAGCAAGGCTCCAACGCAAACTGCACCTCCTTAAGCGCCATATCTAACTAATTTGTAGGAAAAAAAAACGGTAAACTCAATGCATCCTTCATGATTTTTGGCGGCGAAAATTGCGCATAACACAACACTAAGAAATAATAATCGAATGCGAGATTTTGAATTGCTGTCTTCAGTAATACTTATTCTCAAGTGCATATTAGTGTTTAAGCGAAAGATATAATTCAACATTCCTGATATTGCTCAGCATGTATTCTGAGCTCCATATTTCTTATTTTTAATTTATGTTCATATTTCTGACATTTTGTATTCTTATTGTTGTTGAAAGTTGAAAAAGGCCGAAATTTTCAATTAGCTGTTAATAACAGTAGAGAAAATGTTAAGGTTTTTGGGTGCCCACAGCTGCATATGTAGCTGTTAGTTTTGACTCAAAAGAAGGTGGACTGCGCCAGTGTTTTTTTGTATATTTTCCGCAGCCTTATAATTCCAACTCCAGCAATTCCATCTCAAAGTCAAGTGCCAAGTGCGGCTCCATCTAAATGGTAAGCTTTAACCATTTACATAAAAGTAATGCAATGACTAATGCTAATAGCTACTGTGTGGAAGCCGACGTGCTGGGAGGTGTGTGTGTGTGTGTTTGTGAGTGTTTGTTGTGTATGCTTATGATTGTTTTTGATTGCGATAAGGGCGGTGTATTTATAATACATTTACTAATTACTTTCAATGCATTGCAGGGTGATAACCAAATATGTGACATTAGCAATGAGGTGCTTGAGGAACTGAAAAAGTTTCGCTTTCGCAAGAGCAAAAACAACTCGGCTCTGATATGTAAGAAACAAATTTAAATACATTTGTTCTTGTTATTTCCGCAATCCTATGGCAAACATTGTAGTCATAGCTAGAGATGGACGAATGTTTGCTTTTTGCTCATCTCTAGTCAAGTATTGCCCAAGGCATTCGTGACCAAAGCGAATTGAGTAAATTGATTGATTGTTTTTCTTTCTTTGTGAAGTGAAAATCGACCGGGAGAAGCAATCCGTTGTGCTCGATGAATTTATTGATGATATATCTGTCGATGAGCTGCAAGACTCACTGCCCGGCCACCAGCCCCGCTATGTGATCTACACATACAAAATGGTGCACGACGATCAGCGTATCTCGTATCCGATGTGCTTCATATTCTATACACCGCGCGACAGTCAAATAGAGCTGCAAATGATGTACGCCTGCACGAAGAGCGCTCTGCAACGCGAAGTGGATCTGACTCGGGTCTACGAGATACGCGAACTCGATGAATTGACCGAGGAGTGGCTGAGGGCCAAGCTCAAGTAGTTAGTAGTTCTTGCTTACTACTACTCCAGCCGTTTTATAAAGCAATATTTTACGAGTAGTTTTTCTAATTACATATGCATGCCACATATATATGTTGTATGGATGCAAATATTTTGAGTGGAGCCGAAGCAAATACCAACGATAACGATACATACCAATACCAAACAAACCAATATATATATATATATATATATATATATATAATGACAATTTTTCTATTTACATTACAATCGTATACATAGCATTGAGATACATACATAATTATCAATATTATTACATTTAAATAATGTATATGTAATGACTTTTAAGTGATTTTAGTTTGTGCATTTAAGTGTGAGTATTGAAAATATGAAATATCAATTGACATTAGCCATGATCTTATAGAAGCTGTGCTTGCCAAATTTATATTCATACAAATATATATATTTATTGTACAAAACGAATACAAAGCAAACATGACAAACAAAAAGAAAAATACAATTCCATTTTATATACTATGCATATAGGCATATGTGATGCTTCAATAAAAAAGTGTTCATATTATAAAGCAAAAACAATAAATATTTTAACTATCTATCTATCTTTATTCATATTTATTAGCAGAGAGGACTTTGAAATTGGAAAAAGTTACTCATTCCAGCAACACATAAATATCTTTTCATACTCATATTAGTTGGGTTTAATTTCTAGTAGTGCAACCGTTGCGCCGCCGTGTGGTGCAACATGGTGTAGCGGCCGTCACTGGGCGTAGGGGGTGGCGGTGGTGGTGGAGCCAACATATGTGCCATGGCTGCCATTCCCATTTGTGTGGCAGCATTTGGAGGCGCCAAATGATGCAGCTGCAACGCATCGTGATGATGCATGGCAGCTGTTGATGGTGGTGCCGCGCCCGGATGATGATGATGGTAGTGATGTGACATGGGTGGCGGTGCCGGCGGTGGCAAATTCAGCAGATTATTATTCGCAGCATGGGTGCGGAAATGCAGGCTTAAGCTATCCGCGGAGTCATAGGCCTTATCACAGTCGGGACACTTGAAATGTGAATGCTGCTCCAGTGTGTCCAGGCCCACTGGATCGGTATCGATGGGCTCATCATCGTCATCATCAACAATATCATGGTCTGTACTCGACTCGAGGGGATGCAGTTTGAGCTTGTGAGTGCGCATATCACGACGTCGACTGAAGGGCTTGCCGCAAACATCACAATGATGATTTTTAATGCCCGTGTGGGTGCTCATGTGCTTGGATAGATCCCCCGCCGTGTAGAAGGCCTTCTGGCATAGGGAACAGATTTGATCGCGTACGCCGCTGTGTATTTTCTGGTGCGCTTGAAAGTTACCCAGTGCTGAAAACTGCTTGGAGCAGATCTCGCACTGAAAAGGCTTGTTGCCCGTGTGCGTTCTTTCGTGAACTTTGAGATTGTATTTCTGCGCAAAGCGCTGGGCACAATAGCTGCAGGCGTATGGCTTCTCGCCAGTATGCGTGCGTATATGCTGTGTCAGTTGTGCGGCACACTTGAAGCTCTTGTGGCACGTGGCCACATAGCATGTGTGTGGCAATTTTGGCACCGGTTTCGGTCCGCGTTTCTTGTGGCTTTCGGGCGGCTTGCGCTGATAACGTGAGCGTCGTTTACTGCGCTTGCCTCCCTCCATTTGGCCCTCCTCCTCATCGCTGGTGTTGAGTTGTATATTGGCGGGCATTGGTTTGATTTCGTTGGCCACGAAATCGGTATTTGTGGCTGCATCATGTCTCCAGGACTCGTGCAGTCCTAAATATTGACGCAGACGCATATCGCTATTTTCGCACTCTTGCTGAAAGTGATAGGCGACGCCCAAGCGATAGAGGCAGTTATTGCAAATGCCAGCGGGCAATCCGTCTGTCTTATAAACCTGTAAGTGTTTTTAATCTTTGCTTACAACAATGATGTGCCAAATAGTTCAGTAAACTTACTCGTATCTTTGAGCACATCATTAACATTTGTGATGGCATCATGGCAAAGTCTGTGCTATAAATAGAAGTAAGTGGACTTGGCGCGCCTTCCTCTAGACACACCCGACATATTTTGTGAACGTTAAAATCCATTTTTTTTTATGATTACTTCCTTTATTTGTAGGTAAACATTTGAAGCCGTGCGTCAGCTGTTCAATGCTCAGTGTTGAGCGTAAGGCTAGTACGCTGGTATGTAAAATGTAAGCAACTATTTTTGAGAGTTCATAAGAGAAAAAATAGGGGCAAACATAAGAATTTCATTTCTTATGGAAACAATGCATAGGCGAGACAAAATTTATATACTATTTAAAAATGTGATTTAGCATATAAAAACAATCAAGCCAACTTTCAGTCAGAATTCTTGAGCTGTATACTATACATTGTTAGTGTTGCAAAACATCTAACACTACACACACTAACTTGTCTAGTATGACCGTATTGTGCGGCGCTGACGTGACAGTTGGTTTGTTTGATTAGGCTCTCTCTTCTCTCAGCCAGCAATCTGCTATTGCTGCTTGCAAAATAAATAAAAAGAACAAGTGAAATTGAATTGTATATATTTATCGTATCAATAAACGTGAGCATTGCAAGCTTGGCATACATGCAACTTGTTTGGCGCTGCGCAGCTGGAGGCGAAATTAGGGCAGCGTGGCGAGAGTGTAGCAAGCAATTTTGGATTTGGAGCACGCAGGCTGTTTGGTGAAATTTGTGTTGTTGGTGCGCTGCAACAGCCAACACCGCCACCAACCCCCCGTCGCACGCCTCCTCCCCATACACACACATACATACCATACACACAAACAAGATGCTGTGTATACAAAATTAGAGGGAGAATATTTGAAAATACACGGCCGGAATATTTATGCTACTGTAAACAATACGAGAGCTAGCGAAATTATTCGGGGTCAAACCGAACACACAGAAGAAAACTAATTCCAGCGAATGCAAAGATTCCAAGTGGCAGTTTTACAAAAGCGCGTACAATGGCAACAAGTCGAAGCGAATGCGAACAACAGCAGGAAGCAGGAGCAACCGCAACGGCAACGGTAACAACGTCAACGGCGCAACTGCTACGGCAGCGTTTAGTTAATGGCGGCAGCGGTCACGAGTCGTTGCCGACGACGTCAACGTCGCAGTCGAACGGCAAAGCAGCAGCAGCAGCAACATCATCAATTGTTAGCAACAACACGAATAGCTCCGGCACTTTTATGAAACTGAAAACCTATCTGTTGGCCTTGCGTCCTTGGTCCCTGTCCGCCAGTTTGATGCCAACGCTGCTCGGTTCGGCGTTGGCCTATCGCTCTCAGTGGTCGGCGGACTTTTCCATGGTCACCTTCTTCCTTACCGCATTCACCGTGGTCACCGTGCACTGTGCCGGCAATGTGGTCAACACTTATTTCGATTTCATCAAAGGCATCGACAAACAAAAGGCTGACGATCGCACTCTGGTCGATCACATACTCACCAAGGATGAGGTTAGTCAACTCATATGCGCATTTTATAATAAACATAATAATAATTAATAATTGTGTTATTGGTTTTAACTCATCAGTTATTAAAATCATTTTGTTATTGATTGACCATATCAAATTAAGATATATTTTGGTCACTTTTGTGTTCACTTTAAGCGTTTTTCATTTAATTGTTGTCCATATTTTTTTTAGGTGGTTTCGCTGGGTGCTATTCTTTACCTGGCTGGATGCGGTGGCTTTGTGCTGCTCGCCGTGCTTAGCCCCGCTAAAATGGAACATTTGGCGCTTATTTACTTTGGTGGCCTATCATCGAGCTTTCTATATACGGGCGGAATTGGTTTCAAATACATTGCTCTGGGTGATCTGGTCATCTTGATATTGTTTGGACCAATGTCGGTGCTATTTGCGTTCATGGCGCAAACAGGTCACGTGGATTGGACAACGATGGGATATGCCATACCGCTGGCCCTCAATACGGAGGCCATACTGCATAGCAATAATACGCGCGATGCGGAAAGCGATGGCAAAGCTGGCATCGTAACGCTGGCCATACTGATTGGACGCACTGCCTCCCATGTGCTATACGCCATGATGCTCTTCACACCCTACTCACTGTTCTTCATCTTTGGACTGAAGTATTCGCTGTGGTTTCTGCTGCCTTTAATTACATTGCCGCAGGCATTTCAAATCGAAAAACGTTTCCGCAACGAGCAAACAATGCATGCAGTGCCCAAGCAGACGGCCAAACTTAATTTCTTCTTTGGAATACTTTACATTGTGGCCTGCTGCTGTGCACAGCAGCTCCCAACTTTCGTTTGGCGCAAACACTAGATATATATATATATATATATATATATATATATATATATAGGAGATATGGCAACGACACTTCCTGAACGGCTGCAACGTTTTTGTGAATTTCATTAGTTTTATATTTTTTTGTAGTATTTTTTTATTTGTTGATTTTAGTGAAATGTAGTATCGAATATTGTATTGTACTATTGTCGCAAGATTGCTGTTGCATAAATTTTTGGAACGCTTTGCTAGTCTCCTAGTCTCTTAACACTTAACTCTTATCATAGAACTGAACATATCGCCTCCACTCTCCCCTTAGGCCCACAGCTTTGGCTACAGTCACTTTATTTATTTCACCTGAACTACGAACTCAATCGATACCTATAGTTTTTATATATATAAATAGGTACTCTTCCTCTCACTCGTTGGAATCATGGACCAAGATCGTTATAGCGTCGGCGTGTGCAACAATATTGAAATCATCTAATGGCTTATATATACATACATACGACAGATGTATGGGAAAACGTTAACGTTACTTTATAGAAACTTGCTTGAGAAACATGCAAAATAAGTTATGAATCGACAATGCTGGCTTTGCTTTTGGTGTAACAATAGTTAGCGTTTTTACTCTTACACCCAACATACACATATACATAATCTATATATAAATACACAATATATACGTATACATCAACATATATACAATACATGTAATTATACATGCATACACACATAATTAGATCATGTAAGCCCAGTGTCTAGCAGCAGGCTCAAGAGTGAGAATATCAACACATACACAATTTTTAAGAAAATAAAAATGAAAAACAAATAAAAATGAAAAGTATATTATATGTACACAAATACTTACAATATGGTATAGATGTACTAGAACAAATGGCAGATCGAAAGATTTGCTGTGAGTAACCGTTGTTTTCCAAGCATAAATCACAAAACCTATGCATATAAACAAATAGCTTTAAATAACAATAACAGAAATACAAAAAAAAAAAATCGGAAAAAATACATATTGTGTGTATATAGAACAAATAGAAATGAAATTGAATTGTTGAATACAAATTCATAAAATTAGTACATTTTTGAAATTCATTTTGTGGCAATATGTTTGTACGCTAAGCTGACAAATCGTTCTTCATATATTAATATTTGTATTCGTGTTTGTATCGTAATTTTAGTGCTTAAATTTAATTTTCGTAATTTGTAATGCACAATTGAAATGCTTTTGTTGTTTGCTGAAGAACATACGAAATATCGAAAGGACAAGTTGAAAAGAATTGAAATGGAATTGTCAATGTGAATCAAAACAATTAACTAACAACTTTGTAGACTACTAAAATAAAAACAAAACAAAACAAAAGGAAAATCAACAACAATGAACAATAATAATTATAGTTATATGAGAAATTAAAAACATAATTAGAAATGTAACAGCAAATCGTGTTCAATTTATATTGCATAATTAAACAAAATGGGATTAGCGGATATTTCGATAATATTTAATCCATGCTTTTTTTTGGGATAGCTTTAAATTGAGCAGTATTCATGAACTGCTGAGACTGTCTGCTTTACTCTGCATTAAAAAACTTGAGCAGTAAGGCTGAGCCTACTATATTCTGTTTTAGAACAAGTCTTGCAGTAAGATTGTAGAATTCATAAAAGTTACATAAACTGGAACGTTTTGAATTTTCAAAACGTAGAGTTTATGAATTGAGTGGCAGTATTTATTTCTCAATTAGTAGCCACATTTATTTTTTAGGACAATCTTGCCACTAGCATGGCATCGTATGGCTTCACCGCAGCCGTAGCACCCTCGAGTGGTACCTCCTCGGGCATCTGGCCAGGAATGGCCACCAGCCTGAAGTGCTGCAACAGCGTTGTGGTCAACATAAACAGATTCTGACGTGCCAGCAAATCGCCCATGCAACGATGACGCCCAAAGCCAAACGGATTGAACGACTCTGGCAATTTGATTTGCCCGTCGATCAGATAGCGTGTCGGATCAAATATTTCTGGGTCCGGAAAGTCGACGGCGTTGATGAGCATGCCACGGAAGCAGGCAATCACCATTGTGTCCTTGGGTATCTCATAGCCAGATAGACGTGTATCGCAAACGGCACGATGTGGAATACCGCAGGTGTGCATCATAAACATGCGCACCGCCTCCAAGGTGATGGCCTCGCAGTAGGGCATCTTGGCCCGATCCGACCATTCGGGTATGCGCTCCAATCCGATCGCCTCCTTGATTTCAGCATAGGCACGCTCCTGCATCTCTGGCTGCCTAACCAGATGCATGAAACAGAAGCCCAGACTTTTGTTCGTCGTCTCCGAGCCAGCGAGAAACATGTCCAGGCATATGGCCAAAAGGCTAGCATCACTGAACATGGAACTGTCGCTGCTCTCCTGGGCACGCAAATAGCTATCCATTAAATCGCGTGGCTCATCATAATTGCGATACGTGCTGCGATGCAGCTCAATCTCCTTGCCCATAAATTCATACAAAGCTCGATGGCTGTCCACAAAGCCATTGTACCCGGAATAGTCGGGCGCAATGAAGCGCAATAGCGGAAAATGACTGAACAGGGCACCCATCATGTCAATATTCTTGAACAGCTCGAAGAACGTTTCCAGCAATTCGGTTATTTCCGGTGAGCCCGGCTCATAGCGTCGTCCGCTGAGCATGCACCACAGCGTATTCAGCACATACACACTGGTCAGGTCATGCATCTCGATCCGCGCCTGCTTGCCGCCCGATGCCTTTACACAAGAGCGCAAATTCTGCAGCAGACAACTGGCCTCATTGTGGACAATGGCCATCATGCCGCTGCGTGCGAATCCAAAATTCTTGAGATGCCGCAAGATGAAGCGACGTTGCTCCACCCACATTTCACCATCGGTCAGCAGGACGCCCAGGCGGGCGTTAAAGGTGCGCAGGCGATAGAAGATGCCATCGGGACGACCATCAATATCCTCGTTTGTCATCATCTCACCAATGGCATCGTTCGTATACGCAATCACAACCTTATCCTTACCAATTTTCAGGCCATAGTAACCATATGGATTGACATATCGCCGGGCCAGCTCATCGATCACCTTGCAGAACATTCCAAGCCGCACACGCAGTTGAGATATCTGCAGAGCACTGCCCACAATCGGAAACCAGCGTGGACCTGTATTGTGGTTAGAATGATAGATTGATTCAACTGGTACAAAATGCATATTTGAAAACAAATTTAAAATGATATTCGAAAGTTAGATATTCGAAAAAGTCGACTTGGGTTGGCCATAAAATGCTTTTTATAAGCAATCTTTTTTTTTTAATATTTTCTAAAAGATTACCGAACAAAATGCAGTCGATCAAACTCTCTCTCATCTCATTCTCTTTTTGTATTTTAAATTCAGTTTAAGATTTTCCACTATCATAACTTTATCGAAACTGCACTGATTTTGAAAAGCATTACGATTTTGAGCTAGATTAATATGACAATAATAACAATTGAGAAACACGATTTTCAAAAGAATTTTCATGTTTAAATTCTATTCCTGAAAATCTATTTGGCTTTGTTAAAGCATACTCGATTTTCAGAAGCCATATCTTTTTAAACATGTCTTGTACTTTAAATTATAACAACACTTCTGTTTGGAAATAGGATTTTTCATATTTCCCCTTAAGCTTTGCACCTACCGGGTGGAAATTTGTCAGGCTTCCTCACACCGCTAATAAGGAAAAGCAGCACAATTGTTGCAAAGAAGATCACAGCATAAAACATATTGAGTGTTGCTTTGATTTGTGGATGCTGTGCAGATTAGCAAATAGTGATGCAACACCCGATGTTGTCACTTGTTGCTTTCACTTGCTGTGAAGCTGCTGCACGAGCGTGTTGCGTAATCCGATGTTGCAAACACAGCGCCTGTGGTTGCAGCAGTTATCGTTGCAGTTATTTGTTGCACTATTGACAAACACTTTTCCGACTAAACAGCCTTCGCCTTGGCGCAATCTCTATTTATAGGCGCCTTCGGAAAAGCTTTCGTTCAAACTGGTTCCAGCATGTCTTGCGCCAGAGGAAACCTGGCAGGCAGCCTGTTGTCTATGTTATACTTTGAGAGCTGATCTACGACCAGCTTTTATTTTAGAGTGACCCTGATTTGGATTTTGAAACGAATTAACAACTCCATCTTATCATAAGTAATGGAAAAAATTTACACTTTCAAATGTTAAAAAATTAATCTAAGAACTGCATTCAAATTTTTTTTCTTGTCGAAATTTTAATTGTAGCTCGAATTAAAATTTCTTCTCTAAAATTGTAATGGTTTTCGCCCTTATTTATAGCTATTAAACTTATAAAATAAGTTGGCAACTTAGTGTTGATAATCAAAACTAAATCTTAGCTTTTCCGATATCCCTAAACGGCTCCCAATTATTTAACCGATATACCTATTTTAATACGACCATAAAATATGTTTTATAATCTACTTTTATGATTATATATTTTCTACAAGATTATAGAATAACATGCAGTCGAGCAAACTCTCTCTACTCATACCCCTTTCATATTTCCCTATTGCTTTTTTTATCTGTTACGATTATCACCTGCTGCCGCATATCAATCCGCATACACTAGCCAAAAAACGACGTTGGAAAATGTTGCAATTTTTCCAAACTGATGAAGGATGCTTTAGTCAATCAGTTTAACGTTAATGTGGTGCCAGTGTTTCTGACCCACTGACCATTGTCATTGCCGCTTTTCACAAAGTTCAATTTGTGTGACCGCAACATTGAAAGTGGCGCAACAATAAAAATACGCGGTTAAATTATAAACAAAACATGGCCTAAAACAGTGCAAGGAAAAACTTGTTGAATGCAACAAAGAAAAAACCACACGAACCCGTTTGGAGGCCAAATTTCATTTGATTGCCGATTATGTCATAAATCCCAACTGCGGGAAATGGTGGTGAATTGCCTGTTTTGAGGTGGCCACGAAAAGATACAATTTAAAAAAATCGAAATGGCAGCTTGTTAGCCTTTTTGAAAAATTGGCGAAATTGCGATGAAAGGCTGCTCATTGAAGTGCTGGCAACGGAGCCAAACGGACGCAAAAGCAATGGGATTTCGGTAAGTGAGAATTTCAAATGTTTTTTTCAGTTCATCCTTCCCAGCAAAATGTTTTAAATATTCGATTTGTTTGCAGTGTTATGATTTTGGCAGTTATGGGTTTAGGCGCCATGTACATGACGCATCTATTGGCCCAGGACTGGAATCGCATTAGGCCCATACAACAGGTGACGAACCTGGCGGGACAAGTTGGTACTGTACTGAATCTGCAGCGAATACCTGCTCTGATTGGGCAGGCCAGCAACGCATTGAATTTGCAACGTGGCAAACGCTCCACGTTGAGTCGTGAGTTGGACTGGGTGCATGGCAGACCGGGGACGAAAGATGGCGGCGATGCTGCAGTGAATCCGTCGATGTCCATTGATTGGAAACGCATTCTATCCCGCGATCCTTTCGAGTGCCTGCAATCGCTGATCTGTCAGCTCATGTCCGGCGCTGAGGCGCATTCCGCGGAGGCGGAGCTGCTGATGAATTACCTTGAATCCACTGTTGAAATGGCGCCAGTTAAAATTGGACGCGCCTTCAGTCGTGGACTGGCGTTACGTGGCAGCAGTGAGCGCTGCTTTAATGAGTATCCATTCTGTTTGTACTCGGCCAAGACGATGATGCGCATCCTGCGCTGGTTTAGCGAAACGGGCAGCGTGCCCGAAGACGATGCATAGTCAAACAGTTGCCAATTGTTGCGAGCTTTAAGAGGCGGCTATATAATACCTCTAATACATTTTTATGCTTACAATATTATTTAAAGTTATTAACTAATTTTTACCTTACTTGTTGTGCGAGGAACTTGAATAAAAAGATATATCTAAAAAATAACAATAATTGTTTGCCCTTAAAATACACAGGATTATTTTTTACAAGATATATTTGTCTCCATTGTTATATTAAAAAGTGTGTTTGTAACAATTACCTTGTTATATAGTTTTTCAGTATGCAAAAATATGTATGTATATGCATAGGTATATATATTCTATATAAAATAAAAGATAAGTATATATATAGCGGAATGAATTTTCAAATTCAAATAGTGTAAAATTATAGTTAGCCTGTGGAAGAAGCTTTCTTTCTATTATCTGAGATAAGTGTATTTTGTATATGTGTGTATGTAGTATATAGGTACAAAATCAAGGAAACTCGTGTTAGCTTTGTGTGGTGTGTGTGTGCTTTACATAACAAATGAGCAAGCGATCAAGAATTATTGGAATTTTAATAAGCTTTGCAAGCTTTACAAGTTAAAGTTAAACTTAGTTATACAAATTAAGCAGCTTCTTCAAACGTAAGACTGTTATTTGTTCAGTAGTGTAAAAAGAGATAGAGAGAAAATCAAAGAGAGAGCACTGATATAGGAGAGAGCTTTCGTTTCGAATTTGTGCAATTCTTGAGACGCGAGATTCATAAAAAATTTGAGCGCCAAATCATAAATAATATGTTTTGTGTTTGTATAAACTAAATAAACATTGCACTACAATTAATGTTTGCCGTGGAGCGTAACGCTTGTGACATCCTTGACAATCATTTCGGCCACCTGCCAGGCAATTTCCTCCTGCACATTATCCTCCGGCAGATTGACCAACTTCCTCATAGCATTCTTAACGCTCAACGACCAGGTTGGTGCCTTGTGTGATGCGAAAGCATCGATAGCCTCAAAGTCCCGCTCATAGCGACCCAGTGAATTCACATGTCCAAATTTTAAAGCACTCACTGGACGCTGCCACAGCAGTTGGGGATTTGTCAGCTGCCTGGCATCGATGTTCATATTAGCCCCCGTTGTTGTTGCCGTCGACTTTAGCATTGGTTTGTGTGTCGTCTCCTGACCAGCGAGCAGTGTATTGTGCTGCGATATAGGCGTGCAGTCCGACATGGACATGGTTTTGCGATGCCGCCGTTGCTGTTGTGCGCTCAGCTTTGGTGCTCCACGGAGGCTTAGCTTGTGCGGCAGACTAAAGGTATCTGAGGCATCATCCGACGCTTGAGCGGGGCACGTCTTCAACTTAAGCTCATTGACATACTTGTCGAATATGTGGGATTTGAGAAAAGCGGCAAAGTACTTCTGCTCCAGATATTTGGCAGTGACTAGCAGTGCCAGATCGAAGGCTTGCGCCAGCTGGCCGGGCGCACAAATAGCCTGCTCGACGCGCAGCCGTAGCTTCTGTGACATCCACAGACGACACTCGGACTGTAGAGAAAAGTAACGTTCGTAGATGATCATCGCATCCGACTGAGCAGCACGCTGATCATCGTAGCTCTTGCGAAAATTGATGGCCGTTATCCAGAACTCGAGGCATTCACGCTCCTGTTGCTGTTCCAGATATTCGGTTAGATAGAACAGTGCCAGCTCATCGTACAGCACATCGTAGATATTCAGAGATGCGGCATTGCCCTCGATTAGTTCCAGACAGTATTTGCAATAGTAGCTGCTCTGCCGGAAGCACTGCAAATGATCCTGCTCGAGCTGTTGCAGCACATAGTCTCGCGCCTCATCAAAACAGCTGGCTGGTATCGGATTATCGCTGCCCTTGCCGCACAGAAGCAGTGAAATGTGCGCCAGGATGACAATGGGCAGGTCCACCATCAGAGGCGCATTCACAATTAAATACTTTTGATAAATGGCCATCGCATCGTTGATGCTCGCCGCACTTATCGACTGCTGCCCCGTTGTTGCAGTAACTTTGTGGCGACACGTCGTCATCGTCGTTGTTGCTGGTTTATTGTTCATCTGTTTGCTGGTCTCCGCATAGATGCGACTCTTTTCGTCATCGGTGAGTGGCTTGCGCATTGACAAGTCACACAGAGTTTTCAGTTCAGGTACATCGTTCTCCTCATCCCCTCCGTTCACAGCAGGCGCCTCCTCCTCCTCCTGCTGCTGTGCATCGACTGCAGCAGCTTCTGCTTCTGTTGCTAAATCATTTGGTCGCTGTTGCTGTTTCTGCTGTTGGAGTTGATTTAATGCTGCGCGCTTAAAGTTCTCTATGTCCAGATAGAATTTGATTAGCGGCAGCGCCTGCTGCGTCTCCAAATATTGTACAAAGTAGCTTAGGCAATCGGGCTCGCTGACAATAGCCGTTAGCGTCATCGATAGACGTGAGCTATATTTGAATATATCTGCAAGGAGCATTCATAAAATGATATATTAAAGTTGGGTAATTAAATGAATTCTAATCCTACAAATAATTTAATGATTAATATTAGAAAAGCATAGTTAAATCGAATTGGAATTCTTTCTGATGAGCGGGCAATACACACACCACATACTTAATTAAAAATAATTTCATAAAATGGAGCAATTGTTTTGAATATGCATGTGAGCAAATTTGAAATTGGCTACAGGGTATCTGCTAGTTAGGCTTTCTCAACTGGAGCACAACTGTCCGGAAATCTCCACTGCAAAATAAACAAGCAATCAAACTCACACACACACACACACTGTTATGAACCTATTATTTTGCAATATTGTTAGATTTACCTTCATCAGCTGGCCCCACATTTAGCAGGCTGTTGTTGCCTAAGCTGACTGCATCCGAAGTTGCTGACAATGTCGCCTCCGCCTCCTCCTCCATGAAGACTTCATCACAGAAACTTGTTGTTGAGCGCAGCGAGTGACGCTTTTGCGCCGCTGCCGCGCAATCGACCACTTCATCATCTTCGTTGTTAGCATCCGTGTCGTGAGAGCTGCGTCGGCGGCCTGTTTTTTTGTGTACGTCGTAAAAGCGGAATTGACAGCAAAACAAAACACACAATAACACAGCAATTATTTATCACATCGAAAACTGTATGCTTTATAAAACTTACTCGTCTGCCTTTTAATATACTTTAGCATATTCACATTCTAGTTGTTCAGTTGGCAATAATATTGTATATTAATTAAGCACAAATTAGCATTAATAAATAGCACAATAATAAAAAGCCTGAGAAATTTTGGTAAATGCTTACGGAAGGCAGGGATGTACAACAGGGCTGCAAGTGCTGTGCTGTAGATATATCGATATTATCGTGTCTGGCGGATAGAGTAATCGACAATGACAGTGTGCACAAACGAGAAATTGTTGTAATTGCATACATGACGGCACAAGCAGCTGAGGGACAACGTTGCGTTTTTCTCCACACAAGTTTCTATTTTATGTTACCTCAAAATTGGAGTAATTCTAAGCGAAAATTGTGAGTGAAGCGACATCGCTTAGGGAAAACAAAGAACGGAAAAGGAAACAAGAGGATCGCAACAAATCGCAAACCCGGACACTGATGAGCGCGACAGCCGTGACTACGGGCGGCGCTGCCGGCGACAACAACAACAAAAATAAGAACGAGAAAAGAAACAACACCGCAGCTACAGCCACAGCTCTGGACGATGTGGTGCAATATGTGACGTTGCACGTGCGTAAACCGACGCCGCTAAGTGGTGTTGTGCTGCCCTTTGTGCCACTCTATCTGACCGCTTTTTATCTGTGGATCTACGTGTACAAAAGCCACGACACCGATGAGACTGCCGCCCTGCAGCAGCAGAACACAACGGATGATGTGTTCGATCGACTCGATCAGGATGACGGCGCCGCTTGGAATGAAATTGGCTTCATTGCTGTGGTAGGCATTGCATTTCTGCATGTGCTCACCCTGCTCTTCTGTTACTGGAGCGTTCACGTGCTCGCCTTTCTCACATGTCGACGGGTCAAGCAGCCGGCGTTGGGTGTTCTAGCCAAGGTGGTGCCCACTGCGAATAATGGCAACTCTAAAATTGTGCCCATACAGAGCCTGAAGCTGGAGGATGGCCAGCAGCAGTACTATCTGGTGTTTCAGAAGACCAAATACGTTTGGGATGAGAACAAGGCGACGTTCCGTTCCGTGGAATTTCCCGTCAATGAGCTGCTGAGCACTTATGCCAACTCCCGCGGCCTGGAATCGGAGCAATCGATTAAGACCGCCATGCAAACGTATGGCAACAATGAAATGGATATGGTTGTTCCGGAATTTCATGAACTATTCATTGAGCGCGCCACAGCGCCGTTCTTTGTGTTCCAAGTGTTCTCGGTGGGTTTATGGTGCATGGATGATTTCTGGTACTATTCGCTGTTCACGCTCTTCATGCTGATCGCTTTTGAGTGTACGATTGTTAAGCAGCAGCTGCGCAACATGTCCGAAATACGCATGATGGGCAATAAACCGTATTTAATATATGCGCTGCGACAGAACAAATGGCGTCACATTGGCAGCAATGAACTGTTACCGGGCGATCTGGTGTCCATTACCCGTTCTCAAAATGATAGCATAGTACCGTGCGATGTGGTCGTTCTGCGTGGCACTTGTATTGTGGACGAGAGCATGTTGACTGGCGAGTCGGTGCCACAGATGAAGGAATCTCTTGAATCGCTGCAACAGCTCAACACCGAACTGGATGTAGAGGGCGATGGCAAGCTGACTGTACTCTTTGGGGGCACCAAAGTCGTCCAGCATACGGCGCCCAGCAAGGTATCGATGCGTGCCCCCGATGGCGGTTGTATTGGTTATGTCATCCGCACTGGTTTTAACACATCCCAGGGACGACTGCTGCGCACCATTCTCTTTGGCGCAAATCGGGCGACTGAAAACAATTCGGAGACATTTGCGTTTATTGCATTCCTGATGGTTTTCGCAGTCGCCGCTGCATCGTATGTGTGGGTCAAGGGAAGCGAGGATCTGGAACGCAATCGCTACAAACTGTTTCTGGAGTGTGCTCTCATACTGACGTCGATTATTCCGCCAGATCTGCCCATTGAGTTGACGCTGGCCGTGAATACATCGCTCATACAATTGACCAAATTATTTGTCTTCTGCACGGAACCGTTTCGCATTCCATTTGCCGGCAAGGTGCAGATCTGTTGCTTCGATAAGACGGGCACCTTGACAACGGATAATCTAATGGTCGAGGGCATCGCCGGACTGACGCCCAATGGTAAATGTGTGCCCATTGAGGAGGCGGAGGAAGCCACAATTCAAGTGCTCGCCTGTTGCCATTCGCTGGCCCTGCTCGACGATGGCCTTGTTGGGGATCCGCTGGAGAAAGCCGCCTTGGCTGCCGTGGACTGGAACCTCACCAAGTCGGACAGTGTGATACCGAAACGTGGCAAGGTTAAGCCGTTGCGTATCGTGCAACGTTATCATTTCTCATCGGCCCTGAAGCGAATGTCTGTCCTTGCTGGCTATCTGACGCCCTTCTCTAACGATATCAATTATATTGGCGCTGTCAAGGGTGCTCCCGAAGTCATTATGGGCATGCTGAAGAACATTCCACAAGATTACGAGAAGGTAAGTGGATCAGGCAACA
Source organism: Drosophila ochracea (assembly GCA_035044125.1). Lineage (NCBI taxonomy): Eukaryota > Metazoa > Arthropoda > Insecta > Diptera > Drosophilidae > Drosophila > Drosophila ochracea. The sequence goes on along the minus strand of JAWNML010000059.1, from coordinate 6,244,062 downwards.
AATTTCAAATAGATAAACCAAGTTTATTCGTTCAATTTACAGATCTACTTGGAATACGCACGCCGTGGTGCACGCGTTATGGCGCTGGGTATCAAGGAATTTGGAACGCTTGGTGGTCAGCGCATACGCGAACTAAAACGTGAGGAGGTGGAATGTGACCTGACATTTGCCGGCTTCGTGATCATCTCATGTCCAATGAAACCCGACTCCAAAGCCGTAATTAAAGAGCTCGTGCACTCATCGCACAAAGTGCTCATGATCACCGGAGACAGTCCGCTGACCGCTTGTCATGTAGCCCGGGAGCTGCGCTTTACGACCAAGAAACTTCTGATATTGACGCGACCGCCGCTGCAACAGGAAGGTACGGATGACTGGAGCTGGGTGTCCGTCGATGGCGAGCGCACCTATGCCGTGGACGAAGGGAAGGCAGCAAAAAACATTGCCATGCTGCTGGCCGCCCACGATCTGTGCATCACCGGCGAGGGATTAATGTATCTGCAGCAGTCGCATCCTGCCTACATGCTCAAGGTGTTGCCCCAGGTCACCGTCTGTGCGCGTTTCGCACCCAAACAAAAGGAGTACATCATAACGACACTGAAACAGCTTGGCTACTATACACTCATGTGCGGCGACGGCACCAACGATGTTGGCGCCCTCAAGCATGCTCACGTGGGTGTCTCTCTGCTGACCAGTGCGCCCGTGAAGCGCAAACGCACCGAACAGGAATTGCAGCAGATCAATGCAGCTGCCACAGCGGCCGCTGCAGCTGCAACGGCCAACGCCAATCAACAGCTGTCGCCGCGTGAGCGTGCCCTGCGTCGACGCCAGGAGCATGTCGATCGGACACAGGCGCGTCTCCAGCACGCCCTGCGCGACATGGAGGAGCAGACAATGGTGAAATTAGGCGATGCGTCTATTGCGGCGCCATTTACCAGCAAACTATCTTCAATTATGTGCGGTAAAGATGAAGACTAAACATGATTTACAGAATAAAATACTAATAAATTTAACTGGATTGCTTGCCTCCACAGTCAACCACATCATCAAGCAGGGCCGCTGCACTTTGGTCACCACACTGCAAATGTTTAAGATTCTGGCGTTGAATGCACTCATCCAGGCCTATTGTCAGTCTGTGCTCTATATCGATGGCGTCAAGTTCAGCGATACTCAGGCCACCATGCAAGGCATTTTTATAGCGGCATGTTTTCTGTTCATTACACGCTCCAAGGTAAGCTGCTGCTCATGAATAATTTACTTATGGTTAATGAATATAAACAATATATATTGTCAATGGCAGCCACTGAAAACGCTGTCGAAGGTCGCACCACTACCGAACATATTCAATTTGTACACCATATCAACGATACTCACACAATTTGCGGTGCACTTCGGTGCGCTCTACTATCTAACCAGTGAAGCCACGACGCTGGCGCCGCCCAGGTAAATAAATGACAGCGTGGTATCACATATAATATATATAATTAATCCCTTTTTAGAGTGGGCAAGGTGAAACTGTATATTGACATGGATGCCGAAGAGAAAACCAAATATGATCCGAATATAGTTAGCAGCACGGTTTATATCATTTGCGTATCGCTGCAGGTGGCCACCATTGCGGTTAACTATAAGGTCTGTCTGCCTTCTGGCATGATCACAAATTGCATATATTGTTTGTATTAAATTTTGGTGTATTTTAGGGACATCCGTTTATGGAGAGCCTGCGAGCTAATCGTATGCTAATGTGTGCCATTGGGGCCTCTGCTGCTTTGGTGTTGTTCCTCACCACTGGCATTGTGCCCGGCCTGACGCAATTCTTTGAAATCGTTGATTTTCCAGCAAATGTGCGTACTATACATATATACTATATATATCTGATAATAATCCTTAATATTTACAGTACCGCCAAACATTGCTCGTTGTACTGGTTGTGGATATTGTTGGTGCGTTTGCATTGGATCGCATTTGTTCATTCCTATTTGGGGAGACGCGTAGCAAGTCCAAAGTCTTAAACTGTTAGAGCTATTAGTTCCCAACAACCACAAACGACTTAGACAGCGCATCATTCAGTGCGCAGATTCCACCTCCTTCTCCTTTAATAAGTAAATTTTCAATATATCTCCAGTATGATTTTCATAAATTTGTGAGTTGAGTCCCTCCCTCAGGTCTATCAGCGGCACCACTGGCTGCAACTTGTATTTAGTCTTAGAGTGGTTTATTTTTGGCGTCGGTTTCTTAATTGTTTAAATTAATGAACAATACAAATAATGCATTTTTTGCTCATACATGTATTTGAAAGGTTTGTGCGCTTAATATGTCGGATCTAATGAGTATATTAATTAAAATATGCAATTAGTAAAATTGACGTAAGAATTTGTAATCGTAATAAATATGTAGCTAAAAAAATACAAATGAAAAAGTGATCTTTAAGTGTCGACATGAGTCTCTTCATCAAATTTAGAATCCTCGAGCTGCTTAAATTGTATCAATATGACCAAATATGTGGTCACAGCCGAAAAGATCTAGAACAATTAGATTAACAAAATATATTATAATTAACAAGTAATCCTTGACTAACCTTAAAAAGGGTTGAGTTGTCAATGGCAAAGAAACCATAGGCTGTAAACTGTACCTCCTGTTTAATGCTTTTTGTCAGAAATTTATCAATCTGATGGTAAGATAAACAGGTATTTAGGTATTTCCATATTATACTTTTGGTTTAGATATAACCTACGATATTTTGGAACTCCTTGCTCTTGCCATAGACACGTGCCAGTATTTGTGATGTGATATTTGCCTGCAAGAGTGAAAAAGGTCAACTGATTAAGTCAGGGATTAGACGAGTTATGCCAACCATAACACACCTCGCGGGTGGTGGCACCACAGTTACGCGACAAAAGGGCCAATAGGGAGATGTGCAGGCACAACCATGCCATACACCACTGCATTATTTGGGACGTGATGCCGCCCCTGTTGCTCGAGATCTGCACGAAGAGATTATACCAATTCGTGGTCACCGTATAGAACGAGAAGCCCAGAAAGCACACAATTATCAAGCTGCAGCACTCATTGATGCTCTTATAAATACGCAGCAGCCGGTTGTGAGTGCGGTAAATGAATAACGAATCCTCCGCAAAGTTTTCCATGCGCGCCCGTATCTGACGACGACTCCTGTTCCGCTGCTGCACATACGTGTATCCATTCAGCAGCTGATTGACGAACTGAAAGCGAATGCATACGATGCGCAACAGAGCCGAGGCAAACACTATATAGGTGGCACTTAAACCATTTTGTATCGCAAAGAAGGCAATCAGGATATAGGAAGTGGGCGTTATAATGCCCTCAACCTCACGGACGCGCAGCACTAGAATATATGCCTGACAGCAAACAATCACCAAGAGATATTTAATCGAGAAATTGCACTGATTGCTGAGCGCAACGCCAAACTGACGCAACACCTCCTGATCCAGCTGGAGGATGTCGTTTATGATCTGCAGTATGTATTTTGTATTCCGACCGCAAACCAATACCGCTAAGGAATGGGAATAGCGATAATGAGTGACTGACCGATCGGAATGGGATCTGGCGAAACTCACTCAGCGTATAGGTGGTAATGCAGAGCAACATTTCAATCCATTGATTCACATTATCCGTCTCGCTCATCGAGTGGAACAGCTGAGCCGCATTGGGTGTCAATAGGCTGTAGATATTGAATACGGTCAGGGCATGGACGACGCCACGCACAAAGAACGAATAGTACTCGTTGGTCCGAGTGGGTGGTGCAACCTCATAGCTGGACACCTGCTCATAGATGGGCAGCAAACCGGTCACCTTCAGCACCGACAATATCGTGCTGATCTCCCCGAACGCGGGGTTCTCGAGCGGACCAGAAGTCGATGGCGCTGTCTCTGGCCGAGCAAATGTATCATTGAAGAGCGGCATGCGTTGGGGCGAAATGCGTCGCGGATTTAGACGCGATTTATGCGATGCCATTTCAATTACCCAAGTGTTGGGACTCATTGCCGATGGGACACTGACACCGCCACAAGAATTTTACTAACTAGATGCTTATTGGGTGGGTTCATTTGGAACCCCGATTGAAAACGCACATGGCCGTATCAGATGTAGATATGTGACTCCATTAAAATAATTAATTTGTATGTCGGCGCTTAATATTGGAAATTGCAATAACTAGAGTAACCCTATGCTTTTTAATGTGCACTGGTGTGTTGTTGTGAATGTACTCAATAATAGTGGTGAATGCACTCACTTGTACATTGGGTTATATACATAGATGTAAAACCCTTGCCAATACTTGGGACTTTAATCATTAAACCCAATTTGAATATGAGCTCAAAAGTATTCCAAAAAACAGATTTTATCTCTTTAAGACACTCATGAGTACACTCATGAATATTATTAACTCACAAACCGAAAGAAAATACTTATAAACACTATGAATTTTGCCGTCCACCTATTCACACATTCACTCGGTCATATGAATAAATTACTCGTACTCACCTCCGATGCCAGGCAATCAAAGGAGCTGCATATAACGGCCATTATCATTGTCTCCGCCAGGACCCAGGCACAGGACAGGCCCATCGTATTGTATTCTTTGCGTAGCTTGATGGGTGTGGTGAGTGTGGCAAATGCCAGATAACTCTGATTGGTCACAGTGTAGAAGGAGAAGCCGAAGAAGAAGAGCAACGCAACACCAGTCACTGCATTCACATTCTCGGTGATGTACCGAAATTTGCAGAGTATCTCGATGAGATTGCTCAGCTTACACCAGTCATCCTTCTCATAGATCTGTTTCCTCTTCTGCGTGAACTGATCGAGCCGAGCGTTGAGGAATTCAATCCGCTGCGCCAGACACTTGAGGACAGTGCGCAGATAGATGGCCAACATGCAGGAGTAGAGCATCTGCAGACTATAGATTAGCATGAGCATGCACTGGCGCGATGGAATGATGTCGCTCAGATAGTGGATATAGTAGAAGGCGACAGCCACAACGCTTGCCGAGACAAACACCAGCAGAGTGCCCAGAAACCGGCAGCTATAGTTCGCAACGTAGCCATTCGCCTCCATATACTCATCCAGCTTGGACAGATCACGGATGGTGCGAAAATGTTTGGATGCATTCAGCACGCTGGAGACTACAATTACCGTATAGCTGGCTATGCAGAACAACGTCTCAATGGTGCGATTAATGTCCTCAGTGTCGCCTTGCGCATTTGCAATCAGCTTGTAGCCCTGCGATGCAAACAGCACATCCTCGCAGAGTAACACCGAACTGACCAACAGAATCACAGCCAAAGTTCGTGCGTAAATCTTTCCAACGGTGCTCATGCTAAAGTTATCCACCTGATCGCCATTAAAAAAGGGCAACAGGCCACACAGCTGGATGGGCGTGGACACGCTCTTTATATCACGCAGGATCTTCATTACCATTGTGTGGACTCCGAACTACAACGACAAATTGGAACAGAGCTGAACCTTCACATGCTCTACGCATATCCAGTGATTAAGTGCCTCTCATTTTGTCTTTGACATTACCATCAAACGTTGTCATTAAAACGATTGGGAGCAATAACCGAAAAGCTGCTCCACACTTTTTGTAAGTTAAAGTTTCACGTTGGAAACCGATAGAGCTGTGTGGAGGTCAATTTTAGGAACATTTTTCACTATCCACACACTGTAACTTTTTCAATAGTGTACCGTATTTCAAAGACACTAATTTTTTAAACTCTAGAATAATTATTCATTTAAATTAGAAGAAACTGTTTACATCTAGATTAATATTAGACTATAGTTGAAAATACTGATATCATGTTGCTAAACATTAATGTAGTTGAAAAATCTATATCGATCATTTTTCTTAAATACCCAAAGACATTTCGCTTTGATTTTCATAATGCTGAAAAGCTACTTAAAGCGTCCATTTTAGAGATTCACACTTTTATTCTATTTGCTACGCTGCTGTAATAAAATAATTGAATATTAAATGCGAGTAAATCTTTTTAAAGTACGCGCTAAGCATTTAATCTACGTAGCTGTATCTGGTAGGAATCCACCCCCAAAATGGAATGTAATTGCTGTACGTATTATTATCACCCGCAAACATAAAATATTATATTTGTCACACCTTTCACTCCCCCATTGTGAACGCCGAGATGTGCTGTGTGGACATGGGCGTAGTGATTATCTCAGCTAAGGGGGTCAGAGCAAGACAAAAGTACATAAATAGAAAATTAAAAACAAATTTTATCTCTTATATGTGAATTGATTATATGGAATAAACATTAATAAATCAAATATTAATATATCAATAACTTATAAATAAGTAAAAACAAGATGTAATATCTGTTAAATACGAATTTAAAAGTTATGTTGTCGGTTTCATTCAAGAGCTGAATAACTTTGCATAGAAGATATTGTTTTTTTTCTATGGCATAGATTCTAAAAAGAGTATTCACTGCACTATCCCCTTGCTACGCCCATGTGCATGTAGATGCGATGTTGGAGTAGATACCTGCCTCGGGACCGGCCATCGCTCGCCATTTTTTCCACCCCTAATGAGGGATTGCAATTCTCAATCAATGCGGCGCGCCGGCAATTTTTTTCTCCTCGTTTTCTTTTATTTTTTTGTTGTTTTTAGGGGGAGATTGTGGGAAACTGGCACGCTGTTGCTTAGCTGTTGCTCTGCCACTGCCTCTGCTGCTGTTACTGCTGGCTCTGACGTCACGACAAGGCCGTGGTCAACGGGCAACGGCAACAGATACAGACACACAGTAGAGTGCCGTTTATATTGGGGGCGAGAGCTCTTATCGCCATCATCGCCATCAAAGCAAATCAACGCGCAATGCGCAAATAATAATAAACAACAATAATCCGAAATTAAATCTTAAATAATATTGGATTTAATTTTATTTGAAATGTGGATGCTGCTGCTGCTGCTGGGTGTGCTCTTGGTGTTAGATGCTGCTCCTCGGCATAGCCACGCCCACTATACCAGTGGCGATGTGGTTTATCATACGTTACCACACTTCTGGACGGGCGTCGGTTTCTGTCCGGCGGGTGAAATTAATCATGGTGGCATCAGTGCCAGCTTGGAGTCAACAGCAATGCAGCTGAATCTTCGCCAGATTGCCGCACTGCCCGTGGGAGCAATCACACACATACGCATTCATTGGCTGTTGGAGCTGGTGGAGTTTCTCGAATATAGTACGGAGGGCGTGCCCCGTTATGAATTTGAAAAGTTTGATAAGTTTGTGGATTTGCTGCAGGAGTTGCATTTATCGCCGGTTGTGGAATTTATGGCGAATCCCGGTCATGTATTCACTGCCAATCCCGAACGCAATTGGTTCCTCTGGGAGCACTTTGTGAAGAGCATCATCAATCACCAAATAGGTAAACCTATCTATCATCAAGAAGTCAAAATATTTTCCTGCTTCACAATTGTGATTTCATCTGTAATGTAGCTCGTCATGGCGCCGCTCGCTTGTCCAACTGGCGCTTTGAGACGTGGAACGAACCGGATTTGCGCAACTATAATCGCATCAACTTCACGGCCGAATCATATTTGGAATATGTGCAGGCGGTGCGTCGTGGCCTGAGCAAAGCTGGCGGCAGGCGTAAGACCAAGCGGCAACAGCAGCTCTATCGTGCCCTACGTGGTCCAGCTGGCCTGTTCAAGTCGGAGGAGCGTCATCCGCTGTGCTGGCAGTTGTTGGATGTGTGCAATCAGGAGCTGGCCAAGTGTCCCATCGATATACTCACCTATCATCGCAAGGGACTCGATGGCAGCGCCACAGAAATACTCAATGGATCGCTGGTCTTGCTCTCAAACATATATCAGGATTATCCCCAGCTGCAGCATCTGCCGGTGGCCAATGAGTGAGTTAAGATTCCAGCTTTGCTTCAGCTAAAGCTTTTGTCTATGTTTCAGTGAGGCCGATCCAATTGCGGGCTGGAGCACGCCGAGGGACTTTCAAGCGGATGTGCGTTATGCGGCCACTTTGATGTCAACCGTGATGCTCCATTGGCATGCCAAGCTCGCTGGAGGAGTTATATCCCAACTGGAGTCGATTAGCCATGACAATGCCTTTCTCAGCTATCATCCATACGAGTTTAGCCAGCGGTAAGCTAAACATTTTGTCTAACAGAGGGATTGATGAACAAATCTCTATATGATATCGAAGTCTTGTAACCATCTTTTGGTTTTAAGAGCAATTCACAAGTGATGGGGATTACTCACAATATGACAGCTTTTTGGGTTTATATTTTTTTTTGTATTTTCAAAGATATATATTGATAACAAGTTATTGCAAATCTTTCAGCACTTTGTTGGCCCACTTTCGAATGAATGAGACCCAACCGGCGCACTCGCAGTTCGTGCAGAAGCCCGTCTATGCGGCGCTTGGCATGCTGGCCAAGTTGGGCACTCGGGCGGCAGATCTGGAGCTAGTGAATATGGATAGCAAGCACAGTGTGCAGGTGCTGCGCACCATCTCTGGCAATGGCATCGCACAATATATGGCGACAATATTCCTCAGTCCCGAGCAGGCGGGACCGCAGCTGACTGCGTATCACCACAAGTACACGCTGAACATGTCCATCGCAAATGAATCGGCATTCATCACGGAGCTGCTGGTGCCGTACAGCACAGATCCGGTGCATGTGTGGCAGCTGTCTGGGAGTCCGGCATATCCCAATGCCACGTTACGCGAGGCAATGCGGCGGACGCAGACACCCAGGCTATACGAGACGGGACCCATTTGGCAGTACAACAGCGAACTGGTTGTCAACTCGGCCAGTTTACCCTTGCCCTGGGTGATGTTGCTACGCGTCTGTTCGGCGGCGTGGCCCAAACTAAAGCGTCCGCAGCAACTGGAAATTGTGGAGGTTACGCACCGGGAGGTCTTCATCAGTTGGAGCGAACAGGCGCGCTCCACACAATGCCTGAAGAGCTACGAGGTGTGGTTCAGAGAGCGAGCCGCAGCCGATTGGCAACTTATCTCAAAGGGTTGGCATCTGCCGTATCCATCATTTCAATATGCGCCCGGCCTGAATGCCAGCGTCAACGGTAGGTTCCAACAAGAAACAATCACTATCGTAGGCGTCTTCATTGTAGTCTCTATTGTTATCTTGCAGGTTTCTATAAGGTGCGCGGCGTGGATGTGTTTAATGAGAGCAGCGCCTTTTCGCAAATAGTCGAATATCTGGAGTTATAATTTTAACAAACGACTAAATCAAAAAAACAAAATAAGAAAACGTATACATATATAGATATATATATATTGTATGGGTTTAAATAACATATCGTGCATATTAGATGAAACATAATCAGGCTTTGCTGGCGCTGTTCTCTCTCTCTCTCTCTTTCTCTCTCTCCAAAATTCTTCGCACTCGCAAGTTTCTCGCTCATATAACTTTCTGGAATGGAGCTGTTTACACAAATGGGGCACAAATCTTCCGAGCAGCGCAGCGTCTTGTCTCAAATACAAGTATCTCAAATACATAAATATCTATATAAATATATATATATATATAGAACATAACGTGTATTTGTGTTTTTGTGTGTGTATGTTTGTGTAGGTGTTTTTGTGTGGAATACAAGGTAATGCCATTGCTGGAGAGGCTAAGAAGTACAAAACACTGCCTTAAGCAATAAATAAATGTCGAGACTACAACTCTGCTCATCCCTAGGCATCGAGCACCAACCATTTCTCGTCAATGTGCTCCATTTGCTTGGTCAATATGGGATTCCGTACACGCACTTTGATCTCCAGCTTGCCGCCCACCTGCTTGCGACCATCCATCAGCTGCAGATGGAAAATAGAAGCAAAGCATTTGAAATATTAAATTAAAATGATGTGGATTGGACATGGACTTACATCGTAGGTGTCATGGATGTCACACTTTGTTTCCAGCTGTTGTAGCTTGACATTGATGGTGCCAATTAACGTGTCGGATCTCAAGAATCCTCTGAAACAACATATGGGCAGTTTACGACTTAGTCCACAACAATCAATACTGCAGCTGCTTATTGTTTTATTTTATTTTATTTTTTCATTTTTAATTTGTAATTTATTATTTTAGCGATTTGCGTACCATTAAGAGCATTTTGAAATGAGTTTTGTTGGGATTTGTGGCGTAAAAGTTGATAAAACATATTATATTAAAACATTTGAATTATGGGATCAATGTTTGCAACAATGGATATGTGGAAAGCTCTAAACTCTCAACTTGGCAGAGCTCTTCTACTCTACTAAAAAAAATAAAGTTCAAATAATACTTGGTTTGAATAAAGTCCAAAAGCAACAAAATAAGAATGGTATTATATAAAAGCAGGATGTCTCCAAAGTCAAATAAAAGTCTCAAGATACTGGTGCTATATACTAAGACATACCCAAAGCAAAAGCATACATAATGTATTATTTTGTTCTATTGACTATAAAATACAATTTTAGATCTCGTATTTTTGGAATAAATTCAGTTACTTTGTTATTTAAGATCACTTTAAAAAGTTTGGATGGAAGAAATGTGAAGAATATTTAATATATTATTTATAAAGCCTTAACAATGTATGCATTCTACATTTGTGTACAAATTTAAGACCATTAAGATTATTGAAGAAGTTTTACGAATTTATGTTTAATACTCTAAGAAGATCTGATTGTTTGAAAATTGATATCGTATAAGAGCTTTTAGTCGAGATCTATAGTATGGATCACAATTAGAAAAGCTCTCATGCAAGTTATGTTTAGAGGCGTGGAAGGAGCTTTACTTTGATTCCTCCGCTTCACCTTGGTTAATTCATATGCATATGCGATTGGCATTTGTTAGAGTTAATAATTATAGTGCTCAATATTACGTTTTGAGACACATAGTAGAGAGCGTTGGACTCACCCTCGAGAATATATCTCGAACTTGACGCCATGCCGCCGGAAGATGCGCTGAAATTGACGATTGCTGCGCTGAATATCAACCTTGAAGCGCTCATCGTAGTCGGGCGTGTCCGTGTCCTTGATCACATTTGTTTTCGTCTTAAATGACTCATCCTGTAGCAATAAAATGTGGTGAGAAATGAACATAACTGTAATGCTGGAAACTGGAAACTTACATTCAATAGTGGAAATTCAACTCGAACATATGTGTCCACATCTTTGGGATTGGGCACATTGTAGTTAATGCCACGCACGACAACAATTTCGAGTTCGTTGTCCGTCAGATCCGTGTTGCAGTGGACAATGTTGAAGGAACGCTTCTCGTAGTGAAACTTAGGCAGTGTTTGATTCTTGCGTTTGGAATAACGCACCAGATCCAAATCCTTTTGCACGGTCAGTGCGAGATTCTCGAAACGATTCATGCCGGCCACATCGCCCATGGCCTTGTGATGATCACGTGTATTCTTGCACATCATGAGCTGTTTCGCCAGCTGCTCCTCCATGCGCACCCCGATCTCGCAAATGTCATCGCTCGGATCACATTCCTCGGTAGACACAATGGCAAACGATGCCTCAAGACTGTCCCGCTCCGATGGCGGCACAGGTAGCTGTCATTGGAAATTCAAATATATTAAGTAGTTCAAACGATAGTTAAGTAATATATCCACTTTGGCTTACCGTGCTCAGATCCACGGGTAAACCGCTGCTGGCCGCATTCAACAGCGAGTCGAATCCTTTGTAGATCCTCAGGTATTCCTTGGCCTGATCAATTTCACCAGCTTTCTTGGCTGCTACAGCGGCAATTTTGAACTCTTTTTGTCGCTCGAGCAGCAATTTCATTTGCTGCTCCGCCAAATTGCTCTTTTGATGATTACCGCTTGTACGCGTTGTTAGTTCCTTGGGCTCCGCTGGCGGTGGCGCCTTGCGTCGTGGCACCGTCGGTGTCACTGTGCCCGAGCTGGACGGCGTGCCACCAGCCGAAGTGCTCTCTGTGGCTGGCGGTGATGTGGGAGACATTGGTGGCGTAGGCGCAGGTGCTGCTGCTGATACAGCGGGCGTAACATTTCCTGTAGGCAGTGGTCCAAAACCTGGTGGCACGGGCAGTTCATCATATGCAACAGGTTTGCCAGCCTTGTGTTGTCTGATGGCATCCTCGAACTGCTTAACAATGCGTCCGAAGCGACGCGCCTTGCTGGTGTTGTCCTCTGCCTTGGCGGCCTCCTCCACCGATTTGTATTTAGCTAAACGCTGCTGCAATGCCTCCAGCATGGAAGAAGGCGCTGCTGCCGGCGGCTCAACAGCTGCTGGAGCAGGCGCTGCTGGAGCTGGAGATACTTCGGATGCTGCTGGCTCTGCACTTGCCGCTCCGCCCTGCATCTTGGCCATAAACGCAAGAAATTCGGCGGGCGGCGGCGGCATATCGCTGAGATCCACCTGCTGTCCGTCCTCGCACATCTTCACAACCACATCGAATTGTTTGACGACGCGCAGAAACTGGATAGCAGCAGCTGTGTCGCCACTGCGCTTCGCCTGCACAGCAGCCGATTTATATTCAGCTTGACGACTGCGCATCTCAGAAACCAATGGATTGGCAGGCGTGGCCGACTCAGTAGGCGTAGCAGCTGGAGGTGGAGCTGGAGCGGGAGATGTTGCTGGCGGCGTACTAGGCGTAGGCGGCAACGGCGCGGCTCGCGATGGTTGCATGGGCTCCTCGACGGTTCCATCAACCGCTGCCGTCGCTGGCTTCACGCTTACCTCTGGCGGTATGTCATCAACATTGATGGTTTTGCCGCCTGCCGACTGCTTCTTCAGATCCTGCAGCGTTTTTAAGCCACGCGCAAAGCGACGTGCCTTGCCCGATTCACCTGCGGCTTTAGCATTGGCCTCCGCCTGCTTGTACATCTCTATGCGTTGATTTATGGTGCCTAATGTGTCCACTGTGGTTGTCGGCAGAAACGTCTGCACCGGTTCCGGATCTACAGCAGCAGCTGGAGGGGCAGCCGCAGCTGCAGGTGTTTCCTCATCGTCCTCGATGCCATCGCCCGCAATGCCATGCAGCTCGCCCAGCAGATCGCTGTCATTCTCAAGCGCATCATCGTCATCATCATCGCTAACGTCACGCAGGCTATCCGCAATCATACGATCCAAATCGCTGCTGGGCAACAATTGTGGCTTTGCTTTAACTTTTGGTTTTGACCGGCCACCGCCGCTGGTAATTGCCGCCAGCTCGGCTTCCAAATCGCTATCGCCAGCATCATCGTCACCATAACCAGCGCTCGGATCAAAGTCATCCGGTATTTCCGTTAAGCCAAACTGTGCGTGTACATGAGGATGCGGGTAGAGGAGGGGAAAGAAAAGGCATGACTCATAATACAAAATAGACTGACAATTGGATGTGTTTTTGTGGTTTAAATTGTTTTCCTTACCTGGGACAAATCATGCTGTCGACGTTTAGCTGGCTCTGGCCTTTTGCGAGAGAACATTATTGACTAGTTAATGGATTTATCACTATGTCTATGACTGTTACTTAGGCACTCGAATTCTTTGTTCGCAAATATTTAAACACTAAATTGCGTTGGAATCGCCCTGAAAGACAATAACAAAACTTGTATGTTATCGAATTTAGAGATGGCCGATATATGCTACATAATTTAAATAACTTTACCATATGTTAAACGTCTGAATTTTATTCTTATAAGAGTCTTATTCATGATTCCAAGTAATTGTTTATTAAATATATAGGATAGATATATCAATAATCAAGAGCTGCTAGTGTTTTCAATACTATTAATAATGTCTACTTTCCAATAAGAGTTTTATCGATTTGTCTTCGATTCAGATCTATTGCAATTTGAAAATATCCAAATTAGAGAATTCAATCATTTCGTGCCAGTACGATACAAGTAACGAGTGCGAACTGGTCGACCATCACTAATCTGTCAGATGTTATCGATGATAATGCCACCACAGTGCACAACAGTTTGCGAAAAGTTCGTGTAAAAATTGCTATTGATTGACAAATTGTGTAGTGTTAAGCAAGCTCAAATTCGAATTCAACAACTGTGCTGCCTGTGCCGAGTCATGCGTTAATGTGCACACTCAATTAGCTGGCTGTAGGGGCTGTGTAGTGCTTGCAAAACCGTTGCCAAACCTGCTGCATTTCGGGTGTTTCGTTTCGTTTTTGTCTCTTATTGGCCCTTTTTTTCTCCACCTACGCTGCGCGACAAATAAACGGGCAAGGGGGGTGCAGCGTAGCACAGCTGAGAGCAGCCAGCCAGCCATCCAGTCAGCTAGTCAGTAAGTGTGTGGAGATAGATAATAAACAAACAGATTGGCATTGTCGCAGTTGCCGTTCACAAGGTGGAACGGGCGTGGGTAGCTTTATAGAGCTTTTAAAAAGACGAGTAAGAGGATTGCCAGCAACAAGTAGGCGGCTATGGAAGAGGTAACGCTGACGGAGCCCGAGACACGATTCTATAGCGAGCTGTTTCAATGCTGCGACGTGGAAAATGCCGGCAAGGTGCCGATGCTAAAAGCAACGGAACTGTTTCGCTCAGCGGACATTGCCAATGAGACGGTGATTGAGGTAGGTCCGCAACAAATTTACTGGTGTCGAAGTCGTGTCTTTTTAATTATGCGATCTGTTTGCTTTTACAGATCACCGCTTTGGCTGGTATACCGGCGACAGCTTTGCATATCTCACGCGCCCAGTTCTATTCATGCCTCAAGCTAATTGCGGCACATCAGGAAGCGGTGCCTTTGCGGCAGGAGCTGATAGCAGCCACTGTGCCATTGCCGTTGCCGCATTTCGGCTGGAAGGAGGCAGCCACAGCGCCGCCAGCGAGCACAACAAACGAAAATGGGCTGGGTGCACTGCCCCCACCGCCGCCCACCGATCGTCGCAACTCGCTGCGTCGCAATTCCCAGCAGCAGCAACAACAACAACAACAGCAACTACAGCAGCTAGATCAGTTACAAGACGCCTCAGATGTGCCCAGCACCGATTCCGAGGTTGAGCAGAACGAATCCAGCTGTGGCGATAATTTTGATGAGTTGGCTGGTGCTGATGTTGCTGTTGTCAGCAGCAGCAGCAGTCGCGAAACTGTGCGTATTATTTTTCTATTATATCTTATCATACTTATGCATATAGACTTTAGATATAAACAGCGCTTTTGTATACTCTTGGAGCGGATATTATGATTATGCCACGATTATGTGAAACATTGTATATATATATATATACATATATATATTTTATGCTGTCAAATGTGCATATTTTTCATCAGGAATATAACCTTTAGCTTTTATTTTGTTTGAGCTGCAGAACTATCAGTCGAAAATGTAATTCGTAAAAAAAAAAAATATTTTGTTTTCAACGCGTTGATCAAACTCACCAATTACGATTCCAAAATTGTGGTATATATATCTGGTAGAGTATTTCAACTTCTCGAAAATAACTCGACCTTTTTTACTTTACTCGCAGCGTCGACGTGGCGCTGGTGGCTCACCGGAAGCGTGGAGCACAAACAGCGATAGTCCCACGCCCACCAACAGTGTGGCGGAGCGTCCCTGGGCACAGGATACGCTGTGGCATGGCCTGCTCGGTGATGAGCATCGCCAACTATTGGGCACCGAGGAGGAGTCGTCGGATCGTCACAGTAGCGATGATGACGACAACGAAAGCGAACTGACCACGCTCTATCAAATCACTCCCGAGCAGCGTGAATACTACAACAAACAGTTCCGAACGGTGCAACGTGATCCACATGGTCTGCTGTCCGGGCAGGCAGCACGGTAAGTTTTCACTCTTCACTTATAGAAATTCAAGAATTTTAGATATGCTATTATGATCAATTTGTTCATTCTTACAGATTACAAATTTTTATTTAACTACAAATTTACATTGCATTTTAATTAATTAAAATTCTTGAATATCAATTTAATATCTCACTTAATTACAGCATCTTCTTTGAGAAGAGCCGCATTCCTGTCGAGGAGCTGCGCCACATTTGGCAGCTGTGCGACGTGACACGCGACGGTGCACTGAGTCTATCCGAATTCACAGCTGCCATGCATCTGGTTGTGCTGCGTCGCAATAACATACCATTGCCGAGCAGTCTGCCCCATTGTCTGCATCCGAATGTGTTGGCTAAAACATTGTCGACGTCGTCGTCATCAACGGCGCACATACCTCAAGAGCCGCCCGAGGCTGATCTCCTGCATTTGAATGACGACGACGAGGATGAGCACACTGACAATACAATCATTAGTAGCTCGCAGGCGAAGCCACGTCCGGTGCCCAATGATAAGAACATTATGAATCTGAGCAGCATCTCAACATCATCGCAGGCCAGCACAAGCAGCTCGAGGCGTGAGGTGACAACAACAACAGCATCAGCGACAACGCCGCCAGTTCTTAAGAATCGCAGCGTTTCCAATTCGCCAAATGTGGAAAAAGCAAATCAATCAGCGTCAGCAGTATCTGCAACAACAACAACAGCAGCAACAACGGGTACATCAGTGGCAGCAGCAGCTGCCGCCCTCACCACCAACGATGCCGCCAGTCAATGGACTAAGTTTAGCGAATCTCCTACAACGACATCAACAGCAAGTGGTGCTGGGACAGTTGCTGCTGCTGTTGCTGCCACTGCTGCATCCGGTGCAACTGCCACTGCTGCGCCAGCCGTTTCTAGTCCAGGTCTTAAGCCAGCGCTCTTCGATATGAAACGCACTGCCCAGGATGTGGGCTCAAATCCGCAAATTTTGCATCCCGTGCCATTGCGTGTAACGCCCATTGGTGAGTGTTTTACAATGCGATGCTCGCTCATTTTGTATCTTTATCTTGTGTTTACAGGCACAGCCATTGCCTCAGCCGGCGATCAATCGAGTCAACAGGCGAGCAGCACAAGCACCAACGACATGGACGGTGTTGTTGTGCTGCGCGAGGATAGTCCCAATGTAATGACAATAGCAATGGCAATGGCAACGTCAACAACAGCCACAGCAACATCGACGCATAATAATCAAAGTGGAACGCATCGGGATCGTGATTCCATATCGATTCAAAGCAGCGATCTCCGTGCCATACAACGTCCGCAGGCGAAGAAGCTGCCAGCTAAGAACATTGGTGCTCTGCCACCACCGCCGCAACGTGAGCCCAGCATTGGGTCCGTCGGTGTCAGTGAACCTCCCGACCAGGCGGTGCCATTACCAGTTGTCTATGCAACGACCACATTATCTGCCAAGAAGGAGCCACCGCCCTTGCCGCCGCCACGACCCCATCGACATGCGCGCAGCAGCAGTTTGGATTTGAATAAGTTCAAAATTGGCACAGCGGGTTCCCAACAGCCGGAGGTGAGTCGAGTATATCTTTAGATATACTATATTTGTGTCTATTGTCCAGTCTTAAAGTGTGTCCTGAAAACTGTAGCTGTTCTTAATTTTCTAACAGCTGCTTAGACTGTGTTTTCTCCAAATGCTATTTTAGCTGTGCTTAATTTACTAACCATTATTCATATTCATATTCCATTCATTAATGTGCTAAAACCTATTAACAAATTAAAATAATATAATAGACAAACTGAGTAACATTATTAAATAAATTGTTAGAAGTTTGCTTTAAGAATGTGGGGCAGCTTTCTAGTTTTAAACTATATTGTTACTGTTGGGTTTATTACTTGTTTTCCATTTGTTATCATTATATTATCGCAGAGCTTGACTTGATAATTGAAATTTAATTTGAAAACAAGTTATTCGCTTATTGCCAACTCAAATTCTTAAGTAACCAGATAGCTTAAAGAATTTTTTTTTTTCACTCTGCAATAGTATAAACTGTTTCGGTGCACCGAATAAATATTTACATTGAACTGATGAAAAGTGTATACCTTATTGCGAGCCCATATTAATTTATATTTTACTTATTTTGTAAACAATCTGTGACATAAACCCGATTTCAATTAAGATAACCGCGCAAGCCAGCTTCGATATGCAAACCTCAGCGGGTTTTGCCGATTTCACGCACTTTGCCGACGATGCGAATGTTGTAAGTGTAACAAAAAGACATACCAAACAAAAAATAATAACATCAATCAAATCAAATGCATCCGCAATTGGCTGTAGCTTATTTATTTAGTGTTATGCCACCAAAATTCAGTAGTTTAGTAGCCATTGATGAATTAAACGAAGCGATTGTAATAAAATAAATACTAATGCCTTGTACACTTGCAGCTGGATGGTGGCAGTGGCAGTAGCAGCAGCAGCAATGCCAATGCCCATATCAATGCAGCTTCCGAACAGCAACAGCATTCACTGCCGCCAGTGCCACCGCCGCCAGCTTTTGTGCCGCCTACGCGCATCACGCTGCAGACGCAACAGCGCATCTCTGCTTTTGAGGTCTATCGGAAGCCGCAGACGCCGGCACCAGCATCAGGTGCAGCATCCACATCCATAACATCGACAGCTGCATCGCAGCTGCCCAATGCGGAGACGTTTGAGAAACGTGTGACGGCCATCAGTGACTCGTTGCGTCATGTGTCGTTCAAGCATAATCAAACCAGCACCACGGAGCTACTGCAGCGGCTGCGTGAGCAAAACAATTCGCTGCTGCATCTGTGCAATGATCTCAGCGACGAGCTGCTCAGTGTGCAGACCTGCAAGGAGGAGATGCGTTTCAAATTGGAGAGTTTGGCGTCTGCTGCCGATGGTGGTGGTGGTGGTGGTGCGACTGCACATGCACCAACCCGTACCGGCTCCTCAATATCAGCGCCGATGACGGCTAATGTGACTGGCGGCTCATCCGGCTCAGCCGGTGGCCATACAAATGTTTAAGCAGCGTTTTCTGTTGTTTGTTGCATGCACCGCATATATATGTACACATAAACAGACAGCACACACACCCCAAACACACACACACACACCCACATACATTTATTAAGAAGAGCGTCCGCTTATGCGAATTTTGGTTTTAGCACGCTGCTTAATTTTTGCTAATTTAATTATAGGCTAGTTAAATCTAAATTTCAAAAGTGAATGTAAGAAACAGATGAAGAAAATTGTCAAGCAAGTAACAATAACATAACGAATAACAATAATGCCGCCTCTATAATGATACATACATATATACATACATATTTATGCAGATCAATTTATGTATACTTCTATTTAGAGCACACTGAGCTAATTGAACTAATTGTTAAAACGTAAATGTGTAAATGTAATTGTATATGAGAGTCATCGTTCGCTTTAAAATGAAACACTGCTCCTGCTCCCTAGACATATTGACAGATATGTGGCCACAAAGTGGCGCTAATTGTATTTCGAAACCAGCAACACATTATGCGTTCTTTTTTTTTTTTTGGCTGATAAAAAACAAAATCAAACTAAATATATAAACCACATTTCAATCTCTGAAATAAAACATTTATTTTGCTCAACGGCATTAAATCGCTATTTATTAACTATTAATTTTGTAAAACTCGAAAGTTGGTTCCATTAGGAAAAAACTATCTCTCGACCTTCTCATTCATTCCGGCAATGAAATAAACAAAATTATTATGTTAATGTGCTAAAAAAAAATCGTAACTTTCGTAAGCCAGGCTATAATGTTTAAGTATACGAAACATTAAAACTGATTACCACAAAAAAGGAATATAATACACATGCACCAATTTCATTTCCTTCAAAGCTTAGCTTAGGTTAAGTTATTTTTTCGAAACTATTTTATATGTATACACGAATTGATATTATGTACATTTATCACGTTTGTTTAATCATGTATAAACATATAAGACAAAAGAATAACGAAGAGAAGAAAAAAAACGAAACAAAATTATTTAATTTACCGGACCACAAGTATGCTAACTTCGAATTTACAAGATGATATACCAACAGAAATACCGAGTATATCATCCATATGAGTGCGTGCGAATTTTCTTTTGCATACTATTAAATATATATGTATAGATTAATGTATATTATTTCACTTTTCATCAAGCAAAAAAAAATCTTGTTAACAATTTTCAAAGATTTACAACTACAAAACTCAATGCAGTGAATGAAAAAAGTAAGACATTGAAAAATAAAAGTGATATTAAGCACTATGTAAACTTATTGTTACGTTGCAGCGTAATAAATGCGTATTGTTTTGACGGATATACATCTACATAAATAAAGATAAATGTATTAAGTTGATGTTACAAATGCTAAAAGGCAATAAATAATATACTGTATAGGCAAGAATTTTTATTTTTGAATTGAATTGACATTGTAATCGCCGCCACCCGGAAAGCAACCCTGTGTGCGATAACAAACACACGCTGCTATCGATTGATTTGCATAAGCCGCTGCACATCACTAACGCTTTGCGGCATTGGAGCAAATTTTCGCAAAATTTGCGATATAATTTGTGAGTGTGCATTTGTTGAAATTGATTGTTTAAATGGTGTAAGACGCATTAAACAATTGCTGCGTGCGTGCCTAATTCATGTGACCATCTTCTGCGTGCCTCACCAAGCCCAGCGAAACGAAAAATAGCGAGCAACTAAAACTGAAACTGCTGCGCTCAAGTGCAGGTTAGTTTACATACGTTTACCGTTTACACAATGGGTAATGGGAAATGCTAATGTATCGTATTGAACGAAAAAGTAAACAAAAAGATGATGTCTCTTCCTAGTAAGTGAATGCGTCAATGTTAATCGCGCTCTTTGCGCTCGCACATCTGCCAATCTTTCGTAAGCCGCTGCAATTGCAATCATCTAGGTGTGGCAAAGGTAAAAGCAAAAGCAACGCAACAACAGCAACAACCACAACTACAACAACAAAAACCACAACTGACAACGCTCTTCATTTAACGGCATTAACGAGCAACAGTAATTTGCAGACAACAGCAAATAGAATTGGAAACGCCCGCATCAATATGAGCACAAGCAATGAACAGGATCTTGCAGCAGCCGCAACAGCAGCAGTCGCCAATGGCAATCCAACGGATGCGAAGAAAATCGAAGTTATGTATGTCAAAAATCACAATCAGCGAAAATCCAATATTACCTATAATAAAATCCTTTTATTACTATAATGTTGATGTACTGTTCCACAGCAACTTTCAACCATATGACAAGCAATGCTGCTACAACATCAAAACGAATCATACGAAAGTCTATGGCTGTGGCATTGCCCATGCCCGTGGCTCCTCCAAGGTGAAGCTTAAGAATGTCGTCGATTATAAATGGGAGCACAAATACTATTATCCCGGTCATTTGGTGGCTGTGCATCGTGATGGCAAGCATTTGGCCTATGCCATTAATGGTGAGTGATTAATAGTTAAATAGTAAATCTTTTATATAGTATTTTAGGGTTCGAATTTTCATGAGATTCCAAATTGTTATTTTTTTTTGCTAATTAATGCACAAAAGCGAATCGATTGCAATCACATATGGGCATTTATAGAGGTATGCACGCAACAGTCGCACTCCCAGTTCTATAAAATTCTTCAGTTTTTCTTGTTCAAGCAATATGAAAGTGAAAAAACGCTGGATGAAATATTTTCGACTGATATCTAAGCATCTTGCACTTTGTTTAACTTCGAAATGTGTCCGAATTTATGAATAACTGTTGGGCGACAAATGCTTGGAAGTAATTAATACAAAGTGACTGAGAACATTCACAAAATTCATTTTATTTTGATTGGCATTTGATACCATGAACTGTTGGTTTAAATCATTACTAATGTTTTTCTTAAAATATATTATTCATAGTTTTTCTGTGGGAATGCCCATATGCTGACAATTGAAATAGATGAAATTATATTAATGTATGCAAATTTGTATAGTTAACAACAAAGCCACTGGAATGGAGGGCATGGTTCGTGTGTGCAATACCAGTACCAGTCAGCGTGCGCTCATCAAGGGCATGAACGGCGAAGTGTTGGATCTACAATTTGCCCACAGCGAAAACGAACGCACTCTGGCAGTTATAGATGTGTGCTCACTATTTGTGTACAAAATCGATTTAATCGATGGCAATTTGATATGCAAACTTGTACTGAAAGTGGATGATCCCATTGCCAACTATTCACCCGAATATGATATGGTCTCCTGGTGTCCATACATCACCAACAGCAGCAGCACCAGCAAGAAATCCAGCGGCAGTGGCAGTGGCAGTCGTCATCACGACGACGATGAAAAGCAGCTATTGCTTTGGTCACGCAGCAAACAATTCCAATGCTTCTCAGTCCGAATGATTGTAGCCGAACACGGGGTAAGTGTTCCAAGAGCAGAGTTCCGATATTTAGACTAACGATTTTATATGCAATTTACAGCGCACTCAGATTAAGCCATCAGCGCTGGAAACTGGTTATCTGAAGATTGAAATGGAATCGTTAATAACCTGCGCATCGTTATCGCCGGATGGCACCACCGTTGCGGCCGCCTGTGCCGATGGTTTGGTTCGATTCTATCAAATCTATTTGTTTGATGTGCGCAATCATCGCTGCTTGCACGAATGGAAACCGCACGACGGCAAGCCGGTGTCCTCGCTGTTCTTCCTCGATAACATTAACCAACCCGTTGAGGAGTAAGTAAACCTAGAAACTATTACGATTGATTGTACTTATTGCATTTCATTCGCTTGACAGTGCTTACTGGCAGTATGTAATCACTACTAGCGATCACAATACGGAGATCAAACTTTGGAATTGCTCGCTGTGGGAGTGCCTGCAGACGATCAACGTAATGGCCTCAATTCCAACCAGTGTGCAGCCGAACATGTTCATAGCTGGCATTGATCGCAGTGCCAATTACTTGGTTATATCCAGTCTCGACTCCCTAGCCGTATATGTTATGCAAATTGGCAGCATAGGCGGCAGCAGCAGCAGCAACACTACCAATGCCGAGGAAAGCGACAGCAACGATTCGGATAATAGCAGCGATGCTGGCAATGCGATCAGCGGTACTGGCAACAATGAAGCCGAACTCCGCATACTGAACATTGCCGAATTCAAGTTGAGTTCGGGCATTCTCTCGTTTTCCATTGTGAATGCGAGCATGCGTCGCTTGAAGAGCACAAATGAGAGCTACTATCCGTTTGAAGAGCCCGATGATTATGATGATGAGAGCAATGCCACCACCGACGCGCTGGTGGTGCACATGTTTGTCGTGCAGGCCAAGAGTCTGCAGGAGTGCCAGATTATCTATCAGCCCTGTTTGCCCGAAAAGCTGAAGTCCGAGCGCAGTTTGAATAGCAGCAAGAATACCAGCGTCGTCAGCAATAAACGGTCCTTAACGCCCGACGGTCTGCTCGGTGTCAATGAGATCAAGCAGGAGCCCGGATCGCCTCTTAATAGTAGCAGCGGTTCAAGCGCTGTGCCCTTGGATGCCCTCTTTGCCAAGTCGAAGCGCAACTCGAGTAGCTCCACGTCAGCTTCGGTGATTTCTGTCGCTGTCGCTGCAGCTGCGGCTGCCCCCTCGGCCATATTGCAGGATGCGACAGCCGTGAGCAAATCTCGGTCTTCGTCCCCCCAATACGGCAGCGCCTATCCACAGCTGAATCTAATGACACCGGATGCATTTAGTGCTAGTAGCGGGCCCAGTGCCACCATGCTTTTGGCTACGACCAGCATTAGCAGCAATACAACTGGCACCGATGCCATCAACAGCACCACTGTTGCTTCGGCCAGTACGGTTGCCAGTATGGATTCAAGTGCGATCAATTCGCAAGTGTTGAACACCCTTCGCATGTTGGCCACAGTCACCGCGAATAGCACGGAACAGGTTAATACGTCTCTATTGAATCTCGTGAACAACACTTTGATTGAGGATCGGGAGCAGCAGAAGCTGAAGGATAAACTGGAGGCGCGTAAAAAGTTTATTGCCATCGATCGGAATCCGGAGCGCAATGCAGCTGAGAATTTGGCCAGTGGCGGTTCCAGTCCCAGTCGTGAGGTGCAAGAGATTATGGCCACCCAGGAGGATGCCGATGACTACGAACCGGAACTGGAGAACCTAGAATCGGACGAGGAAAATCCATACTTTATGCTATGCAAAACGGAAAAGAAGTAAGAATCTCTAAATGAGCCACAATTTTATTCTATTCTCAATTCAAATGATAACTTTTAGAACGGATGAGCAATTGGCAAACCCTTCACCGCTATTGCAGAGCGTCGAGGAAGCGACAGCCTCGGGCAATTGGTTGCCACATGAAGAACAGCTGCACCCGACCAAAAAATCCGCAGAGCTGCAAAATGCTGCACAAATCATGTCGCAGGCAGTGCAGCATAAGAACAATGGCAATGTCCCGCCCTCCCTTGGCAGCAGCAACAACACGACTACAACACTAAACAACAGCAGCAGCAGCAACAATAACAACGACAGCAGTAACAACAGCCATAATGCAACAAATGAAAATTGCCCGAGCAATGCAGAAATGAATGTAAAACTGGAACAGCTATTGGGTGCGTATATAAAAAAGTTAATCCCTGTGGCACAAAGTAGCAATCCAATAATCTACCAATTCACATCACAGATCTGGTCAAGGCGCAATCGCAACAGCTTAACAAACTGGAGCATGAGGTTAGCAAAATGCATCAG
This sequence comes from Drosophila ochracea, assembly GCA_035044125.1. Taxonomy (NCBI): domain Eukaryota; kingdom Metazoa; phylum Arthropoda; class Insecta; order Diptera; family Drosophilidae; genus Drosophila; species Drosophila ochracea. The sequence goes on along the minus strand of JAWNML010000059.1, from coordinate 6,219,533 downwards.
CAACAGCAGCAGCAACAATCCACCTGTAGTACTGCTGCTGCCTTGCAGCCGAAAAGCGTCAACGAACTAGCCTACAAAATTGAAATGCAATTGTCCAAACTGATGGAACAGTATCTCAAGCGTTATGAGAACGAGCACAAAAAGAAACTAGCCGAATTTCTGCACGCACGGTAAGTAAAAGATAATGATAGAAATTGGAGAGGTTTGGCGAAGAATAAATAAGTTTTAAAATGTATGGTGGCTATTGCTCCTATGGTAACAATATATGATAAAACAGTTACTTCAATCTCAATTTAATGAGCACAATTATAGATAATGTAATATATCAAGCGACTTCTAAAATGCAATACAAATTTTGAGAAAAGAAGGGATAAGACTAATCCATAACTCTGTCATGAACACATAACTATTTTTATTACTTTTTTTCATTGTTTGATCTAGTGAGACTCAAAATCGTGAGCTGCGCGATTCGATGCTGCAGGTGCTCAATCAGTATGTTATGAATCATTTCACGGACATCATTGGCAACGTGCTGACTATGGAGCTGCAACGTCAGCTGCTGCCGCGTGTCAATGCCAAAATGGATCAACTGCAGAATCAAATGCAGCTAGAAATTGTGCAAAAGTTGAATGTGTTTGACAAGACGGTTAAGGAAAACATAGCACATGTGGTCAAAAGCAAGGTATGACAACAAAACCCTAATTCTCAGCTTTATATATATCATATTACATATTTGTATTTCTAGCAATTCCTGGACGCTTTTGGCAAGTCCGTGCTGATTGGCGTACAGACCAGCCTGCAGACGGCATTCATTGAATCGATGAGCAGCACTCTGATACCGGCCTATGAGAAGTCCTCGCAGAACATGTTCAAGCAGTTACACGAGGCGTTTAGCGTTGGCATTAAAGACTGTAAGACTATGAAATCACTTAACCACAAATTGCCAATTGACTAATTATTAATTTAATCATTGCTGCTGACAGTCATGGTGGAGTTTAATGCGTATCTGCAGCACATGCCACAGCCGCACAATGGCGAAGAGCTGAGCAACAAGCTGGGCCTATTGAAGCAGCTGGTGGAATCGAATTTGCTAAAGCATCGCACCGAACTTACTGACGCCATGCTGGAAACACAGCGTGAGGTGAAGAGCCTGGAGATATTGCTCGCCCGCCAAGTGCAAGAGACTATTCGAGCCGAACTGCGCAAGCACATGGATAACCAGAATATGGCGTTGCGTTCACAGGCGGCAACACCGGCGCCCACTTACGATCTGCGCGAGAGCATTAGACAGTTGCTGCAGGCGGGTCAAATCAACAAGGCCTTCCATCAGGCATTGCTGGCAAATGATTTGAATCTGGTCGAGTTCACGCTGCGTCACACAGATCGCATGCAGGTATTTGCGCCCGAGGGCTGCCGCCTGGAGCAAAAGGTGCTGCTCTCGCTCATACAGCAAATATCGGCGGACATGACCAATCACAATGAGGATAAACAGAGGTAAGTCATTTTTATTTTTATTGCTTATATTTGTATTGGATTTTGTTGTTGTTATTTTTATTAATTTGTGTTTCCTTTTTAGCTACCTCAATGAGGCGCTGCTGGCCATCAATATGTCGGATCCCATTACGCGTGAGCATGCTCCGAAAGTGCTCTCCGAGCTGTATCGCAATTGCCAGCTGTTCATCAAGAATTGCCCGAAGAGTCCGCAATGCAGCAATGTTCGCCTGCTGATCGCCATGTGCAGTGCAACGTATCGTGATCAGTTTAAATGATATTGTGACGTGGCGGCAACCTCCAGCGTTTGGCAAGGACAACTCGAACCCAATACTATGCACAGAGACCCACACATATACCCACACACACACACTTAAAGCAACACACACACAACCACACATACATTTTTTGTAGTTAAGCTTATCCCGTTTGAACCGTCTCTAGCTCTAGCTTCAATTTGACCTCAATGCCTTTCCCAATATATCTACATTGTGTCCCCTCTCCCCTCGTAAGCTGAAAGTTTTCCACAGTTTCTTCGTAAATATTTGTTTTGTGCGTATATATGTTTTTTTTAATATTATACTTAGATTTTACTCTTATCTGTTCTTGTCACGATATTATGTTTTCCAAAAAAAAAAAAAAAGAATAGCGAAAAATAGAAGCGTGCGAGTCCAATTAGCGTGATCAACAATTGCAATAAGTTGTATCTTTTTGATATATATATATATTTATATATATGTATACATATATTTAAAGAAATATTGAGTATTTTTCTTTTTGTTCCTTTTGAGCTCTTTATCTATACACTTTCCATTTTTCATGACGCTTATCGAAGAGTAAAATACATGTTAAAGCAGAGCTATAGAATTACATTTAAAATTCTACATATTTTCAAAATAACGATAACGGGCTTTCCAAGCGAGAGACGAACAAATTTGATGATTGCTAAACAAAAAGAATAACAGAACTACAAGTAAATGCGTAAATATTAAGCTAAGCCTAAACAAATAAAAAAAAAAAAAAATTTAAAAATAAAAAATCTAATATATGTATGTATTTGAAAACTAATAAATAATTATTGCATTCGGACACTGAAGGTTTCGCATGATTAAACTAATACATGAAATGTTCTGTCTAAAGATATATGGGACAATATCTTTTTATCTTATTTTTTACTATTCTAACATGTCTTGCATTTTTGAATGGCGGATTGTGTGCAGCTAAATCATAGGCACATCAGATTTATATATCGCATTCGGATGGTTTGGATGGGAAATATATTAATCGGGCACGACCCTTAAACTTTCATTTACTGCAATTGGTCAGTCGGAAAATATCAATATAAAAATTAAGATAAACATCTATTTGGTTTACTGTTCGGGATAGCATATACACGAACCAGTTGGTTTGTGCATTGGCTAAGTTGCCCTTAAGATAGAAAATGAGGCGTACTTTCAAGGAGCATATTGCAGAGGAAAAAAAGCTTTATCTGGACCAAATACTTGCAGATTTCACAAGTACCAACTCTATCGAAGTGGATTCAATGATAAGGGGGTCATCTAGGCAACCAAACACTTGTAAAAATTGGCTAATATTTCAAAAAGTTTTTGCTACCCAATATCGAACTGATAGCTGATCTACTCAAAGAGTAGAGTACAAATTATATTTTTCATCGTCATATATATGCAAATATTACAAAATGTCGTCTTGGAGACATACAAAAAGAAAAACCAAACAATTATGTATATGTTTCTTGATTACCACAGCGTAAAGTTTTAGAAAATCTAAAGCTAGTTGTATTTCAAGCGCCATTCATAATCAGCTAATGAGTGCCAGCAGCTCCGAGGTGCGCTGCAAACAACTGCAGCCACAGCCCGTGGCACAAACCGTGTGATGCTGTGAAAAAGAGATAGTAAAATTAAAAACTAGAAAATTATGGGAAAAATTATTTTCTGTTATGCACCTCAAACCAGTGTATCATGTGCTGCATGTGTCCGCCATGGCCGCAGGAGAGGCAAGCGTTTGATGCACCACGCACGGGCAAGCAGCAAAGGATGCAGATTAAAACTGGCCGCTTGCATGGCTCACATTTGGGCGTACGCTTCGGTTTGCCACAGCCGGCACACTCGGTGACAAATTCAACGCCCTGCGACGGCGGCGGTGTGTGCAGCGTATGCTTGAGAATTACCGCCCGCTTCGTCAGGAGCTGCCAGCCAAAGAGGACATCCGCATAGGCGCGCTTGAATTGATCGAAGAGCGGCATTTTGGTGCGTCGAATTAGCGAACACGCAAACGCATCCGTCTGTCCCAGCTTAAAGTCCAGCCAATCCAACGAATCCGACCACGAATTGCTGCGCAACTGCTTCAACTGTTGCCAAGTGCCGCTCGAGGCACGTGCCTGGGCGGATGATTTAAAATCGAGCGGCAAAACTGTATGATATGGCGACAATTGCGCATGGAGCTGGGCGGGCAGACGGCAGCTGGCCACATCCATGTCCATGCCCAGCAGGCCCTCCGCCGGACACTTGTCGAAGAGGCAGGCAAGAAGTACAGCGGTTTGAACATCCCCAGCACCAGCATAATGCATAATGAGCGATTCGAGCAGTGATTTTTTGAACGGATCTTTGTAGAATAGCAGCTGGCAACTCATCGACGACTCGTGCGGCACATGCGGCGTTGCTATCAGCTCCGCCAGCAGCCAAATGGGCACCAAATCCAGTCGTCCGTACGCGCGACAAATTTCACCATTGCGTCGACACGTTTCGACAATATTTCGCTTGTCCAGCGTAAAATCGCGAGCCATGTCACGATTAATGTGCAGCAACTGGCTGGCATCGTAGATGTGAACGACGGGAGTGGTGCCATTGATTTGGCGCATGACACGCTGTTTGCCCTGTAGACGCTTGCAGGCAATCATGCGCTCCTGCAGATAGAACGAGGCATTCGGATCTCGTTGCGCTGTTGTTGTTGCCATTACATTGCCCAGCAATCCGCTGCCATTGATGGCGCTCAGGGTGCGCGGCGTTATCGACTGATGCTGGAGCAATGTCAGCCGCTTGGTGTTCATCACCTGGGCAAAGGTGGTCAACATACCGATGGCATTGAAGTGCACGCCTGATGTGCGTGGAAATGGTATGCAGGCATCGTGCAGAGCACTCGACAATGCTCCCTCCAATCGTGGAGATTGCAACAACATTTGGCTGCGATCCGCACCAGCGCCAGCAACGGACGTCAAACGCTTCTTCATCGCGGCGACCAGTGCGCGCAGGCATTGTTCCAGGCAGCTGCGAGATTTCTTGACACGCTGAAGCGCATTGGTGCGCAGCACTTTGAGGAGCACACCGCTCACATCGCTGGACAGAGTGGTGCCCTGGCACAGCTGGAAATCGGGCGGCACATTCGGACTGGGATAGGCGGTGGGAAATGTCACCTGTAATATGATCGTGTGATCCGCAGCGCAGATCTTAAAGCATGCATAACGCTTTATCGCGCACAACATATCAACATCCACGTGGGGCATATTTGTGTTCAGCAGCGAGAATTCGTGCTGCAGCGAACACGTCGGCTGATCGGTTAGAGAGCGTGCAATGTGCGTTTCCTCGCGTCGCGCATAGACGCCGCCAAAGCTGGGCGAGCGTGCCATGGGCAGGGTATTGGCACCCAAGCCCGGCTCCAGTGTCGCCGCAATGGGCAGTGATGCAGCCGTCATCAGACTCGGTTGCAGCGTATGCATAAACTCTGGCGGCGTTAGTGCACGCAATTCACTTAACTCCGGCTCGTAGCGTGATGAATCGGCCTCCTCATCCTCATCGGGCGAGGGCTCGCATAGCTTCAGCATTGTATCATCGATTTTCCAGACGCGCAACGTTCGATCACGCGACCATGTCACCAATTCCTGCCAGTTTAGACAGAAAATTTATCAATCAATTTACTTTTGTCATTTGGTGGGCTTACAATTTCTGTGGAGTCCTCGCGATTGGGTCGCCAGGCAAAGTCCAGAATGACATCGGTGTGTCCAACAAATGAGCAAATGGGATCCGTTTGCTTGCTATTGCTCCAAAGTAGCAGGCTATTCTCGCCGCGACCTAAATGCGGAACCACAATGCTGACCAAACCGTTGCCGATGGGCTACACAAAAATAATAACGATTAGTTAGATCAAAAGAGCCTGACCAAGATATATCCCAAGCTGAACAAACTGTTCAGACAGACATATAAAAGTGGATGGACACTTGTTAACAATTTTTTATGGGTTGGACCGTTTCCCGGGCTTACTGTATATCTTGCCCTCCACACGGGTGATAGTGTGGTAATGATCTTCTCAGCTCTCCTAGGATTGCACACATCAAAGTACTTGACGGTGCCATCCTGACTGGCTGTGGCCAGGCACGTCTCTCGTTTGTGGCTCCAATTGATGCCATGCACCCGATTCAGATGAGCGGTTATATAGTGTGTGGGACAGCTGCCCTTGCGTATGTCCCAGATCCGCAAGTCACCGTCGTGAGCGGCGGCCAACAAGTTACCCGAACGCCGATTAAAGCCAACCTGAGTGGCGCCCGCTGCACATAGAAAATATCAATGAATATCGGCAAGTTATATATATGTATATATATAAGACAATTACACATGCAGACGGCATTCAAGGATAATGCTGGCTTGCGCGGATCGCGCAGATCCCAAATGTGTGAGAAGGTGTCTATGGAGCAGCTGACCAGCAAATTGGGATTCTTGTTATGCCAGTCGATGTCGGTTACTGTGCGCGTATGTCCACGTAACGAATTCTCATAGTAGGGTTCGGCAGGACCCCAGCGCACAATGTCAATATTTTGACTGGTCTGCAAACAAGAATGTGAAACGCATTAAAATATTTGATTTTATTTTTGTTGTTGTGTTATGTGCCTGCGCAAACTAACCGCTATGGCACAGTACTCTCGACGACTCGGACAAATAGCAAACTCGGCTACGGATATGTCGTATTTGGACTGACGCTCGTGACGACGCAGTGTTCCATCGTCTTGGCCCAAACGCTGCAGGGCCAAATGGCCGCGGCCCGCCAACAGCACCCATTGACCGGAGTAGTCCACAGACATGGCCGTCGCCTGAGAATCGCGGTGCTCGTAACATTTGTTGCTCTGTCTGATGATGTATGTCTGTTCGGAGCCACCAGCGCCGCCGGCGCCTCTTTCACCATTGCCGCTGCCAGCACGTAGTGTCTCTGTTGGCGGCATCCTACTATTACGCAGGTGTTGTGGGTTGTGATGCTAGTGATGTTGGTGGTAACATAAAATGCTATTTTTAATTAACTTACTAACTACAGTACAAAACAAAACGAACTGATAAGAACACGAACAATAACAAACTATCGCGATTCGATTATATCGATTATTGATATCACTTACACGCCAGAGCTGCATACACGATATACATATATGCACGTCACAAATGGTGCTAACTAAAAAGGAAATTAAATGAATAACTAAGAAATTATTTATAAATTACTTCTTCTACTGCAAATATTATATCCAGAATGATATAATTTGTAGTTATAAATGTATATCTTAAGTTGACTTATTGGCTGCATAAAATTACTTTAATTGCAGGAATTCAAATCGATGTTTTCGCTCACGAAATCAGTGCTAAATTGGCATCACTGTTAGTTAAATTTCCCAAAACAAAGTTAAATTTATCGATACCATATAAAAAATGTGTTTTACTGACTTACTGGCAATTGACAATTGCTAGTGAATTAAAGAAATAAGGAAAGCAAGTGAGATGATGGAGAATCTTAACGACGATTGTCAATTGAAGATTATTGGCTATTTGAAACTGGAAGACCAACAAGCTCTGTATGAAGCAACAGAAAACTTATCAAGTCGATTGAACAGCAATATAATCTATGCCTGGCAGCACAAAACTGAATATGTCCTAGTTCCCAAAGTGCTCAATGAAAATCTCAACCAACTGGAGATATTTCTACGCAGCATTGCTCCAACGGTGCAAAGTATTGATCTGAGGGATGTCACGTTAAAGTTGATGGCACCTTGGGTGGGTCACAGTTTCCCGAGCGTTCGAGAGTTGAGTTACGAGCTGAATCCTGATGATGATTGGGTAAATGCACAGAAACTGTTAGTGGAACTGTTCCCAGGGGTGAGTTCTGCTTGTCCAAGAGGAAAGGTTAATTACAGTGTCGCTGCCGAATGGATACAGTTGCGCAAACTGGACTTAACCGATAGTTGGGATATAAATAAAACAGAAATTAGTCAGCTCCCGATGCTGGAAGAGTTGATAATTTGTGCACTTATACCATCTGGAGATCCGTTTGTGATCAGTGTGGCTAGTTTGCCCAGGCTTCAGGTGCTGAGCTTCACTACAAATGGCGCTCAATTTACCCCTGGAGCATTTATGAATAGTATCATAGATTTGCGTTGTCTGGATATAGAGGAGCTTGTATTTAGTGACTCGATTTATGATTGCGACCTGGCCAAACTCCAACAGGTTAAGAATTTGCGCAAGTTAACACTTTCTGAAGAAGATAACTTTCCAGTTGATAGTCTGCAATCTTTAGTCTCTGCCTTGCCTTTATTGGAACAATTGCATGTGATTGATTGCCAATTTTGGTGCAACGAGAATGATCTTTGGCAAACTATCGACCTGTGTCCATCTCTTAAAGTGTTAAACATAACAGGCTTTCACTTATATGACAATTTCTTTGGCCAAAGTCGACGTTTCATGGAGAATGTGTTAAGAAAGCGTTCTACTCCTTTGACTCTACACTGGCATAATACAGACAATAATGAGAACTTGGTAAGTAGCGAAGAATATCTCTGTATATATACATATATGTTTAAATGAATTCTTTCTTAATCTTGCAGATTCGTCAATGCTTTCAACATTGCAATTTGAAACTTTCTTTTGAGCCCTTAAGTAGAGATATAACCCCGGTCTGCTCTCTCCAAATAAAACTTGTGCCTTTGAAGAAGTGATATTTGCAATAATTGTTACATTTTACCAAAAGTAATTAATAGAAATTGATCAATTTGTTTACTTATAATAAATATTTTTGAAAGATATTTATTTATAAGAATAAATAATGAATAAATGTACATGATTTAATCGACTTTTCAGAATCTATGTTAAGTTATAGGCTTATATATTTTTATTGTCACTAAATGAATATAAACGATCGAATTCTATTTTATTGGACTCCATTTTATTAGTCAAGAGTCAATTTGATTAACTTTATACAAAGTCTGCACTAATTATTTGCGGTATTATTTCATAGAAATAGTTGTATGCTTAGCTTAGAACTATGGTGTAAGCATCAAACTCATCTAAGGCTACATATTGGGGTTAAGGAGGAGGGTGACACTAATGCTTATCTGTGACAATAGCAGAACATTTTTAGTGTGGAATCATTGACGCAGTAGCTCTGACTGCCATACAAATTGATGCGACTAATGGTTCCAGTGAGCGCACTCGAATATCCAGTCATACGCACCGTGGACTCGAAGATAGCCAGGCCCGGTTTGGTTTGCAAACGCAATGTTATATCGACGGCATAATCACTGTTAATCTCCTTGACCATCTTGTGATGTGGCGCCGCTATAAACGCCTGCAGTATGGAATTCAAATAGAGTGTTCGGCACTGCGAATGCGCCGATAATCGTTCATTGATCAGACGCACCAAATAGCGGGCGGCGCGCTGCACTCGCTCATTATTGGTTGGCAGCTCCTCGCGCTGATGGCAGGTGCACCAGTGGGCCGCAATGCCCGCCTGCTCACAATTGCGCTCTGCTGGCACCGGCAGGAATAGGCTAATTCCACGTGGCATTATGCTGTCAATGTCGATGAGCTCAGCGGCATTGCGTTGCAGCTGCTCCGGCTCCAGCTGGCGCATATCGAGCAATTGCAGCAGTGTGGCATGCAGATCGAATGGTGTTGTCAAACGCTTGGCATTTAGCTCCAGATTGGCAATGGCTAGCGGATATCGCTGCTTTAGCCAGGCGGGATATAGTGCGATTAGCAGCGGTTGTCGTTCCTCCATCATGCCCTGATAGGTGCGTCGAAACGAGCCCCAGCGCAAACCGTGATCGGACATCAGGAGCACCAGTGTTCGATTGAGCACACCCGACTCCTGCAACCGCTGCAGATTCGACGCCAGCTGCGCATCCAACAATTGTGGTGAGTTGAAATAGTCGTGGGTCAGTGCCACCGACCAGAAGAACGAAAAGAAAAGCTCTTGACGCATGTGCGGCACCAGCTTTCGCATGTACTCCAACAGGACATCCGCTGTGCGTCTCCCGCCCATGCACAGATGGATATTCATGTCCTTCTTTTGGGCAATGTGCTTCTCCATCTCGAGCAGCATGGGTCGCAAATAGTAATCCGTTGGCGGTTTGCGAAATCCTTTGCGATTGAAGTTGAACAATCCAAGGAAGCCGACATCCTCGGCATAGACCGTCCTGTAGCCGGCCTGTTTGTAGCGCTTCCACAAGAAGGTGCAACCATCGTAGCTGGGATGCGCCAGCGGTGCCACACACGATATGTTCAGCTCCTGATCATCCAGGCCACTTAAAAGCGGCACCAGATTCGGAAACGTATTGTCGCCCACCTTGTTGAAGCCCCAGAACTCAACGTGCGTCAGATTCTTACGGATGTAGGCCTCCGTGCGACGCATTTGCCGATGGAAATTCAAATGCGAAACACTATCAATGCCCAGCACCATCACCGAGAGCCGTTCCTCAGCCTCCGCCGTTGGCGTATCATTAAAGCTGTTATGCTTAAGCGAAGACTTGGTGCTATTTCCACGCTTCGTCAACGGCTTATCGACGACAAAGAAGTGACAATCTTTGTAGATGAGCGATCCAGCCGGATCATGACATTCCAAATAGATAAACTCCAGTTCCTTCGGCAACTGTACGGTTTTGGCCAACTTAAACGACAACTGCGGCCGATAGTCGTTCGTATTGTCTGTCTGGCGACGCACCTCCGTATATTTGCAATTGATTTTGGACACATCCTTGATGTTGTAGTAATGCAACTGCTCCTTGGCATCCATGTTGAGCAGCAGCTTGCCGGGCACCACATCGCTCGTCCGCAACAGTGGCTTGGGGCATGAAAATGGTCGCGGATGGAACATAAACTGTGCAATATTATCGTCGAACACCTCAAAGTACGGCATCCGGCAGCCGGGTGTGTCAATAAAATATGCCCTCGTCACATTATACTCATCATCGATGCGTGCAATAAAATCAAATCGATCGCGCAGTCTCAACAGTTTCGTCCTCAAATTGTAATCGACAAATAGATAGGAGAAGACACACACGCAGAATATGATGATGACAATCTTCTTGAATTGGCTCCGATTCTTGGTCATGTTGTAGTAACGATAATAATGCTGTAGATCACGCTTTGTCATATACTTTGGGTCCAGCAGATATTTACTTCTGCAAATAAATATAAAATGTATACATTTTTATAAGAATATTTATCAAAGCTTACTGCAATGCAAGAAATGTGTTTATAATTTGTTATATTTGTTAGAACAACTAACGAAAATTCTATGAAAAAATATGTTTTTGAGACTTTAAATGTAACACTAATACATATTCATGGATATATCTGTGTATTGAAAACAATTTTTAAATATTCTTTTATAATTTCATAGCCAATTTTTAATTTTATTACATTTTGTGAAAGAAGTTTGAGTTTAACTTAACTTAAAGTTCAATGTCTTTAGAACAAGCTGCCCACCAATTGCAGGCATCCATCATTAATTAAGGCGTCAAAGAATATAATAGCAACGTTGCCACACACACACACACACAACACAAGTCAGTGAGGAGTCCTCAAACTTTTGAGCATCCTTTAGTCAGTCTTAGGTGTCATTTTATGAGCACAAGGACGTGACGTTGTCAATCTTTTTTTTTTTTTTGTTCTTTCTATTTTTATTGTGTTTTGTTGCAAATGAGTGGAGACAAGAGTCGAGCTATATAGCTGACTCAAGTATGTGTGTGTGTGTGTATCGCTCGAAAGTATGCAATGCAAATTTATGCCTGCATTTTGAGTAAATATGCAATGCAAGACGAAACACGAAATGCTGCAAGCAATGACAAAAGACTGTGGCAAAGCTACATATATACAAAGGCCTTTAGTGCTTGGTGTCTGCTCACAATACAGCTCCCATCACATTCTATTAGAACGGTAGCAAAATTGAAAGCGTATATGAAGTTGATTTAATGCCATTTGTGGACTTTAATGTAATGATTAAATACAGCTTGATGGCCGCGGAGAGAGAGAAGACCTATCAGACTCAAACTTAGCTGGCTGCTTCTCTAATCATTTCTCCCTTTTAATAATATATAACTAGCACAGATACATATATTCACGATTAGCTCATTTTTCTGTTCTGATAGCTGCAGAACTTAATAAATCGCTAAAAAGCTTGTTGCTCCGTTCAATAATATAACATGCAACTCACGACAACTCACGACAACTTTACGAACTTAAGGCTAAAACCATTTGTCTGAGATTTATTTGTGCCTCTTCTGTTTGCCACACAATTCCATCAATTGCATTTCGACTGGGCAAACAGACAAAGAACTCGCCGTGCAAATGGCATACGAGTTGGTCCGTATAGCAAACAAGCAGATTGCAGGCACGACACACAAACACACTTATACCACCACACACACAGTCACACACAGTCACACACACAGTCACACACACACACACACACTCGTACACACACCCTCACGCATACTTACTCATAGCTCATATCGCCGTATTTTCGGTTGTCCCTTGTCGTGTAGTAGGCACGCATTTTAGCACCTTTCAATTGAATGAAATTCCCACGTTTATCGCGTTGCCAGTTTTGGTTAAGGCCTTGACATTTTCGTTGCCTGTTTGCACTGTTTGTGCTTTTGTTGTTAATTGTTTGCGTGCCACATTTTTGTTGGCAACACACTTTTTTGTGTGCACTTTCAATACAAGATTTTCCACACAACTGCGCCTTCAATGACCGCACCACGCCCCCCCGCTCAAAAATCCCACCCAATTGCGTGCTGCTGCCAACACAAAAGTTTGGGTATCCTGAGTTACCTGGGAGCAGCTGCAGACGCCTTTGCTGCCTGCCTACCAAACACTGGATGCTGTGCGGGTCCTGGCCGTCCTTTAGACGCTAAATGCTCTCTCGGTCTCTCTCTCTCTCTCTCTGTGTGTGTCTCTCTCTCTCTGTTTTGACACTTGGCTGGGCTAGCGGGAGCATTGGAGACTGCGCAGAACCATCATTTTGACAGCTGCCAGGGATGCTGTGACTTATAATGCACTGCCAGAAAATCGAAGTGCTTGGTTGGGGCATCGGCAATTAACAATTGTGTGAATTACTTTTATGGCTGCACAAAATTTGATATTGATCCGAGAGGATTATTTACTAATTTGTTGATACATTTTATGCAGTTTTAATTAAACCTACTTTTATAACAAATTTTATTTCTTTGTATTCCTTCTTCCTTTGTATTGATGATGAGAAGTTAGAATGATCGACTTTAATTATTAATTTGTTGAAGATTATCAAGATCAGGTCATTCTCAAGATTCTGGAAAATGATTCCTGCTGCTGCCAACAATTCATGAACATGGCATAAGTCTCTAAATCAATATACGAATACCATTTATTTGTATTTATTTATGGTTTTTTTTCGCACTTGTTGCCTTTTGTTGTTAGTTGTTAAATGTGCATGGTGTGCAGGGGTGTGGAGGCTCTTAATTATGATTTGCATGCTTGCTTAATCAATGTACAAATATGAGTGTGTTTTGATGGATTTGATGGGGTCAAGAAACGCATGAAATGTTTTTATGGCCAACGAACTCGTTGACAGCAATCCAGCTGTGTGTGTTTGTGTGTGTTTTAGATGTAGTACAAACCCATAAATCCCTTGCCATAACGATCAAGTTGTGCACTTAGTTCATGGTTTGCTTTAACTTTGATTCTCAAGCTCTGCAAATATTTGATTCAACGTTATTTTAAGGCAATTGATGGTCTTAATTAGCTCCGTTTCCAAGTTGTATGAGAAACATTGGCAAGGACTGCCCAAATGCAAATCCTTTGACTCTTATCCTTGGCAAGTAGCATATCCTGCAGCGTTGCCCATTTTTGCTCATTAGTTGTGAAAAATGGCAGCGACCAAAGATGAAAAGCACGCAAGGATCAATTGACTGCAACATGTACATATGTGTGTAAGTTCTCTGTGTGTGTGTGTGTTAATAACACACTGCTGCAGGCCAAACATGGCATTTTTATGTTCAATAATTACAACAACAACAACAATAACTGGAACATGCCGGCGTAAATCACCCGCCTGAAAAGAGCATTTCACTGTTGCCCTTCCCCGCCCGCCATCTCAACAGGACTTTCCAAGTAGAGCGATTAACAAGCGTTTGTAATGTTTCATTACTGTAAAAAAATGAAAGAAAAGAAAATAAAAGAAGAAAATAATAAATAATGGCAGCCACTGCGGAAAAGTCGTCTATAAAAGCGAGAAGCCCATAAAGCGAACGCTTCAGTTGAAATTTCAAAGTGTGCACAGCCAGCGGAAAAGTGCATCCACCTGCAAATAGCATCAACAAACTGCACGTGATTGTAATCAGTCTAGTTAGCTGCTGGCGTCCACTTTCCACTCATTAACTGAAAAATGCAGGAGCAGCAGCAGCAGCTTCGTAGCTTGGATAACCAAAAGCAGCGACGTCATCGCCGCCTGCAGCTGGACAGAAGGTGCAGCAGGAGCAGCAACAGAAGCAGCAGGTGTCGTGCAAACTATTTGCCGGGCCTGCTAATTGTGCTCCTCGTCCTGCTGCAGAACTTTGAGCTGCACATGTGCCGGCAATTGATGGGCGCCGGTGCCGATGTCCACAGACCCAGGGATATGAGCACCATCGAGAAACGCCAGCCCGAAGAGATATTCAGTGCGCCCAGCGATGCGACGACCAACATGGGTTACGATGAGTATCCGGTGAGTGATGGTCCTTAGTGTTGTACCTATTCGTTCGCACTCCGTTCAATTGAACTAAGTTCTAAGCTGAACTATTGAATCAAATCTCAGTTTCTAATGACGCCTATTTTCGTTATTTTGTAGATCAAGAAAACTTTACAACTTTTAATCAAATTTGTAGTAGATTTTCAAAAGCAAATTCCTTTTTTTCCTCTGGAATAATACTGCATTTCAATTAGAAAACATAATTTTCTTCGAAATTAATTCAAAGGTTAATTTATCTGTTTTATGAAAAGTACTAAAATACTTAAATGAATTGAGCTATAAAGTCAAACTCTAAGGGAACTTATACTCAGTGCACACTTCTCCACCCCATTCAAAAACTTAAAAACAAAATATTCAAACTCTGCGTGGGCTTTTGGTCAAACCCCAAAAATGCTTCTCGTATTACACAAGAAGTTGTTTGTAATTGTATCTTTTACATTTGATTGCTTGCCCTGCAGGTGAATTTCTTGCTTTGACAACGCTGGGGTGATTCGACCCATCTCCCACCTCCCACCTCCCATCTCTCTCTATCTGCCTTTCTCCCTCTCGCAGTTGACGTCACATTATTTGGCAAAAAAAGTCGTTTTAAAAATACGTCAAGTCAAGTCACAAAAAAAAGTGGGCGTCTGCTAAACGCGTAGAAATTACGTATACGCCAGACTCAAATGTTGAAAACTATTTTACAAATAAATTGATCGGGCTTACTTAACAAAAAATGCGGGTTGCCTGAAGTAATTCAAATATACTCCAAGCAAAATATATTTGCAGATGTAAATTTAAATTAAAATAAATGAATTCAGCTATTGAACTTATACAAATTATCAATTTCTTAAAACTAGAATCGTAATTTCTTTAATTTCTCATATAAATTATTCAAAACTTAATTTAAATTGTTATTGGTTAAATATGATTTTGAAAAACCAAACATTTGTTGAGGCACTCGATTATGTGCTATTCTTTAAAACTTATCAAGTATTTAGACATTGTTTGTGGACACAAATTGCTCATAGAAAACTTGACTCTCAATTGCAATACCCATTTTGTAGATGGTGGTGCCAAAAAGGGCTGCTCTGTTGCTGGATCGTCTAATGGTTGCACTGCATCATGCGCTGGAGAACGAACGCGAAGGACATCGCATTGGTGACTTCTATGCCAATAAGAATCTCTTGCAACTAAAACCCACCGAGTTCAAAAATGGTTTTGAGCAGCTGCAACCGATGGAAGACGGTAAAGACTGCCTATAGAGATTGTTATAATAAATAAATGATATATTTCAATATATATGTTTATAAAGGTAACAAGCATACGTCGATGAATAGCCACAACTTTCACATGTATAGCGATGATGATCCTGGCGTGATGATGGATTATGATTTCAAAGATTTAAATCAAATAAATCGCGCAACTGGCGAAACAGTAAGTTGGATATTGAAACCAAAATATGCAATTAAAGATAGCAATTAGCAATGGAGAAATGTGTAAGAAAATTTCAGTTAATGGCAAAGAGCTTTCAGAGAAGAGCCGGCGCTGCAGCTGGCAACGATGCGGCACAATCAACAAATGGCGGCTCAGCGTCAGCAGCGGCAGGATCTATAGCTGGAGCTGGTCCTGGTGCCAGGCGCATCCATCACGTTGCCAATGGAGGTGGTCGCATGTATTGGCGCTGCTATTTCAATGCCGTTAGCTGCTTCTAAACCAGCCAAGCAATCCAGGCCATTTAAAAAAATATAAAAAAATATATATATAAAAATAAAAATAAATCAACCAAATCCACCAATTTATGTAGCTCCAGGCTCGGCTCCAGCTTTTTAACACTTAAAACCATCATATTTTTGTGCGTTTCCTTGGCTGCTATGAAAGTTGTTCGCGTGATTAACTGAAATCATCTGTAAACATCAATTGTAAACTGAAATTTTGTGTAATTGTATTTGTGTCAAAAAAACCAAAAAAAATCCAAAGCAAAAAAAAAAAACAAAAAACTTATTTCTCTGTATATCGATGCAGCTGTGCACTGCGTAATAAATAAACTAGAAATCAACTTGCTTAGCTTATTCCTCAATCAATAAATTATTATATATAGATATATGCATATGTATATATATCATTTGTATAATCCATACACGTGGGATGTTAATTCACACTGCCTAATATTGATTGGCATGACCATAAAACATAGACTTCATTCAGTCATCCCACACTCATTGCGTTTTATTTTTTTGCATGCAACATATTCGTGTCGTATCGGTTTGTTATCAGTGCTTTTAATTCTGGGTGCAAACACATAACAAAGAGTATTGTTGTACTTAGTCGAGATTGGCCGTAAGCGGAAGTAGCACTTTGCGCGTGTTTATACACTTAGTTATATTGTAATATGGTGCACTCATTTAATATGCAAACTCAATTTAAAAATCCTTTTTTTCCAGCATATCAAATATAACAGCACTTATAGACTTTGAGTTCAATGAGAAAATAATAGCAAAAATATAAGAATTATTAATTAAAGCTGAGACAAATCAAAATATTTTTAATTATAATTTAGTATGTAGGTAAATAGAGCTTTAAAATTAGAAATCTTGATTTTAAATTGATATCTGTAATATGTATATGATATGCAAGCAACAAGGACTCTATAGGTATTTCTGGAACCTTTGAGATAACATAAAAATAGTTTATCTACACACTTAAAGTTTTACTTGCAACGTTTGTCCAAGGTCTGCGTATTTGATGCATATTATTAATTAAGCTTAAGATTTCTAGCTAATACTACTTTGAATTGATCAAACATGATTTTATGCTGAATATTTTATGCAAGCAACAAGGTCCTCGTAGGTATTCCTAGAACTTTCCAGATCCATTAGCAGCAGTTCCCTTTCACGTTCATTTGAATTTCAGCCTGCAACGCTTTATCCTTTTGCCAGGCTGCGCATATTGAATGCAAATCGTATGCGCTGTAAAACTCAAACTCAACTAGTTTCCGGCTTTGAGTAAAGTTCAAAGTGCATATAATTATTAGCTAGTAGCAGTGAGTTCACATCCAAACAACTCCACTGCCACCCTTTCCTTTCCCCAACATGCTGATCGTTTTGCGTGTGCAAGGCACGTAAATCGCTTTATGGCCAAGTTTAATTGCCTGTTGCGTTGCCTGCAACAGCCTTGCAGCCAAGTCAAGTGTTATTGGCCAATATGTAAAATTAATGTTGTGTTGCATTACAAATTGATGTGAATTTAAGAGCGACGAGTTCGGATGTTAATTGATATTCGAAGCCAAAGAGCTGCGAGCTGCGTTTCCAAAATTCATAATAATAAAATCGTTTTCTGTTCTTTTTAATAGGCTGCTGCCATAAATCAATGTGCCAGCAACATGACGTCACCGATTTGGAGCGCCGTCAAGTATGCAACAAGTTTTGTCATATCAACAGGTGACTTTAGTTTTCACCACACAAGCTATCATGCTGTGCAAGTGTTTGTGTGTGGTGAATAATAAGGCTCTTAAGCTGCACGTTGCCCATACGCAATGTTGGACATACGCAACAACAACAACAACAAGGACTACAACAGCAATTGTTGCAGTAAAGTACGGCAACAACATGTTGCCGCACGCCTAAACCAAGTTAACGTGTTTCCCCCTTACACACACACACACACACACACACACATAGACACCGACACCCCCACAAACAACCGCTTGTTAACCCAACACCGTTCCTGCTTCCTGCTGCCGGCATCGCTGTTGCCGTCGCTGCTGTCGTCGATTCGTCTGCTGCTGCTGCTATTTTGTATATAAAGCCGAGCGCTGTGCATAGCCAACATCGAGTTAACAATTTCACTTCTTGGTGTTCACATCGAGCCACAAATAGGCTAACAGGCAAACAAAATTTAACCGTCAATCTCAGTGGATCCTCAGTTCCGCAAATTGGACAATTTCACGCAAATAAATAAATAAAAATAAAAACAGTTATCAGTTTTCGCGCTCGAATTGTTGCCAATCTTATTTGCTTAGCCAACCATTATCCTTGTATTCTCCTATACAAATCGGTGAGTGTTCGTATTTATTGTATTTTTGGTTTGTATTAACTGTTGGCAGGCACTAATTGATGTATTTATTGGTTAGCCGTGAATTATGTTAAGTGAAATATATTTGAGTTTCTCCCACAAGAAATCGAATGTGAAACCAACTGAAAGTATTTTGGAAAGGTGTTTTTATGTATTTATTTTTCGTGTGGCAAATTAATCTAAGTTTCAGCAATGTATCCATAACATTTTAATAGACACGATCTTATTGAAAATACAATATACAAATTTCATTAATATTTAACTATTATAATTTGAGTTTACCTTTTCTGAAAAATTAAAATTTATTCCCTTAATTTTTTTTTTTTTAAGAAATCAAAAATATTTTATCTAGTTGAAAATATGGATTTTTAATTTTTTTACAAAAAAATATTAAAAGTTCAAAATATTTACAATTTGGAAATTTGAATATAATTTTACTTGCAGGAAAATCGATAGGAAAAACAATGTAGAAAAGTAGTTTCCTTTACTTAATCAATTATTTTAAGAATTAGGAATAATTACTACATTTATATTAAATTGTTCCAATATTAATTGAGGGAGAGTTACTTAAGTTACTTTATTTTACCAAACAAAGTGCTAAGCTCGTTAATAATTAAATAGTGAAACACAAAGCGTTGTGTTTCTAAGAAAAGGTCTATCAGAAAGATTGACATTCAGACATTCAGCTATGTGGAAAATTCACTTTTCATCGCAGTTCAAACTGGTTGACAAATATGGCTAATTAATCAAGTGTCTGTGCACCTTTTCACTTTTGGATAAACTGAAATTCATGTGTAGCAATAAAACATAAGAACAAATTATTTATTAGGCCCCAAACGCTAAATCACTGCACATTAGTAAACCAAATTCAGGTGCCTGTTGCTTGGTTAGACACAGGAAAATTGCTGGAAAATACATATGATGTTTTAGAGAAAATTTCGCATTACTTTTTATGGCATGTAATTGGCATAAAAAATGTAATATTTCTATTTAGCTGGCCCTTAGAGATTTATTTCAATTGCATAGTTTTTTTACCCCACCTTCTTAAGGGATTGTTTGTAAAAACCCACAATCAAATTGCATTTAATATTTATTACATTCCCCCAACAGCAATTTCTGAAGGACAGCTAAATTTAGACTGCCCAAATGATGAAAGCCAAAATTCAGTGTAAGATTTGAAAAATTGCCAAACAATTGCTGAACTTTAGAAAAAAAACATTAAATTAAATTTAAAGCTTAAGCAGCTTGTAGAAGTTTTAATGGATTTTTGAAATAAATCTTTCAAATGCGCATTGGCAAGAATGAGGAACAGCTAACAATGTTATAAGACTCTCAAAATGTATTTTTGCTAGTTGTTAAAATGCAAATTTATTGTTATCTATTTAATCGACTAGAAGTTTCAAATTCCAACGGCTCAGCTAACAAAATTTGCGAAAACATTTAAATTTAATAGACTGCCACATTTGTTTTCCCCTTTTTCGCGTTTGATGCCGCATTTGTTATCAATGTTATCAATGCAATTGGGGCCCCAAAAAATCCGCAAATATACCGAGTCGCCAAAGAAATTTGATAGCACATCAGATCACAGAGTATCAAATGAAATTTCGCCTCCCCAAAAAGCAGGCAACATAAATTAACTTGCAACGGTAAAATTACTAAAAACCATTTCTTGTTTGCCGCTGTTGCGAAAGAAGAAGATGAAAACATGTCACAAGTGCTACTGACACAAGGCGCGGCTCCATCTCCTTATTCCCCTTGGCCATCAAATATCGTATCGCATGACGGACGCAAATAAATCATAAAATACCCCCAAAGCCCAAAAGCATATTTATATATACTTGAAGCGATGCAAAACTGAACTCAACTGTAAAATATCGTTTAAAAATGTGAAACGAAAAAAGGCAATGAGAAACCAACTGAATTTGAGAACATCCGTTGCCAGGAGCTACGCATAATCCTACGTTTAATCCTTGTGTGAGCCAGAGAAAATGCAGCACGTGAAAATTGCATTTGCTGCACATCGCTGAACGATTTTCCATCTCTTTTCCGCTCTGTAGTAGCTCGGGCCGATATTAAGTTTCCAATTAACATTGCAGCGTTATTTATCGGCCACAATAAAAATGTCCTGATTATGTTGAGTCCGCTTTTCTACCTCTCGCTGCCTCCCCCTCCCCCTTAGGCTTGTTGCTTTATTATTCCATTTGGTCTCTCGGTTGACTACCGTACACTGTTTGCCAACGCCCCGAGCACAACCAGCCCCAGCCCCATCCCCTCCCCATTCCCCATTGCCCATTCCCCACACATTCTTTCTCTTATTAGTTTAATTTATTGCAGGCCCGCCGGAACCCAAAGCAGCCGGCTAACTGTAATACTGACAGACTGCGCCGCAGCCAACTGTTAAACTAGTTTTTTTTTTCGCTCTCTATCTGCACATCAAACATTTTATGAGCTGCTGGCCCAAATGGTGCTATCCCCCCGCCCCCCACCTCATTTATGATATGGCATTATAATTATCTATGCCTCAGGTATTAACTGTCTGATGTATGAATATCCCTCCTCCCCCTCCTGTCACACACATTTGTTGTTGTTGCACTCTTATGGTAGGCTTAAGGTCTATCCAGGTATCTGTGTACATTGCGTAATAAATATGTAGAATAGCACCAGCTATAGTAGTTCCAATCAGTTAAAATATGAGTTGTCAAGTGTTAATTTTTCAGTGTACTTTATACTTTTACCCATTAATAGTGTGGAAAAGAGTATAATGAATTTGTGCTAAGTTATGTAACTGTAAAGATATAGTCTACCAATATCTGATATAGGATATTTAGTATTTACTTAAAAGATTAGCATCTAAAATCTGATCAATTAAATGATATGATTGCGCTGAAGAATAGGCTACATAAAATATTTTTACTATCAAATCAAAGATCGTATTTAAAAGTCAACTTCGATGAAAATTTATAAATGTTTAGATTTTGGTAATTGGATACAAATATCTGAGAACTTAATAATGTCTGCCACATATACTTTGGTTATATATACCTTAGAATTCTTAAATATCTGCTAGCTTCAAATTTAAGTTGACATCTAAAATTATAGTTCTGCAATGATTCTATTCGCATTGCAAATTTGAGTAGATGTAAAGCAGACATATCCTGGCGAGTCCTAGTCCTAATCCAGTAGCTCTTTGCATATCCCGGTCACATTGTAAAAAATGCAAAGCCATAAAAACCCAGCCAGAGATAATATTGCGCAGCTGCCACAAGATGTTACTGCAGGCGTTCGGCAACATTTTATGGGGTGCAACAGGGGCAGGATGACTACTCGAATGTGTGGCACGTTAAAGATGTTTCAAGAAACTCATTAGCATTTACTGCTTGCTTCATTGCGTTTTGGTTTCGAGTTTTTTGATGCACTCATTGCTGAGGTGTGTCCTTATCCTTAGTACTCGACGTACTTAGCCTTGTACCTGTTGCAAGCTGAGAGCTATGCCTAATAACCAACGATTTATGGACTGATGATAAGTTATTCATATTTGTTTGTCGGTTTTGATGTCACCCACAAACCCAAATTGCTTGCCACGCTCATCTGATGTCATTATGGAGTGCCGTAATTAGGCGATGAATCCGCGATTAAAACAGTGCCTGCAAATTGGTTGCCACACATGAATAAAAGTCTGTTTACCATTTCCCAGTTCCTGCACTGATTCAATGCTTATGTAAACCGAGTCGAGTCCTGATTACAATTGCACTTCTTGCTTTTGATTTATATTTCGATTCGTTCGTTTCGTTGGTGTGTGTAATTAGTGACGTCATGCTGTTATCCTGTCTGAGCATGTCCTTTGAAGTGCAAACTAAGTTAATTGCTTGCATTATGCATTGAGATAAATGTCTTATTTGTTGCATAATTCATTTGACAGCCCAGTTTGGTTGCCGTTTCAACTTTACATTTGATTTACATCACTTTAATACGGTTAATTAGTAATTCTGCTATTAACCAGAAGGCGTTTCTGAGCACATTTTCAATAATATTTTGTGCTTTAAATGTTTAATTTGTAATTAATTTGATTTCCTATCTACTTATCAACTTAATATTTTAAAAGAATTAATAACATCTGATATATGCTATCAACTATCCACATCGATCCATGTGCAGCTAGCAATTAATTACTTACCCAATTAAATTGATTGATTGAGTGGCCAACTTGGCCTCTTAAATAGTTGTGGCAACAACGCATGTGGCAACAGTTTCTGAAATGCTACCAACGCGTAAAGTTCAACGTTGGCTCTACGAGATCCACGCTTACTTTTCGATATTTATCGGTGTCACAAGCTATCGCTATGATTATGTCCTGAAACGATATACAAATACGAAATGGACCCAGTTGATTGCCACCTTGGCCAATTTATGTGTTGTCCTGGTCGTCACGATGGATCTATACGTATCCGCGACCACCATGATGGAAGATGGTGGAGACATTGCTCTGAATGTGGAGGGGGTCATAAATAATTTGTTTTGCCTGCTGCGTGTCCTGCAGCGTATTCCCAGAGAGCGAGCCACCTATCACATTGTCGAGGAGATGCGCCGACTGCGACACATCTATCAGTATCGATGGCCACGCCAGGATTTGAGCGACCTACAATTGGATCGCATTTACTTGGCCAGGAATTGTGTTATGTGGCTGTCGGCTGCCATCCTAATGGTCTTCTTGATGTCCGTCAGTATTAATATGTCCTCAATACTACAGCATCCGCTGCTGGAGCGAATGTTTGTGGTGCTCTATGTCCTGGCCTTGGAGGGCCAAAATATGACAATGCATTTGCTTTTTCTGATCAGTTGGCGTATTTGTCGATGGTTTGAGCGCCTTAACGGACGCATTGTGCACCTGATCGAAGGGAATTCAGCTGGGGACACACTGGAACTGCATCATCTGAGCAGGCAGCACTGGCAGCTGGCGGGGCTTATGGATCGGATCCTAGCAGCCTACGGCTTCATTCTGATGACCTATCGATTTAGTATAATCATCTCGTCAGCTAGTTTGGGTTATTATATTACCCAAATGCAGTCGGTCGATAATCAGATGATCGGCATTGGACTTTTTGGTTTCATTATCATAGATGGCTATATGCTTGATCTGATGGCGCAGTGGATAATGCAAACTCATCGCAAGACTTCGTGGATGCTCCGGCAACAGCATGATCTTCGCCATCCAGATGAACAATTTTCCCGTGGGGTAGCTACCAACATTTTGTATCGATTGCATTTACTTCATAACGATTTCTTTCAGTGTGATCTCTTGGCACTGCAAATCGCCTGTTTTCCACAGAAGCTTAAGCTTTACGGCCTCAATTCTGCTGGAAAAGCAGCTTGGCTACGCAGCTCTGTTCTCAGTTTCAGTTGGATGATTGTTCTCCTTCAATATGGCATCGTAGCGGAACGTAAAAAATTAAGATATAATTCTCAACATGCTACAACAAATTGAGTGCAACAACTTGGATTCAGAATGTTTGCAGACTCAATAAGTTGAACAATTTACTTGCAAATTTGAAATATCGAGATGCTTAAGACAAATAAATATAAATAATTAAAATGGTAGACTTTAATCCAAATCTATATTTATACAAAACGCTTCTAACCATTTGAACTTGCTGAACAAGTCACTAACTCAAATAACTTCAAATAACATTTTATTTGTTCTATTTTTAGGTTAAATTTAGTGACTCTCGGCAAACTGGTCTTAACTTTTTCACAAAAACAGCTGTGCGAAAGTTTGCTTTGAACTAAAATTGCACAATGCGTAATCGGACACAAAGACAAAAACCGTATTTAAAACAACAAAAAATACACTGAAAACATTTCAAGGCCCTTTGTGTGTGTCGATTCGTATATTGAATCACGTCACAGCAAATTCAATTAAACTTTGAAAACAGTTTTAGCACGATGTCCATTTTGCCATCTGTTGTTGTTTTGCACGTTGCATGTTGCAGGTTGCAGGTTGCAGGTTGCCTCTATTGTGTTCATACTTATGTTCAAGTTCATATCCGGTTTTAATTGCGGAAATGCACTTTTGCCTGGCAACCCGCCAAGCCTCCATCCCCGCCCTGCTTCAATAGCTGACACAGGCATGCGAGTCACGTTTGTGGCAACAAGTGTTCAGTTTCCGTTTACACTTGAGCTCCATTGCAATGAGCTGTTATCCTTGTTGCCGTTCTAAATCAGCTTTGTCCTTTAACTAAGACTAATTTGAGATTATTTTATAAAGTGAATTGGGTAATTTTGCAGCAAAAACTTTGACGCACAACTCAGTTTCAGAATGTGAGTGAAAGGAAGAAAAATACAATTTTATAGCGTTTAAGTTTAATCGAAATCAAAATCATTTCGTCATATATTCATTATTAAATAATATTTCAATAATTTGAATCTATTCATTCTATTAATAGTTTGCCCATTGTGAATCTATATCTTAAAGATGTGATAAAAAACAAACTTTCTCTTAATCTTCAATATTCCAAATGTAACTTGTTGTTAAAAAGATTTATTCAAAATGATTCAAAAGTGACTAGTTTAATTCCTTTGTAATATTTGCTAAGCTCTCGTCTTTTTTTTTCGTTCTCATTTCAGTTCAAGCTCAACCACAAAACAACATGATGAAGTCTATGCAAATTCTGCTGTGCTACGGTCTGCTGTTGACCATGTTCTTTACCCTGAACGAGGCACGACCCTCGACGGGCGAGGCGGCTGTTGTAAGTATAGCTAAAATACCCAACCAGAGTTCGACTTAACCAATCATACATATGTTTAACAAAGGATACGGATGGAATGGAGACTCCGGATGCTGAGGATGTGCGTGGTGCCTTTTCGGGCTATGAGTTGCCTGCCCAGGCCATTTATCCCAACATTCCCATGGATCGCTTGCAGATGCTGTTCGCACAGTACAGGCCCACGTAAGTTTTGGCATATTGATCGCTGATATTTGTTGGCTATATGGGGAACTTTGTGATTCGTTTACAGTTACAGCGGCTATCTGCGCACACCCTCCTATGCCAACATGAACGAGTTGTACCGACTTCCAGAGAGCAAGCGTCAAGTGAGATACCGACAGTGCTACTTCAATCCCATCTCCTGCTTCAGGAAGTAAATCTCTTCTTCAGCTTCGATCTGAAACCATAGCACAACCAACACAACCAACACAACCAACAACCAACAACAACAGCAAAAAAAAAAAGAGAAAAAACAACAAAAAATGACAGCCCTATTGATAAATTAACATTTCAAACACAAAACAAATATTTAAAATTAGCATAATTCCAAAATGCCAATATTTAGTGCGGTTAACTAAAGTTAAGACTCCAAATTATATAAATGTCTATTAACATTGTTATATGATACACGAAAAATGCTTCATTGTAGTTTAAAAACAAAAAAAAAAAATATTAAAAAATATATATAAATATATATTAATTAATAAACTTGCACATAAATTAAATTTATGTTTTTTCGCACATGGTTTTTGTTTTTATTTAAAAAAGAAAAAACTTATGCTTGCATATGGTGTGGTAAAATAATATACAAAATATAAAAAAATATACAAAATATAAAAAATATATTGAAGAAAGAAAGAAAACTGCAATTTCCTTTTGTAAATTTAATGTTTCAGCTATTGTATAATACATAAAGGACACATGAATAGAGTCAAACACTTATAAAATCTATCAATGTAAAATATGAAACTATTAATAAAGTTATACTATATTTAAAATAATTAAATGCACAACTTCAATTTCTATAAATGGCTTTCAGTTTCTTTCACAGTTGATTTAAGTAGGCTCTAAGTAATTATCTTAGTAGTTATCTGGCAGTAGGATTTCTATAAAATTTAGATTTCCAGTTGATCCCAGCTTTATAATTTATAGTCCCTATCACTGACTATATTTTATATCGATTTCTCATATAGCCAATTGCCTCCGCTCCAGCAACTTGTGTTCCGCACCAACTTCACATCGATCCATTTGGAGTCCCAAACGATTGGGTGTTGAGATCTTGTAGTGCCCATGGCGTCTATATCGCTCCTCGATGCGCAGCGAGGTGGCCACCACAAAGATGGAGAACACCAATGCAATCAGATATCGAACAACGAGAATTTTCAATATTTGCGATTGTTTTGCGTAGACTTCAAAGATTCGACTGTGTCCTGCTCAATTGCGGATCGTCTCTTTTATAGCCTGAAGTGCTCAGATATCAGGTAGCTGAACCGTTTTCTCAATGTTTCCCGAGTGTTCCTGCTAAGCTGCTTGGCTGCTCTTTAGTTTGGTACACTCTGATTCTATATTTACATCTTACTGATCATTTGCTGTAAGACGCATCATTTTTACGGAATTCATTTAAAGTGGGTAAAATATTAGATTGAAGATTGTCGCCGATCGGAAACTTAAGATATTTATACACAGATAATTATATACATATATTAAAAAATAAGTTATTCAGATAAAGTTTACTTCATTTGATCGATAATCTATTTTCGAGAAATTGTCAGGATATATCCTAATTAATGTGTCATGATCAAATAAAATATGTAAATTTTGCTAATCAATATGAGTTGATCATTATTTTAATTAATTTCACTTCAAAACTTATTTTTATATTTTACATTCTATGCAAAAATATATAAAAATTTTGTGAACTGCCTAAAATCTATTCCCAATATTTTTGACCTGAAACGTTTTCCATTTTACTATTTCGGATTTTTGGAAAAGTATTGTTTGTGTGTGTGTGTGTGTGTGTCGCAAATTAAATACGCTAATCCATTGGCAATTTTCACTTCCTGCACGAACAATGCAAATCCCGGCACTCAACAATATCCACATCTTAAATGCCAGCTGTAAGCGGCACCGGCCTGATTTGCCCGTCAACAATGTAGATGTGTCTGTGTGTAATAATTGTGGGCATCATCTGTGGATGGCTGAACTGCTAACTGATGATGGCAACGAGTCATTGGCTGCCTCATCAGGCAGCAGATCATGCAAAGATGTTTCCAAGAAGCCGCCGCCTATTCGCTTTCGCTGGCGACCCTCGCTGATATTTTATGATGCAGCGCACCGCGACGCATTTAACCATTAGACATTTTAATTGTTAATTTTTTGCAAAAAAAAAATTTAAATAATGGATACGCTGCAGGCAGAGGATGGTAGGCGCTTCTCTCCATCGAGCGCTACCTGCATTTATTATCTGGCAATTCCTGGCCCGACTGCAGCCGTTGCAGCCGTTGCACCAGTCTCCAGTCTCCAGTCTCAGTCTCAAGTGCCATCAACGTAAAAACAAGTGGCAACAATTTTCTATAAATTGCATTTGTGCAAAATTAAGTTCAATCTTGGCAGAGCGGCAAGCGGCAACTCCAACTCCACGTCCAAGTCTAACTCCAAGTCCAGGTCCAGTTCAGTTCAGTTGAGTTCAGTTCAGCTGCAGAGCTGCCGAGCTGTCCAGTGTCCGGTAGCCGCATCCGTTGCACTTCATCGCTGCTGGAGTAGCCAAACTCCATTAACTTTGCAATTGGCCACCATAACTTTTAGATGGCTAGTTTGCCTGGCCACCTCTGGGGTGGGGCTGGCAGCGGGGTGTTGCCACAGAGAAAGGAAGCCAGGGAACGGGCGGCAGTCACATCCCAGCATCAGCAGCAGCAGCAGGCACATCGCTTGTTAGTTTTTGCGCCAGATCGTTTATAATAATTCGTATGCGAGTCATGTCATGGCCCCTAAAGTGTATCTGCGACTGCGCCGTCGACTTTTTCAAACACGACGTCGCATATCTGTATCTACGAGTTTGCTGCCTGGCCTGGCTCGCTGCCTGGTTCCCTGCCTGTCTGCCTGCCTGCCTGCCTACCTCACTGGCTGCCGGGCTGCCGGACTGCTTGGCGTTGCACAGTGCAACAAAACCAAACTTTTTTGAACATAAAATAATGATTGGGCGAGGTGTGTTTGGTCAACTTGGGACGGTCTTTAAAAGTGAGTCCTTTTCATAGTTTTCGCACAACAATTATTGAAGTCAAATAATATTTAAACTTTGTATCAAATTACTTGCAGCCAAGGTTTCGAATCGGTCTCGAAACGATTACGATTTGAATTTCAAGTTTTAACTATTTTTTGTTAAGCATCTGAATCTTAAACTGAACCAGTTTTCAACCACTCAATTTTTTAAGCATAGTTTTGCTCTGATTTTTTTTCATTTATATTTAAGACAGAATCAGGAACGTTTATTTTAGCTATATATCAGAGATAAATACACATTCTTGTAGACTGGAGTAGGGAAGCCACAAGATATAGTTGGCCGATGCTGATAGTTTTTTTTCCAAATAGGAATTCAATTTCATTTTCTGTTTCATATTTTTTCATTCAATGTTTCATATTCACAACAGTTTCTTTTTGCCAGCAACAATCTGTTTGTTGTCCATGGTGTGTTGGCTTGGCCAACACTGTGCGCTCTCTCTCGCTCTTTCAGTCTATCGCTCTTTCGCTCTGATCTGGTCAACTATGCAACCGCTGTCGAGGTTGGAGTCGCAGCCACCGCCCCGTTGCATGTGGCTTGCCTCTTGACTCGGCTGCTGATCTTGCGCCCATTTTGGTGCGCATTGCTTTGGGTCGCCACCGGTTCGATTGCAGCTCCTCCAGCGCCATTCCTCGCCGCCCGCCCCACCAGCGCCGCCTGCTCCATGTTTAACCACTTTATGTGCGCTGTGGTTGCACTGCGGCATTCGCGTTCTATTGGTAAAAGGAAGTTAGAAAATGCTCTGAATTCATGTGGGCACTGGCGCTGGCATTTTTCAGCTTCAGCTGATTGCGGATCGCCACCGAGGAAAGTTGCCTCCAAACGTTTCAGCTTTGGTTGGTCTCTGCCTGTACAAGCTGGTTGGTTTCACAAAACTAAGCAAAACTGAGCCATAAGCTGACAGTCATATCAAGTTTTACAATTAACCTACCCTCTCAATATGATAGCAATCTACTTATTGTTGTCGATATACATTATTAATACTTTAAGCTTTCAATATATTTAATATATTTTTTAATTATTCTTTAAGAATTAAAATTGGCACAGTTTTCCTAAAGATATAAAATATTAGAAAGGAAATTCTGGGAGCAAATAAAATGAATTGGGTAATTTATAACTGAAATTACTCAGGTATTAAATATAAAGTATTGGAAATCTGTAGAATCAGTCCTAACTAAAATCGAAATAAAAATAGTTTCAGCTTTCAGAAAGATGTCAGGAGTTGAATCTATTTGAATTACACTTTTATTGATGTCGAAAATGATTAGAAAATAAATCTTACTCTTAAAGTTGTATTTTTAATATTATTAATAACATTTACATATTTACTCACCTTTAATTTTAAATTGAATCCCAATATTTAATAAGCTTTAATTTCAAATTAAGGCACAATATTCTTTGAAACTTTAATATCAAATAATTAATAGTTAATAGTTTGTGTGAAAATTTGTGGATTAAGAAAAACTTTCTCTAGAAATGAAGTTCGTAGGCAGGTATGGAAATGGCTGACTTTGATTTTCACAACGTTTTTTTTATAAGCTTTTCTTTCCAATCCGACATTTTCCAATCTAAATATGACAACTAAATTTGTAACCTTTACCGCTGGCCAAATCAAATATTGCTGCTAATCGAAAGTCAGACACTGAGATAATTATTTTAAATGTTGTGTTTTGTTTTTGTGAATTGGGTGCAGGTTGAACGATTTAGCTGGCCGAGTCGCGAGTCGCCACAAAAGGGCAAGCAAGCGACAAAATTGCGGCTGCAGCAAGAAATATGAAATTCCAGCAGCTGCGGGACACTTGAGGTGGTCAAGGCGGAACCCAACAGCAACGATTGCCAGCTAACCGGTAGTTGTTGCTGTTGTTGTTAGTTGTAGTTGTTGTTGTTGTTGTCGTTGCTGTTGTTGTTGCTGTTGTTTTTGCTGTTGTTGTTGGTGGCTCTCTAGACTTTGGCGGCGTCGTCTTCGCGGTCGTCGTCACCATGTCGTCGCTCTGGACATTGCCAGCAATGTTGCTCTTATTTCAGAACATGAACAACAACAGCAGCAGCAGCAACAGCAGCAACAACAAGTTGCATCGTTTGTACGGGTCGCAAGAATGCCTTAATTCAGGAATTTAATGAAAAATGCTCTATGAAGCGGACCAGCAAATTAAAAAAAGGAAAAACTTTTGCACAGAAGCAACAGCAACAGTCGCAGCAGCATCAGCAGCAGCAGCAGCAAAAAGGTTAAAATTAAAATCAACGCAGCAACATCATTGGAGAACTCTCGGCTCCCGGGCAAACACTTGATGGCTTTTTGCACAAAACTGACAGTGTGAGATCGGTGGCAGGTGAGCTGAAACTGTTGCACAGTTGAACAGTTCTTCTTGTTGTTGCCTGCCTCTGCTGTTGCTGCTGCTGCTGCTGCTGCTGCTGTTGTTGCTGTTGGTGTTGCGCGTTGTAAATTACATTTTCCAAATGCTTTTGCCATGTCGTACCAAAAACCCATGTACATATGTGGAATCAGGCCGAACTCCTCCCGACTCCTGCCTCCTGGCTTCCGTTTTGATTTGGAACACTTGTTGCTGTTTGCTGCTTATTGCTGGTTGCTGCTTGTTGCTGGTTTGCTGCTTGTTGCTTATTGCTGCTGGTTGCTGGTTTGCTTATTGCTGCTGCTTGCTGCCTTTGCTTTAGGATTTGTCCTGCCGCATTGCAAATTCCTTGGGGATGTGTAAACACGCACACACACACACACACACACACGCACACACACACACACACGCACACACACACACACAGAGAGACATGTTGCTGTGGCTTCTTTTTCAGCTTCTGTTCTTGCTTTTGTTTGTGATTATGTTGTTGTAGTTTGTACAGATTGTTGTTGATTTGAGTGTTGATTGTTGTTGCAACATAATGCGGTAGGTGGGCACAGAAAAGGCCATCTCGCCTTTGATTAAAACCGAATCAATTATATTGTGCGTGTTTCGAGTGTGAATTGTTGCTGCGGCCTTTTAAACATTTCTATATATATTCATTTATTATTCAATGCGTGACTTAAGCACCGATTTAATTGGCTTCAATACGAACATACAGAATCTTATAGAAGCTAGTAAATTACCTTAATTTTGGCCAAAACAGCTAAAAGCTGATCTAAGATTTGATTTGATTTTAACCCACGCACTTTCGTTGTTCTTGCGTTAAATAAACAAATAAATAAATATGAACGATTTCTAATAAATATTGTTGAAGCTTACACAAATTAAATATGTTAAGTTATTCACTTTTGGGACTTTTTTAAATGTGGCTTCCAAAATTCTTTTTTTTTTTTTTTTTGACAAGCGGGAAATAAACAATAAACAAATATTTTAACTTACCTTAAAGTTTTATAAATAGACCAAAACCTACTTTTGAGATACAAAAATAAAGTTCAATTTTCAATTATTAAATTTGTATTTATTTATATTTAATATAAAAGAAAAATGCAAAACTTAAAGCTATGTCACAATTTTTATAAGTTTTTAAACTTAGCCTAAACTTTGAAGTTTTAATACATTGCCTCCGGTTCGATGATCTCGTAGGTGGACAGCGGCATCACCTCGTTGCTCAGATAGTTGCCGCCACCGGTTGCCATTGGATAGATGTTGTAGAAGCGTTGCAGAAATGAGCTGCGCCACAGCTGATCTGTAGTAGCCGCTTGAGGAGGAGGCGGTGGAGGCGGAGCAGCGTAATAGGCACGTCTCTGTTTGTAGAAGGCGCCACCGACCACAGGTGCAAATTGTTGCATTGCATCACTGTTGCCATAGTCATCATCGACAGTCGCTTCCTGGAAGGTGACCTCATTCGCCGCGGAGTCATCAGCAATAAGGGGGCGTGCCAAGCAGCCACAGAGCAGAACGCTGGCGAGGCACAGCAGCACGGAAATTGCCTTCAAGCTGGACATCTTAGCTGCTTGACAGTTCTTGAGGGAATATCTATCCAAATGGCAGACGAGCTGCGTTTTATACTGATGCAGGTAAACACACATTTATTGGTGGCTTATCCGCGGGCGTTAAGCGATTTCTAATTATGCCATTCGGGATATGGGCAGCTTAACTGACAGCTGCAGCAGAGGCAGCATCAGGATTTACCTGAGTACTCTGAGAAATTTTAGAAAATCAACAAAGGCAGTTTGCCCTTTATTCATCAGAAAACAACCAAGTTTTCTTCTTTGTGGATTATTGTTTAGCTAAGTTTATAAGTTCCAGCATATAAAGTTATTATAAATTGTAAAAATAATTCAACTTTAGCAAAAACATTCGCAGGATGATTAAAAAAAAAGTGCAGCTGCTTAGATATTTGTTTCTAAAAAAAACTGAAAAAATAAAAATATTCTCAAAAATCTGTTTCATAAAATGAAATATTTTTTGAAACGTTTAAATAAATAGAATATTTCTATATAGACGTTGTACACAAATTGATCAATTTATTTTCTTAAATGTTAAAGCATTTTTTAATGATTTTTTTAGTGCAGTTTGTTAAATAAAATTCAAAATATGATCTGATTTTTAGAGAATTAACCAATGACGATTGCCCGTTGAAAATTTTATATATTTTTAAGAAAAATACAAAATATTTCAAAAATTGCCTTTTTAGAGGGTATTTCTAAAATATAGAAATCGGCTTACTCAAAGTTCTCACAGCGACTTTCTAAATAGTAGGGAATATTTATTGTTTTTTTTTCTGAGTGCAGTTTGCTGTAGCTTGTTAGGCTTTAGATAAAGTCACTTAAATGCAAATCTTGAGTAGCTGAAGTTGCCTGCTGTTGCATTCAGTCAATGCATCAATGCGTTTCATGTTAATCAAACAGCGAAATCCATCAACAGGTGACACAGCAACAAGTTGTTGCTGTTGCAGGTGGAGGCTACAAACCCAATTCCAATTCCAATTCCAAGCCCAATCCCATCCCAATCCCCAGACATGTCAGTGCGATAATGGTGCTGCGTCTAAAAACAACTTCATTCACAAAAATCGGAGGAAAAAAAAGCGAAAAAGAAAAAACCCAGTCGAAGAAGCAACCAAAGGAAGCGAGTCCCATTAAAAATATCTTGTGGATGCCAAAGAGCTAAAGATACAAGCGACGACGATGACGACGACGACGACGATGACGACGACGGCGGTGGGTGTGGAAGAAGGGGTAGACAACCACAACAACAACAAGGCAAAGCCGAGGCAGCTACTTGACTACTTGGCTACTTCTTCTACTTTGCCACAAAACAGCAGCTGCGGGGGCGGCACAAAGGGGGCTGGACTAGCAGGCAGCAGCCAGCAGGCAGCAAGCAGTAGGCAGGCGCAGCGTGGATAACGCTTGCAACATACGCCTAATGCCACAGACATCGACATCCGCCATTTAACTTCTTAACCCCCCAGTGGCTTTTGTGCCTAAATTTATGCACACGCATGTTCCTACATCAAAATCTGTTGAATTTTTAATGCAGCATCTTTTTATATCTGATGAATTTTTTAATGTTACATCTTTTTAATGTTAAATGACGTCAGCGAGATGTTCTTAATGAAACAGTTTGTAGCAGCATTTCCTGATGTGCTTAAATATAATATGGCTTAAAAACAAATTAGATTTTGGTTCAAGTTAATAAAGTAATAAATTATATTTTAAGAAAATCATACGCTGGAAATAAATAATAATCTTAAATTAATATCTTAAATAAACATATATATATATAGAAATAAATTTAAAATTATAGAATTTAAAGCATCATCATTTTATGTATTAAGATACTTAAGCATATTTTTAATTTAAATTGAGGAGTGTACTAAAAAATAATGGAATTAAATGGAAAATTAAAAATAAAATAAACATTTTCTTAGTTATTTCATTGGTGAATATTCTTAAATTATTTAATTATTTAGCAATTCTTAAGTGAAAATCAGAACAACAAAAATCAAATCAATAAAATTAATTTGTATGAATTATATTAAATATTTGTATAAAGTTTATGTGCACGATTTGATTAACTGATGAAAAGAGATGGCTGGTGTTTTGTAGCCCCGTGACCCATTGTGGGGTTAAGGTGAATCGCGTCTAGGCTGCTGCGCAGTCGCGACTGTCTACATTTGTCTGGCTGCCGTTGCCGTTGCCGCTGCCGTTGCAACGTTTGTTGTTTCTCTTGTCTCATTGGATTGCTGCTGTTGCAGCTTTTTGCCAGTGGACGGCAGTCGGCTCGATTATTGGACGTCCAGCTTTCAATTTGCAACATAAAGCATCTTCATCGTGGGCCGCATGAATGGGCACTGCAAGGGGAAAATGTGTTGTGGCGCAGTGGTGGCAGCCGGCAGCAGGGGGGCAACATGCTGCTGGTACAGGTGGGGCGTGGGTTGGTTGACTGACTGGCTGACTGACTGACTGCATTTTGGCATTGGCAGCAGGCACTCAGGCGTGCCGTGGCAGTAGTCGCTGACCTTTATTGATTGCTGTTTGACCTCGCCAGCAATAGTTGATGTTGTTGTTGCTGTTGTTGTTGTTATTGTTGCTGCTGCATCTGCAGCCATTTGTACTTGACCGATCGTAGGCATAGATTAAGCAGCAGCGACGGCGACGGTAACTGCGACGTCGACAGCAGCAGTAGCAGCAGCAGCAGCAGCGGCAGCAGCCTTTTGCAGTTGCATTTTTGCTATTTTACTTTGTGCCTTTTTGCGCAACCTTCATTGTTACCTCGTCATCATCATTGTTGTTGTTGTTATTGTTGCTCCATTACTTCGCTCATATCAGTTAATTTATATGCGATGCCATCTCTCTTTCTCTCACTCTTTCTTTGGCGCTCTCTTTGCTGCTTCCTTTTGATGTGTTTAGTCTAAGGTCGTCGCTGACTGACAGCAGAGCCAGCGGTAGCGGCAGCCGTCATTGACGCATTTTCTTCAACTTAGCTCCATTTGTATTTGCATGCTGAGTGCAATCATTGAAAAGAGAAGCAATAACAACGAGTAAACAATGCAAAGAGCAAAGAAATCGCTGCACACTTTCAGCTTTGATGATGCTTCATGGCTCCCTGCTTTGTTTGACAGTTTCTATTAGCAGCAACTGCAGCAGACGTCAACGTCGACGTTTTGTTTTTGATTTGTGCAGTGTTCGAATGGAAAAAGTGTGGAAAGATTATGTTTATCAAATTTGTAGGCTGGTAATATTTAAAAATACGTTGGAAATATGTAGAAACTGAAGTGTAAATTATATCAAAACATTTGTAAATTATAACAATTTTACATATGCGACACGTCAAATACTATTTGTACGAAAAAATATATTAATTTTGCTGTTTCTAAGCAATATTTTGTGATTCCCAATAAAATCGTATTGACCTTTGCCTGATCTTATTTCGAACTTATGCTTAAGCTAAAATCTCTACTCAGCTTATCGTAATGATATTTAATGAACTCACGTGCTCTTAATTGAAAACATATCAAATCAAATCTCTTAACATATAATAATTCGCATGTTAATAAATATCATAACAGTTGACAGTTACACAAAGCAAGCAACCTGCTGCATTCAAATCACAAATTACTCTTAAAATGTCGCTCTTAAGCATATCTCCATAAAAATTCATTCATATAAAGTATACGCGCTCACACACACACACGAATGCTCCACGAAGTGCATGGAACATGCACGAGCCGAAAACGACACGGCCCCCAAATAGAGCTGAGCGCCGATACGATCGAGAGCAGCCAAACGAACCGAACGGTCAGTTATATTTGCGACGCTCTCGAGTGCGGGTCGTTAACGGTTTGGGGAGCGCAGCTTTTCTACACAAAGTGGTCTGCGGCGGCGCAAAGAAGAAATCGAAACGAAACAAAAACACAAAAACAAACAAACAATAATAATAAACGTAATTTAAACAATTAATCAAAACGCGGCGATCAATGAAACTTATACAAAAACCCAGCAGCAGCAATATTAACAGCAATAAGTGCCAGTGAATTATTGTACTTAATTTATATGTACAAATAGTGAGAGTGTGTGTGTGTCAGTATGTGTGTGGATATGTGTATGTGTGCAGCTTTATCAATTGCTCCACATAATAAATTTCATTGAAGTGTTTGACAGCCGGCAGCGCAACAACTAAATAAAACTAACGGCAACGACAAAGGCGACAGCGACGGCGACTACGACGGCAACAGCAACGACGACGACGACGGTTGCTTAAAACGGTAATTAATACAAACATACTTTTGATTTGGCAATAAACAAATGATTCAGCGATTGTCAGCAACAGTAAATAGTAAAAACACTTGCAGCTAGCTCTGCTCTCTCTCTCTCTCTCTCTACCGCTCTTTCATAGTGATTGAACGACGTCGACGTCTGCGTTGGCATCGGTGACAAAGCTTTTGCTCAACGCATGTTTGCAATTAGTCTGCGTAATTATTATTGTGGTTGCCAACGCCGACTCTGTTACAACAAAGTAGCACGCGCATAGAAAAAAATGACTGTGTCTCTCCCCCGCAAAGCCAATCGGCTCGCTCGCTCTCTTTTGTGCTCTCTTCGTGTGTGTGTGCGTGTGAGTGTTTATTTGTTACGTGTTTGCATTTACGCCTTTTACATACCCTTCACATTATTATTTGCCATTTTGTCGCTTTTATTAATTGGCCTGTGTAAAAACGGCGACGACGTCGACGACATCGGCTACCTGACACGGCAGCTTTTGTTACTGCTATCAGAAAGCAGCGACAATGCTCTCTCTCTCTGTCTCTTGCTCTTGCTTTCCTCTCTCTCTTTTTTACACACACTCACACACACTTGTTGCTGTCGTCGCGTTGCTTTTACAGTTTTTTTAAGTGGCGCTCATATCCGGCGCTTGCGATTGTTTTGGCTGCTGATAAGCGCACTTCTCGCCTCACTCTCTTCATGTTCTTGTTCTTTATTGTTGTTGTTGCTGATTACGTTTTATACGATTGTTGTTGTCGTTGTTTTTGCATTTGCATTTGCATTTAATTTTGGCTTTAGTTTTAACTTTGTTCGTAAAATATTTAACTTTGTAAAATGAATCAGTTTGCTGGACTTTTAATGTGTAACTGTTGTTGTATTTTTGTTGTTGTCCACCTTAATTTATTGGCAAAACTTTTCAAATGTAAAACTATTTAGATTTGCATTTAAATTGAATTGTATTCATTCGATTATTAGATTAATTTAATTAATTCTTTTCTCTATGCTTAAGTGATGATGCCCATTATAATTCTTGCCATTGTTATTAACTAATTCCTTAAGTAATTAAAGCGCTCTATAAACACAACAAAAACTTTCTCACTGAAGACCTTCAGACCTCCTTACTTAAGGAATTAGTTAATAACAATGGCAAGAATTATAATGGGCATCATCACTTAAGCAAGTCCATTCAGACGTTAGAAAATTATTTAGCTCAGACAAAAGCTGAATATTTATCTATATATTATATATAAATATTTATAATTGGCTTAAAAATTATGCACAACTTAACACGTTTCGGCTATAAGCCCAATACAGTCTTAAAACACATTTATTTACCTGATACACTCTTAGATACCCATTGGAGAGATATTTTTAACAGATTTAAGAATATAAAGATACTCTTAGGAGGCTAAGAATTATGTCATGGTGTATACAAACCAGCTGGGAAAATGTATCTTTACAATCAAGATCTGTAATGGATTTGTTTCGCTGTATGATATACTATAATAATAATATAATATCATTTCAAGTTGTTTAATTTCATCAGACCTGTTTTGTATACCTGCTACAGGGTATTATGTTTTGAATGAATATCATCAGTAGGCTTTTCTTTGACACATTTAGATTGATTTAGGCAAATTTACATAATATTCCAAGATGCATAAATTTTGAGTTTTTAATAAAAACAAACATGGATCAAGTTTCTGTTGTGTGATTTTTGCACTGCTTGAGTTATGTAAATGAAACTGTTTTCAGCGATCTTTTGACCTGGGCACGGAATATGTTGTGAAATTATCATTTTAACCCAAATGTGCTTCTCTTTGGGCCTTTTTGTGATTTTTCGCTCATCGATTTGTGACGTAAATGGGCCTTCCAAATTCCAGATTAGCATAATAATACCTGAACCTGTTGAACTTTGGCTGACGTGTGATCTTGAGCGACGACCAAACCCATCTAATGTCAACCGAAAGTGGATTAACAAGTTCAGGTCAACGGGTTTCAGAATATTGAATGGCCTTCACACAACTTGGCTTCACACAACTTGGCTATCCCATATATTAAGTGCAGCGACACACTGAGCCAAAAGATAAAGATAAAGTCTTCCAATTTATATATAACAAAGCTTATTATTGATCAATTGAAAAATGTTTGTTCAAATCGGATAAGAAAGACATGTTTTTTAGTCTCTCGTAGACTGATATGGTCTCTGGATAAAAACTGCATTTATGTTTGAAATAATGCCTCTAAATATGCCTATATTAAAAACAAATTATAATGCGTTTTTTTCTCAGTGCATCTTACGTGTCACAATTCATTGTCAATGTGTTCGTTGATTCGTCCATTGTCCAAACGAAGTCAAAATATTAAATATTTGTTCATTTATGATGACAGGTTTGACAAGTATTTTATTTTTATTTTGTTTGTTTTTTATATTTCTTGGCTATTTAGCGCATCAAATCGTATTGTTTGTTTATGTTTTTTTTTTTTTTTTTTTTTTTGGTAGGTCAGCATCGTAAAAATCATCAGCATAAAATCCGAAACTGGCAATCAACAACTTTAAATGGTGCGAAATTCTATGGTCTTCAATACTTTTGACCTTTGGGTTAAACCCCCAGAACTGATCCCCCAATAAACTTCCGTTTTGCTTAGCTTAGCGCTGCTTTGTCAATGGAATTTTGTTGCACAGCTCAAAACAATCAGTTTCAACGAATTTTTACACAATGCTCAGCATTAAATTGTCTCCTTATATGGATATCATATGTCATTATATCAAATATACTTTGCATACATATATATATTTATATATATATACATATAAATATAAGTGCTTAGCTCACACATCCTCGTTTCTGTCACTTGATAAGTTCACAAACAGAATCGCACCCCAAACAATTCAGTTCTTCGCCATAAAAAATAATTATCTACTGATTGCCAACTGAAGGAATACCCTTGCTAATATGATTTCAGCGTGAATTCAGTGAATTTTTAATCCTTTTTTTTTTGTAAAAATAAAGTTTAAAATAATAATTGTAATATAATAATGGAAAACGATGGAATATCCTTGCTAATATGTATGATGCTAATTAGCGAATAAATACAATCTGTGTAGCAAAATAATAATAATTGTTACAAAAAATAAAAATTGTTTAAGAAAATTCATTTACCTCCTTTTGAAAAGCTTAACAAAATGCTAATGCCCACCTGCAGAGGGTAATCAAAATAAATGCTAATAATAATAACAATTTCAACAACAACAACTTCCTGCACCGAGTGCGCCCTGTACAGTGGGCCCTTGTCAGCGCGGAAGAAGAGAGCTGGAAGAGCAGCGCGCTTCGCAACTTTTTGCCGATTTTGCCGGTTCATGTCATTAGCGGGTCTCCAAAGTAAATATTTGACGAAGACAAACGAACGATACACATACAAAAAAAAGGAAAAAAAAAACAAACCCGTTTCACCCAAAAGGAGGGGGGCCTGCATGGATGATTTGAGTGAGGGGGGAGTGGTTGGCGCGGGTGTGGAGTTGTCTCGTTGTGTATCGTATGCCTGATGGCAGATTGTGAAGATCGCCGAGATGAATATCGCGATCTTTTTTCTGTTTTACATTTTTTTTCCTCACTGTTCCGCTGACTGCGACATTTTTGTCACATGAACTGAGTGAGCCAGTGATCCTTTACCCATCTCCCCCTCTCCAAGCCCATCTGTCGATGATGCTTTATGTACTCGCACTTTGAGCTCTGTTGTTGTCCACTCTTCTACTCACACACACACACACACACACACACACACTTACTCATATTCTGTCAGCACTTTTTTTTACGAACCTCAACAAGCGGCAAATCACAGTTACACTTTTGTGCACCCCCCTACTTCTCCCCCTCCCACATTGGATCGAGAGATTCACTCGTTATATTATTTATTTATTTATGTTGCTGCGTTGATCTTGCATTTGTCATGCTCTTAGAAATTTGATCCGTTGACAGTTTTTTTTTCGTTCGTTTCATTTCGTTTCTTTTGCTCTCTTTTTGTCGTTTTTAGTCGAACTGCAGATCAAAGATCGTTCGGTTGTGTGAACCATTGTTGTTGTTGTTGTTGTTATTGACTGAGGTCTGTTCGCTTTGGTTGGGGGTTAAGCATTGACGCCGACCGCAGCACTTCATTTTTGCCAATACACTTTGAAAAAATGTTTATGGTTTAATAAATTCTTTGCGTCTCTTTTATTTATTTATTTAATGTCTACGAAAAACAGTCAACAGTTTCAAAAAAATAAATTAAAAATTAAAGTTACCAATTAAATTGTATAAAATTAGAAGGGAGATATTAAATTTAAAATTAAGAAAAATAAGTAAGCTGAGTATATAATAAATAAATCTCCAATAATTATTGCAAGGATTGAGAAAACCCGGAAATAGAAACCACAATCAATATAAAGTATTAAGTAATAAATAAATTATGCATACCAAATATTATGAAAGTTCTTTAACTTTCTCAGCTATTTTAAAATTGTCTAATCTGTCGCCTAAATTCAGTGAATTGCAGCTTAAAATGTTATGCGTTTATTTGATTCAAATTTTTGGAAATATCTTGAGTTTTTTTTACTAAATATGTGGTTTGTCTTGAAGCCAGCAAAATATATTTGAATTTAAAGCAGAGGTCACAAAACCATAAATAATAAATATATTTTGCGTAGTGTAATTTTGATAATTTGTTTTGGTTTCGTTTGAATTGTGCCGCCGACTGAAATCATAAATCCATAAAGCATCCCACTTTGTCGGTGATTTCTCAAACACGAAAACTATTTCGCTATAGTCGCCGCAGTTGTTCAGTTGTTCAGTTGTTTTGTTGGAATAATGATTGTTCAGTTTCAGTTCCAGTTGCCACTTTACCAGTTGCCAGTTGCCAGTTGGCTGTTTAAACTGGCGCCCACACCAAAAATAAAGTAAAAAAAATACTTTGTGGAGAGTTCACTTCAACTTGACTCAAACTGACTCTCGGCTGAGGTTCAGCTTGGATCAGTTCACTCTGCTTAATGATTGCAAATGTCGTGATATTGTCTCGAGAGTGGGTTGAGCTGCTGCTTGGAGGTGATGCTGAACTTTAATTAAATGTGTGCTTTTGCAAATTTTCAAAACTGAACTTTGATACAAAAAGGCAAACAGCCACAACACAGCACAACAGCCGCGATCAGTTAAGCTGATGCATATCAAGATATATGTAAATCGACTATATATAATAATTGCAATCAGCTTTAGTTCGTCAAATTCAAATTGGAATTTGAGTTGAGCTTGAACATCGGATCATCTAATATTAATTATTAGGCAATCTTCTAAAGACAGTTTTTAATCTAAATATATGAAAAACTAATCTAAAGACTTCAACTCCAATTAAAGTTCAGCTGAAAGTTCAAATGAAATCAAATGAAATCTGTTGGAAGCTGTTGTTGTATTTTATTTAAGTGAGTTTAGCTTGAGCCGTTTAAACTGGAATCAAGCTGCACTTTTTCAATTAATAAATATTACATGAAGTACAAATTGAATGCGAATGCAATTCGATCGAGCTGAATAAAGCTGGACTTGCAGAACATAAAACTTGTATAACTTTTGGAAAGTTAATATGCCTACAATAAGGGAATGACACATAATAATAACTAGAAACTACAACAAAGAACTTCAAGAAATAATAACTGGAATAAAAATAAATCTATAAAATATCTCAAATTCTCGCTCAGAAACTGAACTGATCTCAACTTTGAACATGCAGCTAGAAAGGATAAAGCGAATATCAAATGCCAAAGCGAATAATATAAATGAGTGTATGTGAATGGGAATGTGAGTGGTTGTGAATGTGAATGTGAATGTGGTGCAAACTGTCGTTGGGCGCTGTCAAAGATGTTTGTCAAATCCGAAAAAAAAGTGCTGTCAGTGCGTCAGTCAGTCAGTTTGTCAGTCAGTCAGTTCGTCAGTCAGTCACCTCCAAGCATCGAAGCGTTGGCGCAGACATCCACACAGACACACACACACTTGCAATTCTGTATCTGTGTTTGTGTGTGTGTGTGTTTTTTTGCGCGCATCTAAAAATAAAACAACACTGAAAAATGCTAATGCCAGGCGACCGACAGACAGACAGGCAGACAGGCGGACAGACGGAACGACAACCGATCGACATCGAGTCGACCGATGCCAGACCTCAAACGAACGCCCGTTTGCCCTCACACACACACCCAAACACACACACACACAGAAACACAGACATTCAGCACCCAAAATGACAGCGTCGAGTTCACTTCAATTTAGTTGAACCGAAAACTGAAAACTAAAAAACTGAACACTCTGTGAACCGATCTGAATATACAACTTGTACTCGTTGTTCTTCATATACATATGGCATACACTGAAGAAAACAAATTGATGCTTGATACTCGAGAGATACTCCTGCCAGAATGTGAAAGCAAAAGGAATACAATCAAGAAAGAAATATATGAAAATACATTTGTAATAATTATTATTAAATAAGTACTAGTTTTTATGATATTTATCTATCATTAACTTATTTATTATTCCACTTCAAATGAAGGCTTCTCCAATAAAATATATTTATGCGAAATCTTCTTCAATATTGAGTTTATTTTATATGCTTTGTAAAGGTTATTTAGCAAATAAGTACTATTCAAATATACACATACATTTATTTATGTTTTATTATTTGTTATTGCATATTAAATAACAGATTCTTCAATGTTGAATATATTTATA
Organism: Drosophila ochracea; assembly: GCA_035044125.1. Lineage (NCBI taxonomy): Eukaryota > Metazoa > Arthropoda > Insecta > Diptera > Drosophilidae > Drosophila > Drosophila ochracea. Next base: position 6,175,991 of record JAWNML010000059.1, on the reverse strand, counting down.
TATTTAGAATTCTTTAATATCGGAAAAGTTATCGTTATCAAGTCATAACTAAGATTCTCTTATATTGAATAACTTATTTACGAATGTTTCTTAAATATTGAGTAACTCTTTGATGAAAGATTTTTCAATATTGATTAACTTTTTTGAAAGCGATTCTTGCGTATTTTATTTAACAATCCTTTTTCTTTTAATTCTATGCTTATTTTTAAAAACAAACACGAAAGCCAAACTTGTTGGATTATTATTGTTCTATTCTAAAATACTTAACATTTGTAACTAGAGCATATTTGATTCAGAGCAGCAGCTTTTCTTCAGTGTAATCGGCACACTCTGGCCTCGAATCGCAGTCTAGGATATTTCTTGTTGTGTGTGTGTGTGTGTGTAAGAAGAGCTCGTTGCGAAAGTTTTCGTTTTTTTCTGCTGTCTTTTTTATGTGCTTTTTTTTCCTTGGCCTGCGATCCGAACTAACTACAACTCAACTCTGTCACAGACACGGCCACGCCACCGTAGACTGTAGATCAGCAGGCAAGCAGTGACAGGGGGATGGGGAAAGATAGGGGGGGGGGGGGGGGGGCGGTTGCAGATACCCCAGGCCCGATCACACAAGTCAGGCGTGTGGGCAGCGCGCGCGTGTTGAGGCTTTTGCACCAGTTATGCTTCAAGCCTGTCTTTGGGACATGAGCAGTTAAAAAAAAAACAAAAAACGGAAAAGAAACAAGGCACAGACTGTGCGACAAAGATCGAGGCGTCTGCGAGAGACTTAGAGACTTTGCCAAGGGGTCAGGTCGTGGTGTGGCAACTGTACTCAACTCAAAGCGACGACACCTGCGTGCGTCTCTGCCACAAAAATGCAGGTCAACATTTCAAGTTGCGCTCGCAAATAACGAAATAGAAGTTAAAACTTGATGCATTCCTTGCGGGATCATCGCTTGCTGCACGCAAAAACAATAAAAATCGTGTGAAAGCCGGAGAAATTTGCTAAAATTAAGCAATTAATTAGTTCAACATGCAAGTAAGAATAAATAAATAATTAAAAATAGAAATAGAAATATTTACTTGGCTGAAGTTATCTTTTTAAATGATGAATGATGAGTGCAATCAATCAATGATAACAGATTTAAAGTGCGAATTAAGAGTTATTTAACTGACAACTCTTTGGTTCTTGATTATTAATGGTTGACACGATACTTAAGCAAAAATATTTTGCATGCTTTAGAACCTTTTTGCTCTGAAATTGTGATAAGTGATTGGCCGAAACATTGACATGAAAATGTTGCGGTTGCTGCGCTGTGCTTGTTGCCACGTTTTGAGGCGTATTGACCAACGAGTCAATTGTGAACTGCAGCAAAAATAAATAATAAAGCCGCAACACGCTTTTTGCCTGCCTCTGACTGCTTGTTGTGTGTGTGTTTGTGTATTTGTTGTCTTCTTCTACTCACTGATATTCATTTTTCTTATTTTTGCAACACTGAAGTTCGTCCCACACACACTCACACACACACACACTCACCTTTTGGGTGCTGTTCGGTCGAGTTGTCAACGTCAAATAAGAAAAAAAAAAAACAAAAACAAATAAGATGCTGCGCCCTCTCGCCCTCTCACCTTGCTCTTAACTCTGCCTGCTGCCTGCTGCCTCCATCTTCTTCTTCTTCTTGTATTGCTTGTATTTTTGATTCATTGATGTGCTGCGTGTATGTCGCTCACATATACAGATACAGATATACACATATATGTATATATATAAATATATATTCGTATATGCACCTAAGGCAACATATTTACCCTCTGCTGTCTGCTTTTTTGCGTCTTGTCATTTGACTTTTTGGCTCTGCCTGGCCAGCAAAGCACACACACACACACTCACAAATATATGTACACTCTTTCGAGTGTTTAAATATGTCGATCCAAAGTTGTGCCAACACATTAAAAATCTGAAATATAGCAAAAACAAGTAAGAAAAGCTAATTAAAGCATGCCGAAGTTCAAATTCCCTTTGCAAAACGGATTCAATCTTGGCAAGTTAGTTTTGATTTAGATCAAGAGTATATATCATTTGTAGACTCAGAGACGACTCCTTCAAAGCGTTACAAACTTCACGACAAAATAGTAACGCTATTTTTAAGGGTATAAATATGTATTTGACACGATGCTCCCAAATTCTACGTAATTCGTCAAAAAAGATAAACGAAAGAAGATTATTTATTACCTTTTAAAACTACGAGCAAAGGAAATCTGTTAATTAAAAATATGAAAATAAAGTTAAATATTAAAAAATAATTGGCTGTCTATAAATAAATAAACCCTTTTTAATATTCGACTAAAAATGCATTTTGAAAATTATTCAAGAAACTAACTAATTAATTGTGAAATGGCAATTAAATGTAAGGTGCTGAAAACTGCCCAAAAGATTTATGAGATGCTTAAAAGTTTATAAAACTGCAACTAATATTTCATTAATGCAGTTCGAAAATCTTTTTATTTTTCTTTTCATCATTTTATTAAGTATTTTTTGAATATTCCTATACTTAAAGCATTTAATTTCTTGCAATTTTTACAGGACAGATGAAATCGCTTTTGGGAACATCAACCGAAAAAGCGCACTTTTTTATAAGAATTTGTTTTGTTTTATGTTGCTTTTTTTCGTGTTTTATTTTTTTGCTTTGCAGCATGTGGCATGTGTCGCTTTTATTTGCCTTTTAGTCGCATTTGTTGCGCTTTTTGCTTTTTGCTTGCTTGCTTGCAGTTCGCCTGAAAAAGATCACAGACCTTCTGACCTCACTCGTTTGCTGTCTCTCTCTCTCTATCTCTCGCCCGCTCTCTCTCTCTCTTTCTTTCGCTCTCCCTCTCTTTCTCTCTCTCTTTCTTTGTTTGGCTCAATCTGTCTCTCTTTCTGCGCCCTGTCAAAATGTTGTCCCGGCAAAAGGCGCAACCCCTGGGCACTTCGAGAGGGGGAGAGGCCGGTGGGTGGTTGGGTGGTCAAATCGGGAGGGGATGGTAAGGGGAAAGAGGGGGGCGTGTTGGGGTTATATCCTACAATATATGCATGCCATTGCGATGCGTCGCAGTCGCTGCCGACGTCGCAGTAGCCGTCGCCGTCGCCGCAGCCGTCGCAGTTCTAAAAATATTTCAGGTCGCTCGGTCGTCGTTTTGGTCGTCGGTTCGCTTTTGGTCTCGTTTGGGTTAAGTGTGTGGCGCATCTGTATCTGTATCACAGTATCTCTATCTGTATCTGTATCTGTAGCTGTAGCTGTATCTCTTGGCTGTATATCTTGGCGACTGGCCTATGGGCCAAGATACTTATAAGCATACACATACTGAAATATATATATATATAAATATATATATTTATTTATTTCTGCTGCGTCTTTTGACGTGCGTTTTATATATTTTATTTTATTTCATTTCATTTTAATTTTTTATAATTTTTTCATTTGCAAAGGTTGTTTAGGTCGTTGCGATATCAAATGATATCGACTTGTATTGAATTACCTCTATATATATATATATATATATATAAATATATATAAAGTCATATATTTTTATTGGCCAGGACAGGTTTTTTCATTAGAACGCTGTGCAATTAATATACAGCTGTTTTGTTTTTTTTCCCCCGAACAACAACTGGGCAAATAGGAAAAGTGCAACAAACAAAAAAACAACAACAACAATTGACAGACGAGGCTAAAGTATCAAATGGACAAAAGCGAAACAGTCACAGCCAGTTACGCACACACACACGCACACACACATGCTTTGCGACTTGAGTTTTGCATTTGTGCAGCTCTTAACTTTTTTTGTGTGTTTGGCTGCGTTTGAACTCTGAACCAGCTGACCTTCATTGAACCCTTTTCAGCTGCGCACTGCACTGCTAATCCGAACAAAAGAGAGTGTGACAAACAAAGAGAGAGAGAGAGAGAGAGAGAGAGTGCGCGCGAGCGCGCGTCAAAGTAAGAGAGCGCTCGCGCCAACTGATAAAGCTCAATGCGCACTCTTTGCCAACGTCTGCTCTTTGTTTAGCCGCTCTCTTCTGCGCTCGTTCGCTCACTCTCTTTCTTGCTGCTGTTTGCATGTGTGTGTGTCGGTGTGTTGGTGTGCACACGTGTTGAGCGGCGGCTCCAAAGTGGAGCCGCTTCGGCTTTCATTCTCAGTACGTGCCCGTTTGCGTTGCGAGTCGTGCGAATTGCGCTCGCGCTAAATGGCAAAAACAGCAACAAAAAAACAAAAACTGAGGAAGCTCAAATCGCTTGATCGCAACCTTTTTCTCGGTTACTTTTATGCAAAAAGCGCGGGCGCTCTACAACAACAATAACAACAACACAACATTTCCAGTGCTAATAAACACAAATCCTGCCACAAATTCCTAACAGAAAAAATAACAAACGTGCAACGTGCAAATTTAGCGTGCGTCAAATGCGCAGCTCAAAAGAGATTAAGGATTAAGCGATTCCATTCCAGTTAACAGTTACAGTTACATATATATATTTTCTCTGTGTGTGCGTGTGTGTGTGTGTGTGTGTGTGTGTGCAACAAAGCTGCACGTGTTGTGCGACATAACAAACAAAGAAGAAGAAGAAGAAGAAGGGATATACAAATCTGCTGTCAAATGTCAAAATGCACGTGTCCAGTAATTAATAAGCTAAACAAGTAGAACTGTTGAATTTGTTGAATGTTTAGCTAAAGCTTAACCGTAAATGTATCTTTGAGATACACAATATTAATTAGCAGCACAAAAGTGCAAATGTGAAATGCAAATCAGTCGAAAAGTGAATGCCAGCTGAAGTTCTCATAGGAGTCGAGCCATTTTTTTAAAGGTCACCGTGACAGCTTAACAAATTATCAAATTAAAAAATATATATCCATTTGACCAAAAGATTATGCATTGAATATATTTTTAATGTATTTGTGTACGAAGCCACAACAACAACAACAACAAATAAAATTCGACGCGTGTGTTGTTCATTAAAAAAAAGTTAAACAAAAACGAAGAAAGAAAAAAAATGTGATTATTTAAAAATACATTTTTTTGGGAGCGGAAACACAATAACAAAAAAAAAACATAATAAACACAAGCAACAATTACACAAAAAATTGCAAACTGCAGCGGAAAATTAAAGAAAAAAACGCACCCATCAAAAAATAAAAATAATTATGTGAAAAGGTGATTCTATAACAAGCTTAAAATATTAAACAACAGGTTTAGTTTTGAGCGCACTTTAAAAAAATAATTATATGTAATAATATCGAAAATTAAACAAGCCCAAAAATGGCAAAAGTTTTGCTTTAGCTGTTTTTTTGGCAATTAGAATGACAAATTGACAGCAGCAACAACAACAATAAAAGTCGTTGCCGGTAATCAACGTGAAACAATCGACATAAATCAATGAAATAAAAATAAATTGAAATCAAATATAAAACAATCACAGCAAAAACAAAAACAAAAAGGTAAACTTGAAGTGCCAAAAACGCTTTCAATATTTCGCAGCCAATCGCGGCCTTAAACTTAACTCGACATCGGTTTTATAGCCGCTGTCAATAAGAGTTTGCACTTGTTTATTATCTTATTCCATTATATTTAATGATAGCTTTTCAAGACTCTTTTGATTCGATTGTTGTTGGCTGGGCTATCTTTAAATATCCAACAAAATCCTAAACTCAAAACACAAATCGCCGATTGAAAGCTAATTTCTTATCGGTTAGTAGTGCTTAAGCCGGTTCAGAATTATTATTATTATTTTTATTATTATTTTGTAAATATAAAAATATTATAAAAATCTTTCACAGAACCTAACTTTATATCATCAATTTCTGTGTACAATTGTGAATGCATACCCCATACACAAATTAGCACGTGTACAGGGTATTTGAAAAACAGTTGTAGATTTGACAACAGGTGAATTAATTAAAGAAACAGCCAACTGGCTGCTTCTCTTCTTGGCCACTTGTTTAGTTAACGATAGACAGATGCATGCGTCGAGTCATATTTAAAAGCCACACTAAACACATGAAGACATTAACACAAACGATATTAATTTAAGTGACAACAACAATTGCAACAACCACAACAACAACAACACAAATTCAAAGACAAATTGGCGACATAAAAATGGCCAACAACCTGTTGTTGCTCGAACATAATTGAAAAATTGGTCAAACAGAAAACATAACAGAAAAAAAATCAAATAACAAGAGAGCTGAACTATTAGATACCCTGTGAACCCAAGTCTCTAACCATCCATAATTCAAAACAACATGTTGAAAATTGCCTAAAAACCGATTTTGATGAAAATGATGCAGTTTGACATTATGTGAATTAAATTGACACATTTATAAACAAACCCGATAAGAAAGATGTCTTTTGGCAAATGTGGCTTTTATAGCTAGCACAAATTGATATATATCGATAGTCGTGAAGCGAGAAAAATGATCGATAACATGAAATAAACTTGATCTGCTTATGATAAGCGAGATGTTGATTTCTAAGTTTGGCTTGTTCAAACGGAAAGACAGACAAACTGACAGATAGACAGGCTGACAGACAGATTGACAGACATGTTATAAAATGGGCATGGCCAAATCGACTCTATTTTTGACGCTGATCAAGAATACATGAATACTTGTGCACAACTTAATTATACTCCCTCATACCCAACATTCAGTGAGTACAGGGTATAACAAACAGACTGAGAGAGAAAGAGAAAGAAAGGAAAATAGTCGCCGCAATGAAAACTGCAAAGAAATGCATTCAAATAACTTAATAACTGAAGTCCACTCATTTTCAAGCTCTTTCTAATGTTTTTCCCTCTTTTTCTTTCGTTTTTCTTTTGTTTACTTCCGGATACGCAACAGGAGCGGGGCAGCGAGACACCAACAACACCAACAACAATAGCAACAATAAGAAACAAATCGAATCGGTGCGGTGCGGTTTTGACAATATGTTGAGCCCACCATAATGAAGGAAATTGATACCGAGACAACAGTAGTATGGCCAGCCTGGTGTTATTCCGGTAAGTGAGACACGCCTACTCCCGCCCCTAACCTCCCCCCTCTTTAACGTTGCTTCTGTTGTCGCTTGTCTCCGTTGTCTGTTGTCTAAGCAGCATTTATCGCATTCATTTAACTGCCTCCATAGACAACAACAACAACAACAACAATGCATATTGAGATAGACCGACACCAGACCAGAGTAGACCAGACCCAGAGACCCCAAACTGAAACACGACACAAGTGTTAACATTTTCGACTGTCGAAATTGAAATACCCTCGAAATAGCTGTTATTTTTTAAAGTTTCTATTCGCATATCATTTTTATTATTAAATTGTTCTTAAAAATTATGCATATTATTCTTTATCATTCTTAGTTTTTACACTTTCTTTTCGATAAATGATTTTTATAAGCATCGTTTAAATATTAAACATTTAATTGTTCAAACAAATAATTTATATAAAATAATTCTTATTAAATTTGTTCAAGATTAATTAACGCAGTCATTTGCAATAATCACGATTAAACAACTTTGTATATCATCTACACCTCTTCAATATACCCTTTTTTGGTCAGTTGTCCATTGTTCTACAGGGTATAAAACTAGGTGTTGAAAGTTCAACTATCGTCTTACGCCTTTGTTTTTCCTTTTGTTGTTATATTTATTTCTCATTTGGTTTTTTGTTTATTTGTTTATTTGCTTTTTTGTTAGTATTCCTTTGTCGCGGTTCCACCTCCCAACTCAAAATTGATTGTTGGGTCAGTTTGCGTACTTTTTGTAGCCTGTACAAGAAAAGAAAACCGACAAAGATATTTTCTGAGCTCTGCTGACAGATATTTTGTAATTTCTTCAGACATTCGTATTTGATTTGCTTAGTTTCAGTTTTTAACATTTATATATATATAAATTCAATTGGAATTCAGCCAAAATGCAGCTGCTTCGAATGCTCATGATTATTATAATCATAATGATGATGTCATGGGTCTCACCTTTGACTTTTGTGTAGCTCTTTCCGATCTCGAACCAGTCACACACAGTCGAATCGCAAACGAGAATCAGAATACTGTCATACGATAAGTAAAAGGCAAATTGTGCGGAATTCTGCCAACTTAACATAAATGTTTGTATTTAATTCTTAAAACGCAAATTAATCAGTTTAAACATTATAGTATCTGACACAATACAAGCGATCGTCGCTGTTTTTTCTTCTGATTGTTATAGATTTTTATGGCTTTTAATGAGAGATTTTGTATTGCATTGAATCTGTGGATATCTTTTGTATTAGTTATTATTTACAGTTTTTTTTTAAAAAGCATGGCATTTAAGTAAATTATTTTGAAGAAACACTGAAATTTAAGACGTAGCTTTTAACTATTAGATAAAAGTTGTAAAATAGCAATTATAAAAAATGTTTCTGCAGATATCAAAAAGCTCTTTTAAGTTTGAACTAATGTTAAGAGCTTTCACACATACAGCTTATGGGCAGGTTGTTTCGTTTGAGCTTTCAGAAGCTCATCAATACTTATGCAGCACTGGCTTTGATTTTTGGCAACGTTCACAACCTTATGACCAGAAAACACTAAAAAACGTAAAAAAAAAAAAACAACAAAAGGGTAAAATAAAAATCGGAGCCACTCCCAAGTGAAGTGCTGGCAAAATTAAGCATTCAGCATGCAAATTTTCATTAAAACAAAGCACCTCTTTATATACGCCGAGAGAGGGACGCCCGACGCCGAAAAAAAGGCCACAAAAATTTGAATGCGTCTTGGGACTCGACTTGACTTTGACCGGCTCCTCAAATAAGGCAACACACACACACACACAGACACACACGTACACACACACGCACAGTTGAGGAAGACGATAAAAAAAAAACACAACGTTGCGCGGCTTTAAAATTAAAATAATCAAAAATAAAGTATAAAAAGAATAAACAAGCATGCAACGATGACGATCATGATCATGATCGTGATGATCATGATGATGATGATGATTAAAAAAGAAAAAAAGAAAGGAAAAACACAAGCAGAAGTAAAATTAAAATGCAAAACGAGTCGGCGCTGCGATTCGGGCTGAAACACAGAAGGTGCAGAAAGAAGAAACAGAAGCGACCCGGCTGAGAGTCCCTAACCTCCCCACCCCTTGCACCCTCCTCACACCCACTGTTAAGGCTAATACAACAACAACAACAGCAAGAAGAAGAACAAGCACTTATACAATATCAATATGAGCAGCGCTGCATTTATAACCTTTGTCTGTCGTCGTTGTTGTTATTGTTGTTGTTGTTGCTGTTGCTGTTGTTTTTGTCGCTTGTTGCGCTTCACTCTTTGGCACTCTGTACTTTGATGTTGTTTTGTTTTTATTTACCTTACCTTACTCGAAACCTTTGACGCGAACTTATGCCCTGCAAATGGCCATGGAATGTTGACTTGTCTGCAACTGCTGAGCCGACTCTGAGAACTGAGAACGGAGAGCTGCAGTCAGGCAAGAAAAAAATACATACATACATAAATACATATGTATATGTATATATGACGAATTTGTTATACACTTTGAGCTTGGGTTTCTATTTGGCTATTAAAAATAGCTTGTAAACAACGGCATTAATACAAACTGGTACCGCAAATAAAATTGATATTTTTGTATAAGCCACAAATTACTTCATTTTATTATCAAATGACAAGTGATTATGATTTACTATTTCTAAATATATATTAAAAATTAAATATTTTCAAAATTTAATTGTTGATTTCAATTTTTGCATTCCTTAAAATAAATTAACTTGTTAATTAAATTAATATTAATATTAATGTTTTTCTAAATGAATTACTCAAAGTATCTTTTGCTTTCCATTAGCTGCACTTTTTACTAGCCAAGTTGTCAACTTTCACTCAGACACATAAGACTAATGTTCTCTCATTTAACATTGCATTTCTAATGCAGCCGCGTCTCTTAAGCAAAAAGAGCATCAGCCGCTCAATGATACGTTTTTTTCTTCTTATTTGCCATTGCGTGCAGTTGTTGATGACGACTGCGCAGTCGCAGCCGCAGTCGCAGCTGCTTTCTGTCGTCTCCTTCACCTTACGCGTCCTCGTTCATTATGTCTGCTCAACTTTGCACTCACTCGCCCGCAGCAGCAGCGGCGGCAATGGCAGTTAAACGACTTGAGACACGCACACTTGTTGCTCTTTCGCTCTTTCGCTCTTTCTCTTCGCCTACCATGCACTTATTTATTGTTTGTTGTTTGTTGTAGTTATGATTTGCGATTTTAATGCCCTGACTCCTCTCGCTCTCCCTCTCTCTCTCTCTCTCTCTCTCTCTGTCTCGTTGCCTTGCTCGGTGTGTATTTAATATCGATGGCCGCACGGTAGCCGCCGCAGGGCGCAATTATGCCACTTGTTGGAATTTCACTCGATTTACTTTGAGTGTGTCTCGCTCTCTCGCTCTGCCCTTGTGTGTGCATGTGTGTGTGTGTGTGTGTTTTGTGTGTTTGTGTGTGATTTTAATTCATTTGTGTTTTGTTTCAGGCTGCGCGCCCATAGAATCGCAAATGAGCAAAACGTGTAAATTATACGCGTCGCGGTCACAGCCAACGCAAATAAAGCACACACACACACACACATGCACACACACATTCTGCTTTGACTGTAGTTATTGCATTGCTATTGCTTTTTGCTCTCTTGAGTCTGCCGCCGCCGCCGCCGTCGTCGTTGTCGTAGTCGCCATTGTCACCCAAAAGCAGCGACGCCCGCGCCTTTTGTGCGCTGAGCGCGCGCGCAGAGTTTGGGAGTGGAGTGGAAGTCGTGTCTACCGTTGACGTTTATTCATCAGCCTCAACTGAGCCACATCAATAATGACTCGCCGTCGTCTGCGTCTCACCTGACGTTGACACTTTTTATTTCTGTTTTTTTTTTTCGTCTTGAGTTATGTTTATTGTTTGTTTTGGCATTCCTGGGCGTTTTGCTGTTTTTTTTTGTCAAAGGTTTAACTTAACAGCCCGTTGTCGTTAACTCATTCATCATTAAGGTCACCCTTTCAATTGCAGCAGCACATCTACGGCTAAGCAAACATTAGAAAGCTTTCGTGTCCTAGTTGCCTCGTTGCATCACTCCCTTTGTCTATCAATCGCATGAAGAGAGTTCACTTAAAGCAGCCCAGCAGCGAACAGACCCCGTTACAATTTCAATTCGTAATCTATACCTTGCATCGCACAATCTATATTACTTTTCCATAAGCAACTAGCCATTCTACATGCTTACTTGGTAAAGTATGTGTTGCCGAAAGCTTTTTTTTTATACCGTACAATTCCATATACCAAGATATTTGTATATATTATAATGCAACTGCGAAATACTGATGATATATATATTTTCGAAATATGGTTACATAGATTCAAAATATAAAAAGCTTACAATACATGCAATATTATGACTTATTCTAGTATATACAACAACTTGAAGCATAAACATATAAATATATATATAGTTTTTTAACACACAACTTGCCCGTAAAAAAAAATAAACAAAGAAAAAAATACAAAAAAAGCTGTGCGAGAGCAATAATTAAAACAGTAAAACAGATAAGAAACCAATACATATATAAACAAACAGTAATAAATAAAGTCAACTTAGAAGACTGCCGCATGCAACTCTGCATACACAGAAGCATTACAAAGTAATTAATTACATTGTGTGCATTACAGAAGCCATTCGATAATGAGGGGTCATTCAATGTGAGATTAGCAGATAAATAAATTATTGAACTCCCCAAAACCATCAATAATTGTATTATTTTCTATTCAAATATGATGTGTTTGTATTTTGAAGTTGAAGATTTTCTTTTTGTATTTGAGGCATTTGTTTTCAATTGAATTTCGCTGTGCTTAACTGCGAACATTAAAGAGTTTTGCCGCCGTGTATGTGAAAGAGTCAAAAGTTCATTAAATTCGATGACCTTTCGATGTGCGCTCTAATTGAATAATAATTGACATTAATTAAATGTTCACTCTTCACACAGAAAGGTGACTTTATAGTTATAAGTATTCTGCCAACTTTTTCTTTACCAGTTATGTGTTCTTTTCTTTTTTATCGGCCCCTTTTTACTTTTTACATTATGCCAATAATAATGAAAAAAAAAAACAAAAAACAAAATGAAACAAAAAAAAAAAAAATTTAATAGCGTTAAGCTTTTGGCTCTTTTTGAGCGCTGTGTGAGTAGCTTTTTACATTAACAATTGAACTTGAACTGCTGCCGTTTGTTAGAAATAATAATAATAAAAAAAAGAGTAATAATAATTTATAAACATAAAACAAGGCGGGTGTAAACAGAAAAAAAAAACAAAAAAAAATACTTTAGGGCGCTCATCATATTTACACATGTGTGCGTATGTATATGTGTGTGTGTGTATGTGTGTGTGTGTGTATGTGTGATAACCATGACTGTAACAAATTTAACGAACGTCATTGAAAAAAAAAAAAAATGGCCAGCAACAACAAGCACATAAAAAATAGCCGTGTAATTGTCAAGTCCAAGAGCGCGCTAAAAAATAAAATAAAATAAAACAACAACAGCAACAACAACAACAACGGCAACAGCAATAATAAAGTCTTGTCCATCAACTTGCTTTAAGTCTGATAATGTACAACAACAGCAGCAACAACAACAACAAGAAGGCTGAATTCTCTGGCGCTCTTTGATTGAAAGGTAGCTGAGAAACATGCATATAAATACCCTATACCCTATAAAAAAATACCTCATACCTTAAACTACATTTATGTATATAAACACACACACTTATATATATATATATATGTGCACACATACTTGCCTCTCCATATGTAGATACCAACGCGTAGCGCCCCAACAACAACAACAACAAAGAATAATTGACAACGTTTTTAGAATTCAATTAAAAAAGAATCATTGAACGACTCACGCGTCTCAAACATGGCGAAGAAGTGTGGGCAGCGGCACAGCGAGAGGTGACTTAGGGCGCTGGATAAGGGGTGTATGTGGGTTCTGCGGGGGAGGGAGGGGAAGGTTACCTTCACATACGTTGATCATTGGCGCAGATATTGACAAAATGTCGCAACGTGCTCAAAATATTGATGAGAATTGGCAAATCGAAACAGACTCAGTAACGCAGAGAGAGGAAGAGAGAGAGAGATAGAGAGAGACTGCGCGAGTGAGAGAGAGAGATAGAGAGAGGTAGAGAAAGGTTGACAAGCTGAGAGTGAGGGAGATAGAGAGCGGTAGAGAAGCTGAGAGTTGTGCATAAAATAAGTGAACAGCCAGCAGAGAAGTCTCCGTCTACGCCTCTGTCTCTGTCTCCGTCTCTGCCTTTTGTATGTGTGTCTCCAAAATGTGTCGCTTGCTTAAATTGCCAACTGCTTATTAACATTTCTCAGTGTATATAAAGAGTATGTTGGTTGGGGCAGGGAAGGGTAAGGGAGTCGAGTCGAGTTGAGTTGAGGGTGCGGTGCCAACCAGAACCTGCGAAGGTGAGGCCTTTTACGACCCCAACAAATTGCAGAAAGTAACTGACAAAAGATACAAGTTCTTTTCGTTTGTTTGAAGCTGCCAAAAAGCCTCTAAAAAGATCTTTAAAAATACAACAAAAAAAAAAATGAAAGAAAAACGTTGCTTTAAAATTAACATACATAAAGAATTTATTATGGGGTACACAAGTCAGAAAAACGCACGTACTAATTGATCTAAAAACAACTCGAATAGATCTTAAAAATTTACATTTTTCACTAGTGATTTTAGCTGTTTACAGGTTCAACTGTTTATTTTTATATCTTTAATATAAATATAATTCGTATTCCGTTATTAGAATCAGTGTTAAGAATATATATAAATAGCCTCAAGATCTTAAGCATCGTTAACTGATTTAAAAATATCTTTTGAACAAAGATTACAACATATGTCTCAAGATACGAAGAAACTAAAGATGTGATTTTCTCGATATGAGGAAAAATTTGTATAACGATTTCAGCATCAATCGTTCTATTCTTACTAAGACTCTATATCATAAAGATCGATATGAGGCAACTATAGATATCATTTGAGAAGAACTTTTGAACAAAGGTTTCAGTTTTAAGATCATAAGCATTAATTAGATGTAAAGATGTGATTTCAAAATCAAGATTTCAGCATCAGTTGATTTCATCGATAAAGATTATATTTCTTTACTTTTATACCAATCCATATCCAGGATTTTTTTGTCTTGAGAGTTCTTTGCTGATATTTAATTTATAGTATTTTATTATAATATTATTTTTGCTATTTGCCTCCTTCACGACGCTCGTGACCCTAAAAAAAAAAACGCTCTCCGCTCTCAGCTCTCCCAGTTTGGTTTAGCACCAAAACAAAACTCGGCTCTAACAGCTTTTGGCCAGGTTTTATGATTTGTATTCTAAGATGTTATTTTCCTATGCTGGCCTCGCTAGCTTTATGACACCCAGACAGCAACTACAGCAACAACAGCAACAACAACAGCAGCAGCAACAACAACAACAGCAACAAAAATTCTCGGAGGCAGTCTGAGTTTGGTTTATTCGACGTCTTTGGTCGTGTTTGATCATTCAATTTGAAAGTTATTCATTATTCGATCACGTACGCACGCCCAAGCTACCAAATTCGAGTGAGTTGAGTGCCCCGCCCCTCCACCTCCACCTCCACCCCAGGTGAGAGGCTAGTAGCGGAGAGGGGAGGACAGGTCAATGTTCGTATGACAGTTGCTGAGGAATTCAGATGGGTATTTGGTTGGTTGGTTTGTTTTTTGTTTTTGTTTTTTGCTGTTGTTTTTTGTTGAAAATCTGAAACGTTGGCCACAATTACAAATTGAATATCTGACACGTCGAACATTTGCCAAGTTGTCTTCTTTTATTTTAATTTCTTTTATGACTCGCCTAATGAACTTTTCACTTGCGCACTTTAACGACCTGTTGCTGCCCCCTCTCGTGCCGCCTGCCACTCGTCTAGCTGATTTGACAGCTTCTTTAAGAGTTTCGGGATTAGCCAGTCGTAGCTGCCATTAAATGAAGTCTCCACTTCCTGTACAAATCCTGAAATGACAACGAAAAACGAACAAAAAACCAACAAGATTGAAAAGTTAGCTGCATAAATGCCAAGATTGAAATACCCTTTCAATTTTTATTGTATAAAATAATAATTAAATATATTAAAGTGAGCGATCAGTTCGGATAATTATGACTCTTGCAAATAAGTTTTGAATTTTTTTGGAAATGATCTTTAATCTTAAAAAATCTTAAATGCAAATGTTGTCACCAAAAGCAAAGATAATCCACAAGTTAGAGTATCTAGAAGAAAAGAATCAGCCAACATCTAATCTTCATTAACAGCTGGGGAAGCTGTAGCTAAATCTTGGCTCGAAACATGAGTGAGAGAGAGACAGAGATAGAGAGAAGCAAAGATAGAGAGAGATTCTTGGAGTGCACACGCTGTAAAATTGCTATTAAATTGTTGCTGATTTTATGTCTGAAGTGTGGGGCGTGTGGCAAGCGGCATGCGGCGTGCGGCTCAACGGTTGCCAGCAGCAAGGCGAATCTTTCAGATTTCTATAGTTTTGCGTTTGAAAGGTTTTTTTTTTCTGTTTCTTTTTTTTTTTGCAGCTTTGAAACGATCTGCAGCCGTTTTTTGCTGACATCCTCTGGCGCTTTATGCGCTATTTACACTTGCCTTTTACTCCCAGTTGTGTGTGTTTTTAATGTTTACTTACTCAAAACCATAGCAGTGTAGACGCAGCCCATTCAACCATTCCCCAACCCCCTTTCCCCACGCCTCTCTCTCCTCTCCAGACTTTAGATGTCTCAATTAGTTGGCATCTTGGGAAGTTTTGCGGACTTTGTGGCACTAAATTACCAAACAGATGGAAAATACGGCAAAGACTGAGCTAGAGCGAGAGCGAGTGCTTTGGCTCATCTTTAAGATATGCTCTGATCTGATTGCAGAACTAATAACTCGGTCTATAAACATCAGCAAATCCAATAATCTTCCAATTGCGCTGCATCTTCGAAGACAATTTGAATTTTATCTGCAACGTGGATCGTAATAAGTTCATAGCTAAGCTGATCTAGCTTCCTTTTTTAAATTCCAATTTATATACCCTTTAAAGCAGTGAGAATTAGTCTACAATCGCATACACTTTAAACATTTATCTAGTATAAAAATTAAATAGCTCTTGGGACACTGTGTCTATTTCTCAAAGAGGTTCGCTTCGAACTATAGTCTTATATATATAGTCATATAAATAACATTAATTTAATAATAATAATAAAAATATTTGTAATAATAGTAACAATGCCTGAGAAATCCTTTCTGTTTTATGTAGCCATAGTTTAATACTTTAACTAAACAAAACAAGTAGAGTGCTGTAGTCGAGTGAGGTCGACTACGATGTACCCTGAACCCTGTTGTTAAATATATTCTAGTTTTATTGAAAAGTTTACAGAAAATGCTTGCGGCTGCTGATAGAAATGAGGTCAATATGATAAAATATATTTTCGACTATAACTTGAGTGTTTCGTAACCGATCTTAGTGAAATTTGGGCAGTTGATCAATAAAATCCTTATGTATGTTCTGTATAGATAAGAAGATTCTGCTTTTAAAATTTTTAGCATTTATTGCTATTGCTAAATTAAATGTATCGATATTCGATAATCGCAGACAGTTATCGATCAAATAAAGCAAACTTGAACTGCGCCGGGTACACGAGAACCTATATTCCAAATTTGAAGTTTCCAGCTCTTATAGTCTCTGAGATCTGCGTGTTCATACAGAGTGGCATGGCTATATCGACTCGGCTGTTAACGCTGATCAGGAATATATATACTTTATGTGGTCGCAGATGCTTTCTTCTGCCTGTTACATACGTTTGCACAAAACCATTATACCCTTTTTATACATTTTTAATGGGTTCGGCGTATAAAAATCATATAAAACAACTTTTGATGCAGAATAAGATTAATTAGAGTTGTGTATTTAATTTCTTTATGGTTTATGATTAACTGCAATAAACATTTTTAATAAATGCATACATGTTTACAGTTATATATGTGCATGAAATAATTATTTCCTGTAATCGCAACTAAAACCATTATATGCATATAGGAATTGCTCTCCAATTTTGTGGATACCGATAAAGATATATGCATAAATAAACAGATACCAAATCGAAGCAGAGTTTGGTTTGTCGCATAACTTTCTCTTCTCTCAATTGACATTCACTTGATGCCGGCAGTTGCAGTTGCAGTCGAAGTTAATCCTGAACCCAAATCAAATAAACATTTCGAGGCATTCTTTGGCAAAGCTAACTGTACAAAAATGCATATGAGCCGAGTGCATAAACACTTATTATACCCAAAGCATTCCATATATGCAGCGTATAATAGTTCAATCACTTGTCACACAGCACAGCACAACCCCCTCCCCCTCCCAACACGCCTCCCACTCTATGCCCATCCTTATTCTCCCTCGCCCGTCTCTCTCTCTCTCTGGATTGTGGCATCTACCCGATTTGTCACAAACGCCAATTTCGTGTGACAAATTTGTATGGCTGAGCGATTCAGGCAAAATGCAAACTTACACGAAGAAGACGAGGAGGAAGAGGAAGGAAAACGATCTTTTGGGGCACAGCCAAATAAGGCGACTCCTTTGGAGTCTCGAGAGTCGAGAGACACGAGACAAGAGACACTCGACAGTCGTCGAGAGTTGAGACCTGTGTGTGTGTGTGGACAGGAGACGGCACCGCGTGCAGAGTACTTTATGCCACATGCATTTGTCTCTTTGCGCCACGTTTCGCTTCGTCTTCGTCTTCGTTCGTATTCAAATGGCCAAAAGATGCCATCGTCTTTAGACTTGGATTTTTATTTTTGTGCACAGCAAAAAAAAATTGCAATTGATTTTCGAATAGCTTGAAATATATATTTTCTAGAATTTTGATTAATTTATTTTTCTTTTTGTTGTAATAACACAAGCAATCTTTATTATTAAAAATATATAACTAAAAATAAGTAATACATTTTGAAGAGGTCACCAAACAATTGACAAACTATATAAAATTTCGAAAATAATATCAACAATTATTCAATTTAATCTACAAAATACTTTTCGCTCATTTTATTGCCAAAATAACTATAAGCAAATTAAATGAATTTGTTATTATTATCTCAACAGACAACTGTCTCAAAAAATTCCACTCAAAAATAGATCATCAATTTCGTTTAACAAACAAGTTTCTTTTTTGTTTAATAACGAATTGATAAATCCTAACTAAGAATAGATTAAATTCAATTTTTCTACTTAATTGGCTAATGGGATACCAAAAAAGAGTAAGTTGGTAAATTTGAAGCAATTATTTTTGCACTGTGCACCGTATTCAAAATACGACTTCGCGTGCCACATTGCTGTGCATTTAAAATGCAAATTATCATGATCATTATGATTGCATATCAGCATGATGATCATCATGCTCACCTTGCCCCCTTCTCCATACTTGCCACAGTCGTTTGAGAAATTGCTGGCAAATTATTACTTTGGCCAACAGAGTCATAAATAATTTGCGCGTCTTCACGTGCCACAAAAGCACAAGCCACGTCAATCATGCTCATTACGATCATGATGATCATTATGATGATCATCGGCCACATTTTTGGCCGAAGACAAAAGTCTGTCATAAATTTGTCACAAAACTCCTCCGAATTGGCGATTTGTCAATCCGTCACTGGAGCGCCGTTTGGGCCAACGTCAATTTATGATCCAACTGCAATCACCTGCCCCCCTCAGTCCACCCACCTCATCAGTGCTACCCTTTGGTTGTCGTTGGGTTGCCTTTTGCGACATAATTCACCCACATATTTGTGGCTCCTTTGTTTGGTTTCTTTTGTGCCCCAAAGTCGCAATTGCAATTGAATTGCATCGATTGGCTGCTTTTTGTCTTGGCCAAGCAAAGGAGGCGCATCTTAATGACTTTTTGTTGCAGTTGTTGTTGTTGTTGTTGTTGTCACACGCTGTTATTATGCAAATATTGAGCTGTTAAATTGCCTGCTGCACGCGTCACTTAATCGCATCGTTGGAAACTCAACAAAAACAATGCAGTCGCATTTGCAGTTGTGGTTGCTGCTGCTGCTGTTGTTGTTGTTGTTGTTGCATGCATCATTATAGCCATTTATGTTGCATAAATTACGGCGTTTATCTTTTGACACTTGCGTGAAAATTACTTTTTGTATGCTATACTTAAAATGGGTGGATCCATCTCTATACACGGCTACGGACTCAACACTTTTTTTCGAAAGCCGATTGACAGCATCGTTATCTTTTTAAAATGTATGTAATATAGTGAAGAAAAACAGAGAGAGGAGAAAAAAAGATGTGGAAAACATCACTTAACTGCGCCCCGCAGCTCTTCAATGAAGACGTAAACATATTTGAAAAAAAAAATCATTTTCTACAATATCATTTTTTCCCCCTTTCTTGCTAAAACTTTTTATTGTACAACTTTATTTGCAATTCTTGTCAAGTCTCTGATATTCAAGGTCAAGAATTTAATGAGACATAAATATGGAATTTTATGTCAAAATAACTCACATTTTTTTAGTTATCGCTTATGCTATAAATACAATTTAGGTCATTTTTTTTTAGCATGACTTCCTTTTTGTGTTTGTGTTTACTTCATAAAAAACAAAGCGTCGTCTTCTTCTTCTCATTGCTATTGTCACTCTGAGCACTGCAAGCAGTAAACTGCCCCCTGCCACAATTGACCCAGTTCAGCAAATCGAACTCAATTTGCCTGCGTTTAGAAAAAAAAGGAGCTAACAATTTGTACTGCATTGTGGCACGTATATCACACATACATATACATAGTTGATGCCACACACACACACGCACACACACGTCGCACCCGCACCCACTTGCACACATGCCAAAAAAAAAAAGAATATACGTAAACAAAAACAACTACGACAAAAATGCCTAAAATGAACTCAACTGAACTGTACAAAAGCTAAAGTACAGCAGCGGACACAAAGGCAACAGCAACAACAACAGCAACAACAACAACAACAGCAAAAACGCATTCTCTTCTAGTATCAATCAATGCGAATGTGAATGCGATTGTGAATGCGATTGAGATTGTGAATGTGAATGTGAATGCAAAGTGTGAACGAAAGCGCATTGCGCATACGTCGTGTGTCACGCCAAAGGCCGTAAGAGCAAACGCTTCGTTTGCTTACTCTTTATTGCGCTCTCTTTGACACACACGCACACGCACACACACACACACATGCATAAGTCTAGTGCAAGAGAGGCGTCCACGTTTGACTCGGCCAGTCAACGGTCGTGGACGTTAGCGTCGCCGTCGCTGCTGCTGCTGCTGCTGCTGATGTTATTGTTGCTGCTGTTGTTGTTGTTTTTGGTGTCGTCGTCTATATTTACACTTGTGGCCTCTTATCAAATGGCAGCGGCGCAGTTGACTTTTTTGACGTTTGTGTATACATTTCTTGTTGTTGTTGTTGTTGCTGTTGCTGTTGGCTGATCTGTGTGCTATACATATGTAGCCTGACAGCTTGCCGCTGTTGTTGTTGCTGTTGCTGTTGTTGTTGCTGATATTTGCTGCTGCTGCTACTGCTGTTGAATTTTGTACGCGGCGACCGCTTTGCTGCTTTGACTTTTTGCTCGGTTTTTTTTAAATATGTACGTATGCGTGTATATATATATATATATATATATATATATGTATATATATACACATGTGTGCGTGTGTGTGTGTGTACAGGCAAAATGGGAACAGTCAACACAGCAAAAGTTCAAGTCAAAGATATTTATTTTATATAATCAGGCGCGACATCGCTGCTCGTTTGTTGATTGTCGCTATTGTTGTTGTTGTTGTTATTGTTGTTGCTGCAGCTGCTACTGCTACTGCTGCTGCTTCTGTTGTTGTTGCCATTGTTTGATTATAAATACTTTACGAAACAATCAAAATACTGCTCAATTGTATTTGCCAATATACAAAAAAAAAGGGTCACCCAACACTGCCACAAAATAGTTGATGCTTTTCAACAATTTTACAATTTTGACATTTGTATTGATTTCTACAAGTTTGAGTTTTTTGGCTGTCATTTTATTT
This sequence comes from Drosophila ochracea, assembly GCA_035044125.1. Lineage (NCBI taxonomy): Eukaryota > Metazoa > Arthropoda > Insecta > Diptera > Drosophilidae > Drosophila > Drosophila ochracea. The sequence continues at coordinate 6,154,861 of JAWNML010000059.1, read as the reverse complement.
GATACAGTTTAACTGTTTATTTTTTTAATAATCAATCAATTTTTGTTGCATTTTTGGCATAAATTGATTTGCATTTGTATTTGTCATTCAATTAAGGGTTTATATAAATTGATTAATACACTCTAGCATAGCATACCATAATAGATAATATATACATATATAAAAAATGGATTTTTCCTTAAGATTTGTTGCCATTTTCAATGGCTCATATATATATACACGCACAAACAACTTTTGATTATATATGAATGTGTATATTAAGTGTGTGTTTGTGTGTGTTTTTGGGCCACTCTAACCTAACAATGCTGTCGAGTGCCTTACATATTATACATATATATAAAATATATATATATAGCTTGTCTGTGTGTCGCCACATCGGCGATAAGTTCGCGAGCAAAGGTTCTGAACTGCTTGAACTTGTTGAGCACAAGGCAACGTGAACAACAACAACAGAAACAAAAGAAGCAACAACGACAACAACATGTGTCTCAGTATATAATATACATGACTCCCCTACAATGTGTGCCACCTATTTATGTAAGTGTACGTTGTGTGCAATGTCAGATTGTGAAGAGAACCTTTGTGCGTTGCGAATGTGATTTACAATTGCATAAAGGACAAGAGAAAGGGGTGAATAAAATCGCATAAAGATGGGGGCAAAGTGCAGTTATTAATATTATATAAATAATAGCTCAAGTTTAAACCGACATTTTTGAACTATTTTCATGCATAACGCATACGCAGCGTGTTGCCCACAATAATGAAATTAGTGTTATTGCAATAGGCAACTGTTTGTAATTATGGCAAAGCTTTAAAGAATGCTTAAAGCTCCAATCAATCAAGTAGTTTTAGCATCATCGGAACAATCCATCAATATTAAGTTGCTGATTGACAATTTAATGATGCCAAAAGTTTTGCTTCCACTTTTAAGTTTAAGGTTCAGAATTGAAGTCATCCGCTTTTAAAAGCAGATTCCAGATTTAGAGAATTATCTTAATTATAAAATGTAGACCTTCTAGGCTAATAAAAGCTCTTTTAGTCTCTGAGTTTGAACGGAAATGGCTACTTTAATTGTGTTGCTGAAACTGAGATGCATCCTCTCATTTGATTTTGCACAACTTCCTTATGCCTTTCTTATTTAATTTTGCTATTTTTTATTTATTTGAGATTTTATTTGAATTTGAAATAGATTCAAACTAAATAAAGAAAGAAATAAAAAAGACAAATTTGCCAATTGTCGGCTGATAGCAAGGCCAAGGATGAGACGGGTAACGGGAGAAGAGAGTAGGCGACTGGGGAAAGGGGCAGCAAATGCCAACTGTTGTGCAGGTTGTGGCCAACAACAACAACAAAAACCAGCTAAGCAAGTGCGCAAATGGGCATGGAGAGAGAGAGAGAGAGGGCGGGGTTGTGGCATACAGATAGTTGTTGCCGCTGCTCAGCTTGGTGTCTTGCGCCTGCGGCTTTGTGGCGTAAAAAATCAAGTGCAGATTAATTAAATTCGATAATTAAATGAACGCAGCAGTAGCAGCAGCAGCAGAGCCCCGGAGATCGTGTTGCACTTGCAGGTTGCAAGTTGCAAGTTGTTGGTTTTGGTTTTTCTTATGCTGCCTGCTTGCTTTTTGTTTTTCTTTTTGTTTTCCTTTTTTTTTTTGTTGTTAGTTGAAAGCATTTGGCAGCTTGGCTGCACATTGAGGCTGCCAGCCTGCCCCGTTGTTGCAACTGCTCTGCGGCTAATGCATTTCTGTGATTTGGGCGCAGCGAATTAATGCGCAGCGCTCTATAAATTTGTCAGCAATTAAATGAGGCACTCGCCTCCAACCCCCCACCCCACCATACCCCACCCCATATCTTGCCACACACTCCCGTTCTTAGAGCTTGCCGCGTGCCATTTATCAGCTTGCAGCTTGCAGAGTTGGGCGATAAAAGCCACAAACTCTGAACTTTATAGACTGTCTCTCTCTCTCTCTCTCTCTTTCTCTCTCTCTATCGCAACGTGTGCCGCATGCAGCCGTGTGCCAAACACTTGATTGATATTTTTTCGGGCGATAAAGCAGCAAATGCCGCTGCTTGAACTCAATCGCTGGCTATCTGTCTGCCTGCCTCGCTAGAAACATGTGTTTCGAAAGTCGAGCTTGGCCAAAATCGTTGCATGTGGCACATAAATTTGATCGAGTTCAAGCCCGGTTCTTGTTGCGTCCAAATTTATGGCAACAGTCAATTGCCACAGCGAAATGTTGGCTGACTTTTTTCTTTATTTTATTTATTTATTTTGTTTTTTCTTTTTTCTTGGGCGTGTGCCTTTTGCAAGCTGTCCTGTTAACATCTTTTGAGTGTACAGAGTGAGATTGTGTGTGTGTGTGTGCAACAAAATGTTGCCATAACACATTCATTCAACAGAGAGACCTTATAACTCTTGTAGCACAGAGTATTAAACACAATTTTTATTGCTCGTATTAACTTTTGCGGTGAGCTTTGAATGCTCTAAAAGGCTAATACCACTGGGAAATTAAAGGATATAGGATTTTTGTATGGTTTATATATGTACTCGTATGAGTTGCCAAGTGATCAGCAATTTAAATTGAGTATGTAATTTGACTTAAACAAACCACACTTTTTCCTGGAGAGAAGAAAACAATTAATACAAGAATTTGCTCTTTATTTATCTTTAAAAAAAAAGAGCTAGTGGAAAAAAGTAATTACTAACATCAAATAATAAGTTCGCTTAACAACATTTACTATAAAACATCAATATCGATGTGAATCATTTCAAGATCTGTATTATTTTAAAGCTCACCAATAACTAGTTAGAGTTTAAATTTATTTGAGCTTCGTTCCCTACTCTGAGCTACAACTATTGTTTTACTACTGGTGAAAAACCTTTCCACCTTCCCCAAAGAGCTAACTTTAAAAGACCACCCGCTGGTAGGCGCATCATGCAACTTTTCGATTGTGTTTTGTTTTCTAACTTGCAACTTGAGTTTGATCAAGTTTCTGGTCTCGCATTAATTCGCAAATATTTGATTAAAAAGTCAAGATTGAAAGAAAGAAAACTGTTCCAGTTGTTGACAGTTGAAGAGCGCAAAAACTAACGGTGCCTGTCAACAAAATTGAAACTTTGAATTTCATAAATGATTAACACCTTCTTCGGCCATTTGAACTGGACAAACTGGTACTGGTACTGGTACTGGTACTGGGAATCGGGAACTGGGAACCGGGGAACTGGGAACCGGGAAAAGGGGAACCGGGAAACGGGGAACTGTGAAAGAGCCGACTGAAGTTGAGTTGATATGATTTTAGCTTGTTGCTTGGCTAAGCAAAAATTCAAATTACACTGAAAGGAGAAAGAAGTTCATTCATGCTTGTTATTGTTGTTATTGTTGTTATTCTGTTTTTGTAATTGCTTTAATGGAATTTGATTTTTAGCTCACACATACACACATCAGCCCGCCCCTCCCCGTCATGTTGTTGTGCCAGGCATATTTTTGGACCATTGCTTGATGATGTACAACTACTATTAGCATTAAAGTTTATTATCGACGACGCTTGCATTCTGAATTCCTGTAAAACAGGTGCAACACCAGCACACACACACACACACACAAGACATACACACACTGAGACACACGTTCATCGTACACACACCCAAGTTGTGGCTTTGAGGGGCCTTTCAACTCTTGCAGATTTCTCTCTGGGCAATGCGTTTTGATCGCAGAGCAAGTTGCGCGTTGCATGCAATGCATTTGGCCGCTAAAAGCGCCTTATTTGGTTAAATTGGTGCAGATTGCTGTGGCAGAGCCAGGTCTACAGACTAGTGTCTCTTGTGGCATCTAGCTGTGCCACACAGCTACACTCGCAGAAATAGAGCTGCACCAGCAATGATCGCTCTACACTTTACTGCAATTTACTACAACAAAAAATTTATTTTAAAATGTTCGCATATTTTCTACATAGACAAAACTCTCTAAAATAGAGTCTTATTCTAAGCATGAAGTGTTTCTATGCTCTAAAAAGATTTCTCTAAGTTTCAGAATGAACATTTCAAAGACTTTTTTTTTGTAAAACTTTGAAAAATAATAAAATAATACATTTTTGTATTTAGTATATGTTTTTCTGTATGATTTTTTTGCTGAGTGTAGCTGTGGCACTCGCCTCTGCGGCTCTGTTGCCTGAACTGCACTAAATAATAATTAGCACAGGTTTTTTTTCACTTGGCTGTTTGCTTGTTGTGGTTGTTGTTGTTGTTGCTGTTGTTAGTTGGTTGCTCTGGTTGGCCGCTTGGCTGCCTTAATGCGCTTTGGTCATTCGCCTGCCTGCCACATCTCAGTTGCCTCGCTGCCTGCCATTCGTTGCATGCTGCCTGCTGCTTGCTGCTTGCTGCCTGCTGCCTGCTGCCTACGTATACGGGGTGAAATTTCCTTAGAAATTTTCGTGCTTGCCTGCTCTGGTTTTAATTTGATTTTTACTTGAAGCTTTTTTTTTGTTTTTTTTTTTTATTTTGTTTTTTTCTTGTTCGTTTTTGTTTTTCTTGTCTTGTCTTGTCTTTGGCCCCCAGGTTCAGGTTCATAAATTTACCGAGAGATTCGCTGTTGCAGTTGCAACAGTTGCATGTCTAATGTTGCTGCTTCGCTGCAGATTCGCGTGTGCGCTATGCCCACATGAGCTGCCACACCACCCCCTCAACCTCAACCTCCTTTCTCCTTCACCTATCCGTTAAGTGGTGCTTTTTGGCGCGCGCCTTCTGTCCGTCCGTCCGTCCGTCTGTCTGTCTGTCCGTCTGTCTGTCTGTTTGGTTATATTTCTCATTAATTGCACACCGTTTGAGTTTTTATCACTCAACTCACACCAAACTCAACTCATTGCTCATTATATATCCATATATCCGACACATTTGTTTCTTCTGTCTCGGCAATTAGTTTCTTTATGTGTGACGTGGCTTGGCTACACACCATAATCATATATATATACATATATATATAAGCTATATAGTTTGATATTAGTTGAATATATTGCCTGGCATATTATTGCTTGGCATATCATTGAGTTTGGAGCCGCGTTTATAGATACATAACTATCTAACGGTTATCTTTTCATTTGGTCTAATTGGCCAAGAACTTGGCAACATTATATTTAATTACAGGCCTTATATGACATATTTATGCAAATATTATGCGCAATAGCTTCCTTATTATTTATTGTTGCATGTTTTTTTTTGTTTTTTTATGAATTTGCGAGGGGTTCCAGGTTATATATATTCTTGATCAGCTGATCACTAGCTGAGTCAACATAGCCATGTCTGTTTGTCTAATACATCAGCTTTTTTTATGTAACTCGGATTGTATTACTATATCATATAGTTTTCCTAGACGAATAACTTTATTATTTAAAAATTTAACCAAACTTAAGAGTTATGCGTATTATTATGCCTAACTGATAAGTAAAATTGCCATGCTATCTGCGCAACTTTAAAATATATGTTTATCATATTTAGTATATATAAATTATTAATGGGCATACAAATACACTGCAAACTAGTTCATTTCAGGCGGCAACAATCAATCAACTCACTAAATAATCATTTATTTTCTTTCTTTTTTTTCCTGATATTTTGGAAAATTCCACATGGAAATTGCATTCCACAATATTTGTCGTCATCATAAAGATAAAGAATCTGGTTGTTGTTGCTTGTGTTTCTATGGGATTTCTATTTTGTTTATAAGTTTTATGCAAACATCATCATCTGATAAATGATAAATGATCCAACATGAAATATGTATATTTTTGTATGTACATATATATATATATGGGGCGTATTTTTGTTTATTTTGAAGGCGTGTCAAAGCGCACTCACACACAGCCATTGATAGGAATATCACACACTAATGAACTTTGAATTACTTTCACCGCATCTCGTGTCGCACTTGTCCAAAAGCAAACACTAACAGCAACAGCAACAACGAGAAGAACAACAGTTGAGGAGGGCAACATACAAAGACCAAATATTATCAGTGAAACGCGTTACACACACAACACACACACACACACACACACACATTGTATGGTATATGGGTATACAATCTTTAACACCTTGATGATCTAATAAATGCGACATGATTTACAAAAATGCGACCATAACGAAAATTAAGAACACACTGAAAAAATATTAACAACAGCAAGAAGAAGACCAAATGCGCCATGGAATAATAATAATAATAATAATAATAATACAGTAAAGAGAGTAAGTAACAAGAGCAGGCAAACAGCTTTATATATATATATATATATATATATATATATATGGACTACTTACGTTTTCGTATAGTTCAACTTGGCACTTGGACAAACATCGTGCGATAAGAGCCCAAATAACGACCAAACGACCGAGCGACCGAACACTTGAGATACAAATAAAAGAAATCACGTTAAGAATAAAGACAAGAACAGCAGCAACAAAGTGTGTGTGTAATGAAAAACTAAGCCAGATGCAGCTGCTGATAGAGCCAAATAAATGTTTATCTATCAAATGGATGGAAAAGAAAAGAACAACAGCAAAATGGGTTAACTGAAACAAACAGCTTTAGTTTTATGTTGACGGAAATAAGGTCAGCGTTAAATGGTAAATCAATGCCAGTTTGATAAGATTGCTTAAAATCTGTTTTCATTAAACCAAAATCACAATATAATGCTCAAATTTATGTTAAATATTTATGGCATTTTTATCATATCATAAACTAGAACTATATATGTATATACAGCTCTGAAAAACACCCACACAAGATTTGTTTTCTTGGGTGTCTTTATTACTTTATTCTTCATATGTAAATATATATGTATTGTTGTTGCTGTTGTTGCTGTTAGCTCAAAGTTGAAAGCTGGCGAGCAACACCCCGTCGCAGCCCTTTCGGCTCGTGGGGTTGATAAGGCGTTGAATTTACAAATGTGACGCGTTTCAAAGTTCGCATAAATCGTTGGGCTGCTATTTGCTCTCGCGCGTTGTGTTTTATTTGGTTTTTAAATGAGGTCAAAAGCTGATAAGCCAATTGCGCGTGTGTGTTTGTGTGTGTATGTTGTATACATTATTTTAACGCCCCGACTCGAACCCGTGGCCTGCGTTTGAAAGTCAAATTACAGTCGAGTTTCTTAAATTTCTTTTAGTTTGTCGACCAAGGTCTCGTTAAGTCTAGACGCACTCGTCTCATTCGACCCATCAAAAAAAAAATGCTAAAGCAACTGCTGTGCTCAGATCGGACCATTTATCAAGTCGAAATCAAATTACGGCAGTGATACGAACTGCTGTGGTACTTGGCCCAGGGCCCGAGGTAGGTTTGACTATTTTCAAAATTGGTCACATGACAAGCGATAGTGACAAACAACGACAACAACAACAACAACGACGACGACGACAATAAACATCGACTCTGGGTCGGCAGCTGTGTTTGCCAACGTGACGTTCCAATTGTAGGTTATAACTGGGGGCCGCATAGAGCGGGGAGTGGTGGGGCGCAACGTGACGTGCCCCAAACAGTCAAGCAGCCAAATGGCAATGAACTTTACCGTTGTGTTTTCGTTTTTCCAGAACCTCTCGGTTAAAAACACAGAACGTGCCCAGACACGGCCCAAGCTGCGCTGCGCTGCGCTATGCTGCGCTGAGTTGAGCCGAGCCGAGCCGAGCCGAGCTGAGCTGAGCCTAGCCCCAGCAAAGCCTAGCCCCGCTCGTAGTTGCCATCGTCGTCTATTAGTACTATTGACACTTGTCGACCCAACATGCGGCCGCCTGTCACTCGGCGGATCACACACTCTGCACACACAGACACACACACACACACGCACACACACTCTGCACACACGCAACACTCACACACATGCAAGCGATTAGTATGATAAAAAAAGAAGAAGAAATAAGAAGAAACAAAAAACCGCACAAGCCTCAACTGGAAAAGTCAACAGTTCTGCTGCGGCGCATGTCGCTCTACGTTTTTTTTTTACAATCTTCTTCTTCTTCTATACGCTCGTCTCTATATGCCAAGTCTACGGTTTACGATTTACGGTCTCTCTCTCCGTTCTGCGTTGCCTCTGCCCTAACTCAACCCACCCCCGCCGCAACCACAGCAGTGCTTACTGTTTGCCCCCGACGACATTCGGCATTCGGCACTTAGCACCATTGGCACCAAGCGATGCCAATCAGCAGCCAGCCAGCCAGCCAGCTAGCTAGCTCCACTAGTCATGTTGGTCACCGAACGGGGTTGGGTATGGGGGATTAGGGGCGGGTAGGGGTGGGGTGGTGACGTTTGCTTGATTGAAAGCACCCAAAATGTTGGCACAGTGGGTTCACGCGAAGTCAGTTAAAAGTAAACAAAGTTAGTTCAAATGACTAAAAAAAAGTATATATGAAAAATGCTTCAAATAAACATTTATTTCGTTTTTTATGTGTTTCAAAATTTCTATGAATAATATATATAATTTTATTATATTATTATTATTTTTATTTGATCTTAGTTTATTATTAAATTGATTTTAGAAAGTATTTAAGCAAAATGTACCAAATACAATTAATAATCTTAAGCCATATAATGATTTTGGGTACTTCAAAAGTTTAAGAAAATTTCTTTTCTATACGTATTTTCCAAAAAAAAAAGTATTTTCCAAGACTTTCGTTTTTTTTTTCTTCTTTTTTGTCACTGTTTAAAAACATTTCGTTAAGGCGAATATAAACACAACTTGATTTTACTGCTAACAAATGATAAACTCAATTTTATGATAAGGCAAGCAAAAAAAAAAGAAAAAAAAAGAAAAACAAAGAAAAAAAAAACCTAATCGTTTTACTATATACAATATTTATACACATAATTTTTGGATTGTGCGTGGCAGCAATCTCAGAAATATGATACGCGCCCAATCCGCAGGGGTGACCAGTGTGTGTTCGCCCTTGCCCAACTTGGGTCTGAAGAGATGCCCGGTTGCTCTTGGCTCTTGGGCATGGCTACGCTTACAGTTGCTTATGGGCAGGCCAATGAATCTAGCCGATCCTCGGCTACAAATTGTTGTTAATTTCGCTTGTAAATATTTCATTTAATTATTTATGCTGCCCGCGCTGGAATCTGCCTCTGTGTTTGTGTGTGTGTGTTAGTGCTAATTTACACCTGAATATTAGTTACTCGTCGAGACCCCCCGCTTGCCACACAGTCACATGTAAAAGGTCAATGTTTTGGCTATGAGTCTCATTTGGGAATCGTATTTGCCTTTTTAATATTTGTCAGTTGAATTGCAATTAAATTTTTGTTATTTATGTCCAAATACAGAGATAAAAAGAGAGAGAGAGAGTGTGTGTGATGGAGAGAGGGAGAGTGAGTGTGAGTGTGAGAGAGATGGAGAGGAAAGAAATGTTTGTGCTACGTAAATAAACAATTTATGCGTTGGACGCGACGGAAGCTTCAACCGCACCATAAAGTTCAATGTATGCCACTGCGGTCAGTGTGTGTGTGTGTGTGTGCGTGTGTGCGTGTGTGTGCGTGTGTGTGTATTCGTGTGTTTACACTTCAACAGAGAGGGCATATCGGTTAGCCAATGCTAATTTAAGAGAAACTTCATCCGACTTTGCCCGAAAACTTTCTCAATTAATGAGGGTTAAAAGACTACAAAAATCGTACTTCAAAACACAGTTCAATATCAGAACTTGCAATAAAATTATTCAGCTGTCACCTTTTTGAATGCCTGAAATATACATATTTTATTCGTTTATATACTTCTATAAAAAATAATTATAAACATGGATTGAGGCAATGTCATCGTCTAAATTGACGCATTATTTAAAAAAAAGAAAGAAATTTTATCAAATTTCTTTAGCTTTGATGATTCAGCCTAGCTAAATTTAATTTGATATTTTCATTATTATTATTATTATTATTTTCTGTTTTTTTTTTTTTGGGAAATGATTACGGCTGCACAACGTTCTTTTATCTTTTCGGTTTTTTATTCTCAATTTAAGTTGAATTCTTCCTAAAAACATAAAGATATCTTTATGAAAACCTGACATAAAAGTGTGTATCAAATTAGAATTATGTTATGTATGAATGAATAATGCAGAGTGATTTAATTTTAGATTTGCGAGTCGAATCGCTTCCGTATCTGTGCCAAATGTTGTTGTCATTGTTGTTGTTGTTGTGGTGCGTCGTCATTTTCTGTGTATGGTGTCCGGCTTTGAACCCGACGCTCACCCCGATAATTAGCTTAGGGGTTCAACATTGCAGGTCAATGGTTTTGTTAACATATTATAAGTTATTTTAACCTTTGGCCGATTTGCATGCGAACCCACAACAACCACAACCACAACCAAAACCAAAACCCGAACCGACTCAACTCGACTCCGAATCGCTTTCGGACTCTCGCCTTCGATAGCGTTTTTTGTATTGTCAGCTCAACTTTCAACAGCGAGAGTTATTTAGTTAGCACTTGACGCGCTGTGTGTGCACGGCATTGCTCGACAAATGGGTAATTTCTACTCCTAGACCTAAACCTCTCCTTGGGAAACCGATAATTTTGTATTATTTTGTGAACTAAACTTGTTGCACTAACTTGTTGCAAAACTAAAACTAGACGTAAAAAAAACATCAGATATTTTTGTTGACAATTTTAATAGAATTAGAAAAACGTTCTAAGGCTTGTTTATTTTTCATAAATTGATTTGGCATTTCAATTCAACATTAGAAACATCAAATTGCACTTGGAAACTGTGTAATAAATAAATTCACCCTTTGCCACATGTTGCGCTCTCCCACTTGCTCGCTCTCTCTCTGTCTCTCTCTCTCTTTCTCTGTCTTACGTACGCTCTTGGTCTGTTGCACTTGCAGGTAACACGCCCACCGACATACTGCAACAGAAGCCAGCAAAGGCGACAACGGCAACACCAACTAAACACCACAACGAGGAGCAGGCGCAACAATTTAATTCATTGCCCGCGGCGGCGGCCACCAAGCGCAAACATCTCGAGCGCCTCGCCAGCGATTTGCGACAGCACCAACAGCAGCAGCAGCAGCAGCAACAATTGCTCAGCGCCGGCAACAACAGCAGCAACAGTGCAAAAATGCTCAGCGAGCGTTCGCTGCTGCTAAGCGGCTACGGGGTCATCGATAGCGCCAAGAAGCTGTGCGAGGCAAGCAGCCCAACAGCAGCAACAACAACTGCCACAGCAGCAGCAGCAGCAACGCCAGCAACAGCAGCCACCACCACCTCCGTCTCCCCATCCGCCTCACCCTATTCGGCAGCACCGACGACAGCAGCAGCAGCAGCTGCAACAGCAGCAGCGGCGGCAACAAGTGCTGCTGCCGCCGCCTATGCTGCATTGTATTTGGAGACGGTCAAGCATGAGAAGTTGTCGCCGTTGCGTATGACGGGCGCACAGATTGATTCGCTCAAGGATGCGCTCTTGGAGTCAACGGCCATGGCCAATATGCACAACAATAACAACAACAATGCAATGCTCAGCAATAACAACAATAACAACAGCAATAGCAGCAATAATAACAACAACAGCAATCACAGTAGCAATAGCAATCATCATCATCATCATCATCAACAGCAACAGTTGCTCAGCATCAGCAGCAGCAACGTGAAACGGGAGCGTCTTAGTCCCGCCAGCAACAACAGTAACAACAGCAACAACAACAGCAACAACAACAACAATAACAGCAACAACAACAACAACAACGGCGAGCTGTCCGTCTCAGCGGCATTTGCCAGGTGAGTTTACACATCTGGCAACAATATTAATCGTTTTACTTTGCGTTAAGCTTTAGCTGGGATTTGGTGGAGTGAAAGGCGCTTAAATACTGCTCAAAATCCTTACTTTCTTTGGCTTATGGATTGTTCTTCATTCGTTTGACCTTACACTGTGCCGAATTCTAATTCTGTTACGAGTCTTAAGAATATTCCATCATATGAAGCTCTAATGCCACAACTTTTCACAAGCAATATCTTTTTAATCATGTTTTGACCTCTAAAAAAAATACTTCACTCAAAGTAGAAAACACGATTTTCGCTCCAAGCTTACAAATTATAATTATAATTTGAGTCTTAATCCCCAAAAAGCAGTACTCAATTTATTTCCTGAAATTCAACTCAAATTCAAAGGCTACAATATTTGTTCAAGTGCAGTTTAATATTAAGCACTTTTACAGCTTTTGAGTTGCTAATGCTTCCGCATTTAATACTGTGATTTATTGTGATTTATTGCGCTTATTCGATTACATTTCCATTGAGCTACTTGCCTGACCTTTTGGGCGTGGATTTACTTAGATTTGCCGCCTGTTACACTTCTTATTTAACAGGACATTTTGTGACGCAGCTGCTCAAAAGTCTTGCCTGAATCCTGGTTGCGAAATAGAAAAATTCAATTCTCGAATTTATTTGACCCACTTGTTTCATATTTTCTCTCATGCTGAGCAATTTTGTCTATTCGTTTTATTAAGATACATTTTTTAGTGTTGTTATTTGAAAGTTTAAAGAATTAACAAAGACATGTCAATTTTGTCAAAGTGTTAAATTTCACTATGCCCTACCCGAAAAACCCTTCCGCTTAGCGATTAGCCGCTGTGAAACCGTTGCTCATTGAATTATTTGTTGAGCTGTCGCCTCGCCTGACAAATGAATTAACATTTTAACAAATTAATGCTACGAAATGAAAAAAACCAAAATCATATCATATCGAAATCGACATCGGTTTTTTTTGTTTTTTTTTTTGGCTACTGTTTGTAATGGCCCAAAAGACAGCAAATTAATCAAAACGCTTAAACACAAGGCGCACGCTTCTGCTGTCAAAAAGATACAACAACAACAACAAATGGCGAATAGGCCAAAGGAAAACGCAGAAAACTCGAAATTTAAATATAAAACAAATTAATAAACTCAACGCCTGCGGCCAAACAACGAAAAAACCTAAAAAAAAAAATAACAAAAACAAAAAACCATTCAACAAAAACAAAAGCCAATAAAATGAGAAAAAAATATGTCTAAAACAGGCACAACTTTATTAATGGCATTAAAGTCGAAGCATAGATTACCATTAAAATTTAAATTTACTAATATCGACAAATTATCAGAGTTCAAATTAAATTCATCTTCAGATTTTAATAACCAATTTAAAGAATAACTGGCAACCATGGCTAAGCCCATCCCTACAAATGGAGCGACAGTTACAGATTACATTCACAGATTGAGATACAGATATAGATACGGATACATATACATTTACAGATTTAGATACTCGGCTAAAAGCCATTTACATTTGTGGCCTAGTCGCTTGTTGTGGCCCGGCTTATCGGCTTATTAATATTAATGAGACGCGCTGTCCAAATCTATCGCCACCTGAGGTGTGTGCCTAAATCTTGGCATAGTTAAAGTCGCGTTGTTATGCTTGTTATGACTGTTCATTTTTAGGTTTGTATCTTTTGCATCTTTTTGGGTGGTCTTTTATTCTAACGTTTGCCAACTCCATGTGCCCGAATCAAAATGTTGGATTTAATTGAGTTGCTAATGAGGCACCCAAAGCGAAAGACAAAACACCTGCTGTTGTTTTGTTTATTTGTTATATTATTAATTATGTGGGAAAAGTTATCAGTTAGATAAATAACTAACATTTAATTAATTTATAAATACATATTTAATTCAAAACGAGACAAAACGAATTCTGTGTTGTGCTTCCGAAACTAATGACTTCAACATCACGAATACTGAGCCTGATTAACTCCGTGGTATATGGCTTTTTAACGAGCTGTCCACGTTTTTTGAGCCGACAAGTTGTTTATGGCTTTTTTCTTATCTTGTCTGGTTAATTGATAAATACCTGATTACATAAGTTCAAATTAAGAATTGCATCCATTACTGTTCTTTCTCAACAGTTTTCAGGGCTTATATGACAATTTTAAATAATAAATAAAAGGGAAATATGTTTTCTAATCATTTATTTCACATTTTAAACTCTTTGAGGTAGTTGTGAACACCGAGTAAAATACAAAGCTGATTTGCGTATTATATCGTTTTGAAAACAGCTCAAGAACAGCTCAATTTCAAGGCGCACTCGAGTTAACTCTTAACCTTAAGTGTCTTAATATAAACGATGCCTAGTTGTTGCTAGTCAAGTTAAGGAGGGGCTCTTCAGATCTCGGTTCAAATTTTGATAATGATAATTCCAAGCAACTATGTTGTGTGTGTGTAAATGGTTGTTGTCAAGTTCAAGTTGGCTCTTAAATCTGTCTCATTAATACATATTTGATTTTAATGCTTTCAAAATTTATGCGTTACATCTTTTAATACAAGTTTATTACAAATTCAAACACGCAGCAAAAAAAAACATCAAAATCCTATTCAACTTTTTGACAAACTCATTTTGTGTGAATATATTTTTATGTTGTTTTTCTTTTTCTTTTTTTTTGTTGCTGTTTTTAGGTATTTAGATACAACCAAATGTTTTTGACTCCCTTTGTGATTGGGTTTTTTAAATATTTTTTTTTTAGTTTGTCGTATCGCAAATTTGTGCTTCATTCATTGATACAAATTTTTTGATTGTCAAGATATGCAAATTCATAGGCTTTTATTTTATGACTTTTAGCGATTTTGTTTTGGTTTTGTTCTCTAGTTTTTGGCTTTAAATTATATATTTCAACAGGCGTAGGCGTAACAATAGACACCATTAGCATATGTGTGTCTGTCCAATCGATGGAGTCGCCACTGACCCAGCCCCAAAGCCAATTAGGCATGCCATAGATCAGAATATTTAGATACACTCACACACACACACACATACACACACACACCTGAGCAGAAGGCGATTGCAATAGATCGCCACAGTAGCCGGCTATGTATGAATGGGCAGGGCAGGGAATTTGCAGATCTGGCAACATAATCGCGCCATTAACAATTTTAACAATTGCTAAGAACAAGGAAAACCAGACTACAACAACAGCAACAACAACAACAACCAAGTAGCTGCTGCCAATCGCCAAAGCAATTTGCAATAATCAACATTTTTAACAAACAAAAAATATCTTAAAAAAAAAAACAGAAAGAATTATTATTATAGGCAAGCCGAATATGATATACCCTTGCTAAAATCTAAATTAGTTTGAATTTGGTTCTTTTTTCCACTCGATTTAAGCCAATATTGTTCTTATAATGCCTACATTAGTTTTGGCTCTCAACTGAATGTAAAACATTTGTAATGTTTTATTATATCAGAAACAATAATTTATAAATATTTCCCACAACTTAAAATTCATCTTTCGACCGATTTTTTATTTTTTGAAATAGGCGCAACTTAAAAACCAACATATTTTCTGAGTAAAAACGAATTCTTTGAATACAACACCAAATCTTTATACTAATTGTTTCCATGTCAGCTATATAACATATTGGTTCGGTTCCAGTTATAAACCAAGTTTCAAAAAAATAGCTTTTCAGGCTGAGTAGAAAAATGTCTACTTTATGGGTCGGACACGTTTCAAACTTGATGGCAAAATTATAATAGCCTCGGCAAGGGTATACAAAAAACGAAACAAAACGCCAGACAACAGATAATATACATTGTAATAAAATACCAAAAATAGGTAAGACTATCTTACCGAAGCTGAAATGCCCTTGCAGATATATGATATGAATCATATCACACGATTCAAAAAACAATAACATAAATAAAAGATGACTGACAGACAAGTCCAAAAAAAAAAGAACACCAATATTTTTAGTTCGCTGACGAGTTGAATTAGGCAGAAATCGATTGAAGGTTAAACTACAGATAAAATATATATATATAAATAAAGATGGCTTTTAGTTCTACTCAGCAGTACCAATGGCTATAAAGTTATCTCTATTGTTTTTCCGTAGTACGCACATACGTTGTGACAAAATTTAAATACTCTTTATGGTCTGAGTATACAAATGTTGCAGTTGTTTGTTGTGGTGCAGCAGCAGCAGCAGCAGCAGCAACATAAAATCGACAGCCAAACAGATCACGATAAATCAATGGCTGTAAAAAGCCAGCAGCAACAACAACAACAACAACTGCCTGGCTGCTTTATATAT
Source organism: Drosophila ochracea (assembly GCA_035044125.1). NCBI lineage: Eukaryota > Metazoa > Arthropoda > Insecta > Diptera > Drosophilidae > Drosophila > Drosophila ochracea. The sequence goes on along the minus strand of JAWNML010000059.1, from coordinate 6,138,790 downwards.
ACATTTGTGCAGGCAGCATCAGCAACTGCAGCAGCAGCAGCAGCAGCCAACACGAAATGAGCGACGACGTGCAGCACGAGTTGAGAGGCAAGCAACCAATGCCATTGCCCCATTTGCCACCACTCCCTGCCCACTCACTGCTCCAGCAAGCCATGCACAGAACCTGGTTCACTTGCATGCCAAGCACTTGCAGCTGCCAAACATAGCGGCAGCCTACGAGGGGAGTTGGGGGTGGGGGGAGGAGTCGGGATGTGGTAGTCTAGCTGACCCATTGCTGATTATTAGCCATGGCTCGTGGTCGGCTTGGCGAACACTGGCGACTGCGATTTGGGGGGCTAGCGCTGGGCCTGGGCCTGGGTCTGAGTCTGGGGCTAGCTGTGACTTTAGCCATGGGGCCATGTTGGTGGCATGTTTGAGTTATGGCCACGTTAGGAGCTTGTTGCAAATGCTACACATTTGCCCCCACCCCCAAACACCTGCGCAAGTTGCAAGAGTCCAAAAAATATATATTTAAATATATCAGTTGCTTTAGATAAATGAACATTGTCTGCAGTTAAGATATGGCTTATTTTTATGACTGTCAAACTCGACTGTCGAATCTCAAATTCAGTGTTTATATTTATGCAAAGTATTCGATTTGTAAACAGTTTTGTGAGTGATTTGTAGTTATTTGTTGGCAAAATATATTGATAGATTTCTGTGACACAAGCGGAAATCATTTTTGTTTTAGTATTCATAAACTGAATCCATTCAAAATAGTTACAAATTGTATAATTAAGTTGTGTAAAAGTGTGTAATAGAAACAGAAAAAAGCAGCTGCGATTCCATATAACATATATATTCTTGATCAACTTCAACAGACGAGTCGATGTCAGAGACTATAACTGCAAGAGACTTGGAAATTTTAAATATTTCGTATGCCACGCGCCAATCAAGTTAATTTTATTTAATAGCCTCGTTTCGCTATAGCAATAAAAGCGTCTGTTTTAAGTTTATAGCCCAAATATATATATATATATACATATATACCTACCTATACCTATACATACCTTCACCTTAATATATTATTCATTAAGTTTTGATAAGAATGAAAAAATTATGCTATTATTTTGTATTATCATAATTTTCGAAAAAGTTCCTTAAAAGTTTCGCTCAACACACTTTCAGTGTTGAGAAAACCCATCTAAAAACCATACTGTTCGATAGTGAAGCTGACAATTGGAACTATCGATGAAGAGTTTGACAGCCTTGTGGACAGTGTGGCAACGCTGGAAGAAAATCTTATTCTTCGCTCTTAATTTGTGGCTTTCAATTACAGTTCGAATTGAGTAAAGTGTATTTGAGTAGAAGTTAACCTCTGCACAACTCCACATTGCTCACGAGCTATCGCACAGTGATCTCTTCCCATCGAGCTGTCTCTGCTTTGAGGCACTTCCCGGTACCGGTGTGTAGTTTGTGCTTCTTTCCTGTTTGCCGGGTGATGGCGTTTCCCATGTCAACTTTGTTTGGCTATAACTCAACGCTCGACGTAAATCGTAATCGCATTAAAAGCCGGCTTTGGCAATAACAAAATAAATGACTAAAAATATCAGACGTCAACACGGATCAGATCGGTTTAGTGATCTCTCACAGAGCGCTCTCACTTCGAACTCACTTCTCACGGAAGCCGCTCATTAGCATGTCAAATGGGACGACAGTTTTTAGATATTAATTCTCGGAGTGGCAAATGTGACAAATAATCCAATTGAATGCGAACGCCTGGATTTTCATTCAAGCGCGACATCTAATTAAATATTTAATGCCAATTTATGGCAAGTTATTAGTTTTTTTTTTTTTTCTTATTTATTTGTAGGCATTTTGCATACATCACAAACATGATGTCAGCCACAAACTTCACCTTGAACTTATCGATCTATATTGTTCTCTCTGTATCTCTGTTTGTTTGCAGATCTCGCAGCGCCACGCCCTCATCTGCAACATATCGCAGTGGCAGCGGCGGTGGCATCTCACCCAATCAACAACAGCAACAACAACAACAGACGCCTCACCAACACCAGCAACAACAACAACAGCAACAGCAACGTTTGAGCCCGCCCAGCAACCAAACGCACTCCCAAATGCCCCTGCACAATTTGTCCGCCAATCTGTTGAACACCATTCAACAGGCGGCTGCAGCCAACAGCAGTCAGCGCAATGCTATCGGTGGCAGCAGCAGCAGCAGCAGCGGCGGCGGCGGCAGCAGTGCGGCCAACAATGTTGCCAGTGGCGTTGGCAGCGCTGTCACCAGCCCAGTTGGTGCGGCAAGCACAAGTGCCGCAACAGCAAATGCCACAGATTTCTCAACGCGCAACTATTCGGATATTATGCGCTGCCTCGCAGCCAAATACAACAATACCAATCCCAATGAGTAAGTGGCAGCCAAACCATTTAAGATTGGCTATGCAAATGAGTTAGTTGCATGCTTAGCAGCGCAGTTAGTTTCTATCAATTTTAATTGAGCTTTTTGTATCGATTCAATCTAGGAAGTAGTTATTATATCTTTTACAAGCTTTTCTAATTTATGTAGAATGGACCACTTTTAGTTTAAATTTACCTATAACTTATAGGTAATAAATAAATATCTTTAAACTGATAATTAGAGCATGGTTAAGCTATGATTTTAAAAAATAAATAGCTTTATATATAGACACTAGCAACAGCATCCATTTTGTTCAACTTTGAATGTTCTCTTGAAACTAACAAATACGGAAGGAATATTTCTGCAGTTTTGACTGCAATTTTGACTATAGTTATAAACAATAAACATATATAGAAGACTTATCTTAAATCAGCCAAAGATCGAAGCTAAGTTGTTGAAATTTAAATTTATTTTTCATCATTACTAATTTTGCTAATGAAATCGGTCTTCTTCAATGAGTCATACATTTCAAGACAAGATTAAAATACTCCCCAAAAGATTAAATTCTAAACTCGACGAATTTTCCATTATGTTTTTTTTTTTTAATGTTTTTTGCAGTCATCATGCAACGCGTCGCAATTCCTACTATGACAGCAGCGGCAGCAGCAACGCTGGCTGCGGCGTCGGTGTCTCTGTCAGCGCGGCAACAACAGTCGCTGGCACGGAGCGCAGCGGCATCAAGTCAAGCATCGCCAACTGCAGCAGCAGCAGCAGCGGCAGCAGCTCAAACAATGCCAGCGGCACAAGCAAAAAGCATTCATCGTCGGCGACGGCGATCAGCCTGCGAGAAGTCAAGGAATCTGCGTTGACGGGCGGCAATGTTGGTGTCGGTGTCGGTGTGGGTGTGGGCGTGGCCGGTGGTATCACGTCAACGGTGGCAGGCAATAGCCTGCCGCCAGCTGCAGCGCAATCACCCACGGAACAGGCCAAGAGCCAAATGGCCGCTGTTGTGGCCGCCGCAAGTGTTTCGCCGTTTATGAGCAACTTTTTGCCCTTCTCGGGTGGCATTTTCCCAATGATGGACATGAGCAGCACACAGGCGCTACTAACGCTGGTAAGTGCAGCTAACTGGGCTAACAACTGCTTAGAGTCGTAGAAGCCATATGAAAATAGAGATGCCAAATCATAATCAATTTTATTGGTCGATTCCCTTTAACAAATGTTTAAGTATATAAATTGAAAATAGAGCATTTAAACAGTCGCTGGGTTGCTTGAAAGTAAATGCAAACAGTGTCTGTCTACTGACCACCCAAAATGCTAATCTGTTTCGCACTCTGCCTCTCTCTCTCTCTCTCTCTCTCTCTCACTCTGTGTTTTTCTCAGGCGCGTGCTGCAAAAGATGCTGAGATTCAGCAGATATTGCGAGGCAAGCAGCAGCAGCAACAGTTGCATCTCAAAGGTAGTAGCTCGAATGCCTCATCGCCGAATGCGAGCGCATCGAGCACGCCGCGTCCCAGTTTAAATGCCGCACTGCAGCAGGCGGCGCAATTTGTTACACCCGCTTTAATCTACTCGGCACAACTGCAACAGCAACAGCAACAGCAGCAGCAGCAGCAACAACAACAATCGCATCACGCCTCGCGTCAGTCTAGTCCACGTTGCAATGCGGAGGCTGCTGCTGGTGGTGCTGCGGCGCCCAATGCGACAACTGCGGCTTCGGCGGCGCCGCTCGACTTGAGCTCACAGCCACCAGCCGCCAAACGTTTTAAGGCTGAATCATCTACAACAACAGCAGCAGCAGCAGCAGCAGCAACGGCAACGGCAACATTGGACTTGCTGGCGGCACGTCGTGCCAACTCAACAGCAACAACAACAATAGCAGCAGCAGCAGGAACAACACAAACAACAGCAACTAGCACACCATCCCCGCCACTTTCAGAGCAGAAGCCAATACTGGAAACACTCGAGGGCCAAAACAACGCCAACGCCAACGCAACAGCAGCAACTGCAACATCAGCAGCAACATCAGCAGCAGCAACATCGCCAGCAGGCACAGTGCGTCAGTGTCAGGCGCAAAGCGAAGAGGTTAACTCCTGGTCGGTGGACGATGTCTGCAACTTTGTGGGTGGAATTGATATATGCGCCGAATACGTTCAGGTAAGGACCAACATAATTTTGAACCAGCCAGCAAAATGCTTTCAGTTGATTAAGCTTCGATTTCTGTGCCACATGCAAATTGCTCTAAATTGCCTCCAACCGACCATGCCCCCGCCCCGCCCTCAACTCCTAATTAATGTTTATGGTGCACAGACTTGTTGCTGAACGGAACTGAACTGAAATGAACTGAACTGAACTGAACTGAGCTGAGCTGAACACTGTTATGTTATCTAGATACAAGCCCACGCTCGATTAAGATAGCTGGCACAAAAAAACCGGAGCAGAACCAATTACCATGTCGTCAAAGTGTATAACCAATCAGTTGATCTTTAAATCTTTAAGCTAACAAAATTGCAAGACAATCGCTACACTTGAAGAAAACAGTGACTGACAACTGAAAAATTACGATTACAAAAAAAAAACCAAAACTTATTGAAAAAAAATATGATTTTTTCCAGTTTCGGAAATTATCTAAAAGAATAAATGAATTATGAATTATGGGTTAACATTGAAAAATATATAGAATTAATTAATTTATTGTTTGAATAATTGATGATTGATATGTGGAACCTGAAAGTCAGGCGATTATAGTTTCTCATATTTTGAGCCTACTCGATTACACTGGACAACAAAAACAACAACAAGAACCACTCAAGTGGATAGTATTTCAAAAGTGAACTTATCACTGCAAACCCACAGCGATAAGTCTGACAATATACTAATATCAGCACTGAAGTACATTCAAGAAGATAAGATAGTTAGCAAAAGCCAAATGAATAAAACCCAACCCTTTTGCGTAAAAAACGTTAAGTAAATCAACTTGAAAAAACGTCTTAACTCGAATCGTATCGTATTCGATCGCATGCAGCTGCTTCTAGATATGGTTATGTGGCCATCCATCTATCCTCTGGCCTCCATTACTGTCAAAGTTCATTTACCCAAATGCCACTTGGCACTTGGAACTTGGCGAGAGAGTCATGCATTACAGTTCTTTGCATTCAAGCCTGCTGTCAGCCGACTCAAGATTAACTATGTGTCTGCATTTTGAACTTGTTGGCAATATGGGCAGGCAGGCAGCGGCGATTTGAACTCCATTGGCGGCCATTAATATTATGTGTTTGTGCCACGCGAGCGAATGCGAATTGCGAATTGCCAATGCGAGTGTTGGTAATAAAGCAACGAATGCGGCCAAGTGCTGCGGCATCTAACTAACTGGCCTAGCCTGGCCTGACTTGTGGCAGGCTGTTTGCTCCGCTTGGTTCTGCTTCTGCTTCTACTTCTGCTTCTGCGTCTGCTTCTGCTCCACATAGCTAGCCTCGTTGTTCTTCTTCTTGTTGTCGTTGTTGTCGTTGTGGCCCATGTGATCTTTTACGACCAGTTCCGGCAAGTTGAACGACTTTTGATCGGTCAGCCGCTTGCGGTCGACGATCGGTCAACGTCAGGCGTCATTAAAGCCACAGAGTCAGAGCCAGAGCCAGAGCCAGTCCCCAGATCCTGCTACACGCGTTAATGGAGGTGAAAACACGGCCACAACCAAACACAACAAAAACCAGAGCTGGCTTTGACTCTGCCTGCTGGCTGGCTGGCTGGCTGGCCAGCCTCCTAGCTGCAACTGCAGCTTGCGAAAAAAAAAAAAACAGAAAAAAGATAGCGCTAACAATTAACATGAAGTTGGCTTTAGGTGTTGACACATTTTGATGCATATTAGCCGCTAACACGGCCATATTCAACTGTGCCTGGCTGTTTACACGTTGCACGTTGCCCGTTGCCTGCTGCCTGTTGCCTCCTCCTTTTGATGATGCGTCAAAAGTCGCCTAATTAGCTGGCCCAAAGCCGCTTACCACCACCGTGCCATCTGCCAATGTGCTTAGCTTGGCCAAAACAGTTCGAGACAAGTAAACAGTGCTCTAGTCGAGTGTGTACGACTTGCAGATACCCTTTAGACAAGTGCCCAAATATAGTTCGCTGAGAGATTGGTGTGAAGGGGCTTCTTTGGTCTCTCTAATTCAGCTAATCGATATTTATCGATTTAATTTATCAAGCTAAAGACAACACTACATTCTACAATCTTGCTATATCGAGTCAGTTTGCCAACTGATCGAGAACATATATATATATTTATATATAATATATATATGCTTTAATTTTGCGTATTGCAAGCGAAGCACATTTTTGTGATACAATTTTATTTTGATCATTTTGAATGTGGACAGGGTATTAAAGCACACACCCCAATCATGCTCGAACCAGTTACCTATCACACACACACACCACACACACACACACACACACACACAACCAATTGGCAAACTGTAATGCAATTTCCTCAAATCGCCTCAACTTTTTTTTTTTTTGTTGCGAGAGAGCGCCAACAACTCCGCCCCATTTTTGCGATAGACAAAAAGCCAATTGGCGTAATATTCAATTGAATTTATGGCTACAACGACACTTGGCCAGTTTCTGCTTCGTCTTCGTCTTCGTCTTCTTCTTTTTCAACTTGTTGCTCTTTTTGTGGCTGCTCGCAAAAGACACCTTTTGTGGCTGTTGTGGCAGTTGAACTTGTTCGCCAAAGTCCCTGATCGGGCGCACGTTAGATGAAACTTTGTCGTTGTCTGTCTGCTGCTTTTGAGATATTGCGGAGGCTGTAAATATTTAGTGCAGAGGTTGCTGAACAATCCCAATAGATATATATTACATATATAACATATATATATATATATATATAGATAAATGTGTGTGTGCGCATAAAGACATTGAGAACTGGTTCAGTGACATTGGCCGAGCTTAGAGCCTGGACCTAAGCTTGGGTCTCAGTCTCAGTCTCGGTCTGGGTCTCGAGTCTCGAGTCTCGTATCTGGGGTCTGCGCTTGTCGCATCATGTTGCATTTGGGCCCAAAGAGCGGCTGGCAAGTGTTATTGATATTGCTCAGACTTTGGTCACAGATTGGCATGCACTGAAAGGCACCACACACACACACACACACACTAGTACACAACTAGATATAACCATAAGTTGAAATGATCTTGAGTCTCGAGTGGCTGAACGAGGAGACTGCAACTGCGACGGAGACCACGCATGGGTGGCTCAATGCGACGGTTTATTATCGCCACGTTCGTGTTCCAAATGCAGATGAAGTTATAACTAAAGTTGACCATCAGCAGCTCGGTACACAGTACAGCTCAGCTCAGTTCTATGCCAGCAGGATGCAACATTTTTTATATGTATTTTCTTTCTCTTTTTTTTTGTTGCATTTTCAATGCATTGATTCATGGCTATATTAAGGCACAATAATAATTTTGATGCGTGATCGCAGCAGCATCTGCAGCTGCAAGCCAATAAGTTCTTTCTACCTTTCTCTGTCTCTCTCTCTGTGTGTCTCTCTGTCTCTGTCTGTCTATCACAGGTTTTGTAGGTTTTGGAATTTGTTTGCTAAATTGCCAACGATTCAGTTTTGTGTCTTCTGCCTTAAAATGTGCATTGAGACAGCAGATTGAACGTTTGCTTAAAGGTGACATTTATCTATCATTTATAATAATAATCGAAATAAAACTAAATTTGAATTAGGCAAATAATATTGGTATTTTCAAGTAAGATTTATGGATGGGGCTGATGGAAGAGCTATAGGCTCAGAAGGGGGCACAATAGATCAAATAGGTCGCGGTGCAGCTTCCCCCCAATAATAATAATAAGTAATATTTATATACACAAATATATATATATATATATATATAAACTGTAAAATCATTAAGAATATTTAACGTTTCTTTCGAGCATTCTTAAATTTGTATAATAATTCGTTGAAACTTATTAAATCTCTTTAATTTTGAACAATAGTCAGCTCTTTAGCAACAACTGTTTGCGCCTTGAGTTGCGCTCTTTTCCCATTATTTCGTTCATTTCGGTTTTGGCCATTAGTCACACTTATCTATCATGTGAATTCTTGTGTACTTGTGTACTTAATCAAAATGTAATACTATAATTTCCCACCTCAATGGTCCAACATTTTCTACAGCCACTTCAATGCTTAAGCTTTGAACTTGCTTGCCCTAAATGGCCCGAATTAGTTTTTTTTTTGCAGCAGCAGCAGTAGTTGTATGATTGTGTGTGTGTGTGTGTGATGACATTCAGGAATGTTTCCCAAGCCCCCAGACACAAGCTACAAGCTCTGAACCTCAACAACAAAGCTGTCAAAAAAAAAAAAGCAGAGAGAAAAAAAAACGGCAACCAACGCGGAACTCTGTCTGCTGCCCGTGTCTCCGTTCCTGGCCTGCCCTACACTGGCTTCTCATAGCTATTTGCTGGCTTGTTTGTCTTGGGCTCGTAGTATCTCCATCTTTGGTGTTCGGGGTGTTTCGGGTCTCGCGGCTCGGGCCAAGTACTTTACGTGTACACGTCGCCATCAGGCCGTCTCGGTCGCTGTCGCTGTCGCCGTCGCAGTCGCAGTCGCAGTCGTACTTATTGTATTTGACATGCCAAATGCCAAAAGCACACGTAGGCGTCATAAGATTCATGACTCGAACTCGAACTCCGAAAACCAAAATCCAAATACAACAGCAAAATAGCCAAATCTTTCTAGTTCAACGAATCGCAAATACCCTAAATATTTCATAGCGATTTTAATAATGTAAATCAATTGCGCGATTAGCTTTCTAAGTCGACATATTTTTACCCTTGGTTTATGCAAAAGATTTCATATATTTATATATCGTAATCCGACTAGTCTGTAATCGGCTCAACATTTTATTAGCAATAGTCTTACACGCTTCACATTTCCTTAACTTGTTGGCTGCAATACACATTTGATTATGTGGCCTTTATTATGCTGCTTACAACTTGCCTGCCACATGACAAATTGATAATACCCCAAAAGAAAAAAAAAAAAGAAGTGGAAACAAAATCATGGTACGCTTTTTTAGCCCACGGTGTCGTGTCGCAAACGCTGAGCAGAGCTGAGAGTCGAACGTTCTGCTCGGCGACAGAGACTGAGACAGACACTGAGGCTGTGGCTGTGGCAGAGACTGAACTGTGGCACAAGACACAACGTGTTATTGTTGCTTGGGTTCACATAAATGTCAAGCAGGCAACTGCAAATGCATAACTCGCACATGCATGCATACTCGTTTAAATTGTACCTATATATCTATATATATATATATATATATATATATATATATGTGTGCATATGTGGAGTAGAGATCGCCTTAGCTCTAACGCCCCCGCTTTTGCTAAAGCATTGCAGTTTGGACCTCGCAAGTCGTATGCATTTCAAAGTCGACCCTATTACTAAGTGCACAGTTTCATATTTCAGCATTACACAAAGGTAAACAGCGCTCAGCATCGTCATCATCGTCATCATCATCATCATCAGCAGCAGCATTTTGCACAAATGTCAAGCTATGCATATGTATATATATAGATATATCTATAAAGATATATATATGAAGTAGAGGGGCGCACTTGTCACTTGAGCCTGGGCACAGAGGTCTCAAAGAGCAGCCTCGCATGCATCTGTATCTGTATCTGTATCTGTATCCCCGTTTGCCACATATATCTGTATCTGTATCTGCATCTCTATCGTGCATTATTTGTTTATCTCAATTCGTATTAAAGTTCGATTTTTTATCGCACAGTCGACTCGTTACTTTGGCTTTTCGCATAGACCTTCCCCATCCATAACTGTCACATGCTGACTAAAGTTTTATTTATTTTTCTCGCATTTTCTATTTTCTATTTTTATTTTTTCTACCTCTTTTATTGGCCCGTTGCGCATGCGCTTGCTGTCTCTTTCTCACTCTCTCTCTCTCTCTCTCGCTCTCTCTCTCTGTCTGTGGCGCATTTGTGGCCGCTTCAATTGATTTGGAAAGTTGCATTAAAATGCAATTTGAGCCATTTGGACAAAAAGCAAATTGTTGCACATATGAGTTTGGCCTGTTGCAGGAAGTTGTTGCCTCGGGAAATGACTTGCCCCAGCAAGTGCATTTTCTGTCTATTGAAAAATGGGTTTTCTTTCATTTCAACGAATTTGTTACAGCACTTCAACGGGGACTCTGCCTATGACTTGCTTGCCTCTTCAATGGGTTAATGACATAATAAAGATCTTAAGATGAAGCTGACGCTGCGTTCTTCATTTCCATTCATTCAAACAATTTAATTCCTATTTTTCTGTTAATATGCCAAACCAGTTTTTTTTTTTGTTTTTTCAACTGTTTTCTCATTTTCAAATTTTGTTAATTGAATTGTTTTCTATTTTTTAAATAAGTATTTCGTTTGCAGTCGAGTCGAGTCAAGCATTGCTAGGCCCATTTATCAATATTTGAGTTGAGTTGCAGTTAAGATTTAACTATTTTTGATCGAAAATGGAAGTTAATTCAAGTTATACTCAGGGATATTTGCGGTTTGGTCTCGCGGGGAGCGAGATCTAATCCGATTGGGGGATCTGTTAAGTGTTATGATTAAAGTGCCTCAAGTTCCGTTTGTTTTTACTTCATGCATAATAATAACGGTACTGTTGTGGAGCTAACACTGAACTTTCATAGCCGCAAAGAAAATATATGTGGCCTAAAAGAAATCAGCCTGCCAACCAGCAAACCGGCCTAATGATAATAAACGTAACGATCTTTTCAAGTTGCTGTTGTTGCTGTTGTTGTTATTGTTGCTGTTGTTTTGCGGCGTTGGCGGTCAACGCATTATAGGCATAGTCAACGGCAACAAAACTACCGCACACGAGACAACAACAACAGGCAACAGGCAACAACAACAGGCAACAGGCATCAACAACAGGCAACAGGCAACAACAACTGAGGCACGTGCTAAACATGCAACTCCTACTCTTGCCACGGCAGCAGCAGCAGCAGCACCACCACCACCACCACCAACAGCAACAGCAGCAGCAGCAGCCCCAACAGACTTGGGATGCAGGCACAGACATAGACACGACCACCATTCACTCTCAGTCAGTCACTTTGGTTGCATGGTTTGGGATCCAATGGTAGCCGGGATGCATCGGGGCCAGAGCAATATGCTAGCCATTAATCCATGAATTACTTAAAACCACATTCCGTGCCAGCGAACGGATGGCCACACGGAACGGCGGTGGGTGGTGGGGAGGGTGGGGGAAGCGAACATTTAAATTGCCCGCTTACCGCCATATTTCAATATATTGGCAACTCTTCGTCGTCGTTGTTGTTGTTGTTGCTGTTGTTGTTGTTGTTGCTGTTTTTGCTGCTGGAGGCCGCCTACAAAAATCGGCAACGACAAGCAATTTCTTTGCTGTTCCTGCTGGATCCCTCTTGGTTTTGTTGGTTGCCTGTTTTTTTTTTTGTTTTTTTGATATTGTTGCACGATAATGATGTCGTCTGTTTGATGATGTTGGCCATGGCCAACAGAGAGCAGCCAGTTGCGCAGTTAGAACAATCACCTACATTGAAGAACTTGGCAAGCTTTTGGGGGCAAAAATCACAGCACGAAAGCGAATGATTGCAATCGACGACGAGAATGTTGCTGCTGCCGCTGCTGCTGCTGCTGCTGCTGCTGCATCAACTGTTTGCTGCAGGCCATTGCAAGTTGCAGTTGCCGCATGCTGGTGCAGAGGTTATATGCAGCGAAGGTTAAGAGGTGGCCAACACGGCGCACCAAAGCTGCTATTTAACTGACAGCAACAGCAGCAGCAGCAACAGCAGCAGCAAAAACCAAGTCAGGCAGCAACAACTCATGACTGGAAGCAACAACAATAAGTAAAAGTGAGCTTGTCAAGTGGCACTGACTCTTGGATACCCACTGAGCATATAACTGTATTTATATATATGCTTTATTGATCTGCTTTTTCCTCCTGTAAACTTAAAGCTGTGAACAACAATCAAATTAGCTTTTAGCAGCTCTCTAATACTGAGTTGCTAAAATGATATAGACAGAGTTGTATTTGTATATTGACTACTCTTATTGTTCAGATCAACAAGATATATATATAAATAATTTATCGTCTGAGTTGTCGGCATGTTGTTACATACATTCACTCAACATTCATATACCTTTGCTATTTACAGGGTATTGATATCAAAAGCAAGTCCGAGACCGAAAGTCAAATGCCAAGCAGCAAGAGATCATGCCTGAGGTTCGGGGTCGGGTTCGGGTTCGGGTTCGGGGTCTCCGCTTCACGTTAACCAAAATGAAAAAACAGCAAAAAAAAAAACAAGAGAAAAAAAACAATGGATCGGTCCAGGCAGGTCGACAGCGGCGTCGACGTCGCTCGTGGTGTGTTATCAAAGCTGATGATGATTATACCCAGTTGCACGCCTTTTTTGTTGTTGTTGCTGTTGCTGTTGTTGTTGTTGTGTTTTCGCTGTATGCCCCTGCGAGCAACCCAAAACTCTCCCCCAAAACCCCAAACAGGAAGCCCGGCTTGAAGCTGAGCGTCTTCGAGCGTCTCTCCCAATTGGCTACTCGTCGTCGTTTGTGGCTTGCCTTGCCCCCCTTCCCCATCTCCCTCCTGCGTTTTTGCAACGGCCGTGTTGCAGCTCTCGCAGCTCGTTGCATGCATTATTATTATGCGCATGCGCACAGTTGAGGCATATAATCTAAAATTGTATCTTTGGCGTGTAACCCGGGGCACTTTCTGCTGCTGCTGCTGCTGCTGTTGCTTCTCCATTTTGCCCCTTTTTGTGGAAGAAGCAAAACAAAACAAAAGGCAACTAAAATAAACTGATTATGTGTCTTAGTCGAACTCAACAGCGAACACTGCCTCTCGTGATGCTGCCTGCCGCAGAAAATTAACAGCGATCCGCAGACGAGGTTCTTGCAAGGGTCTTCTTGGGGTCTCCAAAATGACTGGCTGCAGTTGATGCCAAGTTTGCTGCTGCTGCCCGTTGGGTCACATCAAATTTGCTAATAATTTGACCTCAAGATTTAATATCATGTACAATGGGCCAAAGAACTTAATATGCCAGCAAATAGCAATGCTGCAACAAAATAGTTCACTCCATCAGTCAATTAACATGCAACATATTTGTAGGTCAAATTGCATGTCGACAAATGTATTTCTATATTTGTATTTTATATCAATCTCCCTCCCTATTGGTATAGATTGTTATTTATTTAGCTGTTTTTTTACAGCCACTACCATTGTAGCACGACTTCATTATGGCCCAAAGCAGTAGCTGTGAAAAAAAAGAAGAAAAATCTTATTTATTGCCAGAGCCGCGAGAGACTCGACAGAAAACGAGTCAAGTCAAGTTTTGATGGGCCTTGAGGGTGGCTTTTGTGTAATTTACTAAACCATCTAATAGAATAGGCCAGCTTTTTGTTTAAGGCTGCGCGAAGCGTTTACGCCATTGTTAGAATCAATCAACTACTAAACTAAACTTGCTCCAAATTCCACAAACCAAACGGCCAATTTCCAACACCCTTTTGGCTAGTGCACGTGCTCAAACTTGTCTAGCCAACTTGTGTTGTTGGCCCATGCACTGGCTCACTGCCCTTCTCTGCAACAGGGGGCGGGGGCGGGGGAGGGGGTGTTTGAGCCCACCTTAGTGGTGGCTGGGCTGTACTCAATGCGTAACAAGATCAAACCACAGCCACCGCAGCAGAGGATGTTTGGCATTAAGCGTAATTGTTGGTTGTGCTCCGGTCAACTCTCGATTCAGCCAGTCAGCAAACAACAACAACAACAACAATAACAGCGAGCAGAAGCAGACAACAACAACAACAACAACAAAAATACGAAATCATTAAATACTCGTAGTTGGTAGCTACCAAAATCAAAGCCAAAGTCACAAGTGGAGTGTAGCCAAACAAGTCAACTTTTTTTTCTTCGTTTTCTTAGGTGGGCAGATCGGGCCAACAAACCAACTGGGCAGCAGCAGCAGCAGCAGCCAAAGGTTGTTGATGGGCCACAGCGACTGTTGCTGGAGCTGTTGCCTGCTGCTGACGGCAATCAGGTCGAACTCGAAGTCGCAGTCGAGTCGCTTTTGGCCAGACATGAAGAATTACAATGAGTAGGTAGTTGGGCGCAATTGCCACAGCAGCAGCAGCAGCAGCAACAGGCCTCTCAGTTTGCTGTCTACCGTCTTTTGGCAGCAGGTCGGCCCACGTTCCGCGAGACGCGGCTTTTTGTGGACTGCTCCCGGGCATAGGTAGCACAAAAAGCTGTTCAATTTAGAATTCAAATTGTTGTCTTCGCTTGTGCCCCTCAAAGTTGTTGTTGCTATTGTTGTTGCTGCTGCTGCTGCTGCTGTTGGTGGTACATTTAAAGTTGTTGCTGTTGCTGCTGCTGCTGCTGTTGGGCTTTCTGGCTCTGACTCTGACTCTGGCTTTAAGGTTAAGCAGGTCAAAATCCGTACAACTAAATTGAGCGCAGAAATACAATTGAGCTGCTGCTGTTGCTGTTGCTGTTGCTGCTTGAAATTCATTTTTGTGTGTGTGCTGCAACGTTCAAATTAAAATGTATTTTGAGCAGCAGCAACAGCAACAACACTTGCAACAACAAGAGGATCACATAGAGAGTGAGAGGGGCAGGCAGCCGATCAGTGACCAGAAGCAGCCAGAAGCACTTTTGTAGCCGCTTATTAGTGGGCTCTTGTGTATATTTTAGTATTATTTCTTTTCATTTATTTTTTCTTTTGTTGTCTTATTGCAAAAGGGTTGCAAGCTTCGCGAGCGGCACGTTTCGCATTTGACGCAGGATCCAAACTTAGCCACTTGACTTGCACACGGACTGCTATTAATTTATTTTATTTTGCTTTTATTTTGTTGTTTCTTCATTTCTTTTTTTTTTTTGGTTTATTCATTCTTTATAATTTTTAAGCGCTTAAGAAACAGGAATTCGATTTTTATGAGCCGAGCTGGCCAAGTTGTATGTAAATACTATGGAAATATTTACAAAAAATGACTCAATTTGCTTGAAACTCATCTTTATTGTTCTATCAAAAATACAGGAATAAGACAACTTTTGTCTATTGAAAAAATGCAGAACTTGAAATGGTTTAAATCACACGCACAAACCAACAAAAATATTTACGACTTCTTTGGTCGAACCCGCTAAAATCAAAAGTTCAGGCTTTCGGCGTGAAAACTTGAACTATAAACTTGAATCGGTTGAAAAGTTGTTGGCCGCGTGACAATCGAATGCGAAGACAAAAAAACAACAACAACAAAAAATAAAACAAAAATATATTCACGGTTTGAGTTTTCGGGATTAGACAGATAAATCGACCATTAAAGTTGCCTCATAAACCTAATCGAATTCTTGAGGAATTTTAATTAAATCGTCTGCTGTTCATCGATTTCTTATACACACATATATTTTATTCGTTTAATATATATTTCAGCATACATTTTTAGTACCATTATAAATGTGTATATTATGATAAAGATTGCGAGCTTCTAGAAAAGCTAAACGGCTGGAAACATATTAATTTGTCAGAGAACCCACAAATATGTATATTTTATGGATATCTGCATAGATGTTCATTAAAGGTGTTTCAGAATCACAACAAAATTAGCATTAAATGATTTAGTTGGTGATCCAGTTTTACTCGATTGCCTGTCAAATAACACATTTTGTTTGCAATTTATATGCGATAATATTTAGCGGGAAACACAAAAATGTTGGCAGCTTTTTATCTTTAATCTGATGTTTCTATCCAATCTGTTAAATTATATATGTATATATAAATAGATATTTATTCTGCAAGTATGCCAAGTGTGTCAATCAGATTACAGGATATCTCCCGGTCGAATATCGAATATCTTTTGTGGCATTGTCTCTTGAGCTTTGTCTTTGCCAGGCTCATTTCTAACGCTAACAAGTTGGGGGCCACAGATGCATTTTGTTTGCCTTTTGTTTGATGCTCCAAAATGATTTGCATATTTCCATATTTTTTGTAAATTGCCCCCGTTGTATGCGAGTCCAATTACATTGCGTGCAACAGCCAACACAGCAGCAGCAGCAGCAGTTGCAGTTGCAAGCACACATGGCCTCCAATTGAAATTGAAGTTCGAGTTGATATTGGGAGTCGGAGTCGGAGTCGCAGTCGCAGTTGCAATTGGAATTGGAGTTCAAAGTCAAGACCGAGTCGCACATTCAAATCTGTTTTCGATGGTATTGTTATGGTTAAGTTTTGCATTGCTCACTTCTAGTTAAAGCTCGACTTAGTTGTTGTTGTTTTTTGTTTTTGTTGACGGTCAGTTTGGTTTGTTGTTGTTCTATTGTTGCTCGCTGGCGCTGGCTTGTCAATTATTGGTGGCACAGAATTTAGAACGCAAAATATAGTTGGTAGTTGGCAGTAACCACAAAGGCACCAAATCAAAGCCACTTGCAACTTCTTTGGCCTTTTTTTGTGTTGTTATTGTTTTTGTTGCTTAGCGAATTATGACAGCCTCTAGTCCAATTCCAAATCCAAGTCACACAAAAAGCCACCAATTTCCGGTATGTATTCAGCTAATTGAAGTTTTTTTTGTTTTTGTTTTTCTGTCTACTTGTGGGAAATGTAGCGGGAAATTTATTATTACACTGAAATAATAACAGCAACAATAATAATTTAGAAGCTGTGCTGGAGTTTTCAAAATAAAAACAAACAAACAAAAACTATTTAGTTAGTTGCTAGTTCTTAGTTCTCGATCAGAGTCGAGTCAACAGAATCTAATTTTAGTGGCGCTAAAAAGAAAATTCATTTATTCAATGACAAATTTCAAATGGATCTCAATATATTAAATAATTATTGATTAGGAAACCAAATATTAATCAAAAGAAACCATTGAGGAAAGTTCTGTAAGCTGCTGTGTCATAAATAAAAATCTTTACGATCAGTAGATAAGATTCATAAAAAAAAATTAAAATAAAAATAATAAAGGAAAACTTGTATCAATCGTATAAAATTTGTTTGGCCTAAATTTTAGCTTGGGGTTGATTAATGCTGTTAAAAATAATGCTTGGTGATAAAAATGCGACTTTTATTACCGATCGTAAATAAATTGGAAATTAATTATGTGTGGATGCTGATAGAAGAAGAAGAAAAAAAACACCTCATAATATCTTTAATCTTCAGATAAGCTTTATGCACGTTAACAACTTAAGCAAGCGAAAAACGACGACAAATGATTAATAGTTGATTTGCACAATTAATTAATCATCGTTGCTCAAATGATATTCAAACAACTTGCACAGTTTTCTTTGGATTATCATAGAATTTTCATGCTGGAAAATATGCAGTTGAAATGTCGCCACGGTTCTTCAACTAGGGATAAACAATAATTAATAAACAGATCCGAATATAAAGAGATGGCAGGGATCACTTACACTACTTAGCTCCATTATCATTATTGCACGAACCCGATCCCAGAACTCTGCCCAAAATGTTCCGGGCTCTTGCAGTTCTTATATATGGAGCTCAGGTAGCCATCGCCGAAGCTATTATCGTGCGTCCATTTGCAGCCTCTGATGCTGAAGAAGCTGCTGCGGGTATCATTAGACCCGACTCCGGCTGGTACCTTCATGATCACCCTTACATGCTCGGAGCACATTGTAGCATCCCCATTAGCATATAATTGAGGGGTATTTGGCTCCATTATCACAAACAGCACCGCCAACACCGGCCAAGCAAGCGCCACCATCCTGTTGATCGTCGGTTGATCGTAAAATTCTTTTGGTACTTCGGACACAGCAACGCCAGACTAATGGCCAGGATGTGTATCCCTATGCTCAGCTCCTGATCCTCAACAGACACTAAACAGCAATCGATCCATTTTCACTCTGACGAATCACTCAACGTCTGCAATTGATTTTGATTTGCGGGCACAGCATCAAATTGAGGACTCGTAAAAAAATACACTGTAAAAAAAATAAGCACAATTCAGTTGAAATAGTGTTTGTCTGTCAACTAAAAACACACACACAAAAACCGGTTTTCATTTATGATTTTTAGTTAATAATTTAAAGACTTTGTTAAGATCTGCATGGTTATTGGTTAAAAGAGTGAACTTTGACTAGGGATCGATGCATATTATATTCAATGTTGTGTGGCCACAGTTCAGTTGCTTGCCACACAGTGGCAGTTGAGTTGGCAGCCGGCAGCAGGCAGCAGGCAGCCGGCAGCAAACAGCAAAAATACAGGCAGCAGCTGTGTGAGCTGAGCTGATCTGAGTATGTGGCAAACAGGTTGAAAGCCTCTGTCTTGGCCATAGCCATAGCCACCATGGCCATGGAATTCAATCAGGGCCAATCTATAATAGAAATCTCATGTGGTGGGGCAAACAGCGAGCGGCAAGTAGCAAACTTGCAACTGGCAGCCAGCCCACTTTCAATCGCTTGTGGCGTCGTGCGTTGCAAATATGAAAATGCTACTGCGCTGTGGACCTCCGAACACAGAGCAACGCTGCAGTTAAAAATCGTTTTTCATTAACAAAAAAGCGGCGCATTAATCACACACACACACACACACACACAATGGAGCGAGAGAGGCACAGGCAGAGGCACACACGCCCTCCATTGGAGGCAGCAGCATGTTGCAAGCATGCATATATCTTAAAAGTCCCAACAGCAGCAGACTACAGTGGAACTTCTGTGAATTGAACCACTTTCAGCTTCCATTCGAGCAATATGAATAACTCTTTTATTGTAGATTAAATCTAAATTAAATTTATTGCAATATTTACTAAATAATTTAAATAATTCAATAATTTGTAGCTTAACTTAAGCGGCACATTCGTTGTAGAGAAGTTGGACTGTAACTAATTCATGCCTCGCTTGCTTTGTGTCTTGTCTTTGCAGCATTTTCGTGATCAGAGCATTGATGGCACGGGCTTGCCACTGCTAACCGAGGATCATTTGGTTAGCTCGCTGGGCATGAAGCTGGGGCCGGCGCTCAAGTTGCGCTCCATATTGGCGAAGAAATTGGGCGGGCCGTGTCCGTGTGTTGCGTGCGTTGCGCAGGCGCAACAAATGCTGGCACTGCAAACGGGTGCGGCAGCAGCAGCGGCAGCAGCAACAACAACTACAAACAGCACAACAGCAGCAGCAACATCAGCAACAGCAACAGCCACAACAACAACAGCAGCAGCAGCACTAACAACAACAGCAACAACTGTTGTAACTAGTTGCAGTAGTTTGTCCAACAGTAGCAGTAACAGCAGCAGCAACAGCAGCAGTGGCAGCAACACAGCAGATAGCTGCAACATGGGCAGTGATGTTGCTGCAACATTGTTGCGTTGCAGCTTTGATGCTGCCGACACCAGCAACAGTTACAACAACAACAACAAGGATACTGCCAGCTAGTTCTTATATGTCACAATCGAAATTAAACTAATTAAATCAAAATATAACAATATATTAGTATATATAAATATATGCTAGCAAATTGCATTTCAACTGCAATTGTTGTACCAAATGAGCTTTCAAATGTAAAGAAACAAAAAAAAACACACACATAAAAAATCAAATTACATTTAACTAATTTTAACCAACCTAAATTAATGTTAGCTAAAGTTGTAAACTTGAAAACAGCAACAACAATCGCAAAAGTCTTCCATTTGCAGAAAGAAAGAAAAAGCACTTAAAGTTATTAAAATAATATATGAATAATTAATCAAGCAATTTAGTCAATTTAAATGAGTTTTTTATTATGAACTAAACGATAATGATTTATGTACTTAAGCGCAAATATTTTGCACAACATTTACACACAGATATATATATACATATATATGTTTATAATTTATTTAAAATATTCTATATTCTATATATATATATATATTCAATTTTCGTTTATAACTGCTAGTCAGTAAATATTATTACTATATTTAATAACATTCAGAGAACTTAAACAAACAAATTTCAATTCTAAAATTTGATTTCCTTATTTGTTTAGCAAAGAAAAGGCTATTTATTTTATATTTTTATAAAGAGAAAAAATATATATATGATATATGTAATACTAGATAATATCAATTGTTAAAAGCACCCAAAAATCTGTTGTTCAAAATATTACACTACAATTATATTTTGCGGCCATTGCACATTGGAATTCAAAATTCAACCATAATTTAAGAGCTCCAAGACTTGAAGACAATACCAACACACACACACACACATACAACAACGACAAATAACAACAAATGCATTGTATATATTGTTTATTTAATTATTATTATATATATATATATACTTATTAAATATCTTTATATATGCTTATGTATTTTAAACCTTAGGCATCTGCTACTGGCCAAGCAGCATCGGTCAACTTAAAAAATATGTTTACGTTTAGGCAAACAAACAATTGATTTATTTTATTGAAATATATATTATATATTTAAACAAATATTTAGCTATTTTTCACAATCAAATAAATTATAAAAAAAAAAATACATTACGAATACCAAACCCTTGTCTCTCCCTCACTCTCGCTATCTATCTCTCTCGGTCCTCTGGAATGTGCAGTTAACTGGGCTCTATGGAGCTGAACTGACCTCCACAATGGGGCGCCGCGCTCGGGTCGAGCGTAACCGTTGCGCCAAAAGCCAACCAAGGATGCACTGCATAAACCAATTAAAAGCACGCAGCTGGAGCTGTAGCCGCACTTCAACGTCTAATTACAAATTGGAGTCATTGAATTTAATCGTTGCAAAATCCGCATATGCACTTCTTATGCACTTGAGACACGCAAACTGATAAAAACAAAAAAATTAATACTACAATAGCTTGAACTGTCTTCTTTTGGTCATAATTCGCTGACTCCGGCTAATTGGAACGTGGCAGGGGCAACTTTCCCTCTAGTTGACCTGTCAGTCGTTCCCAGTCGGGAGGGCGGGAAGATATTTTTATTCAAGCTCACAGTAAAGATGACAATTGATGTGCATTGGAAGGAATTTCAGAATTGGAGAAAACATTCTGTATTGCAGTTCCTGATTAATCATGAATTTGGAGATAAATTATTATCTTCATGGATTTGTTGAAGTTAGAGTTATTTACACGAAAAGTAATTGTATTAGCATTTGACCAACCCAAAAGTATGCATCAACAATATGTAGTTGGTATATCAAAATGACGCAATAGATTTTATTGTTCATCCTAAAGGTGTGCTTTAAAATTATAGATTTTGGTCAGATGATTCTCAAGTGATTTCATTGACATGCCTAAAAGTATGCTTTTATGTTTGCATACTTTGAGAGAGACAACTCTGAGTTGTCAAAATTCTTGCAGATTTTTGAGACGGTGCGTTATAATCTCACTCAACAACTCTGTCGAACTGCATTTAAGAAATATGGAGTCATCTAAGAACCCAAACACTTCGAAATATTGACTCGCAAACGCGAACGAAAATGGGTTGAGAACACAAAATCCAAATTTTCTCGGAAATGTCCTTTGGTCAGTCGGTAGACCTGGTCAAGGCCAGGATCCCTGGGGATTTGTCCGCGTTATAAACAATATTCTATCATAAAAATGTATTTTCATGCCTTTTATTACTTTATTGAAATCTGCTGCCAACACTTTTTACCGAAATCTGGAAATCCTTGAATGCCAATCAAAAGACGTAAATTTCGTATTGTTCAACTTACAATTTTTAAATTAACCAAAAGTTAGAGCTTATGCGTGTATATGTGTATATATGTATATGTGTAATATTGTTTACAATTAAATGTTTGTATCCCTGCGTCCGCATTCCATTTGGGAACACACTGCAGTCGTCGGAGAGCTTAAAGAGGCTCTTCCAAAGCTACCGTAAGGGGCAGTACTGGAAAATTAACAATAAACATTTATCATCATAAAATTCGAGAATATATTTACATATAGCCTTTTTCGATTTTATTACATTTCTTGTAGTTTTTTTGTTTTTTCTTTATCATAATTTGTTTTGCTGTGGTTTTTTTTTTGCCATTTAAATAGTAAAACGTTTTTATATAACAATTCATAATTTTAGCTTACAGTATGTAACTCTTTTTGTTTTTGTTTCGTACTTCTTACAATTTTCTGTTTTGCAAACACTATTTCTCCGAAAACAGTTTTCATGCAAATATACAACGTTCAGAACATGATTTTGCATTTAAATTAATATCTTTATATATATATATATACATACATACATATATATATATATACATATATATATATATATATATATACACATACACACATACATATACACATATGTATGCATATACTATATATATTATGTATATAACTAAAAATGCGTAAATAAATTGATTTTGTTTTTTCTTACTGTTTGTTTTAAGTTTCCTTTTCATAAAAGGAACAAACCGCACATGCCTTAGAGCATGTTTACTTTAAATATATATGCCAATATTATTTTGACTTCTGGTGTTATTTTCTGTTTGACATCGTATCGCGTTACTTTTAATTACACAAAAATAATCGATATTATAAACCTGAATTTTTTTTTGTTAATATTCTTTATCTTTTTTCTTGGTTGTTGATGCTTTATTGTTTTTTTTTTTTTTCTAAGCAGCATTCTATATTGTATTTACGCTCAGTTGCTCTCTCAGTTTATTTATTAATTGTTATTCCCAGGATTGAGAACGAGCAGCGGCGGCATCTCCTGCTATTGTCTCTTGCGTCTCTTGTGTTCTTTACCATGCAGCAGCTTATTGTTTCTACATATCTCTATTTCTATGAAATGGCTGTTGAAAGTTTTGGTATGAACGCATCATTCCCACTCAGTGGTGCCCGGTGGCTTGGCTGTCAAGTCGTATAATACCCTCGAGATACCATCCATTTTCGATATATCGTGAACCATTTGATTTAGGACCTAGAACACAGAATTTTTAACAATTGTTTAAAGGTATTTTTTGAACTGTAATAGAAGCTTACTTGTAATGGCAGTTGAGCGGAACCGGGCACTACTGGCACCCCAGTCATAAAATCGTTCGTTATGAATGGACGCAACACCACCGATCTTCTGCAGGAGGGAGTGCGAATAATGGGATCACGGTCAAAGTGCACGGGTATGAGAACGACGGGCATTTGTGAGATTTTTCGATACAGGCCCGCTTGCATAATTATCTGTCCAATAGATAATAATAAATAAATATAAACATAATAAACAGATTATTGCATTAGCTCACATCGTTGGCAATGGCATCTGCTTGCCGGAGTTCCGCTAGGATCACATTGTTGAGAGTTGTGTGCGTTATATCCGTAACCAGATACTGCACTGGCTCGCCAAAGATGTAACACACTCGATTCACATTATGCAATATGCGCGGTATAATTTTGGCCAAAAATAACATATCCGCCCAGTTGGGCTCAGGGCTTGTCGTTGACAAGCCAACCACATAGCTGTAGGAGCGCTTATCACCCTGTACACCCACCGAACGCACCGGCAACAACGTGGCCTGTATATCCGAATTGGCAGAGATGCGCAGCAGTTCCGTTTGTTCAGCTTCGCTGGTGGCGCCCGTTACCCGATTAATTAGCGCATGATTCTTCAGTTGCTTATTCTTATAGTCCACAATAACGCGTACAATGACCTGGGAAGAAATATAAACCAGATTAGATGGCGAACGTTTAATATTGTGCGGCTCTGGCATGCCTGTGTCTCCGAGTAATCCTTTTCCATATATGCTTCCTCGGCGCACAGCACACGTATAGCTAAGCCGGGTCCGGGAAACGGTTGTCGCTCGACCAGTTCCGCTGGAAGTCCCAGATCATTGCCCAGATCGCGCACCTCGTCCTTGTGAAAATCACTTAATGGCTCCACAACGCGTCCAGCACTGCGCAGCTCCCTACAATGATACACGTGAAAATTAGCGAGAAATTTGCGAAAAGAAAAAGTACAAATGATTTCTACCGAATCAGATCCGTGTCATTGTGATGCGTCTTGATGGTCTCGGCATTCGTGCTGACCATAGTCGAGGCGGACTCAATTAGATCGGGTCGCAGTGTGCCCTGTGCCAGCAACACCTCCTCGGGCTTCAGCTTTAGCTCGGCGACCACTTCGTTCGTCACCTTAACGAATATATCACCAATTATTTTACGTTTCTCCTCCGGATTGTAGGTTTGGCAGAGCATGGGCGTCTCAACCACCGAATACTGCCCTGGCCTCTTCACTTGCGTGGTACCCTTGAGGAACGTGTAGCCTTCCTTACGCACTATTAATTCGATGCCAATATCCCGCAAAGAGCGCTCCACCTGTTCGCTTTCGTTCTTACGCATGAAACCTGTACGATAAAAGTTGTCAATTAAATTGCAATTAAACGCAAAAGATAAGTTATCTTCAGGGGTTAACAAAGATTAAGGGGATGTACATAAATTTATAATCTTACGAAAAAACATAGCTGCTTTCATGCCAGTTAGCATAGAAACCGACGGGCATGATGTTGACATATTTTTCTTTGAATTTTGCTGCTTCATTGCGTGACTAATTGATAATTTATAAATATATATATATATATATCGCAGTTTGCATTACCATTATCCACATGCACTGCAATTATTTGGCTGGGATGCAGCGCCCGTCGCAGCAGCGCTGCACACACACTTGAATCGACGCCGCCGCTGACGAGTAACTGTGTTGGAAGACGGAGTCAGTTAAAGATACTTTTCGATCTTTGTATAGATTTATAGATTTATTGACATACCAACACCTTGTTATTGCCCACTTTTTCGCGTATATAGCGTATGCATTCCTCCTTTCGACTACCCATGGTAAAGTTTGCAGTTAGTTCGCATATTTCATAGAGAAAATTGGAGAGAATCTGTTTGCCATTGATGGTTAAATCGACTTCTGGATGAAATTGAACACCATAGATACGCAACACCTCATTGTAAATGGCAGTCACAATGCGATTTGATGACCAGCCACCGACTTTAAGCTTATCACCCACTCGCTCCACGCTATCCCCATGGGTAAGCAGCACAGCCTGGTTGCGGCTCAGGCGACTGCAAGAGTTAAAATTTGTATTAATTAAATAAATAATAATTTAGTTTCAAATGCGCAAATACTCCTCCATTTTATAAAATGATTCTTATAGATAAACTTTAAGGGACTTACACAAATTCTATATTTACAAATTATTAAAAAAAAAAACCCTTAGATAATGGAATAAATATGTAATGCCACGTGTAGAACAGATTATAAACTACGCAAAACTGAACTGTTCTTAGCATCTTGATTATAGTATAGCAGCATTGTATCAGCGCTCAAATAAGCTTGCAACTTGAACGCTTTCTTGTTGCTGCTGATTACATGAATTTCATCATCAGATGATTCTGATTATCTCACCTAAACAGCGGGCATGACGTTTCAATCTCAATATTCTGCTGGCCATCTTCTCGCAGATCCGTTTTTAGGACAGAGCCGCCGAATTCTTTGTTGATTAACTGCATGCCATAGCAGATGCCAAGCATAGGGATTTTCAGCTTAAACAGATCCGGATCGTATGTGGGTGCATCTTCAGCATAAACCGAATTGGGTCCGCCGGATATGATGATGCCCCGATAGCCGCTATCACGTATCGTTGCCGCCGGCGTATCCAACGGCAAAATGTCCGACTCAACCAAAAGTTCGCGCACTTTGCGATCAATTACCTAAACAAATAACAAATGATAATTAACATTTGCAAGATTTGCTATCGATAACAACTCACCTTGCCATACTGTGCGCCAGCATCGAGTATAACAATTTTATCGTGTCGCAGTCCATTCTCCGCTGGCGTTAGAAATATATTTGAACTCATATCTTTATCGTTGCAGCACTGTCAAAAAAAAGAGGGTGAGAGAGAGAGAGAGAAATAGCGTGATTAATAGTTGCAATTGAAGTAATGCAAACTTATGAAGCAGTTAACTGCAACTAGCAATTCTCCAGTTTCTTAAGCCTATTTATATGCCAATAAATATATGTGGGTGAATGTATATATGTATGTTGTGTGTATGTCGACTCTGGTAGGTAACTGAAGCTGGTGCATCAAGGTCAAATTTGAATTTAAAAAGAGCAATATCAAAAGCAATAAACAATGACACATTAACACATACCGGTAAAATCTTGTGGATCACACGTAGAATCATTCAACATGCAGACCAAAGTTTTATTTGCCACAATTCTACGATAGACAACAAACATTTCCATTTTGGTCAGCAGCAATGAGTATAACAAACAAACGAACAAACAAACAAACAAAAATGGTTTTTTCAAAGGGGGTCAAATGGTGACGCCTTCAAACTAAATTCGAGCAAATTTTTGTGCTGTTTGCGAACGAACGTAAGCTGTGGGTGGGCAGAGGGTGGAGGGTGGTGAACTTGACGTAAGTCTAGGAAAAAACAACTGATTTAGTCTATGAAAATTTTACACAGTGCTATTTGTTTTATTTTTTTTTAGTGCGCGAGACCCTCGATGGGGCCGGGGCCGGCTACTGACCGCGACAGATGACATGCAGAAAGAGCATGAGAGAGTATGAGTGTGTGTATGTGTGTGCGTGAAATGTGTGCGTGTGCGAGCGAGAGAAGAGATGTGAACAGCAGGCAGACAAACAGGCAGGCAGGCGAATGAAAACTCAAAACACGCGCAGGCAATGGATGCTAAATGAAGAAAATGCGTAAAACAAAATGTGCCAGTGCAGTGTGCAAGAAAGTGCAACGGTAAATGTGTAATGTTTGACAGCTCTTGTTATTGCTGTTTTGCAGTGCATTGTTTGTGTGTCTGGCTACTCTCTATTCATTTGCAATTTTTTGAAGCTTCTTTTGGATCAATTACAGTGTGGCCGTTGTTTCAACGCACAACATGCGCTGCGATAACCGATGGCAACAAACAACAAAAAAACACAAGTTAAAGGCTGTCAACAAGCACCAAAAACAACAACAACAACTGCATATTTGCAATATGAGCCGCGCATGGGGGACACTCACACGTGGGGCGATTGTCTTGAATCAAGCTTCTAACCACAATGCGACCAATATTATCATATTATCTTAATGCCATGCGAAAGCGAATACAAAAGTCGGTCAATAAACACGCATTTCGCACACGCATTAATTGCAAAAAAAAAAAAAACAGAAACAGAAAAAGAAGAGAAAAAAAATTTATGTGATGCGCGACGCTGGCTGATGTTGCATTTCTTACCTGCGTATTGATTGCCGGGCGGACCAAGGGTAGAAAACTTTATGCTTAAACACTAAATGTACGTTTATTGTGGATGCGGGTTCCCGTTGTGTTTGATATTTCCACTTCCTTTTCCCTTTTCTTTTCGTTTTATTTTTTTCTTTTGGCAAACAGCACCGCGTCCGTCTCCGTGCAAATGCAAGCAAAAATATATGTGACCAATTTTCTGGGTGCTATCTGAGAGCCGCTGCACTAAACGTCTAGTTGTTTGATTGATGTTCCGTTTTGTGCTTGTTTATTGAACAAGCGGAAAGACGCGATTTATCACTGTCGAGAGCATTAAAATTTAAATATTACGGTGCTCCGCTACTAAACTTTTCGTGAATAAAAGCCGAAAGATGACATATTGACGAAGAAACTAGTGTTGGGTTGTGCATGCAAGAAAAAGAACTAATTGCTTTACGGAGTGAACTATATTTCACCATGAGCCAGAGAATCAAACCGACTCGTATCCTAGTTCCAGTGTCAGTTTTTGTTCTGAATTTCAATCGCTTAAGATCATATAAGGGTTCCAGTTTCATTCTGGTTCCCTGCCCTGACAAATGAACTCCAGAAATTCTCATTATACAGCACTAGTTGGGCAAGACTGCTAGTGTTGCTGCCGATACATTGAGCGATAATTAAATCGCAAGTGTTGGTAAATGCAGCCCATGTTGTATTGCTCAATACACATCAGCTGGGCCCGCCAAAAGCGATTTGTATGCGCGCTATTTTGATTAACTTGTCAAAAATTTTCTATGCGCTGCAAATTATTTTAAGACAATGGGTCCTGCTAACGTATCGCAGTCAGATATAAGCATAGAAGACGAGGCTGAAATATTGGCATTGGAACAACTGCTGGGCGATGTGGATAGCGATAATGCATCAAATGCAAACTCAGCAACAACACTAACACCGTCTACTTTGTCCACAGTAGTTCCAAAATTACGCGATGACAGCAGTTTTGCCGATGCATTTAGCTACGAGAAGACAGTGAAACAAGCAAAGACGATTGTACAACAAAAACCCGAGCCGGAACTCGATTCATCGGACGACGAGGAGGTCAAGAACTTCTTGGAACGCAAATACAATGAGTATGGCAGTGATATCAACAAAAAACTAAAACAACAACGAGAATCGGTACATGAGAGCAAAGTAGCACGCGAAGTGGATCAATCGCTGAAGGCAACAACAAAATTTGTCAGCTCTACGCCACAGCCGGAAGCACTACGTCTCAAGAATCCACATAATCCCATCCAGCGCAAATCGCTGACGAGCAACTCCTTTCAAAGACCCCCACCAGCAGCAGCAGCAGCAACTACCAGCTCCAGTCCATCCCTGCAGCAATCGACTATTTCGACTACCTATACAGATCCTGTTTTTGGACTGCGCATGATTAATCCACTCATTTCGAGCTCCTTGCTCCAAGAACGCATGAACAGCCGCAAGGCAGTGCCCTTCTCGGCTCTAGCATATCACATCGAGCGTGGTGATTTGTCCAAGGATTGGGTCATTGCTGGAGCCTTGGTGTCCAAGCAGCCGGTACGCAATACAAAAAAAGGTGATCCTTACTCCACTTGGACGCTATCGGATCTGCGTGGTGAGGTGAAGACTGCATCCATCTTTCTGTTTAAGGAGGCGCACAAAACGCTTTGGAAAACGGCGGAAGGCATGTGTCTGGCGGTGCTTAATGCAACGATCTTTGAGAAACGTGCGGGCAGCAAAGATGTTGCTTGTCTGTCCATAGACACCTCCCAAAAGGTTATGATACTCGGTCAGTCCAAGGATTTGGGCACTTGTCGTGCAACCAAAAAGAATGGCGACAAGTGCACAGCTCTGGTGAATATCACAGACTGCGATTACTGTGTGTTCCACGTGAAGCAGGAGTACGGCAAGATGTCCAGGCGATCCGAACTGCAATCGGCCAATGCGGGCCGCGGTCTCAACGAGTTGCGCAATAAGGTGTTGGGTGAGTTGAGCAGGCTGAAATTTGATGAAGTCAGTATTAATCGATATACAAATCCACAGGCAAAAGCGAGGTATTCTATGGTGGACAGACCTTTACGGCGGTGCCGGCACGCAAGAGCGCCAAGCTGATCAACAAGGAGCGCGAACGTCTGAGCAAACTAGCTGGCTACGACGTCTCTCCGTTTGCCCACAGCGTGGATCACGAGTCCAAGCCGAAAGTTATGCCTGCCGATATACCCTATGCGGAGCGTGGTGGGCCAGTTTCCCGGCTAGCCGACAATGTACAGGCGTCCACAAAGCAGCGCTATCAGGATCTCGAACGTTTGCGTCTATTGAAAGCGCAAAATGAACGTTTACAAAAGCAAGCTGAAGCAGCAGCAGCAGCAACGACTCCAGCAACAACAGTCAAGGAGGTTGCCACGCCCACAACGCCACAAAGCGTACCGGATAAGTTCAAAAATCGCGGCTTCTCCTTCGATGCCAACGTGACACCCAAGCTCGCGGGTAGCGAGAATTTTAGTTTTGAAGTGAATGTGGGTGCACGTCAGGCGCAGAGCGCCAAATTGAAAGCAGCCGCGCTGCTCAAGAAGAAGCCGCTGGAGAAGGTGAATCCGAATTCTACGCGCGGCACGGAGACGGGCAAACGGCGAGCCATCGATGAGCTCAACGAAAAGTTCTCCAGCAGTGCGAAGCGTCAGAAACTGGAGGAAGAGGAACGTGAATTTATGCGTAAATCACGCATTGAACGCATCATGGCCGCTACTTCGACGCATTCAAATCTGGCCGAGATGCGCGAACAGGAAGCACAGAATGACTACTTTAACAAGCTGGAGCGCAAGGAAGCGATGGAGGAGAAGATGCTGAACACATATAAAATGCCCTGCAAGGCAGTCATTTGTCAGAAATGCAAATACACCGCCTTCTCCGCCGCCGAGCGTTGCAAGGAGGAGAGGCATCCTCTCAAAGTGGTGGATGCTCAGAAGCGTTTCTTTCAGTGTAAGGATTGCGGCAATCGCACCACCACCGTCTTCAAGCTACCCAAACACAGCTGTAGCAGCTGCAAGGGATCCCGCTGGGAGCGCACAGCTATGATACGGGAGCGAAAGGTGTGCACAGGCAGGGAATCGCTATCGCTGCGTGGCGATGAGGAAAGCCACCTCGGTAGCACGGCCAATGCGGCAAATCTTAATCTCCTAGTGCCAGAGGAGGAGAGCTAATCATATATGTGTATTGATTCGTGTTATATATATAGAAATATAGCATACAAATTTATATATTTATTTATATACAGTCTAGTTTTTGGCATATACATCAATAAATACAAATGGTCCAATGTCTTATGGCTTAACCTAATATATCTTTGTATGCCTCATATTATGTATGTTTATATATTTGTATGGCAAAATCAAGTGCCTAAATTTAAAGATTAATGCGTGAAATACTTGGGATAAAATTGTTGTGCACATGCCTTAAGCAACATTTTTTTATAAGTAAAATACACAATATAAATAAATATAGTTATTTGGTATGCTCTAAATACTTGACTTTTAAAATTATACAAAGGCATTTTTCAAATTGCACAACGCAAAAGTTATCATTTCATTTGCTTTAAGCTAATTCATGAACTTTTTTCATAGCATTCGTGACAAGAAGCGTATTTTCTCTTTTATAGGCGATTTGAACTAATTGTAAAATATTATACAAGGAGATTTCTTAAAAGTATGGCATAAGCTTAAGAGAGTTTATAAAGTTCATAAATATTTCGATTGGAAATTGTCGTTTGGAAAAATATGCAATTTTTGATTATTTGTTTGAAAATGGTGTAGACTTAAGGCTTGACTTAATCGTGTAACAAGAAGACTCGTAGATAATTGAAATAGGATAAAATATGTAAGAGTCTACGATAAATGAATACCCATAAAATAAATGTAGCTGATCAATACCAAGAATTATTTAGATCATAGTAAACGTTCAGGAATAACTTTCATTTGGTAAGTTTCTCAATATGGAGGCATGTTTCTTTGAGACAGCTTCTATTAAACGTCTGGAATGTTATCAGCTGTTTTTAATAAGGTACTTGGTATATTTTATGGAAGAAAATTAGTGGATAGTCATAAAGCTGTAGAGTGGGAGTTGACTCATCTTCGAACACACAATTCTGTAAATCTTATAAAAAAAAAGTATTACCAAAATTTGGTCACTGCAGAAAGAAGAAACAACTAATATAAGAGATCTTTGGGCTTCTATAAAATAAAGTCAGTTATCAAGGATGATGATCTTCGGAAATATAATCCATCCCACTAGAAAGCTACACACTGTAAATGCAAACCGAGTATTCGAGTTAATTTTGGCAACATCATAAAGCTATCATAAAGTATACACAAGATTAAAACTAATTAACAAACAATTTGAACGGAAAATCAGGCGCAGTTAAAATGGAATTGGGGAAATTGGAATGCATAAGGATCAAAAACTTGTGTCGGACTTTAAACGGCATCCTCGGCATGTGGTTGCGGCATCTCGGGATCCTTGAGATTAAGCAGACTAGAGAAACGAAATGAGATGGTCTTGGAGAGATGCTTCTCAAAGTCGCGATTATCGAGATTATCGGGTATCAGTGTATTGTTGGTCATGTCCATATAGGACCGACCACGCTTCACTGGCACAGCGTAATCCGGCAGCGCTGTTGCCGCAGAGATTGGACAACCATTTTTGGTCATATTACTGTAGCTGGGCGCACAGCTGGATTTGCGTATGTTGAGCGGAAAGCGAAGATCGTTCTCATAGCGCAACACCTGCTCCGTGGTGCTGGCCTCGATCAATGGACGGGGCAGATCATAGCCAGGTGGTGGTGCCGCTGCCGCTGCCGCTGCCTCAAATTCGGTGACAGACTCATCACGACTATTGGCCAAATCCTGCAATTCATAGCTGTTGATCTTTGGTGGCGACCACAGATGGTGCAGTGACTCCGGTTCACCCAGTTCCTCAATGTTCGGCATCAGTGCCGCCTCATCGCTGCAGTACAGCGGATTGGACACCGCATTCGTCTCCAGCTCTATGTACTTGACATTATTGCCGAGCAACTTCTCAAATTCCGCTGCGAGGTATTTAAAGGATGGACGTGCATTGGGCTCATCCACCCAACAGGTGCGCACCACAGAGTAAACTGTCTCGGAACAGTTCTCGGGTCGTTCCATGCGATAGCCGGTCTTGAGTAGGGACCACAGATTCTGTGGCGCTATACCGGGATACGGTGAGGCGCCCAACGTAATCAGCTCCCAGCAGAGCACACCAAATGCCCAAACATCCGATTTGCTGGTGTACACATGATCCGCCAGAGATTCTGGCGCCATCCACTAAAACGAGTGCAGGAGTTTGAGTATATATATATATATACATATGGAGACTGTTCCTTTGAGCAACTTACCTTGACGGGCACACGATCTCTGGATCGCTTCAGATAAGCATCATCCTCGTAAACATCCCGGGTCAATCCAAAATCGGATATTTTACAGATTTTGCCATCGGCGAGGAGCACATTACGAGCAGCCAAGTCGCGATGCACCAGCTGGAAGAGAGCAGCAGAAGGATTGGAATTCTTGAGTATAATTTTAAAGGCATTTGTATTTAATTTCCAAAAACAATTATGAATGTTCAGATTTGATACCATTATATATTATATACCGGATGACATATGTATGTATGCCGTTGCTATTACGCACCTTCAGTTCCGTTAGATAGTTCATGCCCTTGCATATCTGCCAGGCAAAGGTGAGCATCATTTTGGCACTGACGGGCTCGACACCATCACTGAAATCGACGCCGGCACACTCGATCTTCCTGCTCAGACGCAGATAGCTGCGCAGCGAGCCATAGCGGGCATACTCGATGATTAGCAGAGGCGCCTCCGAGGAGAGCGTGCAGGCGCCGAGCAGCTTAATCACATTGGGATGCGAGACCTCCTGTAGCAGTTGGAATTCGGAGAGCAGTGCCATATACTCCACAGAGTTGGCGCCCTTTTTGAGCATTTTTACGGCAACGGTGGTCACACCGGGCAATCCAGCAATCTCAGTGACATAGCCCTTGAGCACCTGCCCGAACTCACCCTCACCCAGCACGGTGTCCAGCTGGAGTTGTTCCCGCGGGAACTCCCACTTGGCATCGGCGCTCTCGAACTTGAAGCCACTCTGCAGCGGCATGAGGGGCAGATCACCCGGCTCCAGGCTACATGACAGATTCTGCTTGGTTCCTGGCGTGACTGAATGTTTGCCCAAGCGTCGCTGCCAGAGTTTTCTCTGCGAGAACAGCAAACAGAGCAGCAGCAGCACGAAGAGCAGCGGACAACTGATCACGACTAGGATGCAGGATCGATTGCACTCCATGCCTGCCAGATGCAGTACGCCCAGCGCCAGTGCACCATCCCGATCTTGATCCACCTGATCCTGCCCCTCCACTGGCCTAACGCTCACCACTTCCAGCTCCGATTCATTCTTCCGTCTGCGCTGTTTGCGTGTCTTGGTCTCCTCCTCGTCCGGCAGAGGAGCACAGTTGCATTTGCCATTATCCTCGCAGAGGCACGTGCCCGATCCACTCAGTATTCCCCGTCCATGGTCGTTGCTGGTGTGCGGACCCACAATTCTCGAAGCTGGTGTGCAATCCTGTGGACAGGCATGCGTATTCAGTTCCTCCAATGCATCGCACACGTGATCCGGACAATAGCGGGCATCTGGCACACAGGAGCCATAGTTCCGACTGAACATTGACGCACTGGAGCCACGCCAGACGCACGCCCCCCCATCGGTGGCCAGGCCACAGAACTTGATGCACTGCGTCCGATATTTGACCTGGGCGCAGGTCTGCGAACGCGATTTAAGCCGCAGCTCACAGCTGGTATTCGCCGGACGACCCTCTTCGAGATGAACATTGATGACAAAGGCATGTGGTTGCTTCTCCCCATCCTGCCAGGTCACATTCAAGAAATAGACCGTCTCCGGCGCATGCTCCAGGGCCAGGGCATCGCGCACATAGACAATGCCCGCCGTCTCCGTTAATCCAAAGGCGCCACTACGATCCTCGGCCAAAGCGAACCGCCAACTCCTCATCCTGTGCAGCTCCAGAAAGTTCTCCGGCTGGGCGACACGATAAAATGCGGCAGCCGCTCGATGCACAAACACATCCTTGTCATAGTCAATGCTCATACGGCGACGTCCTGCTCCACCCTCTCCAGTGAGCTCGCCGGTGCTGTCGAAGATGCGCTGCTGCCTCACCCGCAACGGCAGCGCCTGCGGTCGCTCCTGATCCTGACTGGTGTCCACGTGCAGACAGATGTGTGCCGTTGCCGTTGTTGTCACATTCCGCACCTGGATGGTCAAATCAATCGCCTGCAATTCGAAGCAATAGGGCGACTGAGGCAATATTCCATTTCTGGCAAAGCGTAGCTCTTGGAAAAAATAACAAAAAAAATAATTTTTCAAAGTTAAAAAGCGACTTTAATTAAATAACTAGTGATATTAATTAACACTTAATTAATTCCGTTAATCGCCATACTTACGACAGCTGATGATGGTGTGGGGGCGGCCAGTGTGATCCGCCTCGTAGGCGTGACAATCGGGCTGAAGGAAACCCTGTTTATCATTAAGTATGGCATACTTCAGATGCGCATTCGCTGCCAGCGTGTCCTTGTCCAGGTAGATGATTTTATCGCCCACCGGCTCCTCCTGCAAGGTGACACGTGGAGTGGAGAGGAGTTTAACTTCATTAGCATTTGCATTAACTGACCAACGCTAATTAAATGCTACGTGGACCGCTCCCAGTGACCTCGAGCGCAAATTGCACGAGCTTTCTCCCCAAGGAACACAATGAATACTCCTCCTGTCATTATCGCTAGTTTTTATGCACAAGGTCAGCAATTGGGGATACGGAGCGCTGAGAGACCTTCGGGAGCTGACCCTTGTGCTGGATATACTAGGAACTAGAAATGACTCCCTGGTGTCAGAATATTAACCTCTTTCTCAGTATTAACTCTTTACTTTTAGGCGCTGGGTGAGTTAAGAAGATGTTTGCATTTAAGATAGAATTACAATTACATAATCATTTTTCATTATATTGAATTTCTTGGATGATATTAAATTTGTCAACTATTCTATCAGCAATTTAACATATTTTGTATATCTTCTAACTAAGTTGTCAAATTTGAATGGACTGCAAAGCTTTATTTCTCTTAAATGTTGCTTGCAATATAAAGTCCAACTTACTAAACACTAACCATATTAAAAACATGCCTCGACTGATGACACTTTGACATCAATTCCAAAAGCCTGTCAGCAATTACAACATGTATTCCCGCAGGGACACGCCTATCACCACTATTACCTTCAACTGGCTTTCTCCATTGGCTGACTCTTAATTTGGGCGCATAGCTAATAAAAGAGCTCCTAATCTCATTTACAATTATTTCCATGGGATGTATACTTAATTCAAATACGAATTAGCTGCGACAAATTGTAATGGCTCAACCTTTAGGGTTATTTTTATTGTTTTCTGTACCCATTACAAATGATTGGAATGGGTATAATTATTTAATGCAATTGTATTAAACAGAAAAGAGAACAAGTTTGAAGTTGTCTAACTTAACTCAAACACATCCTAGATTTATTTTGGAGATAGTGTCTAGCTTGTTGGCAACATGCATTTTATTTTGGATGCCACAGACTTCAAATTTTAACACGATCTGTGTGTGTTTAAGCCTGGTTACAGGGCATCTCATAGTCGAGCACATTCATTTAATGCAATTTACGTTTTCATTTTAGTTGCGTTGTTATTTGAGTAAGTTTTCGCAATTACTTGCAACTAACTAACTAACAACTAAATGACATAGTTTTTGCGGCTCCTCGAGGGCACTCTGTGGGAATAGGCTCGGCTTCGCTGGGGCTCCACTTGGCCACAACAACATGACAACATAATTTCAGAGGCAACCAGCCGCCCAAACACCCAACGACAGAAACTTAAAGCTGTTTTGGAGCTTGAATTCGTCGCGGCTCACTTGACACCCTTCGTGAAGGGAATCATAAAAGTTCGTCGAAATGCTATGCGTTTTTAATGATGAAAGCTATGAAAGTGAACTTCCCAACTTCCCTGCCAGACAACATAATGGCCAAATAATGGCGTCGCTTTGGGTTTGCGTGTCCCGGGGGCGTTTA
Organism: Drosophila ochracea; assembly: GCA_035044125.1. Lineage (NCBI taxonomy): Eukaryota > Metazoa > Arthropoda > Insecta > Diptera > Drosophilidae > Drosophila > Drosophila ochracea. The sequence continues at coordinate 6,101,989 of JAWNML010000059.1, read as the reverse complement.
TCAAGCGCAAATTCAATAAAGCCCGCACCCAGCTCGGAAAACCCCAGACAGCTGCCAGACAAACGTCTGCAAGGCAACAGCTTACCGCCTTAAAGTACGGCTGCTCCAGCCGGAAATTAAAGTGTGGCTGACGCTCCTGCAACCGGGGTCCATTGTCATTGCGATCCAGCAGCGTGACATTATAGCTTCGCCAGAATTGGCGCGATTCCCTCGCCGACAGTTGGACGGTGCAACTGATGCCTGCCTGCAGTTGACCAGCTCGTGTCTGGAGGCCATTCAGTTCATCATGATCCAGCGGCTGTTTGCTGTATAAACGGTTCTGTTTGAGCGCAAAATGAGCACTGCCCATTTTCAGTGAATACTCCACGGATACCAGTGGACACAGATATTTGGCAGCACGTGAATTGAGTGCTCCAATTAGCACTGGCTGAAAAGTGGAGCTGCTCCTGCTGTGACTCGTTGTTTCGGCAATCGTATAATGTGCCCCAGTCCAAAAGCAAATGTGCTCCAACTCTGCACAGTAATCGGTAAGATTTTGGGGAATCACTTCCAGCGTTAGATGGGCCACCTGTTGCAGCAGCTCCTCCGACTTCGAATCCGACTCCGAGTCATCCTGGTTGCGCGGAAATGCGGTCAGCACATATTTCACACTGGCATTCAAGGGTTTATAATCCGTACGCATATAAACCTCACCAGAGCTGGCATTGATACGAAGCAGAGTGTTCTGCTCCAGATTGTAGATATAATCGAGGGCCAGTTGATTGTTATCGAGGCGCAACACTTGAAACTGGGCCAGGGGTATCTTGGAGAATATGCTCTCCGACTCCTCATTGATGGGCAGCTTGAATTTCACGGAAGTGGTTGGAAAATAGACATCCAGAGCTGTCAAAGAAAAAACATGACAAAAAGGAAATCAGTTGATAGGGTCAAGCACACCATACACTGAAAGAAAAAATACAAAAGTTAAAGAAAAGTAACAAATATTTTACAGTAATTGTTATCCAAATATGATTATTTATTTCAACTGAAATTATAATTTTAAATTGATTTTCAGTCATAACAGGAATAGCTTAATGAAAGTTTCTCAGATTCGTTAGCCGTCTCAAAGAGTGTGTAAAGAATATTTTTCTCAGTGTATGATTGATGCAAATCAATGCCCAACAGAGTGTGGCGACCACAAGTGGTACTTAAGTAACTGTCCCAGTTCCCAGCTCCAGCCCAACCCCAAAAAACCCATTCCAGTCCCACTCATGTGCAACCCCTGCCTTATTTGTGCTGGATTCTCTCATCCCCCTGATACTCATCAAGAGATTCGAGTATTTACCCATTATATGCTCAGCACACTCGTAAATTGAGGGGCGTTGAGACTCATAAAAATTATGAATGTAGTTTAATAAGCTTGCTCTGACCCCAATAAGAGAGCATTTAATACAGGATGGGGAGCCTTGCATTAAATCCTACGCACAACACACGGCGTATGCGTAATTTGATAAGATTCTTTATGCTGCTAATGACGACAATTGTTATTGTTGTTGTTGTTGTTTTTATTGTTGATATTGTGGTTGATAATTCTATTGTTGCTGGGTCGTGCCCGTGCATACGCTCAAGTCCAACACAAGCCATAAATAAATATAATACAGATATTAGTTATTAGCATATGGGTTATCAAAATGAAACCCGCCCACACAATCAGAATCACGCACGCCCTTCCATTCCACTCCTCTGCTCTCTTGTCCGCGTCATCGCGTATTGATTTTGTGATAACAAATAAACAAACAATTTATGTAGGCAAAAAACTAACCAATTTTTGTTAAGCATAAAAATACAATTCAATGCATAATTGGTAACAAAATATTTGTTGTTCGATCAAATTTGGAACAATTTTGGTTGGGGTGAAAGAATTAAGTGCCTGCTGAAGGGTTCAAATTGGGGTTAGGGGTGGAGAATTGCTGTGGCGTGAAGTTTGTAATTAAATTATAGATAGAAACGGTGTAACTGTCACTATCACTGCTCAAATGGTACTACAAATAACTATACCCTAGACGAAAATATAGACTACAAATGTTGAACGACTTGTATTTCTCAGTTTCAGTTTTAATAAACTGTCACTCCATGCAAACTAACTAAGCTCAATAAATATTCAAAGTATGAAAAGACAGTCTTAAGTAGTTAAGCTCGTATCTTAGTCAAGGACCAAGCACTTTATCATGCCCCAACTGGTGGCTGTGGCCCATAAACACACCATTGGCGCCGCATTGAGTATAATGCCAGCATAAAAAACTATTTTCAAGCATAATTCGCCAACTGACTAAAGACACACGCATATTTTGTACAAAAACAAATGCTGACTGAATTAATTTTTTGTGGATGTTTTTTTTTTTTTTTTTGACTGTACGACCGTGCTTAAAGCGCGCCAAGGACACGAACACAAATACAGGATACAACGAAGCCTGACGCCATTTGTTCTACACTTATGTAGTATTTCTATTCCCTGCGCCCCCTGCAACACATCCCCCAAGCATTTAAAATGCCATTATAAATGCGTGTCTGTGAGTTTGTCGCTGCTCCAACATATCATCTACATATTTTATCAGACATTATTCGCATGCCTGAGCGTTGGCAATTGTAATGAAAACGTTCATAATTTATAATGCGAGTACATAAAAACACACTCAAACACACTCACACTGGTAGGCATAAGTATGCGTACCATATGAGCATATTTAGCTGATTTCTCCACATCTTCATTTGTTTGGGCTGTTTGCCATAATTATGACAGGTATTTAGTTAGCTGGGCTGGCATTTTGCGGCATCCAATTAGCGGCAGTTTCTTGTTTACATTGCCCTCCACAAATGTTGTGTTTATGATTAGTTGGAAATGGCAGTGCCGGAGCCAACGAGTGTTGTTGCCAATTTGATTACAGCTTTTGTGAGCTTTCAATGGGAGAAAGATATGGCATTCCACAAAATTAATATGCAAGAATGTTACTTGCACTGGAATATGCATACCAGATCACGAACGTTTAAAACTAATTTTAATTACAACAATTATTGTATTGATTATTTGGTTCTCGATTCATTTAATAATTGATCAATCGAATGCAATCCCATAGGCAGTTCTTCTTCAAGAACTTCATGGTCCAGCAGTCGATGCCCCAAGCTGGCTGCCTGAAGTTGTCCTTCTGCAGCGTTCTTGGTGGCAACAGCAACAGCAGGCTTGGTGGCAGGTCTTTTCACAGGCGCAGCGTGCTTAGCTGCAGCCTTCGTATCCACCTTTGTTATTCTTGGCAGTTGGAGACATCCTAAAATTGGAAAACCAATGCTGCTGCTGCTAAAATTGTAATGCAAGTTAATGTTGAAATCGCTTGGGAATCGCTGCTGCTGGAACCGGTTGGGAGTTGTAATTCATCTAGTGATTGCATGCAAAGTAAACAACTCCAGTGGGTGTTCCCATTTACCCCACCACTTTCAGCACTTTATAGTTAAACTGATTCCAGCTAAATCTAAAAAATAAACCCAAGTAAGTGCTTACCGTCTGACCGTCTTTAATCTGTAAGCGCAACTTGAACTCCATGCCCTGGGGAAGTGTCACAAACATTAAGTAAAAGTCAACAGCTTACTATGGGTCAAAAGTTGTTTTTGTTTTTAATAAAGTCAATTTCATTTTAATTTAATTTTAACACTGTCAGACACAGAAATAAGCATATTAAAAGTTTTAGGGCAACAGTATTGGTATCTTGATTTTCCGACTTTATGCCAAAGAAATTGACATTTTGCCCATGGTGCATTTGTTAAAAGGGAGTTGGTGGTGGAAAAAGGTAAGAAGAATACACAAATAAAAAACGAGCCCAGGAAAACAAGACTATCTATCAGAAGGACAATTAAAACGGGACGGAATGGCGCATTAAAAAGTCAACTGACGCTAGATAAAAAATGCAGGACTTTTCTTCTTCTTTTTTTTGGGGTGATTGGACACACGCTAATGACAACAGCAGTCAACAAAGTGTCCTTTGGGCCATTACGGCTCGTACCTGAACTTGGCCGCGACGACTAACGGGTGTAGGGGGCTGGGGTGGATCCGGTGGTTCCGGCACCGGGTAATTGGAGACTGAAAACTGTAGTTGAGGTGCGGCTAGTTTCGACTCAATTAATTAATCTGCTCAAATTAATTGACTTTGCATCGAATTAGGTCGTTCAGCTGTTTGCCTGGTTTACTTGTTTGCTCTTGCCTGTACTTGTTGTTGTTGTTGTTGTTGTCGTTGTCGTTGTTTGTTTACCCTACACCTTCATTCGGTGCGTTGTCCTTTTTGCCGTGTGAGTCATTTGTTCGCGAATTTCCACACACAGCATCCGGTCATTAGTTTTTATTGTCTTTTTTTTCTTCTCTTTTGCAGTCTGCGTAATGAAAACTTTATCTCTGTGACAGTTGTATTTTTATTGTTTTTTTTTTGTTTTTTTTTTTCATCTGTGTGTGTCAAATGTTTTTCCAGTCCAAGCTACTACTCTTTTAATTTTTTGTTGTGTTATTTTTCATTACTCATACGACCCATGCAGACGTCAACAGTCTCTTTGAAACTGGCATTTAGCTTGGCAACTGGCAACTGGCAACTGTGGCTTATTGTCTTTGGCACAGGGTCCTCTCGTGTTCATATTATGAAATTCGTTCCGTTTGTCTCCGCACTTTCACTACACGCTTACATATAATCGTTACTATATATATATGGGTGGCTGTGTGAAATACTTGTGTCATCCAATTGCTTGGCTTGTTTCCTGCTGCTGTCCCTAAAGGTTTTCTTTGTCCGTCTGCCAAGACAAATTGAATAACAAGTAACCAGACTGTGAACAATTTGATCGATTATTAAAGTATTATTAAAGTACTATACAAAATACATATCAATAAATAATTTGCAATATTCTATTACACCTTAGACAAGCTCACAATCTCTCTGGACTCTCATAAGTAAAATTATAAAAATGTGCCGAAAATAATGTGTGAGTAGAAGATTAAAATAAATATTATTAAACAAGGCAAATTTTGTATAATCCATTGAATTGAATACATAATTTTTTTTATGAGCATTATTTAAAATTAATCCATTTAAATTTAATAAATTTTTCAAGAAAATGTTTAATTTTTCTTACAATAATGCAAAGTACGCTTTTTCGGCTATTGAAACTTGCTTGCAGCTTTGAGATAACATGCCCATGATAGCAAAAAGTTGGTATGTATATACCCTACCTTCAGTAGAGTATTGTAGGGTATAAGAAATGAATCGTTTTACTTATTGCTCTATGTGCACATTTATTGCACTTCCACAAGTTGTCTCAACTTGAATGTATCTCAGCAGATAAAAGGGAAAACAACGTCCACTCTGAATGCAAATGAACTTGAAAGACTTTGCTCACTTTATTCAATATGCATACGAGTATTCATATACGCACACCAACACACACATACACACACAAACACACACACACACACACAGCTGACGCTTCAAATAGGAACACATTGCTCTAAAAAAAAGGTGATCGATGGTTGCCTCTCGTAATTGTTAACTGTCACCACACTTACAGAGCGAGTGAGAGTGAGAGGCAGATAGATATAGAGAGAGAGAGAGAAAGCTAAACACATTTGTCAAAGTCAGCGGACAAGTTTTACTTTCTCATATGGTAATTGGAACTAATTAACGAAGCCTACAATTAGTTCAAATCGCATATGGGGGAGTGAGCAATTAATTAGAAGTTTATCATTGAAGGTGTTACTATTTATATGGTAGGCGCTGTAGCAGCTGTTGTTCTGGCAAGTATGACAAATGCAAACCTATTAAAGATTGTCCACACACAGGAATTGTAAGCTGAATGCAGCGCTTTATACAAATTTCCATTAAAGGCAAAAATAATAAAAAATAATTGCACTTAATGCATTTGTTATGTGGCGTATCTGGGTGCGACAGACAGACAGACAGCTTTCATAATTGTACTCATTTTTTTGACAATCTCTACACGAATTTATTGCCATGTCTTTGAACTATGAATAGTGAACAGCGACCTTGTCTGTTTCGCAAGTTTCTTGCTGTATTATAATGATTATTCACTTAAATTTGCTTGTTAGAGAGCAAATACTAATTGCTCTTTTGCTCTGTTGATTTTGTATAGTTTATTTATTGTTTAGACAGATACTTTGTTAGCATGCAATAAATGCACTTTTGAAATCGTTGTCTGTCAGCTTAGCTCTACTCAATAGAATCATTCACCCGTTGGAGTCTTGTTTCCCTTAAGATCCAATAAGAAGCCAAATCGTCAATCATTATCCTTGACCATTTTCCTCGCATCATCTGTCCAAATGTTCTTGCAAATAATATTCATCAGATATAAATACATAAATGGGGATTATACTTAATTAAAGGTGATAAAATTAAAGGTCATACCAAACTTTTTGCCATAAAAAATCGATAGAAAAACATTTTAATGGCTTGTTTATCAAAACAAATAAAAAACATTTTAAAGTAAAATCAGTTTCCATTTTATGTAATATTTCTCTATATTATTGCTATTCTAAAGTAATAAAAAATATTTTAAATATAGTTGTCAGCTTGATTTTGGCATCGTTTCCATATTTGTTTGGATCGTGTAGATTGAGTTGATTGTCAATTCGTGTCGTGTTTAAACAAACACGTGAGCAGCTCCGATTTGCAAGACTTGCTTGGCATACTACACAAACAAAAAAAAAAACATATCAAACAATTACAACAATTTAATCAAAGCCGTGTGACCGCTCTATATGGCAATCAGAGGAGGACTGAGGAGCGGAGAAGTGAAGAGAGGACGCTTAAATGCCTGGGCCAGAAGCCGAGCCGAGCCGAGCCAAGTGCCAAGCAGCAAAGCGTCCACGGCCACTTAAAAACTCGCACAATGCGAAATATTGTGAGCAAAATAAATAAATAAAGCAAAAATCGAGGAACGATAGTTGGTGCGAGGAGAGCGGAGAGGGGGGCAGGGAGAGGAGGGGGGAGCAGGGTGATACGTTACACACACCTATTGACTATTGACTTAATTGATTTCGCATAAATTGAGTTTTTTTACACTTTTATACCGTTTTGTTTCGGCTGGCAGCTGTTGTCGATTTCGACACCTTTAACCTGATGATTGTGGAGACAGAGGTGCAACGAGGGGGACAGCGGGCAGCGAGGCACAAACATTTCTGCCCTGTGCCCAGTCACGACGACGCAGTGCGTTCAACTTGGGCCAAATGCAAATAGAAGCCAGCTCCGAGTCAATATGTGCCAAAGATAAAGTCAACGAGAGAAAGAGAGAGAGAGAGAGAGAGAGGGGCGCGATTGCCATTAGCGGAGGAGGGATCGACTGAGGTCAGCTGAGTCCAATGCTGACGCTACTGACTAACTGACTAACTGACTGACTGACTGTTGAACCTACCCCCGAAGGTAGCTCAACAAATTTGATATGTCTATGCGGTAAAAATAATTTTGGGTGTGTTTCAAATGCACTGTTCAAAAAATGGAATTGCAATTTTTATTATTATGATTAATGGTTTGTTTCTTAGCCAGCTGCTTAGAATTGTTAATACATCAAAATCTGTAAGCACTTGAAGTTCCATTTTCAATGCCTTGTGCTAATTATTGTTTATATTTATATTTATGTTGAAGTATAAAAATATGTACGCAATTTACGTAATTTTAGTAACAAATTTATGTATACTTTATGTACATTTTGTTTAACTTGATTTCTAAATTTTAAACATGCGCAAATTACAATAATAAACAGGGTCAAATTTTCAATATCAAAGTTTTTCAGAATGTAGATTTTAATTGAATTTTTAACTGTTAATAACAATTCAAATGAAAATTTAATTTGATTTTTTAAATTTTGAAATAGTTGTTAAAATTTTAAGCCGAAATTGATTACAGTGTACACACACACACACACACACATACGCACATCCGCTATTAACAGGCAGTAAGTCAGTCTGTCAGCTGTTGTAGAAGTCTGTAGTCCAGGGCCATGCCCACAATATCGCTTACTAATATGTCAAAAGTGTCCGTTGCCATCAAATTGGAAGCTCACACCTGTGACGACGAGTCCTCATAAAATGGGGAATGAAAAGAAGAAGAAAAGCGGTACCTTTGAGCATATCATTGAGTAAAGCATTATGAACCACAATAAAGCACACATAAAAGAGCCACCAACTGTATCATAAATGTGCTGGTGGAGAAGTGGGGCTTTTGTTCAGGTAGAAAAAAACGCAGCTCTTCCCTTTCTGTGTCTGTATCTGTAGTTGTAGCTGCGTTTGTATCTTTAATTGCATTCCCACGCAGCGTATCTGTGAGATTTGATTTGCTCGCCTGTCCGCCACACGATGCAAATTAGTGTAATTGGACATTTTATGATCGTATCGCTGGGGCGTGCTTTTTGGATATGGGGCGTGCTAAGTATCATTGATATTGCCTTTTCGAATCAGTTGCACTTGCGTTGGAATGCGGCACACTGCCCTGCACTGCACCAGTTCAATTTACTTATTGGTCTTATTGTACCCAATAAAATACACTCTGTTTGTTAATGGAAGGCTCGCAAATATGATATTGATCACTTTAGCTAGAACTTTAATTTAATTTATTTTATTTTCTATTTTTTGTACTATTCTGATATAATCAGCTTATAATTGTTGTTATAATACCAGCATTTATACTTTGTCTTTTATCTGTCTTTTTTGCACACACTCTATCTCTCTCTCTCTCTCTCTTTCTCTTTTAGTAAGATCTTCGGCATCCTCATCTTGTTTTCTTCGTGTTTTAGCTAAAGTATCTCAAAGTCATTTCACCCCTTTAACCTTTTTTTTAATTCAATGAGATCAAATAATTTTGGGTTAGTCTCTATATCTATCTTTCTATCTCTCTCTCTCTGTCTCTGTCTCTTTTTTGTACGATCTTCTCTATGCTCAACTTATTTTATTTTTGCTTCAGCTAAAAGTATCTCAAACTCAAATCTCCCATTTTTTTACGATTAATTAAATTTGTAGCTTAACTCCTTCATTCTCTCTCTCTCTCTCTCTCTGTCTAATTCTAACTGTGTCTCGCCTTCCATCTCTCTCTCACAATCTCTCTGTCTCTCTTTCTCTATTTCTTTTTCACTCTCTCTCTCTCTCTCTCTCTCCTAGAACAGCACTTAATTTTGGCACGATCTCCTCTATCCTCATCTTGTTTTCTTCGTATCGCAGCTAAAAGTATCTCAAAGTTGATTTGCCACTTTATCTGCTCTTTAGATTTGCAGCCCATTAAGTTCTCGGGGCAAATGCCCAACTTGTTGGCAGTTTCACAAGCTTCTTATCAAGCATTTACATCTAATTGTTGACATTTGCATGTGCCTATCAAACATTTGTATTTCAATTACGAAAAAATAAAATTAAAACACACACACACAAAGAAATGTATATCTTTCTCGCTCACTTACCCAAACAGCTGTGCAGCTTCAGCAGAACAATGACGGACAGAATAACGGTACCGCTGTTGAACGCCATCTTTTTTTTACGCGTCTGCTTCTAGCAGCGCTGCAAAAATACGAAGAACTTCTTTGTTTGTTCCTTATCTTTGTTGGTATTATTTATGTTTTGGATTCTTCTGGTTGGTGTCTGGTTGGTGTCTGTGGTCTGTTGTCTTCTGTGTGGAGTTCTGTTTCAATTTCTCGTGTTTGTTGTTTGTTTTTTGTGTTCTATTATTTGCCCAGCCACTTGGCAAATTGTTTGCTCTGTTTTATAATTGTAATTGTTAATTCCACTATTTGACAATTATCTTCCTCACGCACTTTTCACATTTTGTCTGTGTTTTCTTTGATGTGTTGGTTTTTTGTTTGTGTTCAGGTTCCACTCATTTAATTACTTTTGATCACAAATTGATAAAAGACACATTTATCAATTAATGTGCGAAAAAAGCAAACAGCAACATCTAAGCAGCGATAAAAAGGCAACAAAATAAAAATAATAAACAATCAATTATTATATATTTAAAGTGCTCGACTAGTAGATACGCTGTTAACGCTTGATCGGGTAATTGTCTTAAAATTTGCCAGACTACATGATACCCTGTTATCATGTATGCAGTATGCTAATTAACCATTTTCTTATTTCATTTGGTGCTTTTAAGCAATCATATTTTCACAACTAAATTATAACCCTTTTTTCAAACGAATATTTAATAATAATAGACAAAATTACAGCACACAATTCTTCAATAGTTCTTTCGTCAGCACTTTGTTATTATTACTTATTTTTTTTATTGATAACAGCACCCCCTCAGTACCCCCGCAGCACCCCCCTCAGTTTGGCTCCCTTCCCTCGGTGCTCGACTGCTGGCGCCTGGTCTTGAATTCAATTTATCATAGAGTTAAGGCCACACAAAGTTCCAACGGGCTCAAGGGACTTTGTCTACAATTTCTGATTATTGCAATTAAAAAATGTGCTTCGATTTTGTTTCTTTTCTTTTTGGTGTGTTTGTTGTTGTTGTTGCTTTTGTTTTCGTGTACTCGTATTACAATATTTTTAGATTAATTTCTGTTGCTTTTGTGCTATTTTTGGCACATCGATTTAGCACTCGTTTTGTATTTATATGGGGATTGCTGGGTCTTAAGTCAAACTCTGGCCGCGGCAAGCCCCTGGTGCGAGCATTTTTTTTGTCGATTCATTGAACCAACACAATTTTGGCATATTTAATTGATCTTTAAATTAAAAGCATTTCATACACTTCCTGGAGGTATTATAGTTTTCCGAGTAAGTGTAGAACTATTTTGTTTTTCAAAACCAACATGAAACATGCTTGGAACTTTATCAATATCATTTTACTATAACTTATAGCTGTGCTGGCAACGAGTTCTTTAAGTTCTTTTAACAAGATCAGCTGTCTGAAGTCTACAAGAGCATTAAGACTTCGTCACTCTAAAAATGATTTCTGATTTTTTTCTAGCTTGTTAAATAAATTTAATCGAGCACTAATTGTTTCGACAATTTTGAACATAATAATTTTTGGACAGCTTAAAAGTAACAAAAATTCTTTGCTTAAAAACTTGAACGGGATGTGAGGCTCACGAGTTCAGTTTGAAGTGAGTTGCCTACAATTTATTAAGTGTGTTGGGGAGAAGGGCCAGGGGGGCAAATGGAAGTACTTTTGAGCTGTACAAAAAGTCAGGTGTGATAAAAGAGTGGCATTGGGGCATGTGCAGATAGCGCAAAGCATAATTCAAAAGAGGCTCAAAGTCAGACAACATGATAAGCAACTGCAACTGAATCGACAGAGTGACAAACTGACAGTCGAGCAGCAGCACCTGAAGCCACTTTAAAGTTCAACACATTTGACACACTGAGCCGCCGCACAACAACAACAACAACTGACATAAAGCCGGCTTCTGAGCCGGGCCAAAAGCCGCCACTTGCCAATTTGTGAGTGGACTCCAACTCCGACAGCCAACATACAACAACCAACATCCAACAGGCTTTTGTATGCGGCCAATTGGCAGTTGGCAGCTGCTAGCTGCTTGGTTTGTCTCTTTTTCCACTTCCTCTATTCAATTAAAGGTTAGAAATAAAACACGACGCGATTTATACACATACATATTATACATAAATATACATATATATATAAATATATATATATGTTTATATTATTAAGGTGCGTCCTGTTGCGGCCGAAAAAGGCAGCGCCATAAAACGGGAAATGTTCATCCGACAAGTCGGCAAACAAACAGCCAAGCCGCAACCAACAACCGACAACCGACAATCGACAACCGTCGCTGGCAAAAGTCAAAGTAAAACTGTTTCAGCTTGCATGAATTTCTGGCTTCTCAGAAGCGTTGTTGTCGTCGCAATTGTTGTCTGTTATTGTGTCTATCGCTGCTAATTCTTTGTAGCAATCGCCAAAAACCCAAAAAAAAAAAACAACAACAAAAACACACACAAAACAAAACCTGAGAATTGTTTGTTATGCTTTTCAAATTTCGGAATATTCGTGGGAGCTGTCAATTTTGAAATGTTTTTCATTTACCTCTCAGCCAAACTAACTATGAAAGTGGGTGTTTTACTTACTGACTTACTTATAATATTTTTGATTTTTATTTATTACATTTGTTAATTTTAATGTTTTGCTTGTGGTTTTTATATATAAATATGTACATTCCACATTTAATTAAAAATTATATTTTCTTTATTTTTTTTTTTAAATAGATTTCAGTAATATTTCAGATTTCAGAAATAACTTTTTTATTAACTTGAAAATGTATTACTTGTATCGATATACTCCTGAGTATGAAATAACTTTTTTTATTAACTTGAAAATGTATCACTTGTATCCATATACTCCCAGATCGTTTTGCAGGGTAGTTTCAAGTCTAACACCTGGGCTTGCCAAGCTCTTTTTTTGATTTCCACGAAAAAAGGTATGTTGGGTATGCTAAATATTTGTTTGGCAACGGTGGCGAATGCGTAATATTAAAGAACTTAGTGATGACAAAGTAATTAGTCAATTCTTTGTTCATAAAACTAAGCTGATAAACTGAATAATTACTATATATTGTTATTGAATTAATCTATCTTGAAACACTTTCATCGCTGACTCTAGAACACTTTAAACCGATTTGTTTTACAATTTGCACGTAGATTGCGAAATGCAAATTGGCTGAGATTAATAATTGTCATATAAATAGTCATTAATCAAGCGTCTCTCAGTTTATAATTATAGTATTCAGCAGAGTATGTAGTATTGAACTAGTATTAAACTATTTACACATTTGTGAATAGCAGCTAATGAGATTCAGTGTTATTGAGATATCGACTTTTATTTCGCACAAAACATTTGCATGCAATTAGTTGTTGTTAAAAAATAAATTAACTTTTTTGGTGCTCCATTTTGAATACCAATTTAACGCTATTTTAGTATGTGTCAATTATAATGTGTCAATTAAAAAATAATCAAAGTATGATATGGAAATAATTGCACATTAAAAATCGTTCGAAAACAAAATTAAATTCAAATGTTCAAAATGTAAATCTTTCAACTGCAAATTGCAGTAACGTTTAAGTGTCTCTTTTTATTGCAACAAAATCGTGCTTTCTTATCATACGCAAATATCCACAAGCATGTAATAAGTGTGTCGGAAATTTAGCAAAAAAAAAACTAAAGGTATTTTTTTTATCTGTTGCAGCTGCACAAAATCACCTTACTCGCGGTTGCAATGTTCACAGTTTTTTTTTTTTTAACAATTGTATTAAATTAGCGAGACCAAGCGCGCTGGCAAAAGAGTCGGAAAAGCGTATTCGTTTATAGCCACGTTAACAATCGCGTTGAGCTGCTGTGGAACCGCTTTCCATGCGCTACGTTTTACCAATGAAACTGAAACCGGCAACGAGGCAACTGCAAAAGCCGCAAACCCACAAAATCACACAAAAAAAAACTTTTCGTCGTCGTCGTTGTCGGTTGTCATCGTTAGATTCGTGTGTGTGTGTGTGTGTGTGTATAAGTGTGTGTGTCAGTGTGTGTGTGAGGGTGTGTGGGTGTGTTGACGAGTCTATTTTTCACCCTTACAGCATATTTCCCATAACTCGCCCAGTTGCTGTATGCGGCTGTAAATGATGAACTCTGTTTGCTTATCATCGGGGTAATCCTTATCCCAGCGCGCACTGATAGTCAATACGTATATATATATATATATATATATATATATATATATATGTATATAATATATATGAATATGGAGATAATCATGTTGATTATGTTTTGTCTCGCTCACTGAGAGCCATGATTTCATCTCGAAACATGATCTCATCCCGTTCTGCACTTACTACTTGACATATGTGCATCCGTTCAACACACGCTGCAAGTGGGTAAATAGACAATTCAAAACGTTTATGTTGAAATAGACCACACAGAGATAAATGAAAAAATACATCAATTTTTTTAACTAGGCATAAAATCCCAAAAAATTAATTTGTTATAACAATAATATTAGCATAAATCATGCCGATTTTAACTGATAAACAGCACTTGTAGCAAGTCTTCTTTCGAGCTTAAGAAAATATAGACTTAAAATACTACTGACTCTGAAACAAAAGTTTTTCAGTACGAACTACATGATTTTTTTCTGTGAAAATTGGGCAAGGGTTGCTTATCTCTGAGGTTTTCATTATGTGGGCAAACATTCATAGATGAAATTACCCGCTGGTCGCGCTTGGATAAAGATTAAGATTAACCACTAACCTTATCATAAATGAAAAACCCCTTAGAAGACCCAATTAATGGAATTTCGAAATCAAAAAGAAAAACGTTTCGCCAATGTTTATCAGAAGTCACGTTTTGAAATGAAGATTGAATGAGCAAATCGAAATCTGTTCCAAGTGACTTCCAACTAATATTAGAGTATTGATCTAGTTGCCAAATCATGATCATATTTAGCTATTTAGTATTCAGAATTGGTTTAGTTTGGCATATTAAATCCAGGTATTTGATTATTTCTACATAGTTTATTGAGTCTCCGATCGAGATTAGAAGTACATGTGTAATACTAACTGGCTGTATAACAAAGACTCACCAACAAAAGCTCGCATCCAGTTGAGGATGGGATAGTACCATTTTGTCAACTTGATTTGAGCTTGTGTTAGTGTCCATTTTTTAGGATGTGAGCAGAGAGACTCCGAATATATATATATATATATATTATCTTTAGAGAGTCGAAGCTAATTTTTCTTTCGTTTCTTTCTTTTTGTATGTTATTATATATGAAATTCAGCTACGATGTTAACTAGCAGGTGCAGGCCGGACAGATGGGCTTGTCTCCCTCGATGGTGAATGTCTTCGTCGTAATTGGATTCTCGCAACGATTGCAGCAGAAACAATCCGAATGCCATTTGGCATTCATGGCGACGATGGCATTTTCGGTTATGGGCTTCTCGCACTTGGCGCAACGCACCGCGAACATGTCCTCGTAGTCCTGCTTGCAGTAGGCCTTGCCGTCTCGCTCAAAGAAAGCGCAATCCTTCAAGGGCTGCTTGCAGGCGCCATCACAAACGAAACAATTCTCATGCCAATTGGTGCCCATGGCGCGAATGGTCCTATCGAGAATTGGCTCCTTGCAGGCGGCACAGGTGCTCGTGTAGCGTTCCAAGAAGCATTCGCTGCACACAGGCTCCCCCTCCTGAATATTGAAAATATCATCCTTAATCTGCTTGTCGCAGTCACGGCAGAGAAAATGCTCCGGATGCCATCTCTTGCCAAGTGCGCAGACAACACGCTTTGTAATCAACTCCTTGCACTTGTGGCACTGATAGTGCTCCTGCTCTTCCACAGCCTTGTCGCTAGTCTTGGACTCCATTCTGTGTGTGTTAGCTAAATTGTACTAATGGCACTTACATTCAAAACAACAAAACTCACATTACACGTGACTAAACAATTGGTGTGTGTATTATTAGTTTATCGTAATTTTGATTTTTATTTTTTCAATACACAAACATATATTTTGGATTTCGGGAAATAAAAACGGAACAAATACGAGAACGTGTTAATTTTGTGCGACTCAAAAACGAAATGAATCGGATAGGCATATACGACCATAGAGCTGCTTTACAAATAATCAAAGGCTACTGAGACTGGCATAAATTTGTTCCACAATTGTATCACATTTGTTATGCAAACAAAGCTTGCTTGTTTTATTGAAATAAAGGTTCGGCATTTATTTAAAGTAATTGAAAGAGAGAATAGATGGATATCTGTCAATTGTTGTAAGTAAAGATTCTCAATAATCGCATAAGTTTCAAAACCTGAAACGCCACTACTAAAAATCGTTAAGCACACTTGAAAATAAACTTATTTTTTATACACACATTCTTACATTATACATCATTTTAAATACATATATAAATCAACTAATAACCTTTTGCATGTTTTTTTCTGTGACCGTGAGTCCTGACCTAATTGCATTTGTTGCAACTGACAGCCGAGGCTATCGATCCGATGACTACCCAACTGAATCAGCAGTGACTGCAGCTCATTCCGTTCCAGCATTGCCCAAATGCTCTCAATCAAAGCATTGCTTCGCCAAACTGAATGTCAATTTATAGAAAAAAGTGTTGCATAAAATGTTTTGCTTCGTTCAACATACTGCTTACAGAAATACCCAAAATCTAGCTTCCAGAATGTTAACAAGTCGTACGATTCTACGGCATTCTACGTAATCATTGTTTTTTTGTACTCTTTGTTTATATACATTTTTGAAATTGGTAATTTTCACAATGTAGCATCAAATAAAGGACCTGGAACTGTATCAAGGGTCGCAACCATGTTTTCGCTGGCAGGACTTAAGTCAAGTGTTGTAAAGCGCATTAACTCTTCCACCCATCTCCTCAAACTTGATGGTGCCGAACAAAGCAGTTCCATCACAGATGTAACCACCTAGAAGCATCCAGTGCTCACTTGATAGTCCGCCACTGATTTACTGATAGATTATTAAGTTTGGGCGCTGGAGCACTCAAAAGTAGTTGGTTTGCATCCGACAGACACAACAGATACACTCAAATTTCTTTTTAATAATTTATAACCACAAGTTTCCGAGAAAAAAACGAACCAAGCAACCAAAATTAGTCACACAAGGAAGCATTAATAATTTGGCCAGAAAGGAAATGAAAAGCAACCACAGTATTTTTGAAAACCAACCCCTCAAATGGTGGCATCTACCCAGATCTCTAAATGCTTACAGCTAAGTTTGTGCAATTAATACAAAATGCTTTTCATACTAAAAATATTTAATTAAAGCAAAATACTTGCCGCTTTCCGCCTGCACAGCAATTAACAAACGGCACACACACACGCAGAAGCGTGGTCCAGGAGAGTCCAAGTTGCAACACCCCCATCCTCCACTTGTTTCACCCCTTGTCAATTCAGCAGAGAATGTGCCACACATATTTTTTAACCCTGCAATCATAAGAAGTAGCTAGGAAGGCTATAATGAAATTATGAATATAGTTTTAACAGTCAGGGGCAGAAACCTCCGATCCAATTAGATATAGATAGATGTATTCCTGAGCAGATACCAAATGTATCATTAGGTAAATCCATCTAGCCGTATCCGTATCGTTTTTATTTTTTCACATTTTTTAAGAAACGATTACTTTTTAATGTGATTTGATATATATATGAATACCCCAATTTAATAATTAAATGAAAAAAATCTGATTTTATTCCCAATTCTTGTATAAATTCAAATATTTTTGAACGAGTATAGGGTAGCTGCTAGTCGTACACTATCATCTATAGTGTTATTATTATTATTGTTAGTTTGTTGTTGGCTTGATAGCTTGGACGCCACGTAGCCATTCAGGCTGGCATTGTTTTTGGGGCAGGGGCACTCATAACGCCATCGCGATGTGGGATTGCTCCACTGTACATGTCACCATTTCATTTGCTGCTGCTGCTGCTGCTGCAAGGAATTCTAAATTGTCCAAAGAGGATGAGGTGGAGTTGGGATGGAGATTGCCATTTGGACGGGTCGCTTAAGAGCTTGTTGCACAAGTTGAAAGGGAATTTGTGTCAGGCTCTTTGGCGACTTGTCTGCGTATGCAGAAGTGCGTGAGTGCGATTCGCAGGCGTTGAAGGGGAGCCAAAGGATACCAGTTGCATAATTATATACTCAAATTGTTTTATTGAAAAGCATTTCATTTAAACATGTGAGCAATGCACGCCATAATTGCTGCTTCTCTGTTTCTAATTGCATGCACACGTTTCTGGGACAAGTTCAAAGAATCCATTTGGGAACAAGTGTTTTATTATTTGAGAGTCTTTACCTCTCCTTACAGTTAAATGGCATAGAAATGTTGTATTTTTTGAGGTTAATGCTGCGTTCTGTTGGAGTTCATAAATCTAAACCAAGTGTGTGCTTAGAGATATTATTTATGAGAATGGGGCCAACTCTGGGGGCGTAGGGAAGGGCATAGGGATGCAGGTTATATCAGCTCTTACATAAAACGTGGTTTATGTTGCTATTGTATATCATCCATATTTTCTTCATTTAAAGTTGTTCGTATCTGCAAGGATATTTAATATTCGACATGCCGTTCTTCCAGCCTTTTCAACCTATTCCACAAACACAAAAATCCAGACAAAAAGTGAACCAATCTCATGTCAAAGGCCTTTGGTTTCAACTGCACTAAAACTAGAGCTGACTGCCAGAGTCAGTCGTCAATTAGTCGGTAAGTATTTACGGCCGCCAATTGGGGATTTATATTAATAATGCAATAAGGGTTAAGCGGTTGTCCTGGGACACAGCTCACTAGACACAGGATACACAGCGAGCACATTGAACTTTGCCAGCCCAATGTAATCGAATTGAGCCAGTAGAGAAGTTGGTCAAACAGCAGTTAACATTTAAATTGGAATCAGTGTCAGGAGCGAGAAAATTTAATTTCAATTAAAAAATTTACAAATAAATTAAAATAGTCCGAATATTTATATATATACACTACTTAGATTGATAATTAAGTAATTGCGTTTAGTAGCGACGCTTGTCCTTGTTACTGGGCTTCTTCGAGGAGATGAGAGTGCGACGTTTCAAACGCTTCAGTTTGGTCTTATCACGCTTCCGCAGCTTCTCCTGGGCCATCTCTACAATGGTGTCGCGCAACTGTAATCTGTAGCTCAAGAGATTGGAACGCTCAATGCCCAGGACATCGTTTTCATCGTGTGGTACTCGATTCTCTGCATCATCCTCATCGTCGGTTAGCATGGCCAATTGCCTTGCTGCCCAAGCAGCATCTCCACTTAGCTGTTGTTCTTGTTGTTGTTGACCCTGCTGCTGCTGCTCTCTTTCCTGTTGCTGCTTGAGCAGCTCCTCGGTTAGAAGCAGCTTGGATGTGGCCCATTTGATCACTTGATGTTGCTTAAGGCTTATTTGCTGGCGATATTGAAATATTTGTACGCTCAAATTTGTCTTGGGATACAAGTCCTCCTGCTCCGACTCGCTAGATTCTGTCGCTGGCAAGGGATTCACCACGGCCACTGGTTTCTCGCTGTCCAATTTGCTCTCAATTGAATTACCCATTTCGCGTCCTAATGCTCTAACGGCTCAATTCTCTATGACAGCTGCAAGCAATTTGCAACCGATATATATATGCAAGAAGGTAGAAAACTTTTTGGTAAATAGTCACAGGTAGGCATCGACCTACCTAAAAGGGGTTAGTTATTATCAGTTACCCACAATGTTGTGCACACCTGGGCTGGATTACCGCACACCTATATAAGCTCTAAGCAAGGATCTGAAAAAGCAACCATTAATTGTTACATCTTGGGTTTCTTATATCCTGCCTTACTCGCCTTTCTTACCTGCCAATAAGTTTTAATAAAGTTTTTGCTATCAGTCTGCTGCTTGCCCTTGGTATACCTGCTTATCGAATGAGTCCAAATTCAAAATATTATTTTTTTTTTCATAAATTGTACTCAAAATCACGATGCTTCCATGTAAACTGTCCCCTAGCCATACCTGGCTACGCCCATGTGCATGGGTTCTTTTACCAACACTGCTTTTACTTTATCACAAAATGCCGCAGAAAAAAACCAATTTTTGTGTTGGATTTCCCTCTTTGGATATTGTACAATGGCTAAAACAAAGTTAAATTTTATTAGAAATTATAACTAGTATCTGGTGATGTAATGTAAGATGTAATCAAAATTTGCATTCTGCGAATTTGTATAAACTTGCAAAAGTTGTAATAGAATTAAATACCAGCACAAGAGAGACTGCATATGAAAACAACTGATGTGAAAATCAAATAGAGTTCATCTACAACATTCAATAAAAAATTAATACAATGCACAGGCCGAAGAGCGTCTAAAAAATCCGCATATAACTAATATATTTAAGATAAATATCTTGTTGTTATTTCGAAATTTCACAGTTTGTTTGAGTTGGATAACTAGATGTTATTTTTTCAGTCTATAATAAAATAAATTTAAATATTATATATCGTTTTTCAGGTACTACCAATCGCTGTTTCCATAATTTATACCAAAAGGTATGTAAATTACAACAAAAAAATTTAATAAGAATTGGGTTTCTCTCGTCGACTGCCAAAGTTGATACAAGCGTTTGATGAACAGCAAAAATGTATCCTTTTCTCCAGCCATTTTGAAACCATTTGCGTGTACTTTCCAAAATTGAAGAACATTAAAAATGATCAAAAAAGGTTTTGCCCCTCCACATATTTGGGAAAACTTTAGTGAAATCCAATCAGTTGGTCAGGTACTACATACGATTTTGAGTACCTAGCTAAGCTGCAAGTTGAGTCACGTAAGCAAGTTGGCAGGCCAATTGACCGACTCCTTACCTGGCTGCTATGTATATAAGCTAGTTACCGCTGGCAAAGAGTCAGCATTCGCATCTGGAAATGGACAACGACAACAGCAACAAGAACAAGTCGCAGCTGTTGATGTTCCGCACCCCGTTGGACGCACAGAGTCAACTTTTCATCTTCAATTCACCAATCGATTATGCGGATCAGCAGCTGATTGTGTATCAATATCCTGGCATGCTGAACGGCGAAAGTGGCTATTGTGTTGTCTACAAACGGGATCATTACATCATCAATAATCCACCAAATTATCTGAGTCCCACCAAACGCAGTTTCCTCAACGAGTGCATACGACAATTGTATCTGATGAATGGCCTGGCCCACAAACTGCACTGGGCTCCAAGTGCAACGTTGAGCAATCGCCTGGAGCTGTGGCAACAGGTGGACACTTGCCTGCAGCCAGAACGAGTCTGTCCGAAAGATGCCAGTCTGCAGCGAGTGAAGCGACAACTGTTCCGTGAATCCCAACGACTGCGCAAAACTAAACCCCGTGTCCGTGGCCAACTATGGGGCACACAGGTGTTTAACTTTCGGCATATGCGTCAGAAGATTGGACGCCAGCACATACGTCGTGGGTATTTGGGAGTGGCCAGGAAAACGGCGATCGAACAACTAATTCGAGAAAATATCAGACGTGAAATAATCGAAACGCCATCGGTTTGCCAGAACGTCATCAGTGCTGCTGACGGCATCTTCAATGTGAATGCCAGTTTAATCAGTGAGATCTGCAGCTATCATCACAACGGGTCGCGTCATCAGCCGGCGGTGGAGAGTCGTCTCAGTGCTGCCGAGCTGAGGTTGCGGAATAACGAGGCATGTCGCCTGACGCAGCGTGCCAAGCGCCTGGAGGCCATGTTCATCCATGAGCAGGTGCGTCGCGCTGCCCAGAATCATCAGCTAATACTGGAGGAGTCGGTGCGTTCCATATTCTATGCCAAGGAGCTGTTTCGCCTAGTCGAGGATCACGAGGAATTTGTCTACACGGACAATCAAATTTTGGAGCGTGGATGTTGTTAGGTTTTCACTGTTTTATCTAGTCTACACACAATGCACATGTAAAAATATATAAATATTTTTAGACATTTATTCAATTTTTTTTTTGATTTGTAAGTAATTTAGTATAAAAATAAAAATGCATAACATGAAAATTATTTGTAACTGATATTTTCTCCTTGAGTTCGAAACAAAATAAGACGTGCCACATTTAGCACTAGGGTTGATTGGCCACTTGCTGCTCTATCAGTTTGGAATGCACATCCATAAGGCTCTGCAATGGGAGAAAAATATTTGTTTCAGATATTCTTAACAGCAGAAATACTTCATTTAATCAATTGCCTAATGTGATTCAGTGATAGTTATTCTTATCTTCTGGCTCTGCGACCTTATATGAACAAATATCTATATTATTTCAGCTTAACAATCTATATGCATAAAATAAGCGAAATGTTTAATTTATCAATATTTGTTCAGCTTATAACATATGTAAAATTTAAACATATGTGTATATCTAAGAATTCTTGAGTCATTAAGTTGAGATTTTCAACATATCTAAAAGTTCTTCCATAAAGATTTCTTGACTTAATGTTCTTTTTTGGTTCCCGTTTCTATTTTTTATATGCATATTCTTAACAAAATAAGTAAGAAATCAGATCTCTCGGATTTAATTTACATAAAATATTCTGTGTATATATACATATATGATAGACCTATATACACCACCGATATACATATGCATATTGAGGTATTCACATTTTATAATAATTATTCATATTGCTCATCATTTTACAGTCTTCTATTTATTTGGTTGAACTAACTGTAAATCTGTTTTAGGTTTGCTAACATATGTTTATCAACTTACACTTATAATCAATTCAGAAGAGAATTTGTTGCAAATGATAAGTGCTCAACTGAACCGCTGAATATTGCGATTACTGACGCCTATATTTAGTAAGTGGGACACCGCAAAGTCAGATTATATATACTATCAGTTAAAAAACAAACTCTCTTTGTCTCTCCCTTAATATAAATACGATTTTTGATTATTCTACATTACATTTGAGGTTTGTGTAATCTTCCTGGGAGTCGGCTGCATTTTTCGTATCTCTGAGTATGCCCTGTAATATTGTCAAAGTTGATGCCAATCAGGCTTTAGCAAGCTTTAACTTTACCCATAAATTTAAGCCGGTAAGTAAACAGCAGATAATGGGTTAGCATACAGAGTAGTTATAGCACATCCAGTTAAAAGCAGCACAAAATATTGTCCATATCAAGATAAATACAGATCATTTAAAATATCTCAGCTTTTCCCGAAGAAAACCAACACCTTAACTAGCTAAAGCTTTAAAACTGTTCCAAATCTAAATCAAAAACCAGAATTGAACTATAATTGCAGTTGCCTCGAGCATACCTTGAAATATTTAACCGTCTTGACGCGCAGCTCCAGCGTTGCATCCTCATCGCTGATCATCAGCGTGTTCGCATGCTGCTGGAATGCGCTGACAGTCCACATATGATTGACGCCCTCCTCAATGGCCTTGTACAAGGCGAAGGCCTTGTGGGCGCCCGTAATCAAGATCATCACCTCATGCGAGTCCATAACGGTGCCCACGCCCACAGTGAGCGCTTGCTTGGGCACCTTGCTCATATCATTCTCAAAGAAACGGGCATTCGCTTCGAGTGTGTCCTGGGCCAGGGACTTGACACGCGTTCGCGACACCAACGACGATCCAGGCTCATTGAATGCAATATGTCCATCGGGTCCAATGCCGCCAATGAAGAGTTCTACGCCACCGGCTTCCCTAATCTGTTGTTCGAACGCATTGCACTCGGCAACGAGATCGGGCGCATTACCATCCAAAATGTGAACATTCGCCGGATCGATGTCGATGTGCTTGAAGAAATTGTGCCACATAAAGTGGTGATAGCTCTCGGGATGATCACGAGGCAAACCTGGCAAGAAATGCATTTGTTATTTTAATCGTAGTGGGGAAAATAAACACTGAATACTTACCCACATACTCGTCCATGTTGAAGGTCCGCACATAGCGGAAGGAGACCTTGCCCTGCTTGTGAAACTCAATCAGCTCCTTGTACATGCCCAATGGTGTGCTACCCGTTGGCAGGCCCAGCACAAAGAATCTGACATATATATTGAAATATCTATATATTATGTTTTTCATATGCGTATACTAAATGGTCATTACTTATCGGGACCCGGTTTGAAGTCATTGATCCGCTTGGCTACATATTTGGCGGCCCATTTGCCAACTGAGTCACTTGATTCCAAGATTATAAGTCTCATTTTTCAAGAGCTGTGAATTGTTAAAAAATGCATTCCCGATAAGATTAGATTAGATATCAATTTTCTTGCATATTTAAACAAGAGTAGGTTTATCTCGCAATTGATACGCTGCCCATTGTTTTGGGCCTGCTTACTGTATACACTCCATATAGCGATTGAAATACTTTTTAAAAGTACATACGTTATTTTTAACGAATCTATTCAAACTAAATTTTCATAATTTATTCGAGCACAGATCGATAGATAAATAAAAATGCACATTTAAATTCTACTCAATAATCGATAGTTAATATTATCGAGAATAATTCTTGGCAATAATTCACCATTTGAAAACATTTTGCTCAAGCAAACAAACTGCTTCCAACAGCTTCGAGTGTGTGAGCGAGAGAACGACACATGAAGGACACTAGACGGTCGTCAAGTTACTCACCTGTAACAATGTCAACGAATTTTGTGTTGTAGTTTTCTTTCTTTTTTACAATGTTCAATAACAATAACAAAGGCAATCGAGGCTGGCTTACCGACAACACACCGTGCGGTTGGCGTTAAGCAACTTTGAGACTAACAGCAAGCTACGATTGCAGGTCCAATTTAGCTGTCAATTTATACAGAATATAACAGATATATACATATATGTGTGTATATAACGAGCCCGATTAGCTCTTGTTATGCGGCGCTCTGAGCGACAAAGAGAATAACTCAGTCGTTGTATTTATGTAGAAATAAGACCTTGAGATACTTTTTTGTCCAGTGTTATCGCAGCATTTGCAAGAAATGCATCTCTGCAAGTGGAAAGTAAGAATGCGGGAGCACAAAGAGAACTGTTTAACTTACAGCAGCAATAGTTGAATGAACTTGAACGCTGACGGCATATGCTTTTGAGTGGGATTCGAGTCCGCTGGCGTTGCCAGATAGCGGCAGCAAAGCCAAAGAGCTTGAGTGGATTTCCAGTCATATGCATATACATACAATCCAAAAATAACTCAAAATAGAGCGCAAGCAAGGAAAAGAGTGTATTGAATACCCTACTAAATGGCATATTAGTTTGCGAACTAAAATTGGCGTAAATTTTTATGAAACATTTTTATTTATTTAGCAGTTACATATATATGCTTAAGATTACAATTTAATTTGTAGGTTTTTCTTATTTTTTATTTGTTGAATAGTTTGTCGTGGCCACACCCACGCATAAAATGAACGCCGCAAAACTTTCTTGGGTTGAAGTTTAAACCGGTTAAGCGCCCAAAAAGATATATATATATATATTTATATATATATATATATATGTATATAGATATTAAAAGCAATCTAATGGGCGCCAAACCGAGGGAGAGTTTGCCTTCGAATTTTATTTGTTTTAAAAATATATATTTTTGCTGGCTTTCTTTTCTTTTCTTTTTCTTTTCTCACATTGCCTTTTTATGCGTGTTTTGTCTCTTCTTGTTCTTTATATGTTATATAGAAATTTGTATTTTTATTTGATCTGCGCGTAAAAAAAGATACTTATCTTCCTATTATGTAGTCTGATTTTTTGTTGATATAGTTTTTGTTTTTATTAGTTATTTAACATGAGCTCTTGTCGTAATTTTAATGCTGCTTACAAAACTATATGTATATTTATGTCTATTTTTTTATATATGGTTGAGGGGTGTTCTTTGCACAAAATGCATCGAAAATGCTGTAAAACTCAGCATTTGCAAAGATTTTGTAAAAAAAAATTGAGGAAGAGTTGAACATTTTTGTTTTCTTTTGTAAATTCTAAATGGTATACTCTATAGCCTGGAAGTAGTTGGGGATTGTTAACAAGTATACCATATAAAGTCTACAAAACTACTGCTTATGGATACGTAAAGTATAGTTGAAGTGGGGGAGTAGTTTTTGAATTCGAAACACGTAACGTAAATTGAAAATTGTCATTTTTTGTTGTTGTTATGGAGAAACACAAAACAGAAACTGCATTTTTAAACATGTGGAAGATTAATATTGAAGACATAAAGTTGTTCATGTAAACCTGCTGCTCTCTTGTTGCAGGGATATACAAAAAATGAATAAATTAATTGAACGTTTTTCTTATACGGGGTAAACCACAAAAATATATATACTTAGCTGTCTAACGGGGTCTGTTATTGTTGTTGTTGTTATATTAATTGTCTGTCTGTCTGTCTGGCTATTTATGTGTGTGGTGTGTGTTTAGTGTGTGTGTGATTGTGTGTAATTGTTTTTTCTGTTAATTCATGGCAGCTGTTACATAATCGCGCACTTCTCGCCGGCCTGCTGGGGATCGCCGTGCTGATGATACAGTTGCTCGTGGCCATCAACGGCGCTGACGCTGCGACGACGACTGAGACGTGATGAGGATGAGGACGACACATGGGTGGACACAATACGCTTGATGCGCTCCAAATTGGCAACTGCTTCGCCATCGCTATTCAACAGAGCCGTCTTCGTATTGTCGCCTGTGATCCATTTCTGTTGCTTCATCACAATATTGGATGGTGGCTCATGGCTGGCCCGTGAATCCGATGACCAAACTGTAACCGTAGCATTCGGTTCGATTTTAACCGAACGATGGAACTTGTATGTGGTGACCGGTCCACCATCGTTGACGGAACGCTGCAGTTGCCAGCCACCGATGGCGGTCTCATCGCTGCCCTTGTTGTACAGCTTGACGTATTTGCCCTCGGGATCGATCTCTTTGATTTCCACATTGCCCTTGGCACTGGCCGACACATAGAAATCGGAGACACTGCGATCCTCCGATTCATCGACAACGGCCCGTTTGCGTTTGAGTGCGCCAGACGGAGTGCGACGCGAGGGCGTGGCACGTGAGCTGCGCAAGGACTGACTGAACGACTGCACGGTGGCCGAATTGGCGGGCGTTATATTCAAGCGCGCCTCCTCACCCACCAACAACTTGTCGTAGGCAGCGATTTCCAGATCCAAAGAGACCTACACGGAATGGAAAAGGTTTTTAATTTTAGATGAGCTTGAAATTAAATCGTATTTTAAATTTATAACCAAACTTGGCAATCTTCATTTCAATTTAGATGTTATAGTATATAGTTATAGCTATTTCATCGCCCACCTTGATGTCCATTAGGTCCTGGTACTCCTGCAGCTGATGGGCCATTTCATCGCGCAAACGATGCAGCTCCTTCTCGAGCATAGCGATATCATTGCTGTGACGCTCACGCTCGTTGTCCAGCTGCTGTTCCAGCTCGCGGATGCGCACATTCAGCACAGCATTGGTCGACTCCAGATCGTTGATCTTGGCATTGAGGCCATCGATGCGTATGCGTGAATTGCGCAATTCCTCAATGGACTTGTGCGACGAGTTGTGAGTGCGCGACGCGGAATCCTGCAGCGAACGTATTTTGGCCTCGTAAAGGGCTTCGATGTCATCGCGATTGTTGCGCATCTGTTCCTCGTATTGGCTGCGCAACTCGTGCAGCGATTGCTGCAACTTTGCCTCGTACTCCGACGAAAGACGTCCATCGATTTCGCTGTATTCAGTTTGCCGAATGCGACGCGATTCGTTGATCTCCTGCACATGAACCTGATCCTTGAGCGAGAGCTCCTCACGCAAACTCTGTATGCTATTCTCCAGATCCACACGCGCCAGTGTCTCCTGTTCGAGATTCTTACGCGAATCCTCGAGCTGTTTGCGCAAACGATCCAAATCCTTAAGGGCCTCATTCAAATCATCATTGGCTTTCTTGCGATCAGAATTGGCCTGCGTATATTTGTTGCTCAGCTCATTTGCACGTGACTCATAGATTCGGGCATTGGCTATAGAGTGGCAGGAAATTAAAATTGATTAAAGACTGATTAAGCAAAGTAAATTCAGAGTCACACTCACACTCTGCTGCACTGCATTCCTGGGTCTTTTTATCGAGACGCGCCGTCAGCTCCTCATTCTCCTCCCACAGGCGTTTCGTGTCGATCTCGAGTCGGGCACGTTCCCGTGCCAACTCATCGAGCATGCGACGTGCATCGAGCAATTCATTCTCATAGATATTCTTGATGTTGGTCGTCTCTCTAGTCACAGTGTCACGGGTCGTTTGCACCTCGATGCTGAGACGTGAGTTCTCCGTCTCCAGATTGCGTACACGATCGATATAGCAGGCCAGACGATCGTTCAGATTCTGCAGCTCCACCTTCTCCACGAGACGCGAATGACGTGTGGGGCTCAGTGGACTATTAGCTTGCTGCTGCTGCGACTGCGACTGCGACGACGATTGTGACTGCGACGGTTGGGGTCCAGTTGGCGGTAGCGGGGTGGAGGTGCCGCCGGGCTGCGGCGTCGCGGTGCCAGCTCGTCGAGATTTAGATGACATTTTTTCACTGCTGCAAAAAACGCATAAAAAGTGATTAAAAATCTATATGAAATAGATAATAACGTAATCGACTCGTAAATATCCTGCACACAGAATGCAAAGCTGCTGCTTTCTTTAACTTCCGGGTTTTTAGGTTAAATGCATATATCCCATATCTTTACAAATACAGGGTATAGACACATATAATACATAAACACACTTTTAACTGACCTTATTAAAACGCTGTGTTTGCTCTTAGCTCGAGTTTATTTTTTGCGCGCAATCTTTCGCTTTTCGGGCCTGATAAAATTCCAAACAGAAGCAAGAAAAAAATAAGCATCTAAACGAAGAAATAATAATAAAACTGCTCAAAATGCGAGCAGAGAAAGAGAGAGAGAGCGCGCGCAACTGAAAGCGAAACGAGTTTGTCTCGTCTGCTGCTGTCTCTCTCTCTCTCTCTCTCACCGCCTAACATGTTACCCCAGTTGATTTTTTTCACTCAAGCCGACTGTACTAAAGCGAACGAATGAAAAATAAAATTTAAAAAAAAACAATTGAGTTACTTTTGCGGCGTTTTGTTTATAGGCGTAGGGTAAAGATAAGCGGGTGCGGCATTGAAATGCTTGTTAAATATATGAAATACACACGCGCCCATTTGTTGTGAAAATGCATTCGGCTACTTGGCTGATATGCAACGCCTCAATTTACACAATATGGCGTTTTTTATTCAGAATTTGGTTTTTGACAGCCGCATTTTGTTGCAGCTGCAGGGGGGCAGCAAGCGCAATGCAAAAATTCGAGAGGGAAACTCTTTTGCATTTATATCACTAGCCTGCTCACAATAAACTATTTTAAAACGGTTTGGGGTATTTACAAACTTACGTGGTTAATTGTATTTTAATCGAATGCTGCGCCAGTTTTTGTGCAACAAATTTTTTTACCGGAAGAAAACGCGGCCGACGTATAGTTCTATTGGGTAGACTGACGCTCACAGTATCGATATTTTTGCGTGACAATAGCAAATATCGATCATTCCTGAATGCAACCCTGCACGAAGCTAGTAAATTGGTATTTATTTATTTACTTAAACAATATTTATCGTATTGCATAGTGCTATGTGAAATCTATGCTTTATAAATATAGATTTTTAATCATTTCCCTTTTTGTTGGCTGAATTTGTATATCGAATAGATACTGCGTTTATCGAAGAGCCGCCTCATTTTTGATAGTAGGAACTATACTAGCACTATCGACGTCACGTTCAGAGTCAGTCTTGTTTTTTCAAACTAGCTAAAGAATAATAATAATTATTATTAATAGCGAAAAAATAACGTGTAAACAGTAAGTGCAACTGTAAAACAAGCAAATAAGCATTTGATAGCGGGTATTAAATATAGTTTCGCAATATCTTGTAAAACATTTGCTGAAATGATTCAATGTACTGAAAAAACAAGATGGCGGCGAGCATACGCCGGTTTGGCAAACAGAAAACGCGGCATTTACAACACACATATACAGACACATTGTAAATTACAAGAGCCATTTTTATTTCGCCCCCAGAATTTTGCAAACAGCCTTCCTAACGTAGATACGCACAAAGAGGAGTAAAGCAACCAAAAAAAAGATGGCTGATAATGACGATCTTCTCGATTACGAGGATGAGGAGCAGAACGAGACCACTGCCGTTGAGAGCCAGGAGGCGCCAAAAAAGGACGTGAAGGGCACCTATGTTTCCATTCACAGTTCGGGCTTCCGTGACTTTTTGCTAAAACCAGAAATATTGCGTGCAATCGTTGACTGCGGCTTCGAGCATCCATCTGAAGGTATGTAGAAATTAGTGTGATCGACTCTGAGCTATGACAAAACTGTAGTGAGAATGGGTTGCTAATTTGAGTAGAGAAAAGGACGTACAGTTGTGCATGCATGTAGTAGTTATTTATTATTTACGCTCATCTGGCAACACTTGCAGTTCAGCACGAATGCATCCCGCAGGCTGTGCTCGGCATGGATATTCTCTGCCAGGCCAAATCCGGCATGGGCAAGACGGCTGTCTTTGTGCTCGCCACGCTGCAGCAATTGGAGCCGGCCGATAATAACACCTGCCACGTTCTGGTCATGTGCCACACCCGTGAGCTGGCATTCCAAATCAGCAAGGAGTACGAACGTTTCTCCAAATATATGCCCACAGTTAAGGTATGTATAGATAGCAATAATGGAGAAATGTATTTTATTAATTGCTGCTTATTGCTCTAGGTGGCTGTATTCTTTGGAGGTCTGGCAATTCAAAAGGATGAAGAGACGCTTAAGAATGGCACACCGCATATTGTTGTTGGCACACCGGGACGCATTTTGGCATTGATACGCAACAAGAAGTTGAATCTGAAGCACTTGAAGCACTTTGTTCTCGATGAGTGCGACAAGATGTTGGAGCAGCTGGGTAAGTTTTCATATTTAAACTATTATCCTTATACGTTGCTAATAATATATTTTTATTTTTGTTAGATATGCGTCGCGATGTGCAGGAAATATTCCGTAGCACACCACACGGCAAACAAGTTATGATGTTTTCCGCCACTTTGAGCAAAGAGATTCGTCCCGTTTGCAAAAAGTTTATGCAAGATGTAAATATCTCCGTCGCACTTCTACTACTACTATTACGACCACTAGCTATAATAATTAAATACGAAAACGCGCACGCCATACAAAAAATCAACCTAAACAACACCACCAACAAATCACAATTGTTACATTTTTTGCCTTTTACCTGAAAACGAAAAAACCAGTCGAGAACACACATTGTTTTTGTAACTGATTTAAACGCGTTAACAGTAAACGATAACGACAATTGACCATTCCCCAAATGGTTAAATATCTATAACTATATAACTGCCATAAACCATTTTCTAAATGGTTAAACGTGTAAAAGCAAATCGAAGCAGGCGCTGCAAGCGCATAACAAATATCTCAAATCCTTGTCCATAACTATTGAAAACCATTTTCTAAATGGTTAAGCGCGACAAACTGCAAACGAAAACTCGCTCATTGCGTATAAAATGACTCAAAACTCTTGCCATAAATGCCAAAAGACCATTTTCTAAATGGTTAAACGCGTAAACTGTAAAACGCAAAAAAAAAAGCAACTACAAAATAACAACAGAATACAAAATGTAAATGCAATCAACAAAAATGAATAACAAGTGAACGAACAGCAGTCACACACAAAACGAACGATACTGAATACCGATTCTGATACTGATGCGTCCCCGCAACGTCTGATGTCCGCATGGAGCGCTTGCTACTTGCAACACATTCGAGATGCGCAGCACAACAACAACAACAATAAAATACCGAGTAGTTGATGATGGTTATTTAGCGTGGCCGTATGTAGAATATTTTGTAGGCGTACCTATTTCATAAGTTCCAATTTGCCGATTTCTGTCAATCAATCTTAATTGTTTGTTTGTTTTTTTCCTTTAAAAATGTTGCACCATAAACCACATTTCCAATATTTCAATATAGCCCATGGAAGTGTATGTCGATGATGAGGCCAAACTGACGTTGCACGGCCTCCAGCAGCACTATGTCAATCTGAAGGAGAACGAGAAGAACAAGAAGCTCTTCGAACTGCTCGATGTGCTAGAGTTCAATCAAGTAATATCTTGAAATCGAATCCCAATGTTTTTTTTATTCACCTTTAATTTGTGTTGTATTTAATAAGGTCGTCATCTTTGTCAAATCTGTGCAACGTTGCACCGCGTTGGCCCAGCTGCTGACAGAGCAAAATTTCCCGGCCATTGGCATTCATCGTGGCATGAATCAAGATGATCGTTTGAATCGCTATCAGCAATTCAAAGATTTCCAGAAACGTATTTTGGTGGCCACAAATCTGTTTGGCCGTGGCATGGATATTGAGCGTGTGAACATTGTGTTCAACTATGACATGCCCGAAGATTCGGACACCTATCTGCATCGGGTGGCGCGTGCCGGCCGCTTTGGTACCAAGGGTCTGGCCATCACCTTCGTGTCCGATGAGAACGATGCCAAGATACTTAACGAAGTACAGGATCGTTTCGATGTCAACATTAGCGAGCTGCCCGAGGAAATTGATCTGTCCACATATAGTAAGTTAGCCACTGTTGCTTAATAATTTGATTATATAGTAATATTTGATCTTTTTGCAGTTGAGGGACGCTAGTCATCTATATGGATAAGACAGCAATGCTACCAATTATATGAATGAATGATACCATTTTTTATAAACTTTACTTTATATCTAATAAAATCCAATCCAAACAATGTGTTGACGTACAAACGCTAGTTATTTATATATCTGTCTCAATAATTTTGAATATATGCCTAGTACTAGAAAAGTACAACTTTTGAAGTGTTTTATTTTCATATATAATAAGAAATAATTGCGTATGGAATTGTTAATTTGACGTATTTTTGGCGTCCGTTTTTTTGGTGGACATGCGCAAAACGTGTTGAGTTTCCGGCAGTGTAGGGTTACCAAAGGGGCTGGTCCTTTGTTATGGGAGGGCGTTGGGGGTGTTAGTTGGGGTAGTTGTACAAATAGCGAAAAGCAGAAGAAGCACAAACGACAATAGGCCAAAACAATGTGAATAGAGTCATTCAAGTTAACAAAAAAAA
Organism: Drosophila ochracea; assembly: GCA_035044125.1. Lineage (NCBI taxonomy): Eukaryota > Metazoa > Arthropoda > Insecta > Diptera > Drosophilidae > Drosophila > Drosophila ochracea. Next base: position 6,069,336 of record JAWNML010000059.1, on the reverse strand, counting down.
AAAACAAACAAAAATGCTGCTCAAAAAATATATGAAAACGCGTCGCAAGGTGAAGATTTTATTGCTGGTGACAATTGTCGCTCTAATTGTGATCACCTGCATAATTTTACTCGGCTCCTCGGGCCAGAATGGAGCGACAGTTGAACGTTTGCTGGACGAACGATTCATACAACGCGCCTATCAGCCACAATCCGAGCAGCAGCAGCAGCCAAAGGAGCAGGCGATGGTGTTGCAATCACATCGGGAACATGGCGTCATTGTGCCCGAGAAATATGATGAGCAAAAGATCAAATCGCGCATCATTCAGAACCGACTGCAGCAGGTGAAACAACAGCAGCAGCAGCACGAGAATGCAGCGGAACAGATGCGTACCACAATGGAGGCAGTGGCGACGGCTGTGCACATCTTTTATACGGCACCGGTGCCGTGGTACAAGTCCAAGAAGCCCCCGCAGCCACAGCCGGAGCATCCCAATGATGTGGCACTGCCGCTAACAACGCCAAAACCCGTGAAGGTACTCAATACGGCCTTCTATCCGGCGCTGGGTCTGTACAAGCCCAGTGCCAAGCTGTTGGGTCAGCATTTCGAGAATATTCGCAGCTGTGGCATTGGTGTACTCATCCTCAACTTTGTGCGGCCCTCGGATCCGGCGCTGTTGCATCAAATCATTGAGCTGGCACCGCAACACAATCTGAGCGTTACCTTCGAACTGAGCGTCGCAGGCAACCGATCCGTGGAATTTGTGCGTCAACAGCTCCAGGATATTGCCGCGTACATCGAACTGCCGGGCTTTTATCGGGTGTGGAGTCAATCTCGTGGAGCCCTGTTGCCGGTGCTCTATGTCAGCAATGCGTACAAGCTGAGCGAGAGTCTGGGCCGTCAGCTGTGCCGGCCACCAGAAGCACCAGCAGAAGAGCTGCCGGAGAAGCGAATTGGACATGGAGATCTGGGCAGTTTGCGGCGTGTGCTGGATGCATTCTACATTGGGCACATCAGGTGAGGGTTGTAAGGAGTAATGTTGTTATGGGTTAGATATGAGGCAACTTTTCTTTCTGGCAATTTATAACTGCATCTGTGGAGACTTTAAAGAGTCTTAATTGTATTTTTGAATGCCGTTAGGAGAGAGAATTATGTTTTTACTGACCTTCTTTAAATGGCTTTTAATTGCCGTCTACAGTTTAATACAAAATCAGACTTAGACTTTTACTCAGCTCAATTCATTCATTCGCATTTTCAATTCTTTATTTCGACAGACTCAAGAGCCATGCGGATGTTTTGCGTCGGTTGTGTTTTGATGGCTTCTACAGCAAATTGCCGAGCAATGGTGCCGTCTTTGCCAGCACCTGGAAGAATTGGTCATATCTCAAGTCCTATGCACTGTCCTATAAAATGCTGTTTGTGCCCACAGTGGGTCCCGGCTTTGCGGAGCGTAATAAATTTCCACGGCACGGCGATATACAACGACACAGAAGCAATGGGCGCGTAAGTAGAAGATAACATGTATGTGTATTTAATATACACAATAAATAAATGGTTAATCTTATTTTTAGTACTATGGCGTGGCGTGGCGCACGGCCATTCTCAATCATGTGGGCTTTATAAATATTGCCAGCTACAACAATTGGCCCGATGGCAGTCAAATCGAGGAGGTTGCGCCACGTGCCGGTTTCCTTGATTACAATCCCGGCTCGAGGACCAAATATCTGGATCTAACGGCACATTGGGTGGGCAATTTTTTGAAGACTCGCCAGGAGGCGGCGGGTGCTGCTGCCCAGAACTGTTATGAGCTGCTCAACAATACGATTTGTTGAAGCTGCAATATGCAATCCGTGATCTTTGAAGGACTCATATCGGGAAAAATCAATTTGTTGCCTTACCCATGTGGAGCAGTCCGTCAGTCGCCCAAAAGCCATTCCATTTTGATGACTGTATTGATGTGGAGCAAAAGCGATGTGGATGCGAGTGCGTTTACTTTAAAAAAGCAATCAATTGCAATTTGCCACGAAATTACTTTCATAATGTTAATAAGTCTTCTACAACTTAATATCTGCCTATATACTAGCAACCAGAACAATTATCTATGTATCTGCCAAACAAAAATAGAAGAGAAAAAAACTATGTAAAGTGCAAGCAATATTTAACTAGGTAAAAATAATTAACCAAAACGAAGTCAGAACAAATGTTTTACATACTTTTTTTTTGCATTCGATTAGTGTTAAATGTAGTAAGATGAACCACAATATCATAATGCCATTCCATATTATATACATATACACAAATATATATACATATATATATATATATACATATATAGAAAGAGAGAGAAAATGTAGCATCAATTAATGAATTGTTAAAAATGCTATTATTAACACTTGTTAAACAAAAGGTACTTAACAAATTTTATCTTTATTACAAGTACACCTAAATAAATCAATATACATAAATACATTACTTTATCTAAGCTTTAATAGATTAACTAGTGCAAAACTAAACATGAAATATATATATAAACATTCCATATTTATAAAACACAATCAAAAAGCACAAAAAAACTGATGAGTTTCCTTCGCCAAACTGTAAATTTAAAAGGGCTTCCGGACACGCGCCCTACTGACAGGAATGAGTTTTTTATATATGTATGTATGTGTCCTATTTGACAGTAATGATTTTTTTTGTGTACATCCTGAATGACAGTAATGAGTTTTTTATGTTCGACAATTTTAAACGGAACTATCAAATTTCATAATGTTGCTTTTTTTATGTTTTGTTTTTGACAAATGACAGCCGCTTTCGAAACTGACTTATTTACAGCAATTTGTTGTTCGTAATTTCGACTCTGGACTAATTATGTTCAATAAGAGATCGACCAATAACTGTGTGCAGGAGCAAAAGGCAAAGCAACCGGCGCCCAGAGGTTGTTGCTGCAAGCGTTCGCAATGCATCAAAAACTACTGCGATTGCTATCAATCCATGGCCGTCTGTTCCATTCACTGCAAGTGCATTGGTAAGTCCGGCGTACATCATTACCCGTAGCTACAAATCGCCAGTCTGCAGGTTGTCGCAACACGGAGCAGCGCATGGCGGTTACCACGCCGCCGTTAAAAACAGCGATTGCCGCCAAAAGGGAACGCGCCGCTGCGCTCAGTGCCAAAGCAGCAGCTGCCGCTGCCAAGTCTGGCATTAATATCCATTTGCGTCCGGCACCCGGTTCCGCAGCATTTGAGGGCCAACAATTTGGAGCGTCGGCAATGCCGTCATCAGCAGCAACGTCACCGATTCTACAGGTTATCGATATGGATGTGGGTAACATAATCACATTGCCGCCACCAAACACTATTGAACTGCCCAAGAAGCCGCAGGCAGCGTTGTTGTTGCCCAGCCCCAAGTCGATGCCGGCCAAAGAGATCAATCTTATTAAGCCACCAATCACTGTGGCCCTGCTGGAGCGCATCTTGCTGCAGGCCACCGAAGCCAAAGAGCTGGGCATGAATCCCGTGCAACAGGGCAAATTAGTATTGAAGGAGTTTGCGCGTGGCTTACGGGAGATAAGTGATATCTATTCTGTTGATTCAGAACAATAATCCATTTACAATTAAAAATATAGTCTCATTGATATAAACAGTGTTTAGTTTTAACTTATGTGAATTCAAATACTAAATAGGCTTAATTTTTGTTTGTCTTATGGAAATTATCAGTCAATACAAAAAGTAAAGAACGTAATGCTCTTTACCTTATAAGTGCAGTGGTCACTGCTTCGGTCTGATGTATAATTTTAATCTAAGAAAAAAAAGCTTATGTAGATTTTACAATTTGACTATGTCCAAGAATATATTATAGAATACTTTTTGCGTTAAAGTCTTTTTTGTACCGAAGACGATTTTAATTAATCCTAGCCCGCTAGAAGTCATGCGGTTGAAAGATTAACTCAGTGGCCAACACATCGTAGTTACTTCTGCGCTGCCCGTTGCTTGACGTTGTGGCTGTTGTTTTGTGGCGCTCCAGCGGCAATTCATTATCAGTATCCGTATTGCTCTCCATGGATTCAATGCCCGTATCGTTCTCTCCGTTGGGTCGTCGTCGTTTCCCCTTTGTCTTGGATTGTTTATATTTTTGCCAGAACTCCGCCGGCTGCGCAAAGTCTGTGTAGTTGGGAAAGCGCATAGTCATAGCACGGCAAAATTGATTGAACTCCTGTTTCATTTCCGAACTCATCACATTACGCAGATTCCTATGGGTTTCCTCAACATAGCGCAAACAGCGCTCCAGTTGCTTCAGCTGTAGTTGTAGACAACCAAATTATTAAAACGTGTAAGGACAAAATGTTGGACATAGTCATACCGGTTCCTCAGCCGTTTCACGTCGACGAGCGCCACGCCCGCGACCTCTGCCTGTTGCATTAGATGTAGCAGCTAGTTGTTGATCGGCCGGCACAGCTGGCGCCAGCTCCTCCACGATCGATTCTTCCTCATTTTCGTCATCGGCTTGGTCGCCACTCTGCTGACGTTTGCTCTTCGTGCAAAAGCAGATGCGACGCATTATGAAGAGTATATCCATAACAACATCCAGAGCACCATTTGATGTAATAAATTCCGTATCCTTTGTTTTCTCTGTAAAATATGTAAATTATATGGTAACAGAGTATCTACTAGCCCGGCTCAACTTACCAGCCAGCAACTTGAGCTGACCAAAATACATCAGCAGCGTGTGATCATCCAGCGCGGCAATAATATGATTATATAGCAAACGTCTATTTTTGCGTTTCTCTCGACCCTGCAGCGGCGACTTGAATATCGCAGAACCCTTGATAAACGCCTGGCCATTAAAGTTGAATGGATTCTCCTTGAGACAATGATGAAATAAGGACTTGTCATACAGCTTCTTATAGCGTATGAAGAATGCATCTGCCTCACGTGCCACCTCCGTACTGTCGTCCAGTAGTCCGCAGAGGAGTGCGATTAAGATCGGACCCTTTAGCTTTATGTTTCCAGCCAGGATGACATCCTTGACACAGCGATAGGCGCGAACGCGAGTTGTGGGATATTTCGAGAACAGTTTGCTGAGAATGCATTTCATATTGTTTTCCAAAATGGTGGGATATTTCTTGCCGAGATCATTGAGACCGATCAGTGTGTTATTTATGAGTTGCGGTCTATCGTTTGTCCTCAATATTTGGCCATACAACTTGGCGATTCGATTGGCCAGCTTATGATCTCGCAGCGATAGACGACCCGCAGTTACAATCATCCAGTTCACGATGCGCTCATTATCCGTATCGAAATTGGACTCGTCCATTTCATTACACTTCTGTATGTAGTCGACACAATATTCAACTATTTTGGGATCCACATGGATCGGCAGCATGACTATCAATTCTGTATATGTTGTTAGCAGCGATGTCAGTCGTATGTGATCCTCCTGGATATGATCTACGCACGAATATAGGGCTTCGGTGACCTGCTGCAGGAGTTGACGTTTCCAACTGACCGCATTGCTGCTGTTTCGCGGTGCTTGACTCTGAGACAACTTGTCAATTTGACCCAGAAGCAGCAATGCTGGTGAGATGAGTGCTAACCAAATGCTGCCCGTGCTTAGCGCAGATATCAGATGACTAAAGAGCTGATTGAGCGATGATTTGGAGAAGTTTGAAAGACAGTAACTAATCAGCTGAAGCGCTAACACTTGGTTTGACTTCATGTTAAACGACGAGAGGCCATTGAATGTTGAAATGATGGCATCCAAGTTGTTCGTTATGCGACTTGATATGAGAAGAAGCAATGTCCACGCCTCCGTTGCCATCGGTGTGCACAAATGCGATATTATCGTATTCACCAGACGTGAACTAGAAAAATAGATACAATTTAAGTTGTTTTTATTGAATTGCAAAAAAAACTCACTTTACTAAATTCTCGGTCTGCAGCAGCAGGCTCAGTCTTTGCTGCAAATAATCGCGCGGCTGCGAACCCAACAGCGTGGTCAAAATACGCCAAGGCAGCAAATCTTTTGGTTCATTGGTAAACTCCAATGGTTTAATGGCCAATAAAACATTTCGATTGAAACTCTGTGGGGTAAAAAGTGTGTTTAGAGATTAACTTAAAAGCATAAGAGCAAAATAAATTAACACTTACATGCAGTGCAATTCTCTGAAGAGCCGTATCCTCATCGTTTAGCATACAGGGCCAGATGCGACAGTAGACATCAATGAGTATGGTGCAATTGTAATATTTGTGCAAGAGAGTGTCGATCGATTCAATTGCTGACTTGCGAACCGAAGACAGAACATCGACGGCAAGTAGAGAAGCCTCCCGCTCAAAGTCTGTGTCGTAGATAATGCGGTGATTGATGAGCACCAGACGCTCCAGCAGAGCGATGCCCGAGCAGCGTGCCAGGCCATTGCTGGAGCTGAGGAAGCGATCGTAAATCACTTGCGGCATTTTCAGCACCAACGGTTCGAGTTCCTCGTGACCCTCGAAGCTAAAGGCGTATTTCAGGATGCCCTGTTTTTCTTCCTCAAGCTCCAGTTGTCGGCCATTTGGAGCAGTTTCTGTCGCCATATCTTGGTCAGTGAATTGGACGAAACTGATGATCTCGTTGAGTATACGGCTTGTTATTGGTGAACCCTGTTTAATGGCCGAAATCAGCACCTGGCTAGCCTTGCGGCGTACGGTAAAAGTCCGATCATCAAGGCAGAGGATTGTCTCTCGGATGAGGTCAACTTCTCGCTGCTTTGTGGACACATCGTGTTGAAAGATTCTCCAATTCACCTGTGTTTCACGTTGCAAAATGCAATCGATAAGCTCTAGAGATCTCAACTGGATGCCTACAGCATCTTCCGCTTTGACTGATTCAACTAGCAAATCCGTGCAGGATTTATTGCATTTAGCAAAGAGCGCTGCATCATATTTGGCAGCATATCCAATGGCAATTTTCTCATCCACCGTTTTCCACTGCAAAAATTAAAATTTTATTTAAGTTTATTAGTTTTAATAGGTAATTCATTTGACTAACCTCCTTAATGGGATTCGTAATGATGCACTCAATGTAACGCTCCAACACGCTCGCCATTATATCTGGATACTTCTCCAAGAGCTTAATGAACCAATCGGAAATGTGCTCCCCACTTTTGGGCCCCACTCCCTTTGTATTTTCCGGACAGATGTGCATGCACAGAGTTTGGTTCATAAATAGAGTCAAGGTTTCATGTACATCGCCATTTTGCTCGTTGGCAATCTCATGGAACAACTCAAAGCATTTGTTATGAATTTGTTGAGCATCTGTAAATATGTTTGATTTGCAAATTCAAATTCATTAACTGCTAAAACTAGTCGATAACAAAGCGTGTTATCGCACAGAAGGCATAGATAGACGATAGGAGGTATGCAACTGACAGTGACTCGATAACATATGCGCTGTTATATGTCCACCCTAGTAGGGCAATTACGAACGATAACAACTAATAAAACTTGTGAAATTGAAACAGAAATTCTTAGGTATATTTTGCAGCACAAATGTTGATATTATTGTGCAAAAACTCTGGCGCTGCGGCGGCCACACAAGTGCGCAGCATTGCCACACGTTTGCTGGCCACAACAGCAGCAGCAGCGGCAGACAAAACAACAATGACAACAACAAAATCTTCACCGGCCGCGGAGCACTTTGATATAATTATTGGAGGCGGTGGCTTAGTGGGCACAACGTTGGCCGCTGCACTGGCCAAGAATGCAACACTGGCGGACAAGAAGGTGCTACTGCTGGAGGGTGCTGGACCATTTAAGGGTTTCGATGTGAATGCACCCTATCAGAATCGTGTTTCGGCCATCAATCGCAACTCTATCGAGCTCTTCAAATCGATCGATGCCTGGCAGCACATTGAGGCGGCACGCTGTAAGCCCGTGAAGCAGATGCAGGTGTGGGAATCGAACAGCGATGCACTTATCCAATTCCAGCACGATAACTTTGCCAGCGATGTGGCGTGCATCATTGAGAACGATCTAATACTGGATGCGGTCTATGCACGCGTTCGCGACTCGGCGCCCAATGTGAAGGTGTTGAATCAGGCACGTATTGAGTGCGTGGGTCTGCCGGGTGCGACGGGTGCACCTCATTCGCAGGTGAAGCTACAGGATGGACGCAGCTACACCTGCGAGCTGCTCATCGGAGCCGATGGCGCCAACTCTGTGGTGCGGAAAGAAATGGGCGTCGATGTTTTCTCGCTGAACTACGAGCGCATGGGATTGGTGGCCACCTTAGATCTGAACACGGAGGGAGATAGTGATAATTCGGTGGCGTGGCAACGTTTCTTGCCAAGTGGTCCGATTGCCCTGTTGCCGCTCAGCGACAAGCAGAGCTCGTTGGTGTGGAGCACCACAGTGCCGCATGCTAAGCAACTGTTGTCCATGGAGCCGGCACAGTTTGTGGATGCCTTAAACGAGGCCTTTTGCCGACAATATCCTCGTATGGATGTCGTGGACAAGGCACTGCAGGCGCTGAATGCATTCTTTGGCAACAGTGGCGCACAGCATCAGCGTCAGTATCCGCCACGAGTGTGCGGTGTACAGGAACGTTCACGTGCCACCTTCCCGTTGAGCTTCCTGCATGCCTCGTCGTATGTGTGCAATGGCGCTGCTTTGGTTGGAGATGCCGCTCATCGTGTCCATCCGTTGGCCGGACAAGGTGTCAATTTGGGATTTGGTGATGTGCGCATTCTGGTGGACACTTTGGCTTCCGGCGCCTATGCTGGGTTCAAGCTCGGCGACACACAGCATCTCTTGAAATATGAAAGAAAATGTTTGGCCAAAAATGTGCCAATAATGGTGGGTGTTCATGGCCTGCACACGTTGTATTCTACGGAATTTAGACCGGTTGTGCTGATGCGCAGTTTTGGCCTGCAGCTCACCCAGAATTTGCCGCCCATCAAGAACTTGTTCATGAAGAGCGCCATGGGCTAAGCTTCCTTCTGAACCTTCTACGGAGCGTATTATGTTTAAGTGTTTACAGTTTTATAGTTGTCGCTAACAAATAAAATGCAAAGGTGAAAGGCAATTCAAATAAGACTTGGGATTTACGGGCTGTTACTTTCTGAGTTAGAAGTAAGCTGTGTATATATAAATAAATAAAAAAAAAAGATTTTTTTTCATTCTCGCATTTTTTATGTCCTCTTCCACTTCTAAAAATGTATAAGTTCCTTGAAGTTGCAAGTTGTGCAACTGCTTATATTAACTATAAAAATATTCTGTGAAATCTATTGGATTTCAAATTGATTAAGAAACAACTTGAATTATTTAAACAGAAACACCAATCGACTTTTTTACATAAAGTGTTATTTATTATAATAAATACACATATGAATTATGTTGTCCGATTTTTCATTATTATTTAGTAATTGGTAGTTGTTGATATTTACTATGCAATTAGCTTAATTGTAGCGTTAGACAAGGCACATTTGGTACAGACTTAGTTAGTTATATGCTATGAATTTGGCATTTTGGGAATTGTTGTTTAGCTTTTAGAGCTCCTGACGGCTCATGCTGATGCTCACTTGGGGCAAAGTGTTGCCATGGCTGCTCTCGCCCAGCTTAAGATCCTGCTCCAGATCGAGAATATTCATTTCGTTCTCTTTGGCGAAGATTTGCTGACGATCGCTTTTCAACTGCGCTTCACCATCGAGAGTGACAACGACTTGTTGGGAATCCTCCGTATCGGATATATAACCCGAATCACCCGTATAGTGGATGGGATAAAGCAGCATCGGTGCAGCACTAAATGCAATCAGATTACGCGGCTCAAAAGCGTCGCTGAGATTCTTTTGAGGATGACGATTGAACATGACGGGCAGGAATTCATCGACTGGAATGAGTTTCTCCAGCGGCTTAGCCGCCAGCAGTTTCTCAGCACCTGGCAGAGTTATAACATAGCCTAGCGTCCAATAGGAGTAGCCAACATGGACGAGATTATCGGTGCCCTCGACCCACGGTTCGCTCTCATCCTTCAAACGCTTGCGTCCAAAATAGATGAGGTCATAGTCGAATTTACTGGCTTGCTGGAGCACCCTTTGCACTTTCACTTTGAAGTAGGGCTCAAAGCGTACATCGTCCTCCAGGATGAGCACTTGACGTAGCTGACGCTGCACAATCTGCTGCCAGATGCGATAGTGACTGAGAAAGCAACCGATTTCACCCATTGTCATGGGTCGATGATGATACGGATCCTCATAGCCGGGCAGAAAACTAATGCCCATTTCCTGGACAAGCTGAGCATTTAGCTGCTTGCCATCAACGGCTTCGAAGTGCTCCACTTCCAGACCCAACTCATTGAACAACTGCTCCATTTTCTCGCGCCTCTCCGGACGACGCTGCAGATTAATCATGAAGATATTATCGAAATCTAATTTGGTCTTCGCCGGCAGCTGCAGATGATGCTGCAAATAACTCTGCACTGGCGGCACTGCGCCCAAATCATGCACCATATTAATCCGCAAATTGACCAACTGTTGCAGATCCTGTTCGACTGTATCAGTGGTTTCCAGTGGTTGTGTTATATAGCCGAAGGGCAGCTTGTTGCAGACGTGGAGCGCCACACCGGAACTATTCGCAGACATGGCAAACACAATGATATCGTCTACGGGTCCGTCGTAAATACGCACTTCTGTCTTCAACTTCTTTTGCATTTCCACAAGACGCTGACGATCAAAGGTTAGGTAACGTGCACCCGCATAGTTCATATCAACTAGGACAGCAGTGTGTACCATGGGCACTTCAAAGACACCGACTTTAACACTGTGATAGATATCCTTGTATTCCGCAGTGCGTTGATAGTAATAATCATCGGTCATGCCACACCAGAAATTCGAATAGAGACTCTCCGACAGCAGCATGGGCGCCACAATTGGCAACCGGAGCGCTGTTAAAGTTCTGAGTGCCTGTGACTCTGTCAGCAGCACATCCGCATCTAAAAAGAATACATAGTCAGCCCAGATATCGCGTGCATATTCGAGCGCCTCCTCTTTCAGGGCAATCAAATGCTTGAAACGCGAAACGGGCCAGTCATAAGCTGAGGTTTCATTTTGATAACTCGTTGTGTCATCATTAAATTCATAGTTGATGCTATGATAAAGTTTGCCCGAGTGCTGAAGCCATTGTTTCAACAATTGAATGGTGTCATCGCTGTTGTGATCGCAGCGTAACCTGAATAGATCAACAAATTTGCAAAAACCCAATCACTCAATCTTCTTAATTCTTTTTGAACTTTCCACTCACCAGAAGGCAATGCGTTTTTTGGGATAATCGAGCTTCTCGAGATAGCTCAAGAACATGGGCAATATGTGTGCCTTGTTGCGCACGAGCAGTGTTATGAGCACCGTTGGCTCTTCATACTTTAATTCATCATCCACATCTTCTACAGCCAATGCCCAAGCGGCGCTCAAGGCGCAGACTAGGAGCAATCCTCGTACTATACGCATCTCCACGTCATGCCAAAACACATTGTACACAGTTCAAATGGGTCACGTACGCACTATCGACAACTACAACAACAACGGATGCTGCTGCTGCTGCTGCTGGACAACTGTAGAGTGTCTCTATACAGCCTAATCTATTTATAAACGAACGGATTCAGCGTTCATTGAACGAGAGTCATCATATGGTTTTAATCACTTCATGCTACTTGCAAACGATAACATATCGCTTTGAAAGTGTAACAGCTGTTCCAATTGCTGTTATCGTACTCAACTGCAACAGCAAGTGCAATCGCTCTTAAACTGTTCGATTGTCATTTGCACATGCAAGCCGAAGTTATTTGTAATCTGATTCAACTGTTGCAATTGCAGTTACTCAAAACCCCCGCGGTGTGGAATACATTGAGTATGTAAATTAGCAAAAATTTGTATCATCTACTTCCTTATCTACTAAGCCGGTTATTGGCAAACCAGTTTAAGCTAAACTATAACAAAATATACACCTACAACTTAATTTGCTTAAAATTGTAGATTTAATAACAGTCGCTGTTTAAAAATATAAGCAACTATTTATTAGAACAAAAATCAAGAATATATACATATATTTATATAGATATATATGGAGGTGATTCCTATGCCTGCTTGGCTGTGTGGGGTTTCACATAGCTGGGAAAGTTAAGCTGCAGACCTTCTTTGGCCTCAAAGAACGTGTACGAAAGGGTGATGGTGTCACACAGCTCTAACGCCGGATCTTGGGTGATTTCGGGATCAATGTAGAAGAAGACGGGCATATCAACCTCCTCATGCGGATTAAGCATTTGCTCCTCAAAGCAAAAGCATTGGATTTTATTGAAATAGGCGCCCGCCTCAAATGGTATCACATTGTAGGTGCTAATGCCAACCACTGGTTTATCCGTGGGATTCTTGGCCGTGTAGAAGGCGAGTGCCGTCTCTCCGGGTGCGACTTTAATTTCAAACTGTTGCGGCTTGAAGTTCCAGCGCATCGATGAGCCAATGTCGGCATTGAAGCGTATTTTCAGCACACGATCCTTCACCTTGACCATGTGCTCCACCTTCTCTGCATCGTGGCCCTGCGAGGTGGTGCCTCCATAACTGTATGCCTGACAAAATATGCTATAGAGTGGCACTGCGGCATAGCTAAATCCTACAATCAGCACACCACCAGCAGTTATGTAGTAAAGTGTTGACTTTGATCGTAATTTGCGATTCGCTGCATCGGAATCGCCCCGATTGCCGCCCAATGTTGATTTTGTGCGACATGGCTGCAGTTTTAATTGCAACTGTTGTTTGTATTTGTGCATAAGCAGCTGCTGGCACTGCAGGCGCACTTTGGCAAAGGTGCGTAGCATTTAAAACTATTTGTTTCTATTTTTAAATTATTAATTTAATCGCGTTTTCATTTAATCAACTGTTTGTATAATCTTCACCCTTGCGTAAACAGCTGTTTGCTGAACAGTGTGTACACATGCCATTTGGCACCGGCTGCGTGTTAAGTGTTTACATGTGGGCGGCAAATATATTTGAATCACAGTCAGATTTTAAGCGTGTATTTCTATTCTTGTTAACCTATGCAAAGACCGATTTTTCAGCTCTCTTAAAAGTTAGATTGCAGAAAATAATTGTAAACTGTGATTTGTGATATTTAACTACTCAGGTAATGGTAGATTTAATAATCATTTAAAATATCTTAAATAGTTATAAGACGTTGGTGCTTAGCTTTTCAGCTTCTTTAAAAAGGTGGCAACGCTAAAACCCTTAATTTAAATTGTCCATTCGAAAATAATTTTAAAATGTAAAGGAAAATAGAATACTTACAGGAATTTGTGTAGCCTTGTTTAAAATTCATGTAGAGTATTTTCAGGAGGCAGCGTATTATGTTGTCCCGTGGCGTTAGATGATCCTTAAAGTGCACATAGCATAACACCAGTTTCAGATCATCGAAAATGGTCAGAAACAACATCGAAATATTATTCGCGCGTATACTCGAATTGGCGTTCATCTCCAGCAGTCGAAAGACCCGTAAGCCATGCTCAATAACATCTGCGTCAAAGACGCCATAGCTCTTTGCGCCCGGAATGGTTAGTGTTAGCAGATAAGTGCTAAAGGCATTAATGGCCAATTTCACGTTCATGTTTTCATTGATGGCTTCGGGCGCCGCTTCGATTGTTTGCTGTGGCAGTGTTGCCAGACTGGTCACTGCGTAAATGTACGCCAAATAATCTTTGGGAATAATCACGTCGATTTTGGCCCAATTATCCAAACTGATGTCGTATATGTTTGTATTATTCTCTGCATCATTGGTGCGCAAGGATCGGATGCAAGATGCTAGTTCACGCAACACTTGCAATTGAATGTCTTGATTTCTCACATTCTGTCTGCACATGGGCAGCATCCAGAATTTGTTGGCATCACATCGGATCACCTCGGGATTGTCGTCGTCGCAGCTTAGCCAGTCCTGAACATTGGCCCACTCAACATGTTGTGCAAAGTGCAACTTAAGCTCACAGAATATCCGATTAAACTCCAACATATTTGCATATTCACTAAATTATTTGCCTGCGCAGTTTTTGTTTACAGTTGTAAAACTAAGCAATATTAGTTATCGAGCGTAGTAATTGTTATCGGTTTCGATAGGACTAAGAAACAATGCACAGCTGTTTATAGCTTAGGCTCAGTATGCAGCACACAAAATACAAAAGTTTTTATATTAATGAAAACGATAAGAATGCAAAAAGGAAATAATTTATAAATGCAATCAAAAATTTAATCAAGCAGTGTCTGAAGCAACAGATATATTAAACAAGTATTTCAGCTGCCGCAAAATATGTAAGCATTATTCATTGAGAGTTTTCATGTGCACTTTTTGGCTGTAACCTGCGTACTACGCTTATTAACATCTGGATAAACTGCACCCAATTGTCTTTCTTGATACCCGTAAACAATGGACGCTCTTAAAGAAGCGTCCCTGGACAATGAGGAAGTGCGAGAGATCTTAAAGAACACGACGGATCTACGTCAATATTCGAGGCAAATCGAGAAAGAGTTCAAGGATGTGGAGAACAAGTCGATTGAGGATTATATTGCCGAATCTCAAAACATTGCCAATCTGCACAATCAGATTAACGACTGTGACGATGTCCTCGAACGCATGGAGAACATGCTTATGAGCTTTCAGAGCGTGCTCAACAACATTAGCACCGAAATAACACAACTGCAACGTAAATCCGTATCCATGTCTTTGCAACTGACCAATCGACAGTCGGTCAAAGCACAGCTGTCCCAATTTATAGAGGACATGGCTGTATCCGAAGAGATGATAAACATTATTATGGATACGCCAGTAACAGAGCGTGATTTCAGCACCCAGCTGAATGTGTTGAATCACAAATTATCGCTGGTCAAGGAACTGAGTTTTAAGGAATCCAAATCGACGAGCGATGTGAGCGATGTACTGCACAAGTTGCGCCTCAAAGCTATGTCCAAGATACGCAGCTATCTGCTGGAGCAGATCTACAAGTTTCGCAAACCGATGACCAACTATCAGATACCACAGAATGCCATGTTGAAGCACAAGTTTTTCTTTGAGTTCATATTGTCCAATGAGCGCCATGTGGCACAGGAGATCTGCAGCGAATACATCGATACCATGGGCAAAATCTACTACAGTTACTTTAAAGTGAGCTTTTGACTTGTCTTTATGCCAGTTTATTGACTTTTTATTGTTTTCAGAGCTACTCCACACGGTTGACCACTCTCAAGTTTGAGGAATCCTGCACGAAGGATGATCTAATGGGCATAGAGGACAATGCATCCAAGGGTCTGTTTGCCAAAACGACGAGCCTGAAACATAAGAGCACAATCTTCACCATTGGCAAACGGGGCGACATACTCAATCAGCAGCTGGAGGCACCCATCATTGTGCCCCATGCGCAGATGAAGAATCGCGTAAGCTTTAATTACATTTTGGAAGACTCGATAATATTTGTAATGCTTTTTAATTGCTTTTGTAGTACACAGTCGAGGCTCTGTTTCGTTCGGAGCAATATGCGCTGGTTGACAATGCTTGTCGGGAGTATTTGTTTGTTACTGAATTCTTTATGGTGCGCAGTGCACAGGCACAGGACTTGTTCAATCAGATAATGGGCAAAACATTGACACTGATGATTGTAAGCAAAGCGGAGGGATCTGAGGCATCTGCTACTATGGCATATTTCTGCATAACTTATTGATTTCTTTTCTTGTTTAGAAAAATTTGGAAACATCTATACACGATTGCTTCGATACCATCGCAATGTTCCTTTGCATACATTTAATCTTTCGCTATCAGCTCATGTGCCACAAGCGCTGTGTGCCTGCGCTGGATAAGTGAGTGCTTATTAAACATAAAATACAAAATTTATATATAAAATATATTTAATTTTCTTTTAGATACTGGGACTCGCTGCAGTCTGTCATTTGGCCGCGACTCGAGCATGTTTTTCGCCTAAACATTCAAAGCATACACGACTGCGATCCGTCCAAGTTCAACAAGGAAATGGGCCCACATTATGTAGGTTAACTAAAGCATTCTTTTATACGATATATGTATATATGTATGAATATATATTATCCTTGCAGATAACGCGTCGTTATGCTGAATTTAGTGCTGCCATTGTGGGCATCTCGGAGCATTTTCCAAATGAACTCGTTAGTCGACTGCTGCTGGAGTTGCAAAATGAAGTGGAGTGCTTCATCTTACGCATGGCTGCCAATTTTCCTACACGTAAGGATCAGCTCATCTATCTGATCAATAACTATGATCTCGTCCTGGGCGTGCTCATGGAGCACACTCGTGACAATTCCAAAGAGGCCGAGGCATTCCGTGAACAGTTGAATGCGAGGAGCGCCGAATATGTCGAGGAGATTTTGGCGCCGCACTTTGGAGGCATTATACAATTTGTCAAAGAGTGCGAGCAATACTTTGACAAGGATCAGCCGGATGAGTTGAGGAAGCAGGAGCGACGCAGTCTCGGCCTAGTTGCCAGCTTCTCGGCGAATTGGAAGAAATCGCTGGAGGAATTGAATCGTGAAGTGCTGCTCTCGTTCCCATCGCTTTTGACGGGCTCCCAGCTGCTGCAGTTGGCATTGGGCAGTCTAGTGCAATACTATCATCGTTTCCACAAGCTGCTGACACCTAATGCGCGTGCCCAACTCACCAACATACATGTGGTCATGGTCGAAATCAAAAAGTACAAGAGCAACTACTGAGGGACAATTTAAAACTGCTCGCTTTTTAATATGTTAAACCAACACATTCCAAAATAAAATGTAAACTATGTTATAATATTGTGGGATTGGCACACGACTCCGACTCCACTAATCCTCATCCTCGAACATCATCTCGACCAGATCCTTGCTGGAACAGCGTTCACCATCCAGACGCTGTGGCGACTTCCAACGCAACAGAGTTGGCAAGAAAACCAAATGAGTGTTGGGATCTTTGCGGAACGGACAGTTCAAATCTTTCCAACTGCAAATATAAACAATGTGTAATCAGTCAACATTCATTCTGTTCCCCATATAAAGATAAAAATTGAGCAATCGAAGCCACTTGCTTTCGGCTTTGCTAAAATTTTTATCAAGAATAAACAGGGCGTTACTATAGTACATGCTAAAATTATATACATATATATATGTAAACTGGCTAGAACAATAAGGGTTTAGCTTCTATTTTATATTACACACTTGTTGAGAAATGTCCCACGCTACAAGCTTATTTAATCATAGGCACACCTCGCAGATAATAATTATATATTATTTTGCTTTTTTATACGATTACAAACTTACTAGGAGCGCTCTCCAACATCGACGTGAACAAAGTGGGAATTCTCAGCGGCCTTTTTCAGAGCATCGTGAATAACCGGCTCCGCTGTGGGAGACACAAATTCATCATATAATATATATGTATGTATGTAAATAAACACGCAACTCGAATGTAATTGAAAACTGCGTGCGGTTAACCACAAGAAATAGACTTGTTTTTATTACCCTTGACACAATAGGGGCACCAACTTTGGCCATTTTCATCCTTGCCGCCGCTGAAGAGAACATGCACCTGATTGTTGCTATCACCAGTTTCGAGTTCTTCCATTTTTTTGGCGAACTCCTCGTAGCCTTTGACGTTGTGTGTGATTACCATGGTTTTGCTGTGTTCTAATTTATTAGCAACGCCGGCGAATGTTCGCTTGACGAGACGACTAACTACCGCTGGTAACGACGTGATTGAGCACTTTTTTCTAACTGCTGAAAAATTATTGCCGTACTTGTTCTTACATATATCGGTTACTTTTTTTTATGTTGTTTTTATCAAGCAAAGACGCCGACTGCGATTGTTACTATCGATAAAAATAATGTGTTGACTAGCGATATGACTAGCTGCATGACGTCACTGTTGACAAACCAATTAGCAATATTGAAAGTCCATAACTAAAATCATAATCAAAAATATATAGATTATATTTATATATATATATTAATGTAAAATATGGTAGGTAAACAAGCACCCAAATTGAAGTGAAAAATTTAATTAGTGCCCAAAATTGTTGAAGCGTCTATCGATAGCAGCCACTACTACATTACGCGCATTATGTAAACTATCGCCAAGCAGCACATCACTAGTGTCATCAAAACAGATGTTGAGCTTTGTATTAATTTGCAATATTACTTGATTAAAGACATGGCCCAATCCATCTTACTACGTAGTTTAATGTTGCACAGGCGAACAGTGCTGTTGCCATCAAACGGAGGGCGTCTGCGTTGCCTGGCAGCAATCCACCTGAGCGGTCGTGTCGGGCAGCAAATGAAAAGTGGTATTAAAATCCCAATTGCAGTTGCAAGTTTTGGTAATGTTTACACAATTTTTAGGTGGTGGCAAAGCATTGCAGGAGTCACAAGGCGGCGACAGCAATGTCTCCACGGATGTGCGACCCATTGGCGAGAAGATCAAGGAGAACACAAAGACGGCCAGCTATACGGCGATTATCCTTGCTGGTCTCGGAGTGACGGGCATCATGTTCTATGCCATATTCCGTGAGCTCTTCTCCAAGGAGAGTTCGTGCAACATCTACTCAAAGGCTTTGGCTCGTGTCGTCGATGATCCGCGGGTGCAGGACGCTATTGGTGCGCCCATCAAGGGCTTTGGCGAAACATCGCGACGTGGTCGACGTCAGCATGTGGCGCATAGCAGCTTCGATCGCCATGGAGTGCCCCATATGCGTATGCAGTTCTATGTGCAGGGATTGCGCAACAAGGCCACCGTTCAACTGGAGTCGCGAAGGGTGCGTAGAATATTGATGACTGCTTAGCTGCTGCAGCAACTGGAAGGGAGAGAAAGTAGAATGGGAATCTCCTGAAAGCGTATTCCTTCCACACGGTCTAGCCAATATGCTCACCACATATTCACTGCCTTAGCTAAAACTACAGTCCAAGTTAATTTTAACTCTTTTTTATTTCTTGTTTTGCAGGACTCGAATGGGAAGCAGCAATTTCGTTATCTATTTGTGCAATTGGATCACTATCCTCGTACCACAATTATACTCGAGGATAATCGCGCCTATGATCCAAAGCCAGCTTCATCAGCGTTGTCGCCTTCTTCGGCTGATTCGCCCTTTGGCAGTTTGGCGCTCATGTCGAATAATCGCGACAAATAGAAACCAGCTGCCCAATCCTCATTTAACAAATTCTTTGTATAATTTTTGTTATTTAATTTAATGCATACGACTGATAAATATTTTTGTTTTGGTAATTGCCCGTTTCATTCGCCAATGGAGAAGTTGTCCATCTCCAGAATGGCGCCCGATTCGTGTCAGTAGAGCTTCTTCCACGGTATTATCTCCCACGATCTGATGATGTGCCGGCCAAATAGGAAATCCTTGAGCCTGTTCATCACATAGAACGAGATGCCAAAGAACGATGCGAAATACAACCAGAATTGACCCAAACGCTCCCAAATGCTCAAATGATAACGCGCTGCCACCTGCAGCACATCCACTTCCAGTTCGATGGTTAAACCTGTTTCCAGGCGTGGTGCACGGCGCTTGTAATAGGTTTCCTGTACGGCCAGCTGAAAGTAGGCAGGATTCACTTTCACCTGGCCCAGCAAGGATTCCATTTGGTATTGCGAGATGTCCGCCAAAGTGTTATTGCTGTCCAGCTGCACAGGGCGAAAATGGGTGCGATGATTGCGACCTGGAAAGGGGCAAGTAAACTCCACATATTGCTTGAGCTTCAGTTCGCCTTTAAGCTGAATGCGTCCATTTTGGAGTCCTCCCCCTGCTGCTGCCGGCAATGGCAGCTGATGGGCAAGTAAAGCTGGAGGATTTAGTTGGCACTTGTGACTCAATTGTGCCTCGAAGAAGAGCAACAAATCAAAGTGACTCAGTGGCGATGGCAGTGGCAGCAGTTCCAGCTGAAAGTGCAGACGATCTGTGACTCGATCCTCATCCAAATCCTGTGTCCAATATTTGATTGCCTCGCAGTTTTGAGTAGAATTCGCCAGTCTCGCATTGAAATTGCCGAAACTGCTGCAGGCAGTCAGCGTTGCGTCCTCCGTGTGACCCACAAATATATACTGATAGCTAAACTGGACTTTGGGCTGCTCAAATAAAACCCTCGATTCGGATATGCCCGAATAAGGACTCAGCAAGGAGACCAATAAAATCGGCAACATAACCGACAATGCGATAAAAATCAACACCAGCAGCGAGGCCAATGAACACAGCGAATTCTTGTATATGATGGCTGTATTGGTCGTATGCAATGGTATGAATTTCATTTTTTAACCAATATTTGCTCGCTTGTCTTGTGCACTTTAAAATTATTTTTACGCACTTGTCAAAAATTTGTGTTTTGATTGAGTCTTGGTTGCTGGGCAACGGTCGACAGGTGGCGTTCCTTCAGACACCCGCTCAATAGCTGTCAGCTTGTGTCAGGCACACGCAGAACGTTCGTCAAATGTGGAGCAAGCAAGCAATAAGAAGAAAGCCGTTTAGTTCAAAAATGTGTATTAACCAGTTTTATGCAAGAAACTATGCCAAAATATTTTGGTAGCAAATTGGTTGGCTTTCGCTACTTGTGCTGCTTCTTCGCATGCGCTTTCAACACTCTCTTAAAGTAAGCGCATTAAATTTAAAAGCTGCAACTTCCGATTTTTATGCGTTGCACATTAAAGCGCCTTAAAAAATAAAAAACAGCCCAAAACCAGTTGCTGATTTTAATTATGCGCAAATGCTGGTCAAGTTATGCGTTCCAATTTTTTTTTTTTATTATTTTTTCGCTCACTTTTCACTCTTTTTCTGTTGGGTTGCTATAATTATGTGCAATCAATACTTTTGCTGTATCGGCTTATGCTTAAGCTCGCACATGTATAGATATAGATATATGTATATAGACGGCCGGAACAGGAGGATCAATTGAAGAGGACAGCATACAGCAGAGAACAGCTCAGTAATCAGTTAAATTGCTGCTAATAAAGCAATCTGCTTTTAACTGATTTTTAACGCGGATGCTTGCAGCGAGTTCTTTCTCTTATTTTGTGCCTTTAGCTGCTATTGATTTCAGTTCAAGGGGAAACCTTTCTAAAAAGG
Organism: Drosophila ochracea; assembly: GCA_035044125.1. Lineage (NCBI taxonomy): Eukaryota > Metazoa > Arthropoda > Insecta > Diptera > Drosophilidae > Drosophila > Drosophila ochracea. The sequence goes on along the minus strand of JAWNML010000059.1, from coordinate 6,048,243 downwards.
TAACCATAAAAACTCTGTATTATTAATATTAATGTTACTATTCTGCATTAGTTGCTGTAACGTCTTCATTTCCAATATGTCCTTTTGTCACTCATTTGTCAACTTCTTGAATAACTTTTATGTTACTTCTTTTTATTTTGTCGTGATGTGTCAGTTAATTTGGACATATATATATATATATATATGTTATGTGTTTGTCTTTGCCTTTGACTTTTTGTAGAGCTAATGGACATAGTCATGTCAAAAACTAAAGAAAAAGCAGTTAAGAAATATTTGATGCATAAATAAATAAATAAATAAATAAACCACATTTGACAGTTACTGCTGTGAGTTTGACAGTTAGACAGTCGACAGTCGACAGTCGACGGTGTTTCCAGCTGTGTGTCTCAGCATAAAATACCTGCAAAACATGTATGAATTTCACTGATTGATTTAATATAATGCTAACCACTCTGATTCAGTTTCTAGCTAAAAAAAAAGTCCAAAAACAAAAATAAAAACAGCTGCACTATGGACAGAAAGTCAATTTCTTGACATTACTTCAACATTTGAAGCTGTAGATTTGAAATTTTCAGTAACATTTGAATAAGATGAATATTAACCATTTAAGTTATATACTTTGCTTAACATTTTTCTTAATAACATTGTTTTACTGCACTTACAATTATGTTTTAGATATGAAAGCAACTCCAATCCGTAAAAATACAAAATATATATATATATATACTTTTTATTCTGTCTTCATTTAAAAAATACATACAATTTCAAAATATTGCATAGCAAAAATATATTTTTTTTTGTATGCTAAAATTCAAAGTCAACTTGCACTCGACGAAAAATGCTGCTCTAAATTCAAGCACAAAGCGGCTAAGCAGAAAATGGTTTTTTATTTTTTTGATTTTGTTACTGAGCAAAGAAGCTGAGCCAAAGAAAATCAATAATTTTGTTGTACAAATGCTTTCCGCACGGGCTTTTTTATTTTTATCTATGTGCAGCGCCACTTAAGAGAAAAGGGGAGTCGTCCATACAAAATGGCGAGCAAACACACACACAGACACACACAGAGACACACACACACACGCAGAGACATACATTTAAAATGCGGGGCACGCTGCGAGGACAACGCCAGCTCTGTGCCCATATATCCTTTTTCAAACGCAACGGGAAATACAAAAAAAAAATCAGCTTTCACTGGCAACGCGAACGTGACGCCGTTTGCCGCAAAGGAGCTGTTGAAGTGGCAAATTTGCACCGGAACGGGTGGAGTAGTGAATGGGGCTGGGTAGCGCAGTCAGAGAGGCAGCTTATCTGTGTGTCTGTGTGTGTGTGTGTGTCTGTGTACAGGTGCTCTGCTCTCTCTCTCTGTGTGTGTGTGTGCTTGTGTGTTTGTGTGCTTCTGCAAAAAGTAGCAGTTTATTAGGCGCACCAAATTAACATAGGACTACTAATGTCCTTAGACACCCACACTCGACACGCACCGCCCCACCCGCGCAACCCCCTTCGTTTTGGAAAATTTTCATTAGCCTGCACTCAGCCAAAAAAGGTGTAGTAAACTAAAAATAAGCTCATAGAAAATTGAACTTGGTTTTGCTTTGTCAACATTTTTCAAAAACTAAACTTCTAAAAAATGGCATGTATATCTAAAATAGTAGACACTTAGTAAGGATAAGTTGGGTGGGGTTATTAGAGAGATTTTCCACCATGGAATCAAAGCAAATTCGATTGCGGTTCGCGTTCTGCCTGTGGTTCTGAGTTTCAATCGGTTAATGGTTCCGGTTCCGCCTTGATTCCATATCAGCAAATTAATAGATTGTCCAATTTCGGTTTAGATTTTGAAATTCATTCGATTAACGGTTCCGGTTCCGTTTTGAACCACTGACAGCGAATTGGGGAGTGTCGAATTTCACTTTTATCTGAAATGAACTGTTCAAACCCCTTTCCAGTTTAGTATCTCGATTTCTAACTTATAAATTTATGAATTCTTCACAGAATGAAAAACATTTATATGACGAATACATAGCGAGTATTTTAGAGGTGCATATTTATATATATTTAAATATTTTCATTAAATCATAAAAAGATATGCCTTAAAAACAGAAAATTTCTAAACAAAAAATTCTATTTAAAACCATATCAGGCACAAAACTGCGAACATTGGCTCACGAGTAAAATATGCTTCAGATTAATTTGTAAACACGTTTAGCACTCCTTGATTTATTTCATTTTTAGAATATTACGGAATTTTCATGGTTGTTTTTTTTCCTGGTGCAACTTTCTAAAAATTACAACGCCTGCGCGAATTTATTTGATTTTCTTTTTTTTTCGTGTTCAGTGGGGCACCCTTCTCTCTTTCTCGACTGGATGCTGGAATAAAATGAGGGGAAGTCCTGTGTGTCCATTGTTGCGGATTACTCTCCACTTGCTGCTCTCCTTTCTCATTTTATTTTTCTATGGTCTTTTTTTGCACTTTTACTTGGTGGCAGCCCCAAAGGAAATCAAAGAAAAACGTATGGTTAACGTTTGGCGAGTTGCTTTAATATTTATATAAAGTTCATGTCGGGTATATGCAACATATAAATGTATATACATACATATATACATATTCCCCTTACGGCACTCAAGGCGCCAAAGTGTTACAACACTCACAATCATACAAATGAGAGAGTGGTTGATGGGTTGGGTGAGGCTGGTGTGTGAGGGTGGCCTGTGTGTGTGTGTGTGTGTGTGCTCATACACAAGAGGAGCAGACTCTAGTGTTACATTTATATTATATGTATGTATATATATATATATATATATATATTTGACAATCAGGCCGCAAGCATATGTTACCCGATAATTTGCCGAAAGTTTTAATGAAAGACATGGGACTCATTTCTCGTGCTGTCTCCACTGTGTGCTGCTGTCTCTCTCTCTCACACACTCTCTCACACCCTGTGGGTGTTTGTGTGTCTGCAGCTTTTGTCGCCATTTTGTGTGTGTGCGTGTGTTTGTTGAAGCAAATTTTGATGAGCCCGAGAAAAGTTACGACTGTTATTTCTGTGTGTGTGTGTGTCTCTGTTGAGGGTTGCGTTTTGTATAATTTTCATTTTTCATTTTATAAATGACAATTGCTTCTCTTCTCCCCCTTTCCATATCTCTCTCTCTCTCTCTCTCTCTCTCTCTCTCTGTCTCTCTCACACACTCTTTGTCATTGTCTTTGTCGAGTGAGTTGAGTTTTGAGCGCTGCAGGCAACTGTAATCACGCCATATCTGTTGAAAGTTTATTATAATGTCCTTGCCAACGTTGAACCAAAAAATTCTTATAAACCTTAATAAGTTATTTTGAACAATATGTTGCCAAGATGTCCTTAAGCACCAATATGAAGTCGACTCAACTTTTGCAACTTAGTTTCTGCTGTTTTTAAGATTAGTTTTCCGGAAGCGGACAACTTCGCTGAAAATGGTGTAGAAAAAGAGTTTTGGATTAGAGTAGTGTTCCTCCTGCAACTATGATCTTGAGATTGTAGTTGTGTGCGCTTTTAGCATTTTTAAATTTTAGTTCACAACACAGAGGAATTTTAAGCAGAATAATACTTTGAGATTAGAGTTAGTATAATTGTTGTGTATCTTTTTAAATAAGTGTAAAATTAAATTGTAGTTGATTTGTAGTTTTTGTGTAAAGTATCAGTCAAACTGAATGAATTCCCATTTATAAAAAAAGTAAATATTTTTGATGCAACACAATTTTTAGTTGAAGAACTAAGCCAACTGTCGCATCCATAAATAATTGACGCATCGCAAACACTTTCAACATTTTCAATGCATATCAAATACGATAAAATGGAAAATAAAATGAGAATACTAACCAATGACAACTGGCAGTCGGAAAAGCGCTATGAAAAATCTGCTCAGTTGGCAGACAACTCACACAAAAATAAAAGTCGCAAAAAATAGTCAAAACAAAATAAATAAAAACCAAATAGTGGACAAAGCGCCAAATGCATCCCGCTGGGCAGAGACGACAACTGTTCCGTGTTTTTTTTGCAAGAAGTGGGATGATGAGAAAGGGAGTAGGGGATGTTGCAGAGGTAGGGGATTGGTGGCAGCTCTGGACAGCAGTGTCATGCTAAACACAAATACCACTGCATTTGCAAGTGCAGCTTCAATTTTCGCATACTCTTGCTGTGAGTATTATGAAATGCTGGTGCCGAGTGCAACTCGTAGAAGCAGAAAATTCCAGCTTAGTAAAGTATATATATATATATATGCTTGATCAGCATTTATAGTCGTCTATATATAGTCATGTTCGGCTGTCCATCTAACTGCCTCCTTGCGAATTATTCCCTCAGCTGACAACTTGGAATGTGGTCATCTTTTCGCTACAGTTATTACATATATCAAAGTCGATTGGATCGGTTCACTATATCATATAGCTGCCATAGGCAGAATCAGTTCAAAGTTGAGCTAAAAAATGATCAACATCGGACAACTATATCATATGTCTCCTATAGGAACTACCGGACGAAGGTTGATTCTTAGATGTAAGCAGCTTGACTCCGACCTGGAATGGAATGTAATCTTCGACATGCCTTACTTCCTTGCTGGGAGTATTATAATTTGGTAGTAAAGCGTATAACACAACTTTGATTCCATTAACTATGAATATATAGCCTTGATCAGCATTAGCTTGGTCAGCTTGCTGTAGCCATATATCTATAAGACGACCGAGTTAAAGTCTTATAACTTTCCCAATATGCCCGCTATATATATATATATATATATATGCTCCCATTTGCTTCCAGATCTGAAGAGTATAGAGTCTTTGTTGTGCCTGTAATAGTTGTGCTCTGTTGATTTTCTGTGCATTGCTCTCTTTTTTCTCCCATTGGTAATAAGCGCAAAACTTTGACAACTTTGTTATCCACATTTGTTAGACATTTATTTCTACTTTTTTTGTTTTGTTTATTTTTTACTATTTTGTTGTGTTTTTTCGCGCCTCCCTCTGCGCAGACACACCTGTTAAGGCTTGATGGGGCGGAGGGGGGTGGTTGTGACAGCAAATCTACCTCCGTTTGCAGCTCTACTTCCGCATCCGCATCCGTATCCGTATCCGCTTTCGCGAATACGCTTTGAAAACGGCTCACACGGGAGCAGCTGTAGAAGCAGAAACGCTTCTGGCCAAAATGATAAAAGTGGAGACAACTGAAATAGCTGCTGTCTCTGGCCAGAAAGGAATTAGAAAAACAACTGTTTGTTTGTTGTCGCTGTTGTTGTTGCTGTTGTTGCTGTTGTTGTTGCATTTAAACATGTGCTTGTAATTTGCGGTTTTTGGTTTCCACCTCTTTTTTTTTGTGTAATACTTTTCTCACCTTTTGTAACAGACTTCGGTTGTGTTTTTTTTTGTATACTTGCCACCAAATGTTACCAAAATTAAAGAATTTTTTTGTGAGTTTCTCGTTAAACTGCAATTAATGTTTTTAGGCAATTATTAAACGGTATTCATTTGGGATGCGAGTGCGGCAAGTATTGCATGCAACCTGCGGTTTCCATATAAGGATGTCCGAGGGAAAATAATTCAATAATGGGCGTTGCAACCTCAATTAGTGGCATTTAGGGTATATCGTGGGGAGACAGGAACAGGGCAGTGGCAGGGGCACATCAATCGGATGAGCAGAACTAATAGTAATATTCTTATTCAGAAAATAATAAGCAGAGCCATCGACTCATAACAAAGAACGTCAACATTAACGAATTCAACAACAAAACTGGACAGTTTTTAATAGCTTTAAGCTTTTGTCTGGTTTTAATAAAAGTTATACCCTGTAAGCATTTAGTGTCTACAAGTGGGTAATATGCAGTTAATGCAATTTATTTGAGACTTATCAGCAATGGATACGAGGTATTGATTTAATCGAGAGTTATCGATCAAAATCGATAAATGAATATTATAATTCTGTTGTGAAGCTCTCGAAAATATATTCTTGAAGTTGTTTTAATCTTGTCTTAATTAATACTAGTTTTGATGGCTTCCACTGCGTGGCATCTGGCCGTTTATAAACACCTCAGAGCTTGCCTCATCTTCATAATTTTAATTGCAATATTATCGAGAAACACGCTTTTGTGGCAGACAATGCGTTAGCCAATCGTAAAATATAATCAATGAATAATAATAATAATAACAATAATAACTGTCATAAAAGCGCCAAGTGTGGAAAACATTAAGAGCGTTAAGAAAAAATAAATAAAACAAGAAAAACTCTTTGCCGCAATTTGTTCAACGAGGAAAATAATAAAAAAAAAGATAAGATGGAAAATGTTGCGCCTCGCTGATCGCAAGACACTTAAAACAGTTGGCGATCGGCAGTAAACGCATTAAACTAAGAAATTTGTTCAAGTGGAGGAGAGATTAGAGACGGGCAATGTGTGAAGAAAAGTATCAAATAACTCAAATACTCCAAGAGTAGACCGTAAAAACAAAACAAAACCAAATAAAAAATCATAAACTTAAACATATAATTTGTTTTTTTTTTTTATACATGTTTCGTTTCATATTTTTTAAGTGGCATTCTTTGTGCAGATGAAAGACTCGCCATACAAATGAGCTGTTAAAATAAAAAAGACGGCATGAGTCCTTAGGCCGAAACGAAATGAAAACGGCATTCTTTGTGGTATCCAAAAGAATTTCAGTTGCTACCCATTCCGCAGTGCCCCCACTCCTCCTCGTTCCAAGTGTTGGCAACTCACGCTGTGCGAGCGAAGCCACAAACTACAAGCTGCAGGATCTGCTTGCAACACAGCGATCTATCCGTAAGTGCCACACATCAAAATCTTCAAAGCACATATAAATATGTTAGCCATCAATAGATAGAGAGTAAAGCTATTGACTTGTGTAACGAATATTAAATACGCTTAAAAGTGGTAGACATATTAAAGGTTAACTCATAAATATATTTTATTTATTTGCTGTAGACTTTTGTCTTTCAATTTATTTATCTATTATCAGTTCACAAACTAGACAAATATTTAAAATATATATAATTTACAAAATGTATACTTAAATTAAAGGTTAATTACATATTTGAATTAAAATTTAAAATTATATAATTTTAATATTAATGTTTCAAATGTTAATCATTTCCATATGCTACGAAATATTAAATATATTTTATTTATATTTATATTTCATCTAAAATTTATTTAGTTTTATTTTTTATTTTAATTTTCTAATTTCATTTAATGCATATTTGAACATTTTACAATTAATTTATTTATATGTTTATGTTTATAATATTATCTAAAATTTATTTAGTTTTATTTTTATCATTTACGTATCTTAAGCTGTGCTTTTATTTTAATTTTCTATTTTCATATAATGCATATTTGAACATTCTACAAACGGCCTCTGAAAATAACTTTACCCGCTTTCAGTTAGGGTATACGAAAAGTAATAATTATGTTCAATGCGCGGCTCATTAGCATTTATAGGCGCCGAAATATTTATGATTTTATGCGCTGTCAAAAACTGTCTTCAATTTAATTTTGAACAGCGGAACCGCTAGACACCAAAGCTAACGGTTTCAACTACCCGTTTCGGCTGCCCGCCGCCAACTCCAACTGGTCTGGGCCAATTAGCTGGGGCAGGGAGGGAAGCATATGCGTCATGTGCTCCTCAAACTGCAATTATTGCCATTTTTCCCTCTCTCCCCCTCTCTCTCGCTCTCTCTCTCTCTGTGCCTATCTCTTTCTATGATAATTTCACACTAATTGCAGGCACACCAGCTCAACTTAGATGGGGCAGGGTTAGCTGAGTGGGAGCCTTTTTGGGGTTTGCGGCTATGAATGATGGTGGCTACGTGTCGTGGCTGATCAATATGCGACGTAATCTGTGTAATCAGTTGTGCCCGGATTCAAACTGTGTGCACAGGTATGCCTCGATGCGAAAGGTAAATTGAGCTGAGCTGATGGGGAAAGGGTTTACTTTTGGGGCTGCCTCTGTTTATAACGGTGTTATGTCGTTAATGTGCAATTGGCATGTTGGCAACACGACGCCATTATAAACACACACACACACATGCTCAGTGAAAAGCAGCTGGCTGAAATTGAGTCTGTTAAATTGTTAATGAGACAATCTCCTTAAGCCAATCGACAAGATATTGTAAGGCACTAGAAACTACTTACCGTAGAAGGTAACTGGCAACATACATTTCAACTGAGTAATTCAGCAACATTATTCAAGCATTTGCTTAACAACAATATTTCTTACAGTGTACAACTGAATACAAAACTCTAGTTAGAATACTTCGACTAAAAGATACCCAGAACATGAATATTCAAACCAGCACTCTGCTTACACTCATATTATCAGATCAGGTAAACTTTTGCTTCTTTTTTATGACAAAAAGTTGTATTCGATATTAATAAAATGTTCTGCAATCATTCAATAATACGTAGAACAACTTGCAATTATGTATTTTATTGCATGAGAATTTATGCCAACTATATTCCAAGTTTAGAGTCTCTAATTATTATAGTCTCTTAGATCGGTTTGCTTACACTTTATGGTTTCGAAGATACTTTCTTCAGATTCTGTCTGTTGCCATTTTTTTAACCTTTCCGTCGATATACAAATATGTATTCAATATTTCCGATATATCTTTATCATTTATTCATCATTTATTTGTACTTTTTTCTCAACAAAATATTCGCCTAATAATAGCAATCAAAGTGATTCTTGTTTAATTAATTAAACAATTGTGTTTCTCCCAAACTTTTCGTTGTTTAATTATCTTAATATTCGCCCGCTTCTTGAATTTCCTAAATCAACAACCTGCCACAAAAGTTTTTATGTGCAACGCCCCTCAACCCTCAATCCTCACACTACCCACAAGCTCGAGTAAAATTCCCACCCACACTACACCAAAGCAACAAATCCACATCGCAATTGATATCTGGTTGGACATATCAATTTACCACACTTACAAAAACCAGACATTAATTTTATGTCTATATGTGATTAATATACATGTGTGTACATCAATTCCAACCCTCGGAATGATGCATCCACCACCCCTAAGGCAGCCACATATGTGGAATGTCTTTTGCCCTGTGTCCGGAAATCCCAGTGGAAATAAGATGACAAATTTCAATGATTGCCGTAACAAGTGCCAATTTTATGGCCACAAAAATCATCTAAAGCTAATCAAGCGCTAACCAAACCAACCCTCAAATTGGATGACTACAAATATCTATATTTGCTTTTCCTCACATTATTTTCATCATATTTTCTCATCGTTGTGGGGAAAAAAGGTTCACACACACAGTGAAAAGAACAAATTTGCCAAATTTTCGGAAAACAAATTAATTTGCACTCAAGTGCAGGTAGCCAAAAAAAAAGAATAACAATCCCAAAACTCAACCCCCAACCCCTAAACCGTAAAGTTGTAAAAAGTTCAACCCTGCACCCGCATGAAAGTTTGGTCTTTTTATTTAATGTATACAAATATATATATAGAAATATATATATATATATACAGATATTTGCTACCCCTTGTCGAAGCCAAATTAGGCATAATTACATTTTAATCATCTTTATTGCTCTTTTACAAGTTTACTGTTATGTACAAGTTTGGCTTTCTGCATTATATACTCACTACTCACTTACTTACTTACTGGCTTGGCCAACAATAATTAGGGGTTGGATATGCGGTTGGGCTTTTTATAGACAGGCAGACATTTTTCGGTCAAAACGGTAGCAACCACAACATTTCATAAACTTTTCTTTTCTTCTTCCTTTCCCTTACTCTCTCTCACTCTCACTCTCTCTCTCTCTCTCTCTCTCTCTCTCTCTCTTGCTTGGTGTGTGCGCTTCATCAATTGCTAATGAGTGAGGAGCGGAGCGGGTCGACAGAGGGCTAAAGCGACCAAAAACCAGCTGTTGTCATTTACTTACTTTTGGGTTATTTTTGGCAGCAAGCAGAAGGACTCTCCTTACTTGTCTTCATTGTCTCTTTGAACTCGCTTGAACTGCTTAACCCACTTGAGTCGCATTTCATTCAATTTGTAATTGATACCAAGCAAGTGGAGAGAATTCTTCAAACGTACGCTTTGAACACGTATTAAAAAATTATAGTTAAAGAGTTTCTACACAAATATATTTTTATTATAGGCATTAAATATTATTTTTTAATTATTATTTGTGCTGTATATTTTATATTCACATTTTTCACAGACATAACTTTGCCTAAAGCTGAAATGATTTCCATAGTTTAATCTGTAGTTTTAAAAATATATTTACAAATTAACAGCTCTTTAATCATGGCTTGTACTCTAGAATAATACTACATTTTAATTTTATTTCTTAAAATTCAAGTGAAAAAGAGATTATTCAAATCTCACTTGGAGTTTATTTGAATTTTTGTAAAAATTAAATAAAAAGAAAGAAACGTTTTATCGTCATTACAGAACTTCTACCGATCATTACTTATTTCTATATTTTGATTAGCTATGCTTTACTGTAGTCGATTTTTGGCTTGCTTGGATTCAAGAAATAGTTTTTTTCTTACACATATTTCAAACAGTTCAACTTGAGTGAGCAATTTCGATTGCAAGTCCAAAAAATATATATTGTCACAATAAAATAAAACGGCAGAACGTAAATTTGCAAAAGCAAGCCAAAATTGAAATTCGAGTACGGAAATGCAAATGAACCAGAGAGAAGAGCGAAGAGAGATGAGAGAGAGAGGGAGAGAAGCATCGTCTTCTTGCTGCTGTTGCTGCTGCTGCTGTTGCTGTTGCTGCTGCTTATCTGCAATTGCAAAAATTGAAATCAATTAAAATGACAACAAAAGTGTGGCCCATAAATAGCGATGTGTGTGTGTGTGTTGTCCTTTTTATAGCCGCAGTGGCAGTGGCAGCAACAACAGTGGCAGCAGCCACTTTGCTCACTCTGGCAAATCTAATGAAGATTTACTTTAGGCCATAACACATGGTCAAAACCGAGCAGCTGTAACAGCAGCAACAGCAACAGCAGCAGCACTCGCCTCTTGGCCATTTATTTGGAATTTTACATTTTACAATCGTGCCACAGAATATGTGGGCGGAGTTTTTAGGGTGGTCGAAATGCGTGCCCAACGAACAACAGGCAATTATAAGCGTAACCCACACTCCAGGAAAAGAAAAACAAAAAGCTGGAAAAAAAATTGAAAACAGGGAACATCCATTTCTAACGGTGGCAATAGCTTTGGCGACAGTGGTCAGGAGGGGGCGTGGCAGCAGATGGGCAGCCATTGGCAGTGCAACACATAAAGTTCGATTTGTGTTGCTGTTGTTGGCTGGTTTGGATTTATGTGCGCTATATGCGGTTATAAATTCCGGATACATGAATGGCTTGCACAGATCTCTATGCGCCAAATTGCAGCAGCAGAGTTTTCCTTTTGCCCGTTTTTCCACTCGCTTTTCGTTCGTGCTCTTTCCCTCTAATATTTTTCAATTAGAGCAACAACAGCAACTACAACAACAACAACAACAACAACAACAACAACATTAGGAGCGACAGAGAATGTGATTCTTCTAAATTGCTTCACTGCGCAATTATTTCAATTTCGAATGAGACCAGCAACTGGACAGCAGTTAACTATTGCCTTAAAGTGGTCGCTCGCTGACCGGAACTCAACGATGGTTCTTATTAGCATAACAATATTTAGAATATTTCTTAATATTTAATAATAATAATAATAGAATACCCCAAGAATGTTTAAACATAACATTTAATTGTTTTCTCTTTAGAACAATTTTATATTGCTTTATTTAATAATAAAGTTTCATCTTCAAGTCGAATGCATTAAAAATATAATTGAGATAGAATTCGCAGATTTCTAAATAATTTCTGAGTATTAAATTGATTACTCTCATAGATATGTGATATATTTTCACTGAAAATGTATTCGAAATTCGTCAAATTTGATTTAGCGAGTGCACACTGTATGCCCACTTTAAGGCTGCCCCAAAACACCATCCAATTGGCTCGTATTGTCGTTATTTGCGTTTCTTGGCTCATAAATCAGTTTGTTGCCTTTTTAATCCGTTTTAATTGCTGTTCGTTGGTCAGACTATGAATGTCGCAGTCCCAAGGACTAACGTAAGGATCTGAATGCCGTTGTTCCTCTTGTTACAGCTGTTGTTGTTGTTGTTGTTATTGTTGTCGAAGCGATTAAGAGCATGGCGTCCATTATACGCATTCAACACACACACACACACACACACATATACACTCATATGCATTTGTCGTAGAAGTGCTTTCAGTAAGCCTTAACGGCCATTATAAACGTTGTATGCAGTCTGAAATGGATATAAATGTTTTCAAGTCGCAAAAAAAAGAAATAGAGTTTTAAGGCACTTAATAAAGTAATTTTATATATATTGTGGCATATTTGAATTTGTAAAGCTCAATCAGTTTAAGTCCCACTCGAATTAGTTGCAATTGAATTAGTTATCTATTTTATCGCATTTGCCCTGTCAGCTTTAACTATGCTGACAGGCTGTCAAAACCAATTATCGATAATTATGCATTTAAGTTTCGACAAGTGAGTCTTACTAGAATAAAATGTGGAGCAACGTTTTGTGGCCCACAGGTGTCGCTGCTGGCCTGCATAAGCCGCAAATTATTGTCGCAAGAGTAATAATAAATGAAATTTTAGTTTTTCTTATTCAGTGAATTGCTAATTTTGTGCTACAAATTGACAAATTTACAAACATTTATTTTTTGGCGAATGTGTGCAGTTTTTATCACTGATTTATTTACTGTGTCACAATTCATGATTGCCTTCCCTCTCTCGCTCCTCTTCTTTGCGCTAAGCCACGCAGTGCTCTCGCTCTTGCACTCTCTACTTTTTATGTAAATTTACTATGTTTATAACTGCATAACCCAAGCATTAGTTATTGCATATCTGCAATATGCAAATATAATATAATGAAAATATTAAAAGCATCATAAATTTATATTGACTCAGCTTTCCCCTTCTTTGTGCTCAGCCAGCCACGCAGTCGCTCTCGCTCTCGCATTCTCTCTGCTCACACGCACACACACTTGCACATCTTCTTACTTACTCGCTTGCACTTGCTGTTGTTGTTGTCTCCATGTTCGTCTTCTTCTTTTGTTAGAGGCCGGTCGACGACATGTTGAAACTCGCGCGCCAATTTAACACTTGTCATTTGGTGCTCGTTTTGTGCGTTTCCTTTTGCTCATCTGTTCTTTTTTTTTACTCATATGCATATGCATGCTCAGACGTATCATTTTCATTATAAATATAGCCAGCATACACAGATCCCCCGAGGATAGTTCTCTCTACCTCTCTCTCTCTCTCTCTGTCTATCTTACTTGGGCATAAGCCACGAATTTATGACATTTTGATTTGCGTGAAATTTGCTTTTGGCACGCATGCGTCGCCGTCTCGCTGCCTCTCTCTCACTCACGCAGTGTGTGTGCGTAATTCTTTGTGTCACGTGCTGCTGCTGCTGCTTCGTTTGCTGCTTTAGTTGCTGCTGCTGCTGCTGTTGCTGTCGTCGTTATCCTTTTCGTTCTGTGTCACATTAAATGCGCTTAAAGCGCTAAACAAACGCGTTCAAGACAGACGCTGAAGTTGAGCCACAAACTGGGTGCGCTGCGTTAATCTGCGTACAGTGTGCCCTCGTTAATAAGATCTTGAACAAATTGGTTTTTTTTAATTTAGATAAATACTCTAAAAAGAAATATTAATAATTTTAATTCGATTATTTTTGTTCACACACATTTTTCAAGACAAAATTAAAATAAACTATTTGACTTTTGGGGAGAGACTTTTTCAGAGTTAAGTTTCCAACTGCAACCTACTTTTTATAATCTAATTAGCGTATACACCTTCCTATCTCGTATCTCATACAAATCTTACAAGTATTTCCTATTTTTTATTCAAACTTTATTTTTAATTTAATATAATCTATTGTTTACTTGCATTATTTTCGTGACTGATGTTCTCTGACATTAAATAAATAAATAAATAATATTGATCTATATTTTATGGTTTCCTCTAAATGGGTTTTCTGCCAGAATCGGGAGCGTTATTCTTTTCGACTCACCACTGTACTTGAGACGACTAACTGGCCCACCTATGCGTGCATTGTGCACATTTAGCGTCATCGTTGGCGGTGCTGCCTGGTCTGGCCGGTCTGCCTGCTCCGCGTGGTGGTGCCTTGCTTGGGTGCCTTGGTGGTGCTGCTTGGTGGTGCCTCAGTCTTGGTTTGCCAATTAAAGCGAAATATGCGCGCATGCGCTCAACACAATCTCCAACTCCAACTCTGATTCCGACTCCAACGCCAACCAAGTCATGACCAGGAACAGGACCCAAGGTAGACAAAGCGTCGCACAAAACAGTCGCCTGGAGAGAGGGAGTCGGGTGGGAGGGGGCGGGGGGATTGCAATGCGGCAGCTTGGAGTGAGGTGCAACACAATTTTTGACATTTTTATGAGCATACAGCGCATATATCAAGTTGGGCGACGGCGACTTGAGTTTTGTTTTGTTTGTTCTTTTTTCTGTTTTTTTTTTGTTTTCTCTCTTTTTTTTGTGGCTGCAGCGAAATGGAATTCCGCACATAAACTGCGACGGCGCCCACGTAGGCCAAAAAATAACATAAAAAAAAATGAAGAAAAAATCCCGCTGATGCCCGGAGGCGCCTCTTTCGCGCCTGCGCATCGCAATGGCAACAGACGATGGCGATGGCGATGGCGTCGTCTGCCTGAGAAGGGGACATATATCGTGCGAATATTATTTATATACCATACGCTCCATAAGCACATCTGCAAACGCAAATATTTATCACGCGCTTTTTTTCCATATACCCTGTCCAGCGAGCAGCATGATAAGACCTTGCTGGGGTCTTTGCGTTCGAATAACTGGTCAGATAGGGTCTGCATTATAGAGAAGTTATTATTAGACATTCTAATAAGAAATAATGGATAATCGATTTCTTAAATATATCTATATGTATATAGATAGTTATCTAGTATCTATACATCAAATTTATATGAGGAAGCAACAATTATATAACTATAGGTTATAGATATAAATAAAATAAAAAATATAAATATAAATAAAGTTTACGGATCCAAGCCATTCTAAATCCCACCAAAGTCTGATTAATTATTTAGAGCACCTGCATGATTTGCGAAAATAAGGTAAAAATAATCAAATAATAATAATAAGTTAAAAACATATAAACAACAATAATATAATATAACAATAATTATAATAATATGTATAAAAACAGGAAATTTATGAAATTAATATAATAATATTTCCAAAAACTATATACGACATATTGATTTCTTTTACAACCTTTCAGATTTAGCTGCATGAAATGAATGCTGTAGAAATCGATGTTCTAGTCAAGCCCTCAGATCATGCTTACCCTGTAGAATCTGGGGCCCTTAGCAAACTTATTTGCAAGTGCTTAAAGATAGTTATAGCTGAATATGTTTATTGTTTTCTTTTTATAGTCTTATATTATTGTTGTTTCTTATGGGGTATGAGCTAGTCTCGCCTTGTGTTTAACATATTCTCTACGAGTGCGCCACCGTGGCAGACTTATTGACCAAGTGGCCACAACATGACCTGGTAGATGGCTCAAACACACACACACACACGCACACACACACACCCATATAAGCAGGCAGTACAAATTGAACTGTAGGTGGTGACCGCTGCTGGGCTCTTGTCATCTCCCGTTGTTATTTGGCTCATAAATTTGTAGAGCAATGATTTTTACGTTGTTTTCGTTTCTGTTGTTGTTGCTGTTTTATGTTTTTTTTTTATTTTATATATATTTTTTTTAACTGTGCGGTTTGATTTGTTTGAACACCCAGCAAAAATATTTCCCGCATTGAATTATTGTTGCTGGTCCAGCGATTTATGGCCGCGAATTGGGTTCGGTTTGGTCCTTGCTGTTGGTCACCGATTGCTCTCCCTCTCCCTCCTCTTCCTCCTCCTCATTGGGAGCAGCACCAAAAATAAAAAAGAGCTCCCCAATTCGATTGGTTTGTTGGCAATTTATTTGCTGTGTTGGTTATGGTCATGTCAAAATATGTGTGATATGTAAAATAATGAGTTTGTTGTGGTCGCATTTGTAACCATTTATTTATTATAACAGATAACATTTTATTATTATTATATAAATATATTTATATCTCTTTTGCTGGATACAGTTGAATTCAATTTATTTTCACAAAGAATATATTTTCTTTAGGAGTGCCATTGAATTTGTATTGCTTAAATCTTGACATTTTTATACGCAGAACTCATTAGAAATGGTAAAAAAAAAGAATAAATAAAGTAGTTCAAAAGTATGTAATATAAAGTAGACATATTCTTGATCAGAACAAGCTAATCTCAATTTTGAATAGAAGTTCTTGTAAAAATGTAATTCAGTTCAGATAAGAAGCGCATATTTTGTTAGCTAAAACGTAATTTCTCTCATTCAATTTCTAATCTCGATAATAGTTTACTTATAAATGCTTTAGCACTTGAATCTCTCTTTAGCAATTTATTATATTATATACATTTAACCCACTCGGCTAATAACTATTTTGACAAGAACGGTTTTTATATTTTAAGTTTGCCAAAAATTGCAAACACTTAATTATATATATATATATTTTGTTTTTTGGTTGTGCGATGAGGACTTTTGTCATGTTCAACTGATTATTGGGCGTACACACGCACAAGAAGGGAACAAAGACTGAGGGAGATACAAACGATATCCAAAATTTATATAAATTAGCTGAAAGGTGCCTACATGTCTGCCATAAAAACAAAAGCCATCAGAATTGACCCACTGTCTTTGTTGTTGTTTTTGTTGCTGTTGTTATTGTTTTTACCGTCTCTCCAGACATATTGAAAATTAAAGCGAGCGCACGTTTAGCCTGCGGCCTGGAGCTGGAGCTGGAACACCAGTTGAGTTGAGAGTCGGGGAGCCTTCAGAGTCATAACTCCAACGAAAAAAACACTTTACAGATCATTGATCATCATCAGTTGTAGACGCAGAGCGAGATAGACTGATAGAGAGAGAGAGAGACAGTGAGAGAGAGAGAGTGAGAGAGAGAGAGAGAAGTGAATTGTGATTATGATTCATAAGCGTCGAGAGGAGAGACTCTTTTTTTTGGGTTTTTGTTTTTAGGGTTCGTAAATTACCGGAATTACTCGAATGTTGTTCGGTGTTTCTTTTTTTTTCGTCTGTTTTTTTGGGTCGCATTCTTTTTTCTTGGCTTCAAGCGAGCTGGCCAACACCTTAGAATTGCCTGGCGTGCCTTTATCGGCATTCTTTTGGCTTTTTGTTTTTGAGCATGTGCTCATTTAAAATGGGTTAAAAAGGGTATCATGAAGTTGTTGCAGCTGAGAAAATGAAATTTGTTAAGTAGATTTGTGAATAGCAAACAAGGAACAAGTTATTTACATTTATCGATAAATATCGAAAGGGATTCCTTTATTTTAATATTTTATTTAGAGTTATAAATGCTAAAGGCAGTCGATTTTATTAGTACAACGAACACATTATTTGTGTTTATCAATATATATCGAGTATAGATTTAGATACTTGATAATTTCTTTAAGGTTAAGCTGCAGGCATTTGAATAACATTTTAAAGAGGTTGTATTGTTACTACGAGTGCTAATACTACACGTTGTACATATTTATCGATAAATATCGGTTTTTGATTACCATATTTAACCTTATAATAGCACTTTATCTGCCCTTAAAGGGTATCGCGTAGTCGGGCACGTTTAACTAGAGCACACTTGATTTGGTTCGTTTTTAGATAAATGAATTTGCGCTACTTCAAGCAATGTCGACAGCTACCAGCTCTCAAGAAATGCCATACACAGATACAGATGCAGATGCCGATGCCGATGCCGATGCCGATGCCGAGATACAGATGCAGAGATACAGATACAGATACAAAGTTACAGAGATACTGATACTTGGGGGCTGACTGACTGGAGTCAGAACGGCAGCTCGTCAGTTGCTTTGATTGAAGCAGTCGGGTTCTGTTTTTGAGCTGAGTTGAGTTGAGCTGAGTTGAGTTGAGTCTCCTCCTTCGGCATCGAGCCCAGTGCAATTATACCGAATAGCCCATCCATAATTATAGAGCGGCAACATATTTCGAAGTTAACACTTTCGTAGCGATGGCTTTGGGAACTTGCTGCAGGCAAATTTTATTGATGCATCACAATTTAATGTGCAGTTGGCACAGGTTTTTTTTCTCTCTTATGTTATTCTGTTTTTGATTTTTATTTTGAGTTCCCGATCATCATTTCATAAAGCAGTTTTCAGTTTTGAGTTTTTGGGGGGGCATTTTTTGTGGTCTTTTGGGTATTGTAATTTTTTAATAAAATTTTCGGTATTATTTCTGTGGATCGTTGTTGATATCATGTTGTTGATTGGTATCTCTCGTGTGTGTTTGTCAAGGCACGCAACATTATTGTTTTTAGATCTCTTTTCCATTGAAATTGAGGTTATGTTGCTCCAAATTGAGGTTATGCTCGACTCGCACGATTTAATATGGATGGCTTCGCTGCTAAAATCCTCGCCAGCGGGCAGAGCACCATTGTATTAATAATGAGGTGCTGTTTTAATGTTGCACAGAAATTAAAAAAAGGTGCTTTATTTCTGCTTAAAGATTATGCCTGTTGTTGGTTAATGATTTGAATTAATGTTATGTAGAGTGTCGGCAAAAAAAGATCACACTTTCTTTATGCCATGAAATTGTGTAGATAATAAATGCATTTATTGTGGATTTTCGAAAAGGATTTTGACTTAAACATTTAGCTGGTCCATGAACTTTCTCCAGACCTAAGAATACTTGGGCTTATTTGAAGAATGCAGCTAATGCTCAAAGCATATGCTGCTGATATTGCAAGAAGCTCAATATTTAACTTCGTCGAGTTAATATTTTTAGAAAATTCCCCAAGAATAGCCGCTGATATATGTGTTTCCTAATTTGGCATATCTTCAGTTCATCTAATAAGTATCTTAACGGCTAATAATGCATTAGATATTTAGCATATAATCTGGCATCTCAAAAAGCGGTTAGTCTGGATCATAATTCGGTTCGACAGCTTTGAGCAAGGTGTCTCGATTAAGTGCGTTATTGGAGACCCCTCAGCATCCCTGGCACGTCTTATCTAGAAGCAAGGCTTTTAACACGTTATCATATTACGATCGAGTTCGTAACACATTCACAACGCCAGCGAGCGGACGATCGACCTCTAATCAAATGAAGCTAGTTAGTGCTCATTTCAATACATTTTATGATTATTAATATTATATATTCATTCAGGTTGATTATCGCTTTGTTCGAGACGAAAACATAGCCAATGCATACACACGCTTCCATAAATATATTAAACTTGACTCAACACAATAACAAAATCGATATACTGTGTATATATATTTATATATATATGCATATATCAAAAGTCATTAGAATTGTCAACGCATAAATTAATTGCTCGTAAAATGTCTAAGTTATGCTCGTTTCATGCACAAGTTTATATTTGAGATTTTGTTTTACATTCGTTTTTTTTTTTTTTTTTGCCACATCTTTTTTGTCGTATTTTATTCATTTTATTTTAATTGTGTGAATGGAATTTGTGGCGAAATCAAATGTGACATATCCGTCGTTTTATATTTTGGCGTGTAATACATTTAATTACAATCTGTTTCTTAATTGACATATTTATATCAATATTCATTTAGTTATTAATATATATACACGGAATATTTGAATACATTGTGGTTATTATTTTAATGTTTTTATTATCTGAATACTTATCAAGTATGCAAAGTGCTTGCCAATTTACAATCACATAAATTGGGGGACTATATTCATAATAAAGTAATAAAATCAATATTGAATAGCATGAATAGCATATACAAAAAAAAAGGCAGCATCAAATCAAAGACTATGAAGATACCTAATACAGATTACTTTATGGCCTTTGATCAGCTCATCAATATTTCAATTTGTCAAGCCAAACAAGCCAAACACGAAACTGGAAACGAGCAGCTGAAACAGATCGTCGAGATATAATGCTCAACTTTCATATGGCTATGAAAGAAGTCTCAGTATTGCTTTATTAAATATGCAGTAATACCCCTATTGAGTGCAGTTATCAATAGATATAATAAGTGGCTTTAGTTAACTGTAGTTGGTTGTGGTTCCATTCCTCATATGCTTGACCCAAATACTATATTTTTATTTTTACCAACCATAATCGAAATGTTGCAGTCAATCAAGAAGAACCAATCGATTATTTGGCATATCTGGCCAATCAACACATTATTTAGAGTGCTCGACAGTCTTGGATCGTAATTCAGATATGTACATATAGTGGCATAACGAATCTGATTAATTACAAGGCAATATTGCTCAAAACGAAAGCTGAAATTGATAAATAACCAAGGCAACTAAAATGCACAAATTTCATGATTAAGAAGTTACGCCAACAAGATGATCTCCACAGAGGTATTTTAATGCAATTTTATAAAATTACGTCTTCATCATTTGTGCAACTTTACTGTGGCTGCTACGTAAAGAGACTGGTGGGGAGAGGGTAGGCGAAAGAGGGAGCGATCATCACACCTACTTTCTGCCAATGATAATTGGCCATAATTCAACAGCTTTATGCACTTTGCACTGCAAGTCGGACATTTAAAGTCATCAGCATGTGTTAGCCAGCACAACATGCAACACGTGCAACATGCCAGCTTCTTGTGCATCGTCCTCTGTCTGAGTTATCACAATGCATGCCACAACTCGAGGCACACAAATTACTTTCGTGCTTAATGATTGCGTAAATGGTTGCTGGAATTCACATTGCTATTAGCCATTAAGTTGGTAGCCTTATTCATCCTCTTCCTCTTCCCCTTCACTTTCGCATTGTTTTATTCCTGGCTTGAAGTCAGCAAAGATTTCTAGTTTCTTTCTTTCTGGTTATATTAAAATCGACTCTCTTTAATCGTCGAAAAAAACAACTTTGTATTAGACGGCAAGTTGTTAAAAATTAATTTCGCTTTGGTATTTTTTTTTTTTTTGTTTTTCCTTTTTGGTGTTATTTTAATTTTTAATAGTTTTCAAAGCGATTTTAAAATCAATTTTCTGCGAACGCCACTTGGCACAGTTCTAAATCAAGTGAAGCGCCTCCAAGTTTGACATGTGTGCAACATTGTCGCCTCGCTTTGAAACTAAACCGAACTGAAAACCGTAGCAGAGATATGCGAATAAAATGTATTTATGTGGAAGAAACAAAAAGGGTGCAAAAAACAAAAACCAAAAAACAAAAAACCAATACCAAAAACAAAAAAAAAGGATAAAAAATTATTTCATTGCCTGTCATAAATGTCGGCGGCAAAAAGCTTTTGCTGCTGCTGCTGTTGCAACTTGGATACGACTTTGGCCACAATTTGCAGCATCTTCATCTTCATCTTCATCTGCTGTAGCTGATGCTGTTGCTGCTGCTGTTGCTGCTGTTGCTGCTGCTTCTGCTGCATCTTCGTTATTATGATCTTTTAATAGCCCGCAATTTTCTCACCTCGCAAAGTGTGAATATTATGGTGTAATTGCATCAACGCATCAACTCCTACCAATTTCCAAAAGCTAAGGCCTAAAAACAGGCCGACATCAATTGCCAAATCGTTGCCCCAAGCACCCCTTTGCCCCTGTAGCAGGAGGCAGCAGCTGAGGCAGAGGCAGAGGCCCATCATAACTTCTGTTGGTAGCCGACGCGTTCTGGCCATTTTGCCCCATTGGCCCGTGGGGCGTTGATTGTGGCATAACTCCTTCATTTGTATACACTTTGCTGAGGGTTTCACAATTTTGCCATGATCTTTGTAATCCATTTGAAGTATATTTGTTGAACTGAGTGAACTTAGCTGCCAATGGAACTTATAGCACATGCAACACGTGCAACCTGCCAACTTTTTGTCTCTCGTCCGCTGGCTGAGTTATTACAACGCATGCCACAACTCATGCGTCTTTTTGCTGCAGTCAGTAGATGAACGGATTACTATTTGAAATAGCTGCCACAGGAACAATCGTCGGACTTCTATATTATCTATAGTTCATTGGAAGAATCGTTCGCATTTTGGTTAATTTATAGACAAAGTCAAATCTGCAGTTTGCAAGAGTATATATTATTCGGCTTGTTTAAGCTAGGCATTCATTTTTGTTTTAATTTTTTGCCGTTTTTGATTATTTGGAAGACGCTTTGGTGGTGCGTCCTCTTCTTCTTGCCGACAGGTTCATGTTACCGACTGCTGCCCCTTTTTTTTTCTTTTATTTTTTAATATGTTCGCTGTGGCATTTATGAAAATTATTGCAATAGTGCGTAATTATTTGTTGTGCTCTTAATTTTGGCAAGGGTTTCGACAAAGTGAAGGGGCTGTTGCTGCTGCTGCTGTTGCAAGTTGGGCTTATTTATTGAAAATTACTCCTTGCGTGCACCAATTCAGCCCTGGGCTACGTTATCTTTATCATGTGAGACATATATTCATATATATATATATAAGATAGACCTTAATGATTTTAATGTGTCTTAACTGCTGCAGAGTGTTGGGGATTAAATTGTACTGAAATTCCTTGAAGTGAAAAATAAAATCTTAACTTGATATATATATATATATATTCAAATATCGATTCGATTGTTGCAGTTTATTTTATAGTTTATCAGCTTGTTCGATTTAAGCCACTTTTGAGAATATTTTGTTTTGCTTGCATTTTATTCTACTTTTCAAAACTTGACAAGGTCATCGGCATCTAAATCTATTTTTTTTTTTAACATCTATATCATAGTAATTATAATTTGTGGTGCTATGCATAAAGCTGCTCTAATTTGCTTACAAGCCTAGCTGTGGTTGTTGTTGTTCGTGTTGCTTGTGGACAAGTTGAGGCAGCATCATTTGCATGCGGCATTCAACACGCATTAGGTTCACACCCAGGCAACATTTTACTTTACACATTGCACACACAAATTGTCGCTGAGTGCTTTTGTTGTTGTTGTTGCTGCTGCTGTTGTTTTTAGCCGTTTTCGAAAGGAGTCGGAAAAAGAAGAGGCAGCAGCAGCAGCATCAAAACCAGAACCAGAACGAAACTTCCTAGCAGCAGCAGCAGCAGCAGGAGCAGCATCAGCCACTGGTCGTGTCTCTCCACTCTGTTGGCTCTGTTGTTGATACCAATTTGATGGCATAATTTCAACATGCCCCGCAGCAATATAAATTTGTATGTTGCTGTTGTCGTTGCCCATCGTGTTTGTTGCCAGCCTGACTCTGCCTCTCAGCCAGTCAGCCTCGGTTGCCTGCCTCACAGACTGCCGCATGTCGAAGAAGTGGCAAATTTAATGCCAAAACAACGACGGCGGCATCCTGGCCGGGATTTCAATTTTATGCCCAAAAGGTACGTCAACATGTCTGCAACGTCACTATGCCAGTCTGCCCCCTCCACCCCATCTTGCTTCCTTGCAACACTTTGAAAAACTACGTCTTTGAATTTTGAACAAATTTTCAGCGCGAGTATTTTCAAAACCACATTTTTTTCTTTATATTTTAAAATTTGTTCTTTGAAATATATTTTTAATTTAAGAAATATAGTTTTCGAAAAGTGTAAATATTTTTAAACAATATAAAGTATTATTATCTTAAGACTCTTCAATTATTAATAATACACTGTAAGGCATACTTGAAGAAATAATAAAACCAATATATTAATCAGTCAGGATTTCGGTTCGGGTTTAATTCTGTGTCAAGGAATTAATTCTCTATCAGGAAATGTCAAATTGCCATTCTGGTTCTGATTCTGATCGGTTAATTTCGGTTTTAGTTTTTGGTTATTAAATAGAAAGCATTTCTTAAACAAATGGAAGTTTTCCCTCTGGAGTGCTTCTACCTCCTATACATGCTACGTCTTTTCTCCCAGTGCATCTCTGGCGCATAATTGTTAGAGTGCAGCTTCTGGTTGGCAGCATGCAATGCCCACGATTCTGTTACGCTTTTGCTTGGTTAATTATGATTGCCTAGGCCACGCTTGATGACCCCCTCAAGCTGTTTGAAGAAATTGCAATATGCTAATTTTAACTAAGAAGAAAATACAAAAACAAAAGGATGGACAAAAAAAAAACATTCCATAAATTTAATTTATATTTTATTTTTCGCGCCTAGCCGTGTTGCACTTCTAAGCGGCGCCGCACGTAAATGGTTTCTCGGTTACTCCCATGGGGCATGCAACGCCACACAGTAGCTGACACAATTGTCATTTTGGCGCTGCCTTGCTGAAAATATATCCGCCAAAAGATTTATGCCTGGTTCTCCATACGGCAACTGTTGCTCTGGCCCCATCTGGCCTCTGTCTCTGCCCCTGACTCTGCCCCCTCTCACCTTGCCTCGTCCCTCGACGACTGGGTCTGGGCCTGAGTTTTTACTGGTACTGTTGCAAATCTTTTGGCTACTGGTTTTCTCTTTTAATGCCCCATACCCAGCACTAATATGTGAACGTGGTGTGCTCAAATAATGGAATGTGTGTCAGAGATATAAGATATAGAATATAGTTTTCTATTATACAATTTAGACAAATTACAAATAATATTATTAAGTTTTCTTATGATATACTTTACCATACTTAAATATAGTATGCATATTCCCCGATCGCCTCTAATTGTTATTGTACAGCTTTTGTTGATTATTTAATTTTGTTTTTTATTATTTTTATTGTTGTTTTGTTCTTTATAATATCGATTTATTGAAATGTTAAGCTTGTGCCTCGATTCTTATAGAGATTACTTTTTAATTTTATTATTATTTAAAATATTCGACGAATTATAAATTGCCCATAACTCAGAATTAAGTCTTATTAGTCCTTTCGAATATTTGTGTACGGCAATTTGAATAATATTTATTCTTATATAACACACTTTTAAATATGATCACAAATTAAAGATTTAATTTTGATACATAAATTATATATAATTTTTTTAATTACTTTATTAAGTCATCATTTTTTTTGCAGCTTTATATGTATATTATATATATTTATGGATTATGTTGAAGATCGTTGTTTCGTGAAACGTTTATGATTGTTGCACTGCCATGACATATGTTTTTATAGTGTTGTTGTTTTTTATTTTACATTATTTTATTATTCTATATATTCACTAGACATATTCTCATTCCTCCAAGTATCGTTGGACTTTATTCCTAGGTATCTTTTCGTATAGCACACTCGCCTAGTCTTAGTCGCTTCTGTTGCACCACAAGCATTTTAATTTGAATACCGGTGGCAACATTTACTACCGGAGTTGGGAAGTCGTCGACTCCCGACTCGACTCCCGACTCGACTCCCGACTCGCCTCTCGACTGTGGCGAGTGCTTTCCTTAGTTATGTTGTCTATTATTGCCTGTCAATATAAATGTCAAAGTCGGGCTCTTAATAGCCTTTTAAAAAGCGCTCTACAAGTCTTTGTTTTTGCTGCCGGCATTTCTGTGCTGGAAATTTAATTAAAATTTTTTTTTTTTATTTATATGATTTTTTTTTTTTTTTTTTGTCTAAAACGTGAAAATCAGCTTTGAATGACAGTTAAATTCAATTATGCTCTATTTGCAGTGATTTTATGTTGCACCGCAGGCCGCATTTGTTGCAGTTTTCGAATTCAAAGTAAATAACAATACACACATATACATAGGTATTTCTGTTATGTATATATATATATATATATATATATGTGTATATATACATATATATCATGCCAGTCACATCCACACATCAACGCGCATTTGGCTCGTAAAAAAGCGCTCTAAAGTTGCTGGTAATTTGTAAAAGAGCGCGTCGAAAAGTTTTGTGGCACAAACAAAAAGCAAAAAGCCAAAAACAAAAAAAAATGGAAATGGAAAGTCAGCTAAAATAAAAGCGGCAAAAGATGTTGTGTTATGTTGTGCCGCCATTTTGTTTGGCTCAACGGAATATCTGCGCAGCATATACATAAAAGTAGGGTGTCTCCTGAAGGATTTAAATAAAATATATAAGAATGTTTTTGAAAGTTTACAATTTGTTAAAAGAAAGAAAATTATTAAAATAAGTTTATTGAAAATAGACCAATCTAATAAATTGTTTAGCTATAGGAAACTATTTATAGAGATTTTTTAAATAGGCTCACAAGTTAAAATTGATTTGCTTGGCAGTTAAAATTTAAAATATGTACGAATTCTTTTTTCAGTCTTCTCTTTAATAAATAAAATTAATGTAAAATATGTAACCCTTTTTTTTCTGTTATATCTTGTGGCACCCTAACCCAAAAGTATGTTTATATCGCTTACGCTGTTTTGCGGGTGTGGAAAGGGTTTTGATAAACTTTTTACACATTATATGGCAACAGCCAAGGCACAGCACCCACTCCAAAAGCAAACCATTTGAGAATGCTCTATGAAAATCGCCTCAGCCGCGTAGTGGGTGCAAAAAAGTTAAAAGCAGACTTAATGGCACCGCTTGTGCTTAAAATTTATTTTATGATGCGCATGCTAAGCCACAGTTGAATTTTAAAATACATTCACCAGGCGGTAGAAAGCGCGTGGGGTAAAGAGGAGTGGGGGGGGGAGAAGGGGTAGACAGAGATAGAGAGATTTGCTACGCATCGTCCTTCTGCTGGCTTATCCTTAAGGGAACGCATCGTTTGCGCCCCAAGAGGAAAAACACTTTTTGAAAAAGTTTCGCGCTACTTTTTTTTTTTTAGCACGAAAGGGTAACTTTTGGATGTGTATGTGTGTGTCTGTGTGTGTGTGGAGGGGTGTGGAAAATGGCATGTTAGCATGTGCCTTGGCTGTCAAGAACGCTGCGGGGCTTAACGAAAGGATTTATGTATCAACGCTTTAAAATTTTGCGCAGATAACGCGCGTTTAATTGGCTCGCTGGGCTCGGCGTGTGCCTCTGTGTGTGCGTGTGTGTCTGTGTGTGTGTGTGTGTGTGTGTGTGCCACCCACAAACTTGGCTCTGACTTGACTTTATGCCCATTTTTTTTTTTTTGGGTCTGGTTTGGGTTTCGAGTTGTGGGACACCATTTTTCTGCGCACTCAATTTGGAAAATGTTTTGGGTGTCGTTTTTATTTTGGTAAGTGCCTCAAATCGTTTTAAAAGTGTGTACGCTGCTTATCTGTATTTTTATGCCCCTTAGGCCAACAGAAAGGGGATAAATATGGCATGAATGACAAATTTGTTCTTATTTCTTGCATATAGACTAACTATACATTGATCGATTTATACAATTTAAATAAGCAATCTGACAATAACTCAACGCTGATCAAAATGGCTAGTGTTTAACCTCATTTAAATGTGTGTTTTCTGTTAGCTTTGCGTTCCCATTTGCCCAAATTCAGTAGTAATAAGTTATTAAACTATATATTTGTATTGTTGAGCCAACATTTGATGTCCATTTATATATTTATGGCGTTAAGCTTCCTAACTTTTGTAAATTTCCTATTGCTTTGTTCCGCTCATTTGGACAATCTACACAGAAATCAAAGCAATTCGCATTGTTCAAATCAGAAGATTGGAAAAAATAAAACTAGCTTCCCATCAGCTGGCAACAAGTGAAAGGTCTTCTGACCTTGATGCTCATTTCAGTGCCGATTTAACACATAATACAGAGCAGCGGTACGGAATACAAAAAAAAAAACAAAAAGATAAAAAAGAGTTCTTTAACAAATCAAAATTTGTCTTTCCACATAATCAAGTCATAATATTATGGGTGATAACTATTGTTGAGCTGTATCGTACCGAAAACTTACTTAAGCTGCTTACAAAAGTCGAAAAACTCTCAGCAAGCTCTCAATGCATAAGGTTTTAAGCCGCTTACGGCACCAATTGACCAATATATTTATTTTGTTTCCAAGTTTTTTATTTATTTTATTTTTTTTGCTCAAAGCTGCTGCCAAAACAATATCAAGTGTTAATTTGTTTAAAACTTCAAATCAAAATCGAAATCAGAAAAGATCGTGTGGCAACGTTAACATAATTTTCAAACATGAAAATACACTTTAAACGGCGATAAATTACAATAAATTAGAATTTAATTTAACTAAAAGCGGATAAAGAAAAAAATAACTTTTGATTTTTTTTCCAGATTGTGATTGTGATTGTGAGTGTTTAACTTTGATCAAAACTGAAATTCTTTGGGGCCCACTAAAAATGTCAAAATATTATGGCCAAAAGAAAAGACTGCCATGCTGTCATGCTGTCAACCATTCAGCTCTCTGTGTTGGCCCATTGTCAAGCCAAAGAGATTCTCAGAGACCCATCCGCTCTATTGTTGTGCTCGCTCCTAACGCCTCACTAAACAACATGGGCTTATGCCCGTAAACCTAATGAACGGATTAAGTCGACTCTACGTCTGTCACGAACGTGGCCCCCTTCCACTCCATAAGTGAGTCTGTGTGTGTGTGTGTACACTGAGAAAAATACATGTGCATTTGAATAATGTTAAAAAATTATGTTAGATTTTGCAGAAATACAAATAAAAAAATGTATAACAAAAATAATGTTTACTAAATATTGAAAAAAATTAATAAGAAGAAAAGTTTAATTTGTTTTTATTAAATATTAAATCTAGAAAAAATAAACATGAACAATTTAAACAATAATATAAATAAGATTTTGCCTAATTTTTTACATTTAATTTAGAAAAATATTATTGTATTTAGAGATTAATATTCGTGCTTGTTATAAAATATGTTCTACATAAAAAAAAAATGAAGCACATATTTCTTTTTCTAAGTGTAAATGACTCTTGCTGTTCTTGTGATCAGACACTGGAGTGTGTCTGTCTGTCGTGTGTGTGGCAAGGTGATAAACTTTGATATTTTAATGATATGTTCAACAAAACGTTCGTTGCACATAAAAATTTTCTTAGCTCTAACTGTTTTCGGCTAAATGGTAAATCGGCTTTTCTTTATAGCTATAAACATTCACACTCACACACACACACACATTGCCGCCCCCGCCTCCATAACCATTGTATTGACATTGTTTGGCATTTGGTATGACATTAAACTCACTTTACAGGTGTCCATTCAATTTATGAGCTGTAAAAATCTCAATCTTTTCTAGTTCTCCTCCATGCATATTTCTTGCAGCCAACTTTAACTTGAATTGGGAGATAAAAGGGAGGCATAAAGATATAAACCAAACAAGTCGTGAAATTTTATACTTTTTGCACAGTCATGTGGAACTACAATATATCCCATATTTTCTAGTAGTTTTCTTGCATTTGATATTGTTTAGTATTGTTTGTCTTTTGCGAAATCTGTGAATTACTGTTACAACTTCAGGAAGTCTAGGAATAGGTCCCCCATATAGTTACTCAAATTTGTTTTCCCAGTTTTCCTAGCATCTTTGATATAGTAAATATTCAAATAAATAACAATAAATTAATTTCGATGTGCAATTTATTTAAAACTGCTCAAAACTAGTTCGTTCATCATCATATAATTCGATTTAAGCTTTTAGAAGCTTTCTCTCTCTGTTTCTGCTTTAAGTGTTATTCTTAAACGTTTTGATGTATTTGCCAAGACAGCCATAATTAGAAGGGCCAACAAAAGTTTTATTTAAATGGTTATTCGAGCGCTTTCAAACATTTCTATGTACCAATTAATTGGGCATATTTATTTCTGATATTTAAATTATTCATGTTTATGGCTACGCCTCAAAATTTCGTTTAACTGTTGCTGTTTTTTTTTAAACATTTGATTTGATTTGATAGGCCTTAGCATAGGCTCGATCTGATGGCGATTGCTCATCCCATCAAATAAGGCCAAAAAACCGTCTTCTTCTGTTACGGCAACGCCCCACATCAAACAGCAATTCTTATTATTATTATTTTTTTGTATTTTGTAGGTATTTTCAAAAGCGTGTAACACGAAACGTTTTCTCAAGTTTCGGTGCTTTTCTCAGCTGCCAAGTTGGAGTGGAGTTTGTATTTTATGGCAATATAAACGCGACGATTAAAACGTTAAAATTCAACATTTAAAATCATGTTTGGTTTAATTTCAATTCAAAAAGGAAGGCGGACTGGCAGGCAGGCGGGCATGCAACTCGAAACAAAACTGGCCAAGCGGCTATCTATAACTATAAATGTATCTATGTATCTATAGCTGGTTATCTGGCAGCTATCCGCAGTCATGTCAGACAATCAACTTAACCAAGTTAGTCAACCGGAGTTGGTCATTTCATTCAACGGCTAATAAAATGCTTGAGTTATCCACATGTAAGACACTCTGGGCTAATATGAGCTACAGATGATGGAACCGGATCACCGGGAAGGGGCTAGACAGAGTGAGAGAGAGAGAGAGAAATAAAGAGAGAGAGAGAGGGAGTGCTGTGGCGTGGCACATCATTAAAATCAACGTTTACATATAGAAAACATCAATGCAGACAACAAATTCATTTAACTGCAGATAAAAATCAGCAGCTGAAACAAAAGTGAAACAAGTCAGAAAAAATGTAATCCAAAACGTTGAATCGAATATTAAATACACTCAACTTAAATGTGGATGTGAAGAGCTGCCTTTAAAGCAAAATCTTATAATGATTTTGTAATTTTTTAACATGGATATAGAACTAAGGCTAAGCGTACTTTTCATTGAAAATTCATTTAAAATATTTTGATATTCTCAAGTCTAGATTGAGCGGATATTTTTGAAAACAAAACAAGTTCTTGGAGAGAGAAGTTCGATTTTCATCTTAAGCATTTTATTACTCTCTTGAAATTATGATAATTAATTATTATAAGTCAGAAAGTTCATCTGAGTTTGTTGCAAGTTTATTAACAATTTGATACTGTCTGCCATAAAGTGTATACAAATCTCAGTACGATTTGCGATTTACATTTGAAACAACGCAAACACGAACATGGCTCAATCGCGGTCTCTAACTGAAGCGGGGTGTGGTGCTTCACGGGAGTTGGAAGGGGTGGACAGTAAACTGTGTTGGAAAGCGCAACGAGATTGCTGACTTCCGGCAACTGCGGCAACTATTGCTGCTGCTGCTGCTGCTGCTGCTTCTGCTTCTGCTGCTGCTGTTTTTGCTTTTGTCGTGGCCAGCTCAGCTCAGCTCAGCTCATTTACAATTCCAATTATGCACAACATTTTCTAATTACACGACCATCAACACTGCTAATGCAGACGTCTCAGAGCTGCCCCTCCACATGCCCCTGCCCCAGATGTATCTCTAATTTTATGCTCCTTGTAAGGCACTCAAAGAAATAATGAATGAATATAAAAATATTTTTTAAGTATTTAAATTAACATTTTCATAATAAATATATGCCACAAAAATAAAACAACAAAACTTTTGAAAATCTGTCATTAATAAATCACAAAAATGCCAAGCAAAAAGTATTTCGGATTCTGGCACACTTCTATTTTTCTGAGTGCATGTTGATGGATTGGCATATGCATATATATATATATATAGTACATATATCAACGAATACGTCGTCGCGCTGATTTCATTTGACTACCAGACGCTTCTGGCCCGGCCATAATGGTGGCGTGGGCCGTCTGCCTTTTGCTGCTGGCCATCATCACCAACGGCATGCTCTGTTTTAATATTTTTTGCACGCCATAATTATCGTGTGTGTTTTAATGTGCAGCTAATTGTGTTGCATTTCGCATTCGCATTCGCATGTGGCCAGTGTTCACTGTACTGCCATAGCTGAGCATTTTAATTGCCGCCACTATTTTTCATACATTTATTCATTGTGTTTAAATATAATTTTGTTTAAATTTCTTTCTTATTACACATACGCCATGCTGGCATATTCATGTCTCTCTCGCTCTCTCTCTCTCTCTCTCTCTTTCTCGCTCTCGCATTGGCTTTTTTCAACAGCTGCTAAATTAGTTCAACACTTCAGTTGACGGCATGTTCCATTGGCATGACATTCAACTGACAGTTGGTAATCTCTGGCATGTTGGCAATTTCTGACAGACCAACTGACAGACAGACCGACAGACAGAGAAGCGAATGACGGACCCACAGACAGAGAGAGGGAGAGAGAGAGAGAGAGAGTGCGAGAGAGTGTGGCGGGGGTAACAGCCTCTGTTAAGAGAGTCAATGGCACTGTAAGAAAGTTCCCTGTTAGATATATTTATAAGATGTAAGATATATTACGATTTCATAAAGCAATCATAAAAAGCATATTTCTTCATTATTTATTTAATTCTTGTTTTTAATTGGAAATATAATATGTATACAAATAATACATTTAATAGACTTATATTTCATATAAGCTTTGACTAACAATCATACTTATCACGAATAAAAAAATCAAAAATGCTAAGCTTAAATATTGTTTTTCTTTTCGCTCAGTGTATAACACTTTGTCTTATGCTGTGTTCAGTTTTTGGTTTTTTGTAAATGTTGCATGCAATGCAGTTGCAAATAAAATTGTTGCACTTAAGAAGCAGTTACAAACGCCTAGGAGCACCAGAAGAAGAAGAGCGACAGCAACTCTTTTTTTTTATTGTTGTTGCTGTTTCTGTTGTTGAATGGGGTTGCAAATACTTGCCGCATTGCCCCGAGGGCAACTTGTATAATTTCGAACGTTGATGTTTTTATTATGATTAAACGTAATGGGGTGTGGCTGGTTGGGATTAGCCATGCACAATTATCGTTCAGGGAAAACAGTTGTTGAAGCCGTCTATTTTGCTCTCTGGGCTGACTTGGCCCTTTTTTTTCGTAGCGTAGGCGTTTTGGCCATGGAATGTCGTCTGAGTCTCCTTTCGACTCGATAACTGAGTATTTTATTTTCCAGACTCAGCGACGACGACGACGATCTCAAAGCTGAGCCACATTGAAAACCACCTGCTGGGCAGCGAACACAAGGCACTGTAATCAGTTTAAATGGCAGCCCAGCAGTGAACAGAAAAAAAAAAACAGAGGGGAAAAGGAGTGGTGCTGTTGCTGCTGCTTCTGCTGCTGATGTTGGTGGTGCTGGTGCTGATGGTGGTTGGAGGTTGGAGGTAGAGCCTAACACCAACACTGGCTGGCATTTGGAGTGTGGTGCCACAATGAACACGCCATAAAGCAAAAGTCAAACAAAAAATTAATAATAAAGAACGCAGGCAGGCAGACGGACGGACGGACGGACTGATAGAGGGACACAGACATCGACGGATCGACACTACCGGGACTTTTGCAGTTGGCGTTTTTTGTGGTTGTTGTTTTTGTTGTTTTTTTGTTATTTTGCATGTCGAACGATCGATCAAAATATAAACGAGGGTATTGGGATAAGCAAATGGCAAGTCTGCGAAGTCCAAAAAAAAAAAAAATAAATAAAAACATTTAACTACCTTTTGGACCTGAGCCCAGACAACGCTTTTTTGTGGCTTACGTGCGTACACTCAAAGAAAAATATAACAGGGAGTGGGAGAATTTGAAAAAATTGTCTAACTTTGACAGCAAATTCAGCTCGATTTGGTTGCTAGTAAGTGAATGTAAAAAGCAAATGAGTTTTAGAGCAAAATTGTATCAAATTTTGCAACTCTTCAAATTCAATCTTAAACACGAAATTTTTTTCTATATTTTCATATTTTTTTTAGAGTGTATGGCTCACAGTATTCTCTCACTTTTACCCTATCTCCCTCTCACTCTTTTTCATTCTGACCCATACTATCCCTAAAGTTTTTGGACACCCCTCGCCCACCCCCTCAGAAAAAAGTGTTGTTTTATTTTTGGGCATTAAAAGCGCATATAAAACTGTCAAATTGTTTTGTGTTGGCCAAAAATTATGGTCCATCATTAGCGTTCAGCTTGTATGCAGTTTGTTAAGTGAAATTGAAAACAGGATCCCAAAAAGACCTTCGACTGAGTTCAACTGTGTCTGAGCCTGCCCTGCTGGCTTTCACATATTTTCGGGTCTAACGCATGTGTTGACAGCTTATTAATGTCTGGCTATAAATTTCAGCTTAGGCAAAATAACCGCAAAAAAGCTACAAATCTCATCAAGATGTGGCAACACTGTTGCAAGCGCAGCGCTGTTGCCACATTTCATTAGCAGATGAATATATTTTTTTTATAGTGAAATATTTTATATTGAAAACTTAGGGAATTTTAATTACTTTCTACATTTTCCACTCACATTATCTCTATTTTATAATTAATTAATAACAATTAAATATAACCTTGTCTTCAGTATTATTCTCTCTGCTGTTGGAACTAATTGATACTTAAATCTGCTTGTCTTCAGAATTCTTCTCTCTAATTATAGTATTAATGCATTTTTTTTAATATTCTCTTCTCTTATGTTGGTGATAATCTATTGTATAGAAATATCAATTGAGTAAGTCGCTGGGTGGCCGTTGAAAATGCTAGAAATATGGCAAATGCATAGCGACTCTTAAAAACTCATCACAAAAGCTGCATTTGTGGCAAAAAATGAGGGTTAGGAGTTTGGGGAGGTGCATGCTGAAGGAGCTGTTGGCTGTCAGAAATGACAGCTATAATTGCGACGTCATAATGCTGCGTCATGTCTATGACAGTTTAATTGTGGCTAGGAAAGCGCGCAATTACATGTCAGAGCAAAAAATTAAAAAAAAATTACAAAAAAATAGAAGAAAAAAAAAGAAAAAAACAAGAGGAGAATCTGAAAATGAGGAAAAATATAATTGAAAGAAAATTTGCATTGGCAGGCAACTTGTTAGACGGCGACTGCTGCTGTTGCAGCGACTGCTTCGCTGCTGCTTTGCACCCAATTAAAATGTTTCACACGTTTGCATAATTAATACTCAAATAGCGCGCACTTGTCGGCAAAATGCCCAGACATAAGCACATCGATGCGAGGAGGGGCACTTGAGCTCTGTGGAGACAGAGGGAGCCACAGATATCTATTTATTGTGGCGCTGCCCAGTTGCAAATGAAGCCTGAAAAATAGGCAAGCAGGGGAAATCAAAGTGAGCTGAAGACTGAATGCACTTTTAAAATGTATTATAATATTATTAATACTAAAGAAAATCTTATTGAATTTTAGTAAACCAAATTGCATAAGTTAACTTTATAAATACGATACAAACTATAATTTCTATTGAATTTTGCTCTAGTCTTTTGAGTTTGTATGGCTTAAATCAGGAAAATTTAAGCAGAATTTAGCTAGAAATTCTGTAGGCTTAATTAATTTGAATTTAACTCAGCAAGAAATCTTCTAGAAATTCTTTAGATGGTATAAGCTTGAACTTATCTGAAAATCTTCCAGATCAGATTAACTTGAACTAAGTTCAATATTCAATATCAATAAAATATATGCATATATATTATAACTTATCAGTCTCATTCATAAGATAAGCCATACCTCGTGACGACAGTTGAGGACTCTTTGCAAAAGGGCAAAACAATGCCAATTCTTGTGTCGGCATTTCGCAGAAGACGCTTCTGTTGTCGAAATTGTTAATTATGATTTTTTGCTTCAAGGCGCTCGGCTCTCGTATGACAGCATTTTGACAGAATTGGGGCTGGCTGCGTTGCACAAACGATATTTAAGCGCATGACAAATAAAAATGTTGCAAATATGCAGCAAGGCGAAATCAAGTAAAATAAAATAAAAGGTTGCCACGGAGCTGACAGAGCAAAATGTTACTTGGAGCGGCAGACAAAACTGTCATCTGTCAATTTGACAGTTTAACTAGGTAATTAGTGTGTGCACAACATATATTATATATGCAGGGTGTGTGTATGTGTGTGTGTGTGTGCAAGTGTGTGTATGTGTGTGTGTGTGTGTCGCTGCTGCTGCTGCTGCTGTCAGTGGGCACTAAAAGTAAAGAACACTTGAGTCTGCCACAGATTCTCAATTTCACTTGCCACTGCCACTGCCACTGAAATGTCTCTCTTCCGCTTGTAATTCATCATTTGACATGAGGCAAGCACACACACACTGGCAGTACCATTTGCATACCCTGTAAATGCAGCATGGGGTATCATTAAGTCGTGCCACTGCATGAAGTAGCAGGAAAGAGACAACAAATATGTAGAGAGCCTGCGTAGGAGATATATATATATATATATATATATATATATATATATAAAACTGTCGATAAATAAAGATTTAGTATTTGGCCGTATCGATTTAGTCATAGAAGATAGAAGACTGTCATTTTGCTCTTAATAATGCACAGAGATAAATAATTATAATTAAATATGAATTTAGTTATTTAGTTTTTTTTACAGAGTTTTCAAATATTTATATTTATAAAAACTAGAAGCTAAAATGATCTCTAAAATTATTCTCTTTCTTACAAATATTGTATAAAATCAATTCTTATTAATATTTAAGCTGTGTATAAAATTCTTATTTGAAATGCGATTTTGTCTCGCTGTATGTTTCGTGTCAGCTACAGGGTATCTGCCAATCGGTGTATCCTTGGGCATCTCCACTAGCTGCCTGTTTAAAGTGATCCGCGGGAGCAGGCACACTTGCGTACTTCCTGCTGTATCCCAGTTTTCTACTCGTTTTTTTCGTTTTTTGTTTTTTATTTTTTTATTTTCTTGGGGCTGCTTGGCTCCTGCAATTATAGCTCTTTTAAGTGCTTCATTGCCAACTGCAGTGCAGCGCAACGTCATCATTATTATGGCCAACACCATGATGATGAGCGTTGCGTTTATTATTCGACTGGAACCAAACAGACGAGTTCGCAAATAAATCATCTTGTGCTAACCTCCCCTCCTCATTTCCCAGCCTCCCTCTCAACTCCAAGGTTTCTTCTCCCCTTTTGCTTTGTTTTCCACGCACTTTCCATTGCGGTATTTGTTTATTTTTTTTTTTATATTGCGGAAAATGATGTTGTACTTCTTATGGGCAATTGAGTGGTTCTGCTTTTGAAATAGTTGTCTCTGTGGTGCTTAATTAATTGATTTGTGTATTCAAACAATTTCTACTCTTGTTCAAATTTGCTTGAGTGAGAAATGTGACATCATTTCTAATGATTTATGTCTGACGAACATTAAAGAATACACTTTTTATACATTCAATTATTTTTAGTGAGAGAGTTAACATATTATTTGCTAACTTCGAGTTAGAATAAGTTCATTTCAAGCGGAAATCAAATAATTTATTTAATAAAAATATGTTTTAACCAAAGTCACATTTATGGCACATGTTGTCTGTTAGCTAAAATAATATCAGCAAATGTTGTAACACATGTTTCAAGACTTGTCTCAACAACATTTGGATCGGAACAACGTAGAACTCATGTAAATCTAATGCCCAACTTCAACAAAGTCACGTTTGGCTGATAAAGCCAAAGAACGGCCAAGCACTTTAGTTAACGCTAACAAAACAACGTGTTTAGGCCAAGAAATGGCTATTTTTGTTCGTTAAAGCTTTTGACTTTAAGCAGCAGATTTTTATTTGTAATTTTTTGTTTTGGGGGCACTTTCACTTTCAGTTTTATTTATATGCTTGTCCCACTGAAACTGATTTCAGACTTGAGTGATTTTCAACAAGAAGACGAAGAAGAAGATCAAGAACCAGTAGCCCAAGTCAAAAATCATTGAAGCATGCATAGCGATTTACCCCGTTAATGAGACCATAGATAACACAGAAACCCACACACCCTACCCAAAAAAAAAAAAAAAAAAATCAAAAGCAGAGCAAACTGTCAACTTGGCCAAACAAAGCAACAACAACAACAATAACAACCAAGAAAAGGGGAAAGAGTCAAGAGGCGCGCACACTGATTAAGTCAACCCTTACAAATCGAGTTGTGGTAGGGGAGGGGGGAGGGGGAGGGTGTGTGTTGGGTTGAACAGACAAAAGTCGAGGCCGCCTCTTGGTTAACCCTCAGTGAGAAAAGGGCAGCAATAATAAAGCGGCAGCAGCAGCAGCAGCCATTTGAAAAAGGGGTAAAATGTGCGAAATATCACAACTTGGCACTCGGCGAGAAACTGCGTCACAACAGCAACAACAACAATAGCAACATCAGCAACATCATCAACAACAACAACAACAAGTAGAACGAACAACCACTAAAACAACAACCAAAACAGAGTAGCAGTTACGCCGGATTAACAACCCCTTTCCATTTTGACTACAAACACCGGGTTCAATTGCAATGAGCGCAATTTATAAAATTGTTACGCTTAATAAATTAAAATTTCATTTTGAAGTATTGGCCGTGAAATTGAGCTTAGCAGAGTGAGGGGCGGGCTGTGTGGCGGGGGAGTGGCTGGAGTTGGCTCAGTTCCGAGCTAAATATTGACAAATTGTTGGCATTACTTTTAAGGTGGCTAGCGCAATTATAGATTATGTTTAATTGTTATACAGTTTTATGCAATGATGATAAAAATAACTATTTGTTTTTGGTTGCTTTGATAAAAATTAAGTCTTGTAAATTTCAAATAAGAAGATTTTTAAATACATTTGTATTTTAGGGATGTACGAAAAAATGCCTTTTTAATTACAATTAATATTGCCAAAGTGGAATTTTCTATTAACCTTAATTAAAGTATTTGAGCGAAACTTGAGAGTTGGCAATCTAAAAAGTTTTCTTTCTACTTAATTTGACTTTAAGTTGAATATCTTCCACAGATTTTTTATCAGTTTTATATTTGTATATAGACACAGCCCACGTTGCATCAAATGTTGCCTGTTGGCGGCAGCAACAAAAGCGATCAACCAAAAAAAACATAATAATTTTTAAAATATAAAAAAAAGAAAAAAAAAAAAATTGAGCCGACAGACGCACGCGAGGCCAAAAACAATTCCAAAACAAAATTCTAATCAAACATTTTCTCACCTAAGAGCTGAGCTGGGTTTTTGAGCTGTTGTTGTTGCTGCTGCTGCTGTTGCTGTTGCTGCTGTTGTTGTTGTTGTTGTTGTTATTGTTTGTTGCTGTTAGCCTTTTGCCTTTTGTGTTGTGGGCGTGTTCGTTGTTGAACGTTCTGTCGGCGTTGTCGGCAGCGGCAACATTTCTGTGTTCTTCACATGTTTTTGTTTTTCTTTTGAGCTGCAGCCGCATTTAAGTTGTTGTTGTTGTTGTTGCTGTTGTAGTTGGCTGCTGTTGTGAGAATTTGCCGTAAATCAACCTGTTGCATGTTGGTGTTGCTGTTGCTGTTGTTGTTGTTGTTGCCGCACACAGTTTTCGGCATCAGCCACTTGGCTTATGAAGTGCCACAGAGAGAAACAGGTTAATCGATTTTAAATCGGTTTTGATGTTGTTTTGATCGCTGCCCCTTACAACTAAATACATGTGTGTGTATACACACACACACACACATACATATGCCTATTTGTGGCGCTGCTCTAGTTTTCTAGTCTATTTTAATTTTTTTTCTGTTTTTTTTTTGACGTTTGAACTTGATTACAGGTGATTTTAATAATGATGCGTCTGCTGACTGCAACAAGCAGCTAACCAGAAACAGTTAATTAAATGGCCATTGCAATTGAGATGCGTCGCTTTAATCCTTTTGCCACATAAAGTTGATTTACCAACTAGCCACTTAGCTAGCCGTTAAAATGCTTTGGGAGGAACTTAATCAGCTACTCAAAATTACAGTGCATGATGCAAAAAACATTTAAATGGGGCGTTAACTGCAGGTGTAGTTAAAATCAAACCCAATGAGGCTATAGCAATTCAAGGTTAGTTCTCGTTTATAGTTTAGCAAGGGAAGTGATTTTCTCTGTCTTGTCGAGAGACGATTATAGCTCTAAACTTGCTTTAAAGATCCAAGAAAGACAATCACACAAAGCAAAAAAAGAATTTAATCGTTTTAAAATTAGCAAAATCGCAAGGAATAACAATGCTTAAAAATAAACAAACAAACAAACGCTTTGAGTGAATTCCACAACTTGATGTGTTGAAAGCTGCAACAGGAAAAGCTGGCCAAGCAGCTTGCCTGGTTTGTTAGTGGCACTGGCTTGTTGACAATTTTGAAAGGCGACAGCAAACAACTTGAGAAGTAGAAGCAGAAGCAAACAATAAATTGGCCATTGTGTGTGTGGCAACTGTGGCGACTGCGGCAACTTTGGCTACTGAAGCGTTATCAACATGCATGCAATTTACTCATCATCACAGATCGAAAGGTGATAGCCGACATGTTACTTTTAATTGACGCGAAGATGAGCCAAAATGAATAATTGCCCGCAAACTAATATGGAGTCGCCGCTTGTGCGGCAATTAACCAACCAAGCAAGCAACCTATCAAGCAACCAAGGAGCAAGCACACTTGCAACACACAACTTGGCCAAAAACCCCCTCGAATAAACTGCAAAATTCAGGCCTTATAGTTTCGCCACATATTTCCCGGCCGGACGTTGAAAGACAATAATGCTTGATAATGAGCTGTAAAGTTTATTAATGGCCAGCCACTGCCACATAGAGTGAGTGAGAGCGAGTGAGACAGAAAGCTGTGTGTGTGTGTGTTCGTGTGTGTGTTTGTTGTGGGGGAGTATTTTGCTCATATCTCTGACATTCAAGGTGCGGCTAATGAGCCATTTGCGTGTCGTCAATTTTTGGTCTGTGTATCATTTGCAGAAGAGAGCTAAATGAAGTGGGAGAGAGTGAAAGAGAGAGTGAGATAGAGAGAGCGGGCGGGATGGATTCACACACATTAAAAGTAAATTATTGCAACAAAAGGTTTTTGTTTCTATTGTTTTAGTTTTTATTTGTTTTTGCAAACTGCAACTGAAATGACAACTGTGCCAAAGTTCGCCGAGCTTCGCGTAATTAGCGATGGGCATTGAAAGCAATGTGAATCAAGGCAGAAAACTCTAGTCGATAGAGCTCGATTAGCAGAGACCATTAAGCCAGGAACAAATGCCTGCTTGTGCCAAAATGTATTTCTTTCGAATTAGAAAGTTATTTTATTTCGATTGATATCCATATTCGTGAAAGTTATCGCTAGAATATAGTCAACTTGATCTGCGTTTATGAGAATTTATATTCCAACTTTGAAGTCAATTGCTTTTAAAGTCGCTGAGAGAGAAACCTCACTCATACAGAGAGAGACTTGACTAAATCGACTTGGCTCTTCATCCTGATCAAGAATGTATACTTTTTATATACTCTTGTTTAACTTTAGAATACGCCATTTAAATAGTTGGTATATTGCTGCTCCAAGTAGTACAAAAGTTAGCCTCATTTTATGTTAATATTTTAAAGTTTAATTCTATAAATCAAACTTCGAAAGAGAAACAGTTTCTATTTATTTACATGATCAGCATTATAATTTGCATATATTCAGTATTCGTGCCACGAACTGCAGAGCTCGACACGAGCCCTTATCCAGTCCAGTCAAGTTGCAACAACACGCACGATTTCAATTATAAAATGTTGCTGCATGCGTAATGTTGTTGCCATATGTTAGATGGGTAGACAGGCATACAATCATCGTGTGCCATCCATCTAATGTTCAGCATTTTCTAGTTAACACTTTGTAATTGCACAATGCAAAATCACTGAACTGCAAACAGTTTGACAAGTGAAAGATTCTTTTACTCGACTTTGGGCTTTGCGAGTGGAGTGCGCCATAAATCAATCGAATTCCCTTCGCTGTATAAATTTAAATGAAAAGAAACAAAGAAAAGTGCAAAAGTGGAAAAGTGGAAAAAGGACTTGACACAATAACTGAAACTTGTTTTGCATTAAATGATGTGTAAAATGAAGCCGTTAAACATGTCCGCTGGGATGGGCTCGACGACTTCTAGTTGACTGCAACTCTGTCACTCAAGCGTCTATGCAAATCAGCTAACTGAATTTGTGTATGAATGCTGCCAGTTTTTAATGCCTCCCCTAATAAAGGACTAACTGAGTTGAGTTGATTGTCTTCAATTGGAACAGACAGCTTCCTCGAGGAAGGGATCGAAGGGTTACGAAAACATCCAATGATAATTAAGTGCAATAATCAACTTACTACATCAAGTTAATATATTAGGCTTACAACTAAAATAAGTAGGTGCAAAATTTATATTTACTAATCACTCTTTTGTTATAACTTATGGCGATGCTCTTTCCTTTGTGGCTGGCACATCTTGCCAAGTCTCATTTGAATATCATATATGGATTTGTCTTGGACGACACTGATCAAAAATGTGCTGTATGCCAATCTATTTGCTGTCATATTAAAACTAAACAATATACAAAGACACACACACACAAAATGCTTTTGACACATTTGGTAATTGTCATTTATGGAGCAAGTCGAATGGGCTGAGAAGAAACCGTCGAGTTGATTTGCTAATTGCTGAATATGTCTCCAGATAATCAATGTTTAAAATTTTGACACCGAGAACGCTCAGTAAGATACTGGCATCAAATTGACACTACAATTACCGAGACACTGGGGTCAACTAAGAGGTAGACAGACAGACAGACAGGCAGACAGGCAGACAGACAGATGGACCATTATAGTCTGGTGGTCAGCTGTTTGGACCTCATTTGCTGACCACAGCCAGCAGCGGTTGCCGTGTGTTGTTGTATTGTGTCGTGTGTGCTAACAAGCCAACATACCAATACCAATGTG
Source organism: Drosophila ochracea (assembly GCA_035044125.1). Lineage (NCBI taxonomy): Eukaryota > Metazoa > Arthropoda > Insecta > Diptera > Drosophilidae > Drosophila > Drosophila ochracea. The sequence goes on along the minus strand of JAWNML010000059.1, from coordinate 6,005,694 downwards.
CATAGCCATGTCCTGCGCCTTATCCTCATCCCCATGCTCAGCCACGTTCACGTCCTGTGCTTGTCCCTGTTTTTGGTGAATGTGTTACTTTTGGGCTGTCTTGAGCAGTTATTGTTTATATTGCTTTGACATGTCGCATTGGGCCAAGTGCCGAGACGAACCCTTTTTGGACAGTTCGCTGTCACTCACCTTGCGGTTGTCGGGCTCAACCCTCTCCTTTATTGGCATTCAATTTAATTTTGATGCCTAAGCTTTTGCGGTTTTATATATATATTTAAATATATATATATATATATGTATTAATACTTTACTACTCTACGTTCATATATTTTATAATTAAAAGCACATTAATTAGTTGTCTTTCGCCTTTCTTTTCGCTCTTTGTAGTCTAATTTATTTTTTTTGTTGTTTTTTTTTGGCGATGTGTGGTGTGTGTTTTGACGATGGCAACGCGTTGATGTGACAACGACAACAACCACATCATGCTCAAATGCTTTGATCTTTTTTATATACCCCACAACACATAACAACAACAGCAACAACAACAGCAAAAACAACCATAACAACAACAACAACAATAAATGCGCATTTTTCTGTCGCTAAGAAAACTACAGTGAAAAATTGCATTTAAAATAGTTTCAGTTAAGTAGAACTGCAATTGACCTACAATTGTACAGAGTTCTTTTTGATCCTGTATTTTATATGTCTAGGAATATTAAATGTGTTTCAATTGTGAGTATTTTGAAAAAGAAACAATATTTTTTTCATGTTTTTAAGAATTGCGCAAAATATTGAGAGAATTCAATTATTAATTTGAAATTTAAACGTAATTTGTTTTATTGGGATTTGCCCACTAATAAAACATGGCAGGTATAACATTTTTGAAACATTTTTTTTTATAGAGTATTTTAATGTATTTCTCTTATATCATCGCTCTCTGTATACATGTAGAGCATCTAAGATTTCAAGCACATGCAATTGTTCAATTGTTGTTGTGTAATTTACTGGCTAATGCACAACGATTAAAGTCAGAACATACATTTATTGTTCGTGTAGCACATACATATATAAGACATTTTGATGGCTTTGCCACAAAAAGTGCTCAAATACACCCACAAATACACATCCAATGACAGACCGCACACATGTAAAGCAAATGGCAAATACAAAAATGAAAGAAACAAACCAAAAAACTCTTGGCAAAATGTCGCCGACGACATTTTATTTCGCCAGATTTCCCTGCAACTCATTTTTCATTTTCTTTTACTTGCACACAAAAAAAAAAGTGCTCACACTTTGGGTGCACTTCGGATATAAACTTGGCAGGCAGCACAGGGCCACAATTAATCGTACTGTGTGAGAATCGGCGGAATCCGAATGCATTTTGAGGGATCTTAAGACAATTTCTGTTGGGGTTTGTTTTTGGTTTATTTTTTGTTGTTTTTTTTTTTTTTTGACTCGGCAATGTGACAAAAATTTCGCCTGATTTTGTCTTAATTAACGCCAAACGCTTCAATAGCGATAAAATATGCGACCAGTCTGAATTGCTTCGCTTGCTGCAGTCCCTTAGCTCAATTCCAATTAATGTGCCTCACGCGCGCTCATCAGTCAACGCTTGGTGGTGCAACCGCTTGTGTTGCTGCTGCTGTTGCCGCTCTTTGGTGGCATGGTGCAAGATTTGCTCGGTTTCCAAATTCACGCATCATTCGCACATTGGTGGCAGAAACTGCGATCACAGAATCCGCAACGCCTGCAGACCGGGTTGCATATTTAATTGGACCACACAGCGATGCAGCGCTGCAGATGCGCATGCTTTATGCGGCACTCCACATACCCTGTAAAGAAAATGATGCTTAAGCAGAGTCGCATCAGTGAGAGAGAGTTGCATGAGACTTGAAAGTTAGTTTGACATTTTTTAGATATCATTTCAACTTATTCTAAACTGATTTTAAATTCGTTTTTGATTTGATACCTTCTACTGGGAAGCAAATGATTCCCATATCATCATCTTTCCGTCTCTCATATCTCTGTCTACCTACAGGGTACTTCCAAGTCTAAGCTGTTCTCCAAATTTTTTGTAGTCTATCATCCTTAACTAATTTTTCTTTAGGTTTGCTGTCAACTTTAAAAAACATTTCTATTTCTCAATTTAAGCCCAAGCTCAACGTGAAACCGAAAGCAGGGTATTTCCAAGTCGTGCAACTGCTGCTCACACATACATACTTTATGACTTTTTTTTGTTGGTTGGTCACCGCGTCGCCACTTTGAACATTTGTCTTGTTTTGCGCTGACAACTTTGGAAGCTGCTTAAGTCGCTTCAGCGGCTTCTCCAGCTACCCAAAAAAGCTACCGCCCGGGTGTAGGTGTCTCTTCTCTCTCTTTCTCTTGCCCACATTCGCTGTCTCCTTCTGTGGCATCTTATGTGGCATTGAACCTTAAGCAAGTGTCTGTTGATTTACGATTCTATGGGGCGAGACGCATTGCTTAACAATTATGACTCAATGCAAAGTTGTTGTCGTTTTGTTGCTGTTGTTGTTGCTGTTGTTGTTTGTGTGTTTGGTTAATTAGCATAAAATCAACTATAATTTAAATTTATTAACTAGTTTGCAAGCATTTGTATATTTATGATATGTATTTGAATGCTTAACTGATTGCGCCGTTGTGTATACGCCTCGTGGCTTGTCAAAAATCATAAGCCAACACACTTGTCAACGCTGTCAGCTATGCACTCGCCTCGTGATCACTCACAACCGGCTAATCTCTATGCATAACATGTGGCTATATATATAAACATATATATATATATATATTTATATATATCTATATATACGTATATATTGAGAAGAGTATTAATGAAGCCGTCAGCAGTCTGTAGTCAATGACAAAGTGAAAGGCACATCAAATTTGTTTTTGTATGGACGCATCCCAACTTTCCAACATAGAACCAGAGACAACAACAAAAGAAAACTATTAGGAAGAGTGCTTGACTAGAAGATACCCTGTTGAAAGATTTCTTAACATATATGTATGTATGAACAGAAGCTGCCCTATAAATAGCTTGTCCAAGTAGACTATCTTAAAATAAGATAAAGTCAATTTCTGCTACCCTTTCCATTTGTAATGCCTTTTAGGGTATACAAATAAGAGCAACAGCCATAACATAAGTCTACCCAAATATCGTTCACTGACTCATCGTCAAGGTGAGGTCTGTGAAAAGCGCCTCTCCCCTCACCATTCAAACTGGAAACGCATAGACAATCATAAAATCATATCATTCATCGATCATTCAAATGCGCGTCATAATTCGCTTGAAAAGATCGAAAGACGAAAGACGAAATATGGATATTGTATATTGGATTGTGGATTGTGGAATATACGAACTATGTGGGGCTCGTGTTCAACTGTCGCTTAAGTTTTTCCATTGTTGGGTCACAGACAATGGGCGCATTAACTGAAATTCGGTCTCGGTCTCGGACTCTCGGGCAGAGCTCGTTCAAATCGTGACTGCACATTGTTTATAAGGTGTGAAAATATTTAAGACTTTACATGAAAACGTTTGCCTACAAAACTGTTGATCGTTGAAAATTATGATTGATGATTGAACGATTGAATGCGCACAAACACAAGATAAAAAACTAAAAATCAAAAAAATAAAGAAAGAAAATCTCTAACAACTTGTTGTCCTTTTATATAATGTTTTTTATAGTTTCATTTTTTTTGTGTGTTTTTCAACTTGTTTCGGCTTTTTTTTATAGTTATCATAAAATAATTGCCAAGCGAGATTTATGCCTGGCCGGCGATCGATCAGCGTTTGTCAGAGTTGGTTTCAAGGCGGCTTTTACCTATGACCGAATACGAATATCAATGCGGGTACTCATGAATAGTTTATGTGGGTGGCTTTGCTTTTGACTCGCACACTCGGAGCCATTGTGTCTGATTTGTTGTTGGGTCTGTGTGTGGGTTAGCCTGCGGGTCCAGCTGAAAGAATCGTCGAATGGATCACGTAAATAAAATATCATTGGGATTTATTGGCTTATAAAACGCAAATCAATAAAGTGTAAAATGCTTATCAATAATATTCAATGTGTAGGCATTTTGCCGTATGTTTAAATACTTTAGTATTGTGAGTTAAATTTGTTGATAGTCCAATATAATAATTAAAGGTTGTCAAACATATGAATTATTTATGAAATGAACAACTTAATAAGATTGAATATATTTATAAATGTTTTGAGATATTTAATTATTTAAATGATAGAGGCTTTGGGTCAATTAACAACAACTGTATTTTATTTTATTTTATTTAATGTGTTTAAAACTTTTCAAATATATTAATGCTTGACATTTTTTGAACTTTCGTGAGTGTTTGTCAGTAAAAACAATTAAAACGCACAACTATAAATATATTTGGGCTTTCTATATTTCAACAACAAAACAAAACATTAAAAAATAAACACAAATTATTTTTGCCTTTCACTTGCGGCCTACGCAAAAAAAGGAAAAAAACCTTAAGAGTCTTGTCAATCAACTGTTGACAAGGTTTGCCTGCCTGCTAATTAAGAGTTATGATCGATCTAAACAAGCATAAATTGACTGCGAATAAGCCAAAAAGCAGCAGCCACAACAACAACAACAACAACAACAAATGCTACCTCAAAACAGCTGCTTATCATTTAACACAGACAACAACAACCACTATTTCTGAGTTCTGTGGTCTTTAGCAACATTGGCAACCTTCGCTTTGCCGTCTTGGCCACAATGTTGCCCAACATGTCAAGAGTGGCCTAAACTGCGTGGCATTGTTCGCTTTTAGCACCCTACAGCCATTTCACATAAACATTACATTATAGTCGGTCTGTCGGCCCAATGAACACGTTACAACAAGCAGCTTCGAACTGGCACCTCTTTCAGGGGGGGCATGTGGCACGGGCAACTTGCCTCCTCTTTTTTTTATTTTATTTTTGTTTTCGTCTTTTTTTTTGTATTTTTTTTATTTTTATTTCTGCTTGGCGGGCAGCGTAAATTGAGTTTATTGCGCCGCCGTATTGCTGGCAAATTACAGGTCGGCGCATTTAACTTTGTGCTGCCAGGATATGAAAGGGGGCCCAGAAACAGACAAACGAACCGATCCGATCCGATCCGAGCCGAACCGAGAACCAAACCAAACGACTGAACCAACCGAACTGATACCTGCCCCGGAACGAGGCTGTTGTCAGCTAATGAGTTTTACAGGCGCGACTGACAAACGCTCACTTCTGTTAATACCCCGCCACTAAATTCAGTTAGTTTAGCGGGCATATTGCGGATGCTGTTGTTGTTGTTGTTGTCGTTGTTGTTGTTGTTAACATTATGACTTGAGATCAATTTGAATCAGCTAGTTGAAATTCTTCGAGACCAATTTGTTTAGTTGCCGATTAAGTTTCATTAACGACTCACTTTATAAAATCATATTAATACTTACAACTTTGTTGATTTTTATATGCTGTAATGCTTTGGAGTTGTTGAAGCTGTTTTCAGCAGAAGAAAAATCGATGTGATTTTGAGGTAGAAATAAGGTTTAGAAACCCTCAACTAGACAAACATTTTTTGCATTTTTGCACAACAATAATGATAACAATTAGAAAGCAAGCATATCTGTATACTGAGTATCTTTAAGTTTAGCATTTTCCTTTAGTTAAACTCCTTTTTTATCTTCGTTTTTTTTGTTGACTCGCATTACATGTCTATATGTCATAATATACCAACGTTTTACTTCTGCGATTATTTTGTTTTGTATTTCATTGCATTTCAGTTCATTTTTGTTTTTCTTCTTTTGCATTTCAGTTCAATGCATTCAGCAATGCTCTTAATTTTTTTTCTCACCTCGTTGCATTATTTAACGCAAATTAAAATAATTTGCGGTTCCGTTTCAGCAAGCCCCAAGTAGCAGCAACAATTCTTCATTTCCAACCACTCCACAAGAAGCCACTTGAAACAGGTTCGCTCTCCGGCCTTTGGTGCATTTCAAGTGCGACAGTCGCAGTGGCAAACAAATTCAAGTGCAACACGCATATGCCGCTAAAGAAATGCCTGCCCCAACAAAGGAAAGAAAAGAAAAAGAAGTAAAAAAAAAAAATAATTTTGCAATTTACATTTGCTGCAATTATGAAAATGAATTGAAAACTAGCGGCAACCAAGTTGCCAACCTGTCACGATTCACATTATAAATTGAAAGCAAATGCAGTAATATTTATTTTCTTAATAACATTTGCACTGGGCATATTTACTTTGTCAGCGTGTTAGAATTCTGAACTTGAATAAATGATTTATAGTTGTTTGTTAAAGAGAAAAGAAATGGTAAATCGTAATGAATTCAAGCGCATTAAAAAGCACACAAAAAAGATTCATGAATTCCTAATAAAAATTAACTTAAATAACAATATTTTATATACAATAAGAATAAATGATTTATATTTGTTTGTAACGAATACAAATACACTTAAAGCAAACATACAATTTGCACATCATTAAAATTTGAATCAATTATCAATCTTAATTATTTTATTTGATAAATTATTTATATATCATCCTTTAACAGGTTTTGATTTATATCTTTGCATTATGATATGATATGTTGGTATACCGAATTTTGATATTTGTAGTACTGTTCTATTGTTTTTGCGTCTGGCTTGCTTGAATCTCCAACTCGGACTCTTCGATAGTGAAAACTATCGATATTTATTAAAATTACAATGTAGTGTTTACATAAGTGAATAAGATTTAACAGAGTTATGTAAAGTAGCGATAAATTGACAAATTAACAGCTGATCATTCAATATCAGTTGTATTCAAATTAGTTTGACCAAACAATAGATATAATCTCTATACAGGACTTTTCAGTTATTTTCTGTTTTATGATATTCTGATCCTTAAACGCTTTAGATTTATAGCTTTGCAATTGTTCCTAGCATCTCAAAAGTGCATTATATCTTCGGTCTCGCAATTCTAGCAGTTTCTTCTGTGCATTTACATACATTTTGTTGTTTGGTTTGCTTTGCTGCTTCCGCACTTATTATGACAGGTGACAACACTTGAGGCGCGCCAAGAAGGAAATGAATGTGTTGTTGTTCTTGTTGTTGTTGTTGTTGTAGTTGTTGGACTGTTGTTGACTGAATAGATGGGTTGGTTGGTTGGTTGGCTTAACACTAGGGGTGTATTATCCACTAAGTTGTTTTTAAAAGCAAGACAAGCCATAATGTTATTTTTTTTCTTTTCTTTTCTTTTCTGTATTTTTTTTTTGTCTCTGTTTGAAACTTGTTAACTGCTTTTGGCATGCAAATGAGACATTAGTCAAACGCACTGGGCCATCAACTAAACTACATACATATGTAGTATGCAGACTAACCCTTTCGCCCCTTTCTTTCTTTTTTTAATTTTTTCGCGCTTAGGCGACAGCGACGGGGGGCGCCCCATAAACAAATAAACACATTCTAACCCTTTATTTTTTATTTTTGTTTTTCTGTAATTTGGAGGCTCTCGCAGCTGGATGGAATGTCTATGAATATATATTTGTTGTTGTTGTTTGGGGGGCACCTGCCAACGCACATGCTTAGACAAAGGCATTAACAAAATTTTACTGCTATACGGTTAATAGTTTGGCGCCCTTGCTCAACAACAAGGGCAAGAAGAGGAAGAGAAAGGAAAAAAGGGTTTTCCTTTTATAGCCTGTTTGCGCATGTTGGCAATTACATGGAAAACTTGGAAAATTGTTTCACCTTTGATGTTGCGCCTGTTTTGGTTGATTATTATTTGTTTGCCTCCATGCCGTGTCTGTACGTCATTCCATCATTCAGTCAGTTCTAATAGACTGCATTGTTGATAAGAAACTACCATACAACACATATCAACACTTGGATACGACTACTATGTGGCAAAAGTGTTAGTTTGCCCTCGCTGACAGAAAATCAATTGAGCTGCAACGAACTACAACAACAACAAAAGTATAAACCTTACCAACATATTTTCCTGTTGACAGCAATTTAATATTATCGTCGTGTTATTTTCTGCACGTTTCCCTCAACAGAATGCAAACCGAACCAAACATGCAAGTAACCCCCACTCCGCCCCCCAAGGGCCCGAGGTGTACGACTCCATGTTTTTGGGTGTTTAAGTGCGGGCTCTGAGATTTTGTTGGGCAGCATAGAAATCAGGCATGCGATTATCTTTAATGTTAGCAGTTAAGCAAATTGAAAAAAAAAAACACCAACACAAATTATTTAAACATTATTAATCGATCAACAAAAAAGGATTTTCTGTTGACCAGTTTCGCTACTCTAAACAAAATTCACTTTTATTTTGACCCTTTGAAAATTGTGTGCCAGTGTGGCAACGCTGTAACTTCATAACCTGGCAATTAGTCAACGCCAATTTGACGGAGCTGCTCGAAAAGTGGTCAACTTAATTTTCAACTTAGAAATACTGTTGAGCAAAGTGGCAACTTTGCTAATATTTTAATTAATTATGGAAAAATATTAGATTACTAGATTACAATTTGTATGTTGCATTATTCAGCTACAGTTATATATTTCTGTTCTTTTGTAATTACTCCTGAAGTCCAAAAAGAAAACTAAATCTTCCTGTCAACTAACGCTTCATATGAGTAGTTTATGAATTGCTGCTGCACCCCTTGAAAAATATATGGTTTATAAATTAGTAACTGGCAGCAAATAATTAAGATTACAAAAGTTAGTGGGATGTGGGTTTGGTGGTAGAACCACCAAGAATGGTAGTTGACATTTCGCATGATAAAAATGCTTGCCTGCTAACACGACAATAAAAGCCACACCAAATGGAAGCCGTAAAAAATCTGCCCCTTCCCCAGAGAGTCTGCCTTTTATATCAAAGACTAGTTTTTTATAACGTACTAATAACTGAAAAACTTTCACTGCTCGTTTTTTTGCCGCCTATTTTGTTGTTGTTGGGTGTCGTTCTTTTTATTGTAGTTGTTGCTATTAATTAAATTACACGGCAGGCATTTTACAACATTTACAGCAAATTACAGCAGTCAACATGCATATATGGGGAGCTAAGCTTAGAAAGTAGTAAAACTATTATATCACCAGTCCAAAAATAATAATAAACCAGAACAAAATAGAGGAATTATTCTTGGGGTGCCGACGATTAAATATCCTTGCCAAGCACTTATTATTTTTGCCTATAACTCCAAGAAATATTTACTTCCTATTTATTTTGTATTTAATTTTTAAGCACTTTGAAATATATAACTTTATTACAAAAATTAATTTATTAATTGGAATTGTTTGTCGAAGTGCTCAACTAAATTAAAATAGCCACCCAGCAAGGATATAGAAATATAACCCACCCAGAAAAACAGAGTTTTTAGTTTTGGTTTTGGTTTCGGTTTCAGTTTCGTTTCGTTGAGTTGGCAGGCAAGCCAGGTATGAGAGTGTTAACACTCATAACAACTGCTAAAGTCCATTTTCGCATGTTGGCAGCTTATAAAAATGCAGTCATATACCATCAGGCACCCCTTCGCCACCCCGGCACCCCGGCACCCCGGCAACAGGCATACCGCACCATGCCACATAACGCTGCCTACAACTTTTGAGATTTTGTGTGCGCGATAAGCACGCGCCCCAGCACAAAAGTGTAAATTAAGTCCATGCTCGAGCGCATAGACCTAGACACGGAGACGTAGACGGAGACGTAGACGTAGACGGAGACGTCGACGGAGACGTAGTCGGAAAGGGAGACGGAGACGCAGCTCGTGTGTGGGCCGTGCAAACGTGCCAAATGAGAGAAGCAAATGTTGAGAATTATGAGTTATGGCCATGCAAGGACAACAGGCGGGGCAGGCGGCTAAGCTTCATTTCCTAAGCCCTCTGACAAAGCCAATGGTCATATAGCCATAGAAAATAAAATAACCCAGATTCTTTCTTCTAGGTTTTCTTTTTTTTTTTTGTTGGAATATACATTGCAGCCATTACCCAAACTATAGTCAAAATGTGACTGTAAGTGGAGACTGTCAGCGAACTAAAATTGATGACAATTATGCATTTCAGTGCACTTTCACATGGCAAGGCAGAAAGCCTAAAGGAAAATGGAGTTTGCATAAGGAAGAAAAAATTAACAGCTGTAAATGTAAGAAGAAAATGAATTATGTTATTTAAAAAAATAAATTTCGCCAATTTTAATAATATCAGAATCTAATATTTGTATACATTGTATATATAAATATATATATATTTTTTGTATATATATAAAATATATATGTGCATCATATGTTCAAAAATGTGCTGCACTTTTGCAGCTCGTAGACATTTGTAGAGTTGGCGTGTTGCTCATTAGCATGAGAATGTTTATTGTGGTTGTCGCTTGGAATTTATGAGTGCCACAATGCAAAATGTGGGTTAATTTCGCGCTCTCTCCCTCGCTCTATTGGCACTCTCGCTGGCCATGCTCACTGTGGAAATGGGAGCAATTTTATGGTCATCAGTGTTGGGCATTGCTCAATGCCAAGACACGGGCAACATTTGTGACGCCACGCCACGCCTCGCCTCGCCTCGCCTCGCCTGGCCTAGCGTCATAAATTAATTAATTTGTGCGGTGTGGCTTTCAGCGCGTTATCAATGCGCCAGGATCGCCACGACGGTTGGTTGCTGCACAGGACAGGACAGGCCAGAAGAGAAGAGGAGAGGAGAGGACAGGAGAGGACTGGATCTGTGTAGTTATGTGTAGCTCAAGGGCAGCTGCTGCTGCTGTTGCTGCTCGATTCCAATAAAAATATATAATAAGAATTGCTGTTAAGACTCATTATCACAGAGAGGGGGCAAATTGTAGCATTGGATATCAGTCCACAGAATAAACGTGGCTAACAATAAAAATGCGATCAGCAAGCCAGCAGCTGAGCAACATGTCGCCAGCCAATGTGTATGATGACTGTCTTTTGGTATTGGTTATACCCCGTAAAGGACAATATCTTGGAAGTGGTATTGGTCTCATTGTATCATTTATCATTTACCTATTTTGAATATTGCAAATAAGCAAACTCTTCGCTTTGTCAAATGAGGGTCTTAAATCGATTATGTTTAGCAACAGATGATGTTTAATTCATATTCTTGTTATCATATTTATTTGCAGAGCATCCAAGAGTCTGATGTAAACAAATTCGGATAAGTCATTTTTTAAATGATTTTATTTATAATTAAAAAGCTCAAAATGAATGTGCGAAACACAACTACCCTAAATATTATTCCAAGTCGATTAAAATCATATTTCATATTTAAATATTTATATGTACACATTTAAATGTTATTTCTATAATCAATAGTTAATATTGAATTAGTTTCGAATTTCGAGCAATTCTGATATTTATCAAAGCTTTGCAGAACTATCTGAATTATAAGATTTATTTGTTTATTATTGCAAAGATATTCTAAATGATAAACATTCATTTTATCGTGTTAATCGTACTTTTTGCTAGGGTATCTTTGAGTCGCCTCACTATCAATTAGAACTTTGATAAAGTATATTTGTTGTTGTGGCTGTTGTTGGTTGTTTGGCTTATGCAAACAAGACAAAGGTTGTTCAACATCGTGTTAAAAAACTTGTTCGCAATTAAACGATGTCCTGCCGCGTCTGCAACGCTGACTGACTGTCTGCCCCGATCGGAGTCGTCTCTCGCTCTCTCTCGCAGTGTGTGTGTTGCCCTTTTGTCTCTCCTGTATGGAATGCCACAAGGTGGAGACCTGATGCGTTGCACATGCGCTGAGCACCTTCCACCTGGCGTTCGGGACAAACAACAACAACAATAACAAGAACAACTTGGCTTGTTCAACAAGACAAAGGTTGCACGTAAATGACCCAAGTTATCATAAATATGTCAAAAGCTGAAAATTAAATGCACAGCATGCTGCATGCAGCACACACTATGCAGCATGAGCCATATACTCCGGCTCCTTCTTCTCATCACACTCACAACTTGAAAAGCTTCTTTTTTGTTTTTTTTTTCCTTGTTTTTTGGTTGATGTTGGTTTTTAGGTTCGTTCTGCTTTTTTATTGACATTTTTGCACTTGTTTAAAATTTTGATTTAATGCATTTTTCGCTTCATGTTTACAAGCGACCACACGTGGCGCCTCTCCAAGTTGCATGTACCAGCAAATTTAGTGGATCGTTCTCAACAGTTTCCCGTGTTCTTGTTGCTGGTTTTTATTTCTCGTATTATCGTTGTAAATCTGCTTTGGTTAGTTGTTGTTGTTGTTGTTGTCTTCTCGTTATTGCTGTCGTTTTTCCTTTTGGGCTAATTTGCTCTGTCAGGTGATAAAAGGAAAGGTTTTGCGCTGAGTGAAAGGAACTATTTGTTTTATTTTTACAGTGTTCTTAAATATTTTTATAATGTGCATATTATTATTATAGTGGAAATATTTAAATTTTTGAATTTAGAAATGTGCTATATTAAAAGAATAAATATATATAATATTATTGATCAACAGCACTACTCATATTTAAAAGCTGGGTGTCTCCTAGTCGATGTGCTGCGACTGGCGAATTCCAAGTTGCTGTTTTCGATAAATAACCAAGCAGAACTCATAAACACTCGCAAGGTGCTAAAACTCTTATGGATATAAATCAGCTGACAAAAATTGTCATTAATATTTCTTAGATTTTAAAGCATAACAAATTATTTTGATGAAATTAATTACAGTTTTTTGTTGTTGTTGTTGTTGCTGTTGAGCGTTTCACAAATTGTTAAAAGCAATTGACATAAGTGTTGTACAACACATTACATACAAATGAAAAAAGAAACCGGACAACCAACAAAAAAATAAAAATAAAAAAAATGAAAACCTCTTTGGATATACACGAAATAATTGAAAACAACAAATTTTTGGCATATATGTTGTTTGTTGTTGTTGTTGTATTTTTGTATTTTTGTATGAAAGGCAACCCGCGGCGAAACATTTTATGAATGAATACAAGAAATGTTTATTTGTTTGTTTGTTTGGATTGGATTCGATTGTGGCGACCAGTTGGCTACCTGGACGGGACTTAATGTTGGCCTGGCCTGGCCTGGCCTCACACGTCATTCATAAGCGGGGCTAACAAATGTTGATAAATTTGAAATTATTAGTAGACCCCCAAAACCGAATGTGACTTGGCCAACTAAGTGGGGAAGGCGGTGAGGAGAGCTGGAATGTGGGCTTGTTGATTTTATATAAATTGCGCCATTTATCATTGATTGATCCAGTCTGGGGAATCGGGGAGTGAAGCGCGGGGCTATAGTCTATAACAAAAGCCTTCAAATATTATGTTGAAATCATTGAGCAGCCATTTAAGGCAAGCTTTTCATATGCAAATGTGCCTGTGTGGCTCTTAATAATAAATATGTATGTAAGTAGGACCACCCCGAATGGGGCAAATACTCTCACACAATTTGTGGTATGTGTGTTCTTCTAGATTGTTGCCAGATTTTTAGTTGAGCTGACTCTTTGACTGTTCAGTGCTTATCGATTACAACTAATCGTGATTAAGTGCATTCCATTTGTGCTATACAGGCAAACATGCAACATGTTGCAGACTCATGCTGCCCGCCACTCTGTGCCGAACTCTGGTCAGCGAGATATGCTCTCTACTCTCTCTATCCTCATCTCATCTCCTCTCATTTCCATCTCTCTCTCTCTCTCTCACTTGACACTGTGTGCAAGACAAATTAATCGATGCGATCAATTCACCTACCTTGCCCCTTACCCCATTCCAGCCCCCTCATCAACAAGCCTGCTGCTGATTTTGATCTTCGACACTTTTGTGGAACTGTGTGCATCTCTCTATACACTGAAAGATATCTGCTGTGTATGCTGCAGCTTTTCATTTGTGTACCCTGTTGCCATCCATAATGTGCCCAAGGTGTTTTCTCTTACTTTGCGAATGTTTTGTAATTGGGCAGTGGGAGTTATTTTTAAGTACTTTTAGCTTACATCAGTTTTTTTTTTTTTTTTTAAATTTATTAAATGAACAGTAGTAAGGCTATAAATTTCAAATATTTTTTTAATTAATTTTAAGTACAGCTATTCAACTTTAAATTTATAATGTCTATTAATGAAATTACCAAAATTTTCACTTTTCCCATAGCTCTTGGTATTCATTGGATAATCGCTCTTTGTTGTGCAGATTAGTTCAGTATCATAGATTGGAGCTGAGAAAGGAAGCTTTGTAAATACTCTAAGAAGTCACATTCAATTGAATGCTGCTGAGTACGCGGTATCTGCTAGTCCAACACTCTCTGCTCGCATAAAACTTACTAGTCTTTTTGCTGTCTCATTGCGGCGATTGCTCAGCATTATTTTGTCTGATCGCGCGGTGTTAAATAGCTTGTTTGTTATACACCCCACACACACTTACGCACAAGAAAAATAACAACAACATATTGGTATTCATATTGGCTGCCCCGCCTGAGTGTCTAACAGGCTTAGAGTGGGATCTGTGCCTGTTCGGTTAGGGTTCAGGCCCAGATTAGCTGCCTCAATAACTCACGATTGTTGTTTGAGACTCTGTCAGTCAGTCGCAATGGGTTTTTTATTAGCACTCGACTCGCGATCGAGCACTTGAAGTGTGCTGCATGCTGCATGCTGCTGATGTTGCAACAATGATGTGCAACAAAATACAGCTAACAAATCTTTAACAACTTTGTCGCGTCATGCTGCTCACAGGCACGCGTCAAACTCAAAAGCGTCTCAGGTTTTTCTTTATTTTTCTTTTTCTTTTCTTTTATTTCTTTCTCTGTTGTTGTTTTTTTATATTTCGTTATTTTTTGTGATTTTATAACACAATTGTGTGCGCCGCACTTGAGTGCCCAAAGCGCTGACAAATTGGGTCATCGCAAGCAGTTACTCAAATTTAAATGCAACAACAAGGAAACAACAACAACTCCAACATCGTCTTACTAACAAAAAAAAAAAACAAAAAAAAAAAATAAATAAAAAAAAGCGACGCTTCCGTTCTGCAGCCGTTAATTCCAGGAATTCGATCGACAATTTTCACACAGACTAAAATCCACACATTTGCCATATCAACAGTAATTACGAGCTTTTTGTGAATTAAACACTTAGCTGCATACTTATGTATATATTTATATATATATATATATATATATATATATATATATATGCAGCGCGATTTACTCTGTGTTGTGCACAACAAAAGCATTGCAACTAAAATGCAACGCAGGCAATTTGAAAATGAACCGCTGCTTCGCGTTGTCAAAAACAGGAAGCGACAAAGTGTCTCTTTCGAAACAAGTAGCCCAACTGGGCACATTAAAACTGATGGACTAGCACATACCCTGGTATAATCGTTTTAGATCTGATCTGGTCTTGACATCATCAAGTGTCAAATGTTGAACGTGATTGAAGATTATCAAAATAAATTCTCAAAAGTGAACATTATTTTGTTGTACTAAAAAGTTAAAAAAAAAACAATAGCTTATAATATGAAAAGACATTTAAAATTATATATAATTCAACATTTGAAGTTTAAACTTTCCAATTCGGAATTTATAAAGTTAAATCCTTAAAAAAGGCCAAAATCTGTAAATCTGCCAGCGCTTTTTGGTTTTTATCTCTGAAGGTTAGTCCTCTTTAACATCTCTGATTTCATAAAGAATATATATATATTCGTAATCAGCTACACAAGCCTAATCGATATAGTCATGATCATCTGTCTTTAATAGAGACTCTCAGTGTGAATTAGTTCCGCAGTTTAAGAGTCACCTTGCTAAAACTTGGAGCTTATCCGTTATTTTTACAGTAGATACAGAGCAGTAGATCAGATCACTATATCTTATAGCACTGTGAAGACAGGGGAGTTCTTCAAAAAAAATTTTGTTTACTTATTTGTTTATTAGAACCAATCAGCTTTCTATTCCCAACATTTTTTAGGTTTTTTTTTTAAGTAAAATGGAGTAAAGTATTCATCATTCTATTCACGCCTTTCATCTTTACAGACGAGGAACGTCATCGCACCCCTTAGCACCTTTTCAGGTACAGGGTATAATTATGAAAATTTTGCGCGCGCACAAAGAAAATTGGCCAAAAAACTAGAAAAACTTGTTCCCTCCATGGCAGAAAACTTATGCCAGAAAGAGATGGTGAGTGCTGTATATGTGTATGTTATATATAAATACATATATATATATATATATATACAGCATGTTCTTGTGGCAATTGAGATTTGCTAGTTGGTGGTTTTAACTGGCCAACCAAGTTGGCAGGTTTGCGCTTGCGTGGGCTTTTTTATTGGTAGTGTGGAAAATATTTGGCTACAAAATTGCACAAATTAAATTAACGACATGGCGGCTGCATTTTGCCATTGTGTGTGTGCGTGTGTGTGTGTGTGTGTGTGTGTGTGTGTGTAGATGATATACACACTCTTTTGATTATATGCTTGTGTCTATAGACCATTAAGCGTTACAGGTTTCTTTCACACGAAATCAACCCATGTAAGTCTCTGCCTCTCTGCCTGTGGGGTCTGTGTCTTGGTTTGTCTTGCCTTGGATTGGGTTGGATTGGCTTGGACTTGGCGGACAGCGTTCTCTTCTCACGACGCAGCGGGTGACAGGCGCTGTTCCATAATTTAGACGGCTGTTCATCACCATCATCGTCGAATCGGGCCCAGGCATCAACCACCAACCATCAACCATCAACAGTGGCGCCTAAAATCAGAACAGACCCGAGTTCTGTTGCTCGGACGATGGCAACACTTGTCAGTGCCCCTTCTCCACCTCCTCATCCCGATATGTGCCACAAATTAATGCGTGTAATTAATAATGTTGTTTTGTTGCTGCTGCTGCTGCTGCTGATGCAATTGTTTGCTGCTTTCCGTAGAAGAAGTCTTTCTACACTTGAAAAAATAAACCTTGCTCTGGGAATTGAAAAAATCTACATTTGGTGTTGCTAAAGATCAGATTAATTTATTTTTTTTTAATTTTGCATTGATTTTTAGTTGTAAAGAAATATATTCTAAATTTAGACACTTAATTAAGATAAACAATTATTGTTCATCCTTAAACTTTCTCACGGCATTTATTTCGTTAATTTAGAAATTATTTCGAGGAGAGATAAATGATTTCTATTTTTCTAAATGTCATATATTTTTGCAAGTGTAAATTTCGATTTTCAATGTAGGTGCTAGACCAAGTACGGCTTTGGTGTTAATAGGTGCGCCTTCTGGGCTCCCTATTGTTGTGGTTGGTGCCTCTATTTGCTGCAAACCATTAATCACACACAACTTATGGAGTAGTCTTCGTCGTCGTCGTCGTCGTCGTCGTCAACGTGGGTCGTACAACTCCTAATGATTATGATTTTGTGCGTTGTTTTTTTGTTTTTTTTTTTAGGTTTTTCTATATATTTTTTCTGGTGCTTCTGCCCCTAATCCGAGTGCGGGGCGTTTGCTTGTTTTTTTTCCCCCGTTGGGCAGGTAGCATTAAATTGGAAATTTTGGCTTGATTGAATGATGTATGGCTGGGCATTTATCGGAGATACACGTGTAACACAATGTTTCTGACAGTTGTAGATTATGTGATCTGGCAGTGTTTTAGTTCCGAGAAGGGGCAAACTACAAATGACTTGTGTGTGTGCAGTGCTTAAGCATTTAAATGGAATTTAATGAAGGCCTATATATTATGCAGAAAATATTGGAGATAAATATATTACAAGTATTGTTTTATGTGGAATATATGATATATATTATATTATCTCTAGTTTAATGTAGTATACAATACAATATAATAATATTAATAGCATAATAGCCCCCATTGTTGTCAGTGCTCATAGTTAGTACATAGTTTTGCACTGTATGTATAATATCTTATTAAAAATACCCTATAAAAATCAAATATGATATATGAAAATTGGTACAGAAATATTATATAAATATTTAATTTAAAGTATAGCTTTTATTGTGGGCTTAAATTGTTATCGAGTGCATTTTGAGTAACTATGCTTGCTAGACTTTATGTAGAACATTTTCGATATGGATTGCTAATATCGATATATCGATAACCTGCTTATCCCCACCAACTATCGATTCCACGGAATCAATAACAGGGTCTGCTTTAACTGTTAATGCAAAGCAGTTGACAGCTGTCAAAAAGCGTCAGGTTCGCACATCAAATTGGGTTAAGAGAAAACAATTCAACTGGCGAAAAAGGTAAGCGCAGAAAAACTATTGCAAAATGCACTTGCACCGTCAAGCTGCAAGATCGAAAGGCATTTTGCAAAAACTAAAATGAATAATATATTCCTATTAGGTGGCAGAATTTGAAAAAATATCAATATCATTTTCAGCGATTTATTTGCAATGTCACGTGGAAAATATGTTAAGCAAAAGGGCCGCAAACGTCACTTTACAGTGCCCGATGTGCTGCCGCAGAAGGCCATGAAGGTGAGCGATCTTATGGTGAATGGACTTTCGTCCAGAGAGGGAGACACCGATGATGAGGACAACCAGCAGGAACAACAACAGAGCGGCTCGGATCTGGAGTCAACGGATGATTCAGAGACGGAAACGGAGACGGAGACGGGGGAACGAGATGCCAAGAAGGGCGTCGCCTCACTTATCGCCATCAGGAATCCCAATCGTGGGTACAAGAGAATCGCAAAAAAACTAGCGCAAATCAAAATTGATGATGATTTTGCCACAAGTTTCGGCGATGACGATGCTGTTGCTGGTGCTGAAGGGGGTGGCAACTTTAAAGCCAATGCCCACAAGCCGGAAATGTGTCGCGAACACGGAAAGTTTGTGTTGCTGAAGAAGAAGAAGCCGTTTGAGCGCTACGAGAAACTCTATCTGGCGGAGAATACAATCAAGCAAAAGTCGGATCTTTCTCGTCTCGCGTTCATCCGGCAGCAGCGGGAGGAGGCGGCTGCCAAGCGCGTGGCGGTGAAGAGAGCTGCTGCCGAGAAGGTGCCAAAGAAGCTTTTTATCCGCGAAGCTAAAAAAACAACAGAAACAAGCCTTAACTAAAAAAGTTCCACACAAAATATCTATTTATATATACACTCAAGGACAATAAAATATATGCTGAGTGTAAATGTTTTTTTAGTTAAAATATTGCAAATTAGAATTGTTGTTAGATTTAAAACATGCGCTAAAATCGTGCATCGAGTCCATTTACAGATTTAAGAATTATATTAGAAAATGCTCAAGGACTTGAGTACAGCTCTTAGCATAATATATATAGATACACATATTTGTGACTGCTCCTTAACCCCCCGCACTGCCGTATTTCTGGCAACCTTGAGGCATCTTTCGAACTTTCCCAGTGTGCTGGGGACAAAAGGCTAAAAACTTGTCGGCAGCTCCTGTCGCGTGTCCTCCGACTGCAACAGCACGACGACTACTTAAACATCAAATAGAACAAAAGCGCAAAACTAAATCAAAAGACAAATAGAAATCAATAAACATTTACAATCTACAAAACGACACCCGCGGTTGCAATTTGTCCCAGTGAAAGAGAGAGCATGGATGGCAATAGAAGCCTTAGGCCTCCAGAGAAAGCAAGCAAAAGGCAAAAGTCAAAGTCATTGGCGTACTTTTTGTAATTGTTATACTTTTGTAGTTGCAGTTTCAGCATTTTTAGCGGGAAATTTGAGCTGTGCACGCGCAACAGATACCCATTATTAATTTTGTAAATGCGCGTGTCAAATGTGTCATACTAAAAATCAAGGTGAGGTGTGCTGACTGAGCTGAGTGTGTGCTCATTAGCAGCAGCAGCAGCAGCAGAACAAGCGGCAGCAGGACGAAGGACACATTGTTGTCATAAATGGGCCATAAAGCCATTTGCTGAACCCATCAATGCGACCATTGTTTGACCAAAATGTGCATAATGAGCTGCCACACGCAGTTAATGGCATTCAACAACAGTCGCAGCCTTGACATGCTCAAGGTCGCAAGGATCTCTCTCTCTCTCTCTCTCTCTCCCTCACTCTCGCTGTCTGCTTTCGTTAGCCTTAGTGTACTTAACTGATTGCAGCTCAAGCCAATTGCCAATTGAGTTATTTCCTCGGTCGCTGCTAATGTTTTCATTTTGTTTGAGTTTTCGTTTTCCCTTTTTTTTCTATTTTTTTTTTTTTTGGTAACTGTAACTATTTCCGTTCCAGTTGGCGTCCCTGTTTGAACTCCCACGCACTTTCCGGCTTGGCAACACTTGGCTCCGTCTGGCAGTTCATCAATCTGGTTGGTTAGTCACTGATTTTTGATGTGGTTTCGGCACTAGTTCTATACTCTTGCATGGGTCGGGTATGTTCGCTATGAAGCGCATGCAGCACTTATATTTCTGAAATATTTCTTTGGCAAAAGATTTATTCAACAACTGAACTTTAATTTATTAGATTTTGATTGAAAATAGTATAAAAAAAATATATTTTTTGTTTCTTTGCTTTTTATACAAAGTTTTTAATATATTTCAATATCTAATAGAATATTTTCATTTTATAGCAGGCTGCTTTTTGTTTTGTTGCTATTTTTAACTTGTTGCAGCCATGAATATTGAGTTATTCATTTATATTCTAAACTGTACTTTCTTTTCAATAGCCTTTTATATTAGTGTATTTAATGATTCGTTCGGTTTGCATTTGCAATCAATTGTTTATTGTTGTGTTTACTTTGTCGCCTTAAGGCCTTAAAATTTATTGTCATAGTCGCATAAAGATGAAACATTCATTTTCACTGCGCTTTGTTTAGAGACAGAAAGATGCATTAAAAAAGTGTGCATCATCGTAATGTGCGCTTTGATGTTCTCCCGCCGGCAACGAGTCTTTAACCACCTCTCTCTCTAGTCATCTACCTCCCATTCCCCATTCCCCATTCCAACCACTCCCACCTCCCTCAACAACTACTGTGCTACTCTGTCATATTTTATATATTTGCTTTGCAAAGGCTCAACTCGTCAGGCAATTACGCATATTATTTGCACAAATTACGCATGGCAAATTATTTCTACATTTTTTATTTGATTTTACTGCTGTTGTTGTTGTTATAGTTGTTGTTGTTGTTGTTTTTGTTGCGTAAGCACGCAAACTGTAGAAACCTTCCAGGGAGCCTACACTTGATAATATATAATATAGAGTATTATAGTCTAATCTATACCATGCTCAGCTTCAAGAATTATATTCAAATAAAATTCTTAAATTTCAAGTTGACAAACTTTTTAGTTTTTGCTCAAATTGTTTCAAATATTTTGAACACACTTTCAAAGTTATGTCATTTTACATAGACATATTTAAGGCAATTTATTATATATTTTTAGAGGTTCTACAAATGTCACAAAAGTTTATAGGGTATTCTTAGGTTTAGCATTGGCAATGATGAGCATATTTATTGTGCTTGTTTTAGTTGTTGACGCGTAACAAATTGCTAATAACTTGATTATGCGTCTAATGGACGCAATTGTGGCATGCCTTCTATATAAATATACTCTCTCCAGATACATATATACACATACATATATATATATATAGACTTATATAGGTATGCTTTGTTAGGTCGACCAACCCCTGAAATGATTTCATATTTTTACTGCCTGCCGCACATAACTTGTCATAATGAACTTTTGTGTGCAATTTGCTGCCACATCAGAGGCATGCCCCTTCAATTGACAGCCCACCTAGAGGGAGCACCCTTTCTCTCTTTCACTCAGTCTCAGTCTTCAAAGCAACTTGACGGCGACCACATGAAAGCGACAGAGGCGAACATAAACATCTACTTAATGATTTCCTATGCAGCTCGTTATATTCACTCTCTACTTATATATATATATATACTATATAAATATAGACAATATATATTTTTTCTATATAGGTTTCGGCTTGTGCTTGCATTTTCATTTATAAGTCCCGCGCGCTGCTCTCATTGTTGTGTTTACATAGTAAATTTATACTTTTTACTACTTGTTTCCATTATTTTTAGTAGTTAATAAACAGTCGCAAAACAACATTCCACATGTGCATGGCACATTTCTCTTCCTCGAGCAGAGCCTCAACTTCAAAGTCGCCACAACACACACACACCCAGAAACCACAACAGAAGAAGAAGATTCCATAGCGCGATCTTTAGGCGATCCCCAGACTGAAGCAGCCCAGACAGCTTGGCTGCAACGGAGTCGAGCAAACATTGTTGAATGTAAATTACCCCCTCAAGGATAGGGGTATTACACTGAACAGATTACGTTCAGAAACAATTATCATATTAACTGAGAGAATATGTTTACTTTGCTCTTGAGATACTTACTTGAATGGGGAATCGAGCCTGGCAACCTTTTCAATGTCAACTCAAACTCAAACTTATTTTACAGCAGTTTGTAATGTATGAAAGACTGCATATCCGACTCCATGAAGTATATATCTAACTGATCAGCATCACTAGCCTTGTCCATCTATCCAGCTGTCAGTCTCCCACTCTATGTGGGACTAGGCCCACAGTTTTAATCGATTACTGTTTGGTTTTCTCAGTGTATATCCCATATCCTGCACTTGAAACTTTGCTGCCAGCACTTTACATTCTCAAACATATCACATAACACACAGACACTCTCACACACACACACACATACAGACACATTGAAAATTAGCAATTACATATCGACAC
The DNA here is from genome assembly GCA_035044125.1 of Drosophila ochracea. Taxonomy (NCBI): domain Eukaryota; kingdom Metazoa; phylum Arthropoda; class Insecta; order Diptera; family Drosophilidae; genus Drosophila; species Drosophila ochracea. The sequence continues at coordinate 5,983,055 of JAWNML010000059.1, read as the reverse complement.
CCAGAGAAATGTTCGACCATAATTTTCCCACACACGTTTGCTCGTATCCAAAAAGAAATGTTTCAGTCATAAAACTGACAAGTGCCAAACTCAGGCAAACATCAAAGTGCCAAGCAGCAAACCAGCACACTTCTGCACCCACCTCGCGCCAGCGTGCACCACTTCTGTGGCACGTACACATGTGGCAATAATGAGACAAGTGCAACATACTTGCAAAAATTGTCATTTGTTGTCAATAATTTCAATGAGAGGCACAAAAAAAAAAAAAAAAAAAATTGAGAAAAACGACGCAGACAAAAAATTTCCCATCAAATTATATATATATATATAAAATATGTATATATATATGTATATATATATATGTATATTTGTACATACATTTTTTTGGTGGTTGGCGTTTAGAGTTGCCTGGGAGAATGCTTCGAAGTCGCTTAACGATGTGAACACACCTCCGCACACACACCACATCATACACACACACACACCACACACACACACCACCACACACACCACCACACACACAAGTTTGCTGTGCATATGTTCATATATTTGTCATGAGTTTTGCGAATAGTCGCAGCAGCAATAATTCTGTTCAATGAGTTGCGGCACTTTCAACAGAAAGACAAGTTTTTTTGTTGAACTTGCGCTTGAAGTTTTCTTTATTTAAAAGTTATAAATTAAGTTTGAATTAAAATTTTCGTAAATGAGTTTACAAGAATAGAAAACGACCAGCTATAAATATTTTGGACTTCATTTTAAATTGAGTTTTTTATTCCGTTCCCCTATTCAAACTCCCAGTCTACTCATTTGGTCATATTTTTGTACAGCTAAATGCAAAATGCCAATTAAATAAATTCAATAAAATAAAATTGTTTAACTATCATTTGACGTCTTTGTGGGCGTTTTGCAGAAGCGAAAACCAAAAGCAATGTGAAAGATAAGTTTAAGGTTTCTGCGCTTTTTGATTGGGGCAAGGCCCCTCCCCAAATAAACTGCGCCCCAACTGAACTCTGAATTATTCGTCAGTCGTCGTCGACATTGCAAAATGCTTAATGACTTTTTCAACTTGTTGAAGTCATCATTATTTGTTGTTCTTATGCTCTGCTTGACAATTATTTAAATATATATCGATCTCTCTTCTTTATCAAATTAAATCAAGACTTCCAACAATTTGTATAGTTTTTTATTGCAATTTTATATTGCCAGTTCTGATTTAGATCCCTTCCAAACTGTTTACAGAGTATCCTCTAGTCCTGCACTGTCAGCTAGAATTTTTTGTATTTTTACGCACTGTTTTGTATTTTTATTTTTTTTTTTGCAAGTATTTTTTCTATAAAGACATTATTAACAAAAGGTTTATATGTTTTTTATGTCTCGTCTTTTGTAGTCTCAAAGCGATACGATATTCTGGCCAAGCCCATTGAATGTCGATTTTGGCCTGGCTTTCCACACATACACACACATAAAGCACACACACATAAATCATTTGCCGCTTAAGCTTTTGTTATGACTTCAATTTTTTTCGTTGTTGTTTTTTTTTTACGATTTTAGCATATTTTAAAATTAAACATTTTAAGATTCGTGTCCAGCCCGCAGATTTTTACTACTTACCTTGTTGTATTTTACTTTTATTTGTTGTACCTTTTCTCTTTCTCTCTCTGACTCGATCTCTCTCTCTCTCTCTCTCTCTCTCTCTCTCTTTTCTCCTTTACAGCAGTTTGTGCTGCTAATGAAGTGTTGCGAATCTCTTTTTGATATTAGTATTATTATTATGATTTTTGTATTATGCATATTTATGCGTGTTGTTGTTACTGTTGTTGTTGTTGTTGCAGTTCCCAAACTTACTCCTAAAACTGACTGCTCCTCAAAGTGTAACTTGAGCTGATTTTTAAAGGAAATTACATATGCACAACTATGAATATATATATAAATATAAATATATTTAAATGTGCTCATAACACGTTTTTGTTTTTGTTTTTTGCTTGTTTTACAAATTGTATGCGACGCTTTAAACATTTTGTTATTGTTGTTATTGTTGTTGTTGTTGTTGTTGTCGTAGCTTGCTCATATATCTGTCATATCACATATCTTATGCTTATCTGCATTCAATGGCAACGTTTCATCAAAATGTCAACGTATATCACATAGAAATTAATAAATTTCAACTTGCCCAATGCAAATTTAAATGTGACAAAAAAAAAACAAACCCAACAAAATTTATGAATTTATTAAATCAACATTTTTCTTTTGTTTAACTAGCGTATATCGCAGAATTTATGTGAATTTATTAGCAAAAAGATAGAAAACCCCTTCAAATTAATCTGAAATGTGAAATTTTTGTAGTTTATTGAATGAATTTGTATTTAAATTTAGAAAAAAATATATATATACATATATAGTAAGTTCCTTTAAAATTCACTGTTGTTTTTACTTAATTTACATTTGATTATATTAACAAACTTAATCATTAAGAAGATATTTAATTAATAGTCTATCTAAGCTTAACACACATTTTTTAAGCTTTCAAATTCATTTGCCATAAATACATTTCAACAATGAAGCTAAAATCCCTGGACAGTTTTCTTTTTTGGTTTTGCCATAAACTCACACATTATGCACCCAACATTTAACTGGATACACCCATGTGGCAGATAGTAATTTGCAACTAATTCCTGCTGGCTGTGGCAGCCAAGCCAAGCACTCCCCCCAAAAATAGCCAATTGTCTTGAATGCTAAGCCTTTTAATCAATTGCCAAAAGTAAAAACAAACAAAACAAACAACAAGAAACAGTTTAAGGGCAATGTGCCAAACTCAAGAATACCCTGTAAAATAAATCAATCAGCATCTTGCTACAAATCAAATACTGTAAAATTGTTTATTGTTTAGTCTTAGCAACTATTTCATAGTTATTTGACTAAACTGATCACTTTTTAAGATCGCCAAAGGCATTCTATAGTCAAATTAAGTTTTGTCAAGTCCATCATAACCTTCTTCAGTCATCTATGTTTAGTAGAGGGTATCAGCAAGCCCAGACAAGGCAGCACATTTACGAATTAAACGAGTGTTATTTTCGTCAGACGTTGACCACAAGGATTTGGGGTACCAAAAGAGTTTCTCATTTAGAGCGGCATTAAATGCTCAGCAAAGGGACACAATGGGATTTACTTTTTGAGTAGTGGCTACAAACTGAAATCCCCTTTTCCGACCGGCAAAAGAGCTTTCAGTGGCAGCCTCAACGGTCTCACACGCCACAAAAGACTTTGGCCAATAAAACGCCTCGAAAACTTTGTAATATCAAAATCAATTTTCCACATCACAAATATAATTATGTAGGTGGCCAAAAGCATTGATGAGGAGAAGGCGTTGCGGCGGGTGGGGGGGGGGCGTGGTTCGACAATTTTGCCCAATTTTGTGCTTGCCTGCGAGAAAATTGATTTGTGTTGCATGTGTGTAAAATGATTGTATACATATTTGAATATTTAATGAATATTTCTTTCGATTGGGCATTCGACAAGAAGAATGACAAAACGAGGCAGGCAGCGGGGCCAAAGGTGGCCACTTGAGGAGCGGTGCTTGAGGGGAGACAGATTGAGCCTCAAGACGTCATACGTAAATGCAATATGACATGAAAATTGTTAATGATATATGAGTTTTTATACCCATCTACATACATACACACATTCTCGAGCTGGCCATCAGTCCAGTGTCCACTGTGTCCATCTATCTAATTGATTTCCTCGACTCTGCGGTGCCATTTATTCCCCCTACTCACTCAGTGGCCGGCTTGACAGTTTTCTTTGACATGTTTCAGACTGCTGTGTGTGTTTATAAAGTCATTACCAGGCGACAGGCCCCAACGAATATAATGCTATATATCCATCGAACCCCTTAGATCAATGTTGTTATGAAAATCGCAGTTAATTTTATTTATAAGACATTTTTATACTAAATTCAATTTCTAAATTTACAATTATCTTTTATAAAAACAGGAATTTCTTTGAGTTTTAAAAATATGTACTCAAAATAAATTTATTTTATTTAAAACTAAAATATAATAAAATATTATAGAGAAATAAAAACAATATTTATAATTTATTTATTTATATTATACTGATAATCATAGCTACCTTTATTTATAATTTATTTATTTATATTATACTGATAATCATGGCTATCTTTGCCTCTCGCTCCCTCTCTGTGTCTCGCTGGCCAATCCAATCCAATTGTTTACTGTGTATTTGCAACTTTTGCCTATGATGACAGTGTCGACTATTAAATTTATCAATTTTTTCTGCAATTTCATTTAATTACAATAAAAAAGAATAAACGGCAAATGAATTAAAACAAGAAAAACTATATATTCAACAAATTTTCACTCGACCAGCGGCAGGGGGTGCAGGGCGGAGTAGAAGTAAAGTGCTGTGGAAGGGTGGCAATTGACATGGTGTTGGGCAACGTCATGGTAGAGGCACAGGTTAGCGGCAGAGGCAGAGGCAGAAACACAGAGACCCGCAGAGACTCATCGAATCGCTCATTGCCCAATGGGGCTCACGTGGCAGCTGCCGCCGCACGTGCCGCATAATGCTGCAAGTGCGGGCGCAGTGCTGGAGTGCTTCTGCCACATTGCTGGCCAACGATACCGTTAGGGGCCAAAACACTCTTTGCCTGGTCATGTTCAGGTTAATGAATGGGGCGTGGCAGCGGCGCGTTTATTGCCCAGTTCAGTTTCTGAATGTCATCCGCCTCAACAAACCCAAGAACAAAAACAGCAGCAGCAAAAAGTGTAATAAGGAAACAATTTATATAAAACAAATTTGTGAAAATGGAGAAGAAGAACAAATTGTTGCAAGCAATGGCAGCTGAAATATTAACAATTTATTAAAGCTAAAATATGCTTTAAGGTTTGTCTGCGAAATATAAAAGAAAATATTGAGCTTATTTAATCAAGATCTCACTTATTTAAAGTTGACTAAAATGTGAAAATTCATTTAAAGTCACAGCTTAAATTCTAAATGGAAATAATTAACTTATATATTAATATAATCACTTGTGAATTTAGCTAAACATTTCTTATTTGTTCAGGTTTTTGCCTAGCTTCAATTCTTATACCCTGTAATCGTATATCATTGGAGTATATAAATCAATGGAATATCATGCAACTCCGCCCGCCAATTAAGTGCCTCAAATATTTACAAACGCCCCAAAAATTAAATATTTTGTCACTGTTTTGTGGCGCCCCTTGACACTTAACCTCGGCTGCTTGTCTCCCTGTCTGTCTGCCTGACAACGCTGATTTGTGGGCGTGCATGTAGATGGGGCATGACAAGTGGGTAGGGTGGAGTACGCACCAAAAGAGAGAGAGAGAGAGAGAGAGAGAGAGTGGAAAGAAGTTGCAGACACATTCACAGCTGCTCTTCGCTTCCATGTGCTGTGTCGCAGCATTCAATTTACATTCAAATTAAAATGAAACGCCCAAACGAGGCAGCAACAATTTATGCCAAGGCAGACCAAGTTATACACCCCCAACTCCCCCCTCCCCCCTCAGCAAACATTAGTCTGCTGCTCCCCTTCTCCCGCTCTCTTTCTCGCTCCAACTCTCCCTTGTTTGTTTTGACACTGGAGCTACATGGATCTTTGGCGGCCTTGCTTATAAATTAGCTGCGGGAGAGTTTGACATATGCCTACACTCAAAGAAAAGCGCTGTGCTGTATTTTAAGCATTAATATATATAATAATATATATAATATATTCCCAAATATATATGCAAAAATATACTATTTATGCCAAAAAGCAGTCCTCGTCTCATAATCGATATTTTTTTTGCTGAGTGTAGAGTATTATTATGTTGTTGTCCTGCTGCTGCTGTTGTTGTTGTTGTTGCTGATTACACCAGCTCCTGTAAAGATCGCTGATAGCCTAATGTTTTGTTTGTTTGTTTGTTTTTTTATTTTGTGATTAGTTTGTAATTAACTGAGAGACAGCCAAAAAGAGATCGGCGATGTTAGATATCGGGGGCAGTACTTAAATAAACTAAATTCGGGGTCGCACTAGGTGCCAGATAGACAAATGTCGATAGCACCTTTTCATATATGTATATGTCTATATATTACGACAAACATTTATGTAGCTAATTTGGCCTTTATTTCAATAACTTGCCCAAATAATTAGACAAAGTGTTTTACTTTGTTTGAGATCTTTATCACAGTGCACATTAAAAGTTAATTTCTTTATAATTGGAGTCTTGTGGCTGTGTGCTTCACTTTGGTGGTAGTTTTCTTTATATATATGTATACATATATATGTATATATATGTTGCATATAGTTATCAAATGTTCAGGCAATCATTTCGATTAGTTCCAGCGCGAAGCGAGTCAGGCAAAAGTATTCGATGATTTATGCCGAGTATCTTTTAAACCCAAACAGAGACTTTCAATACAATTTGGCTACGCTTATCCACACCAGAAGTCGAGACAGCAGACACCAACCATCGATCTATCTCAAACAGTCTCCGTCAGCAGACAGCAGTCAGCGTATCAATCGAGAAATGAGAAATAGGAATTTCACTTTGAGTGACCATGAAAATGCATTCGTTAAACATGTTTTTCCCCCCTTCCACTCCACTCTCCTCCCCACCCCATATCTCCCTGGACGGCTGCTGTTTGTTATCTTCTCTCTTCTCGACCAATTGGTTCTGCTTGCAACGCGTCGCTGCCAAGGCAGGAATTGCGCCTATGGCTACGCTGTGTGTCTTGTGGGGCAAGGATCCCCTGCAGGATATATGCCAAGTGTGTGTGTGTGACAAAGCAAGTGCAGACGTGTGAGAAATTCCCACTTTAGTTGCACAGGATATTTGCCTAGTTGCCAAGTCAAGTGTTTTTTTACCAGCTGAACGCAAATTGAATTGCTTTAATGCTGGGAATGTGTCAGTTGCATTTAGCTCAACTGAATAAAATATATATTCTGTTTAAATACTGATCTGAAAGATATATATATTCTGTTTGTTTATGTTTAATATTATTTAAATATGAGTTTTGCTGGCTGCATGTTAAATGTATTATTATTGTCCAAGATTCTTCCATAATAATATTTTATGCATTTTTTTTCAATTTTTCTTTTTCACTGTTTGTGATATATAAGAAAATATATTAATAATATCATTTTTCTACTTTATTCGACTTCTAAATTAAAAAAAAAAAAAAACAATTTAAATCTTTATCTGTCATTCAACACCCAGAAATATTAAAAAAAAAATTAAGCCACGTTTTTTTTTGGTTCACATATTTAAATTTTTATTGTGTTTATAGTTTTTGTTGTGTTTTTTTGTTGTTGTTTTCTTTAATAAATTTTCTTTAAATATTTTTTGTTTTGTTTTTTGTTTGCTCACATTGATGAAACATATATTATTATTATCATTTTTTGTTTTTGTTGCTTAAACTTAAATTATAATTCTCATATAATATAAATAAAACTAACTGAAGCGTCTATGAATTTATGTTAATACTAGGAATATATAATTTTTATTTTTATGTTTATGTTAAGCATAACTCACATTTAGTGTACACAAAGATGAAGCATTTTTTATAATTTCTTTTAATTTTTTTTTTTTAATTTTTGAAAATTTTGTTTGTTTGTTTTTTTAACTTTACACTGAGATGAGTTTTTGAACAACATTTAAACACTTTTTACAATACAATTTGTTAACTAATATACAGAAAATTTGCTAAATTTGTTTTGGGACTGTACATGGGTTGGAGAATTTTCATAATTCTTACAACAAAAATGCAAAAGACAGTGAGTTAGAGAGGGAGAGTGATAGAGTTGAAGAGAGAAGGAGAGAGTGAAATATAATAAATAATTTACAACATTTATGCCCGTTTTCTCAATGGATTTCTAAACAAATTTATCCGTTTGGATTTTCTCAAAATTCGAAATCGAAGAAAAAAATAATAAAAAAAGGTAAAAATAAATAAATAAATTGTTTTTTTTTTTTTGATATTTTGAATCAAGCTGCAAGTATTTCTAGCAATGAAAAATGAAAGTCTAAAATTTTTGGAAATACGCTAAAAAGCTAAAATTAAGTTTACATTTTGGACAATATTTTTTTTTATAAAGTTTTGACATTGAGAAAACGAGCCTTACTTTTTTCTTCATTTTTTTTTTTGGATTAATACTGTTTTTGTGGGTGTGTTTTGGGGGAAGTCGGCTTTCAGCTTTAGTGGGCGGGGCTGCGCGAGGCGTGCGCTGAGGGCGAACCCGCTGCGGACTGAATCGACTGCTGCTGCTGCTGCGAAGGCGGCGCTGACTGCGCCTGCAGCTGATACGGGCTGAAGCGCTGATATTGACGGGGTCGCATATCGGGCGAGGGTGATCCCGACGACGAGGTCGTCGACGACGGCGTCGAGGCGGTGGGCGGCGGCGGCGGTGTACGATTGGCGGCCATTGCTGCAGCCGCAGCAGCCGCAGCTGCCTGAGCCTGCGCTTGCGCCTGAGCGGCAGCTTGGGCGGCTGCCGCCTGCTGATTGGCGCTGGCCAGGAAGCCGGCGGTTAGCTGCGGCCATTGCTGCTGGAACATGTGAAAGGCGCCCAGGCCGGGGGGTGGATGGGGTGCTTGGGCGGCTGCCTGATACATTTGGGGCATCATTAGTTGCGCGTACGGCGAGTTGCCGCCAAACATTTGCAGATGCTGGCGCGCCTTCTCGAAGAGCGCCATCGAGGCGGGATCGGCGGCGCCCTGCTGTGCCGCAAACTGTTGCATCAACGGATCCGGGAACAGACGCAACGGAGATCTCAGCTGTTGTTCCAACAGCAGCGCCTCCATCGGATCCCGATCAAAGTCGGTGAGACGCGAGGAGTCGCGAAATCCTTTGGCAAACGGATTCGAATCGATTTTCAATTTGGTTATCAGCTGATTCTGATATGCGGTCACCGCCGTGAACACCGTCTCGGGGAACACATAGGTCTTGTGATCGAGCTCCTGCAGCTCCTTGGGTGTGCTCGGTATGCTCTGGCCATGCGATAAGCGCACCAAATGAATCCTTGGCTGATAGCGATGCATCGAATTGAGCACAATCTAGTCACGACGGATTGAGAGAGAGAGAGAGGGAGAAAGGGAGGAAGAGGGAAGAGAATTGCGATGTTAGTTGAGTGTGTGGAAAGAGTTGGGGTATTCTACAAGTGTAAAAAATATGTGGCAAAGTCCCTAAAAAAAATTACTGATATTTATAATCTATCTGTAATTTAAAATATTTTATAAACTACTCAAAATAGATTACTTCTTGCTACAAAATAATAAAACAATCTGCAAAGTGACAAAAATGCCCTAACATATTTTTCTTTGACGATAAATGGATTGAAATATTTTTAGAAATATGCTAAAAATCAAATTTTAAGCTATAAAAAACTGAAGCGTAAATTTAAAATTGTTCTCAAATGAATTAAATTATTCTCAACAAAATATTTTTTATTCAAATACATAGAGAGTCTTTAGCCGATGATTCATCAAAGTTTGTAAAAATTTAATTTTTTTTTTTGCTTTTAAGCTACACATTATTGTAGGGCTCATGTTGCTAAGCAAACCTTTCACGATTCTCGCACAATTATCAATCATTTAACACTCGTCTATCGCGCCTACAATCTCAAATGCCACAGCGCGGGAGAGAGAGAGAGCGAGAGAGAGAGAGAGATGTGTTGTCTGCCCTTTCTCAGCTTGCAACTTTGCAACTCACCTGTCCGTTCTTATCCATTTCGTTATTAGTCAGCTTGACCTTCTCAAAGGAGATAACTTGTTTGCGCAGCGCCTCGCAGCTGAAGGGGCTGTCGGGATGGGAGTAGAGGCGAGCCGGAGGCGCTGGATCCGCCTTGCCAGCCACCAGCCACGCGGACCGATGATATGCATAACGATAGCGTTTCGAGTCCATCGGTATTATGTCCAGCAGCACCGCATAACGATCCGCCGGCTGAATCTGACGCAACGGACCCGAGAACGAAACCCGCACCGTGGGGAACATGCGTCTAAAATGAGAAAAAAAAAACAATCAAACACCGAGTTTTGTTAAAGGAATGCTTGAAAATATTTACTTTCCGTTTGTTATTAATTAAAGTCGCAAAGAAAGAAAAGATACAGCTAGTAATGCGTTAATTTATAACCCTCACAAATGGAGAATATTACTATTATTATTATGTGATTTTTACTCTTCTTATTATTTTGTGTCCCTGTGCTATGACAAGTGCAGACAAAAGCGGGGCACAAAACTCTTTAGCGCTGTGGCATCGGCATCCTGTGGTTTTAATGCGCCCTAAGCCTGCGTGTGACATAACCTGGTCGGGTCGATAGAAGGGACCAGGGGACCGCCCTGATTGTCAACGGACAGACTGGCTGTCTGGGAGCAATATGTACAAGTGTATACATATATATGTATATATATTGCTAAGGTGTGATTTTTACAATATCATTAAAACAGAGAGAGAGAGAGAGAGAGAGAGAGAGAGAGAGAGGGGAGAGGAGTGCTGCGTGTGTGTGTCTGTCTCCTGGGCCCTTTAACTAGTTCACTCTGTGTGGTCACAGTCACAGTTTGGGAGCTATATACATATATTTAGGTGTGGACAACCCGTGGTTATTGTACGACTTGTCCTGATTTCTTGCGCCTGCTGACAACAGCTACGCCCAAAAAAAAAGAAGAAGAAAAGTGTATACACCTAGAGAAAATACACACAACTTGTGTGTGTATTGTGTGTGGTTGATTGTGTGGCGCAGCTAGAGCACAGGTAGATCGAACTTGAAATCCTTAGGTAGACCGCACATGGCTAAATGGCCAACTTCTTCTGCATCTTCTTCCTTTTTTGTCAGACTTTTGTGTTTTTGAAAACTGCATGAAATTTGTGTTGACATTGCAAAAATTTGGCATGCTCGTTGCGAGTTTTTGTATACAAAAATTTGAAGGAAGTCGACTCTTGATGAAATGCATCGAAAGGTGTGAGGAAAATAAGATATTGTTTGCTTGAAACATCTGCTGAGATCATTAGCATTTTATGCAACTGGTCGAAATGTTGTGGAAATGTTTGTTTTTTGATATGTTGATTATAGTATTGAAAATGTATTTTAAAGTTTATTTCAAACTTGAAAAATGTCAAGCAAATAATGTAGGGAAATTTGAATATTATGCTTGATATTTCTATGTATTATTATTAATAGTTATTATCCCTTTTTTTTGGGCACACAGATTAGTATATTTAGTTTTTTGCATTTTTAATATTGATGCTATTAAAATAAATGTTGTGCATTATTTTCAATATAGAAAATGTTGTTAAAAATGTCAGAAAAACAATTTAGAAAGAAAAAAAAATTAACTTTCGCTCTTGATAGATTGCCAATAAATCTAAAACAATAAAAATATAATATTGTTATTAGGCTTTCTGTTATCTTAAATGTAGCTTTTAATTTTTTATCTCCAATAAAGATTGATAATCTCTTTAAAAGTCGATTAAAAAAGATGCACGAGCTGCCACAAAATATTGCAGGCATAAATTCAATTGAATTGCATTTAAAAGCAGCCTTTCACTCAACTAATTCATCCATCTAATTCAATTGAAAAAAGAAATCAATTACAAGCTGAGCTAACTTTCATCTGTCAACTGAACAGCGCTTAACCATTTGTATGTTTAGTTAACTGGAAAGCCAATGATTAATTCAAGTACTATACTCTTTTTTAGAGGTGGGTTTTTCTATGGAGATATATATATATATTTCTTTTTGCTTTTGTTGCTTACCTTCCCGTTTTGGTGATGATCATTTCGGTGCCCAGCTCGTGAAAGCGATCCCACAGCTCTTTGGTCTCCAAATGGCATTGCACCGGCTTCAGATCATCACAATTACACGAGCCGACAATTTTGGGTGCCTTCTGCACCGGTTCGGGTGTTAAACGCTCCTCACTGTCCTCCGTTCCGGGCGATTGTGGCGGCGTCGAGCAGCGTCCTTGGCTGCTAGTTGAACTTGTGTTCAGCTGTGATTCATTATTATTATTATTATTGTTATTATTATTGCGACTCTTGATGTGTGACACACTGTGATTGTTATTATTGTTGTTGTTGTTGTTGTTATGGTTGCTGTTATTGTTGTTATTATTGTTGTTGCTGCTGTGACTGTGACTGTGATGATGATGATGATGATGGTGGTGGTGGTGGTTCAAGCGACGCGCCTTCGTTGGCGGCTCCTCAGCATCGCTGCAGTCGACAACATCCACATCGACCTCATCCTCAATCGAAATGGGACCTGGGAAATGAAAGAAAAGGCAAAGAAATGTTTGATGATTAAAATCACATTTGCCGCAAATTGAATTGGAGGCAACATGTTGCTAATTGCAGTTGTTGCTGCTGCTGCTGGCTAGCAACAATGTTGCTGCTGACTTTCAATTAGCTTCACTCTCCCTCTCTCTCTCTCTCTCTGTCTCTCCCGGTTGCTGTCTCTCTCTCTTTGATTGCTGCAGACAGTTCGTCGTCAACGATTTCCGCTTCGACAAACAAGTTAACAAAAATTGGGCTGCATTTTTTTTTCCTTTTTTTGTTGTTGCGTATTTATTTATTTTTCTTGCAGCAGTTGCAATTTTTTGCGTCTCAAGGTAAAAAGTATAAAACACAAATAATAATAATTGCATTTGTTTATAGTTCATTTGCCTGCTTAAAATGCATAAGCTCATGTCTTTATTAAAAGAGCTACCCCTCCCCACCCTCCCCATCACCCCCCCTAACTCTTCTCCAGCTGTTTTGTTGGGTGTCAAAATGCAAACTCAGCAAACACAAATAATATTTTTGTATTGAGTTTGATTATTGTTGCTTTTGCTTTATTCATTTATGCATAAAAGTTTAATAATAATAATAATAAAAATGTTCTGCATTGCCGTCGCTAATTTTTGCGCCTCGTAAAAATTAATAACAATCTCTGATTTTTTTTGTGTGTTGTTTTTTTCTTTGCCAGGCCAATTAACATAAATTTGTTGTCTTTTGTGTGTTTTTTGCTTGTTGCCAATAATAAAAAATTAATATTCAGATTTTAAATACATTATTTTGAAAGCCGAAATCTAGTACAAAGTGTTTTAACTGCCTTTTGACGATCTCTGACTGATGATTAGCACCGCTCCCCCTCCTCTCCCCTCTCACCGGACATTTTAATTGCATTTGCCGTCGGCTGCTGCTCTAGAAACAAGTTTTCTTTTCATTTTTTTCGCTTGACTTTTAATTGTCAATAACAATTAATAAAATCTTGTTTTTTTTGTACTGTTTTTTTTTAATGATTATTTTCAACAAGTTTGCGCAAATTGTCCAACGATTAGACTGTGTTTGTGGAAGTTAAAAGCGACTACAAATTCACAGTTAAGATTGTAATTACTTCACAGTTAATTAATACTTGAACACTTGCAAATCTTTAAAGCCGACGGCTTTTAATCTAAATGACCCATTAAACTGCACTTCAATGCACATTTTAAAAGCACATTTCAACTTTGGCCATTATTTTTTGGCCTAATTGATTCGAATGTCAAATTGAATTCTGCTTGAGGAAACCAGTCACTGTCTTTAGCAAATAACTAGCACTTTTTTGTCTAACTATTAACTAACTATTAACTAAAAGCTAATCAATTTAGATTTAAGCTTTAACTAAGTAGCAATATATTGCAAAACTTGATTCTTAAGCTTTGGCATAATGAAACATGATTAAGTGAAAGTTTCCTAAATCAATTAATATTTTGTTTAAAGACAAAATGCATAACAACTTTATTGAATTTAGAAAGCTTAGAGTGCTCTAAAAGTACTTTACTTAACTTAAGTAAGATAACTTCTTGAGATTTCTATTTGAAACTGGTTTTGGTTAGCTGTCAAGTTGAAGTCTTTTTTATATATCTACAAGGAATGCAATTTTAAATCTCTATAACTATAAATCAAGAAGCTTTAAATGCACAGCAACTGTTTTAAGTGACTTTTCAATCATTTTTAAACGAAATTTGTCTAAAAAAAACTATTAACTATTAAGCTGAGGCTGAAGTAGAATTTATGATGTGTAAAGTGTAAACTGAGTGAAAATGAAAGTTTTTCCTAAGATGAAAACTTCTGAGCCTGAAATTTAAGATGAATACTTGTAAAAACTATAAAACAAAATGCACAAAAGCTAAAATTTTGGAGTGTTTCAAGTTTTTTTTAGCTAGCAAATTGACGGTGTTTGAATGAATATTAACATTAATGGAATTAATTTAAGTTAGCAGTGCTTTTTTCAGAATTTATTTATATGCTGCAACAAAGTGTTTGGCTTGAAGAGCTTTAACTGTTTCTTAAAGCTGTCAAGTGAAATAACCCCCACAACGCCCTCTGCCCTCTTCTGCACACTAATTTCCTCTCTTCTTCTTGGTGATTGGTACTCACTTGCACTGCGAATGGAGGACTCGCGACTGGAGGCATCCTCGCGTGCCATGATTGCCGCTATGGAAAAATCCGTTGCGGAGCCGGCGGCACTTTTGCTATTGGCTGTTGTTGTTTGTGTTGTTGTTGTTTGTGCTGTTGCTGCTGCTCCTGCTGCTGCTGCTGCTGCTGCTGTTGCAGCAGCGTTGTTGTTGTTGTTGGGTGGCGCAACGGCTGAGACGCCATTGCATAAATACGGATGCGAACCGACCAACATTTTGAGTATATTTTCTTTACTTTTTCTTTTCTACTTGGCAGAGCAAAAGAGAGTTTTTCAAAATTGTATCTTTTTTTGTTTTGTTTTTTGTGTTTTAATTGTTAGCACTTCTTTGGGAGCACTTAGAAATTGTGCTGCTGCTGCATTTTTGATTTAACTGTAAATGCACACATATAAATACACATACACGCACACACACATACACACACAGGCGGAGAGAGAAACAGTCGAACGGTAATTATTAAGTTGACGCGAAAAAATGCATTTGAGCGCAGCGCGAATTGAGTGTGTGCGCAACGCAAGACAGGCGACGACGAACTGAATTCTCTGTGTGTTGGAAATATCGTTGAGGGAACGAACGAACGAACGTCTTCTGGCTTAGACGACACACACACACACACACACTCAAAGAGGCAGGCAGCGACGGCAGCAGCAACGAATGGCAGCGGGAAACCAGTTTTCCCAATTTGAACGCATTCAAGTGCAAGCGAGCCAGCGTTAGCAACTTGACATTGGCCGACACACAAGCATGAGCAGTTGCGCAGCACTTGCAGCGAATTCAGCTGGAAGCACAAACAGAGAGAGTTACATAGCAGGGGTTGTGTGTGCGTGTGCGCAAGAGCGTGACAGCCATTAAGCAGACATCCGACTGTCATTGCACTCGCACGCATGCGCTTCTGCCCTGCTTGCCTGCCTGCCAGCCTGCTCATATTGAGTGGGAGTGGGAGTGTTGACGGCCACTCAGAGCAGCGACTGCCGCCGCCGCCGCAGCGATGAACAGCAGAGAGAGAGACACGACGCAACGTCGTCGTTGTCGTAGTCGTCATAACTCATTTACAATTAAAAATGTCGGCGCTTTTGCGCTCGCTCTCGCTCTAACACATTGCGCATTGGGCCATTTATGATGTGCAAACGTTTTGCTTGCGGTTTTTCATGTTGCCCTTTGTTGTTGTTATTGTTGCTGTTGCTTTCTAGACAACTTTTCGCCGTTGTCGTCTCTTGTTATCTCTCTGCCCGGGCTGTTGTCGCTGCTGCTGCTGCTGGCTGCTGGCTGCTGTCCGTTATTGTTGTTGTTCTTGTTTTTGTTGGGCCTTTCGTTTCACTTTGATTCCAACACGTTCCGCTATGCCAACGTTTGAGTGAGTTTTCAGTTTGAGTTCTTTTTGCTGCTGCATATTTTTGTTGATTTATTCCCGTCTTGTTTTTTCTACTCGCTTTAATTTTTTTGATGACTTTGCCCCTTTTGTCTGCCCGTCCGCCTGTCTGTTAATTAGCAACAGTTGCAATTCCCCTTGCCGCTTGTTTGCTTTTTTGTCTCCTGCTCGAGAACCTTTTTTTCAAGGTTAAAAGCTGCCACTTGTTGCAAGCGTTTTGTTTTTAGTGTCGTTTTTTTAAACAACTTATGTAATATATGTATTTTTATCAATTTTAATTCACACCTTTCCGTCTACGTGTTCCTGTTATTTGAGGCTCTCACGTACACACACACACACACACACACAAACACACACACTTAACAGGGACTAAAGTTCAGAAAACACATGTTCACAAGTTAAACATTCAAATTTAATGATTCAACATTTTTTACGTGCCTTTTGAGCTAAGAATTTAATTAATTTTTCTGTGCACTCAAAAATGTATTAAAAATGTTGTAAACAACATTTAAAGTATTTATTTTGATATTATTTAAAGGAAAGGAAAATAGGTATAATTATTTAATATATATAAAGTAATAACTATACAAAAATCAAGAAATTCCTGAAAATTACTTTCTTAAAACTGTATTTAAAATACCGAAGACAACATTTAAAGTATTTATTTTGATATTATTTTAAATAAAACAGAAAATTAAAATTATATAAAAGAATATTATATTAAATTATTAAAATATATTTTGAAAATGGTTTTGAAAGTAATTTAGCCAATTTTTAAAGGTCGATCGTTGTTTGAAATTCCAAAAATTTGCATCTAGACTCCAATTTGAAATAGTTTTCACATTTTGTGAATTTTTTTTATTATGGTTTAACCTTATCTTTCTAAATTCTGTTATGCCAAAAAAAAACACATTTTGGCCCAAATTTCCATTGTCATAAGTTTGTACAAATTGCAACTTTTTTCAAAGAAAATTACTTTTTGACCTCTAAAATAATACGGAATTCATATTAAAATTAGTCGCTCGAAATGTGCTTATTTGGGTACCAGTGAAAAACCTTCGGAAGTTATAACTTTCTCAAGAGTGAACCGATTTTCCATAACCAGTTCTTCGAAACCATAATAAATATATATTTTTTTGTTGACTCTAAATTAATCTTTTATATATCAAGCCGTATCTGGTTTTAAATGGAATTAGTTAGTCAATCTTGAAGCTTTTATTTTTATTATAAATGTAATGTTGCATTCAGGTAGTCGGAAATAGTTTGGAATACGTGCCTATCATTGAAATATGCATTTGAATTTGTGCATTACATGTTATAAACTTGATTACACTCTGCACACGAAAACATTGCAAAAAACCAAAAACAAAAAACAAAAAACAAAAAAAAAACCAACCATTTGCAATTTCGATGGAAATTTCTCGTTTCACTTTGCTGTTTGCACGTTTGAATTTGAATATCCTCTTTCTGGTTTCTTTTTTATGTGTGTACATATATATATATACATATATATATATATATATATATATACTATATGTGTAACACTTGTAACTTCACCTCTAATTACAAGTTTAGCGTTTTAATGCTGATTGCGGCACATTAGCATTGCAATTGCTGTGTTTTTTTTTGTTTTTGGTTTTTTGTTTTTGGTTTTCACTATTGCACAACAAATAATGCCTGTGTGTGGAGTGTGCCTCGGTCCAAATATGGCTGACAAAAGCAACCACCAAAAATGAAAAGGAAACAGAAAAAACCATAACTGAACCGGACATGTGTCTCACATGCAAATACACTCACCCAGACAGATAGGGTAACTACCCTTCCCCTCTTTTCTCCTCACTCTTTGCAAACTCTGTCATTTTGTATAATTACGCAACTCTTATATTCATTTTCCTTTTTCATTTTGTTGTTGTTGCTGTAGTAGTTAAAACAATGTCAGCAAATTGGCAAGTAAAATGCATGTCGAAAGAACAAGTCGAGACCTTTGTCATTGCCAATTAACCCCCCAACTTGAGGTGCCACACAAAAATATCCGCATCGATCTAAAGAAAATGCAGTAAAAAAAAAGAAAAGAAAGATTTTTACAGTTGACAATTTGCCACTGCGTCAGTTTGTCAGAGTTCATTAGTTGCTGTCTGGAGGCAGCCAATTAGCAGGCCAAGCTGTGGCAACAGTCGCCGCTAAAAGTCTCCATCTAACATGCTCACTAATCCCGCTTGGCTTCCCTGCCCCCTCCCTGCCTCTTGAACCTAGACCTTGTCTTATTTTGCTTGCCTCCTTTTTGTCGTGTGATTTTTGTAATTTGACACTTTTATGCGCTAACAAAATACTCACGAGAGATTTAACATTCGGTACGCGAAAACGAGGGTTGCCACTGCCATCTCTGGGAAAAATCACGTAAAATTAAATGGCATGGAATGTGAGGAAAGTATGAACAAAATTGTATATCAGTCATTAGCCGAATAAAAGTGTTTCCATTTACTTATTCTGCTTGATCATTTTAATGATGTTTTGAATTTAAATGCAGAACCAGTATTTATTTTATTTTATTTATTTATTATATCAGAATCAGTACAAAAAACAATTATTGATCAGTTGTGGTGTAAATCGTTCAAGGTATTTTATTAAATGAAATTATGGCTGTTCAAATACCAGATAATATCTAGTATATTTCGAATATATGAAATTCTACTTGGGCTTAAAATATATATGATAATAAAATGTAATATGGATAATGTAAAATTTATATATATATATATAATTTTATTGCAATTTTTAAAGTAATCTTTTTATTTATTTATATTTATATATATCATTTATTATTGTACACATTGATCAAGCAATTGAAAGATTTATGGCCTTTTTAATTGAAGAACGTCGACTTAAAATACAAATCTCTGGGAACAATTTTATGAATGAATCTAATGAAGATATTAGGATAAACAGAAAAGATATTAGAATAACAAAGTGTTCTGTGGCAAAATTGAAGAAGTTTCCCTTAAGAATATATAATAAAAGATATAATATAATATATAAAATATAATAAAATACTGTCCAACTTTCTCTCAACACAGATTATCCATCTTCAACATAAGCAACCCAAATGCTCCGCTTCACTTCTGTGCAATTCTATATAGATCTTTGAACTGAAAATGTTCTGATAGACTCTTAATACTACAAGGACTGCCCTCTGTTTAGGTGACACTTGTGGAGTTGAGGAGGGGGTAGAGCAGCGAAGAGGCAGCAGTGTTGTAAAGTGGGCATGTCAGGCGGCTGTCAATGTGACACTTTCACCAAGGCACCAAACCAATTGTCAAATGGCAAAGCAGCGCATCGTGTGTGTTCAGCTCCCCTTCTCCTTCCCCCTTCTCCCTTCCCCTTCCACCTATCTGCTCTGTTGTTTCGCGCTTTAGCAGCTTCCCAGGATGCGCCACAGATTTGTTGCCTTGACTACGTATGTGTGTGTGTGCCTCTTTCACAGCGGTGGCAATCGCGTATGTCACCAAAATGTCAACCATCGAACAACAACAGCAAAAAAAAAACACAAGTTGTGAAAACAAAAGCAGCCGCCTAATTTATTTTGGTTTGCTTTGCTCGATCCTCGACTCGAAGTATTCAAAAGTGCCACTTGGCGCACTTGTAAATATAAACAACAACAAACCCAAAAAAAAAACTTAAATTTCGCTTGTTAATTAGTGTTGTAAACTGTCGCAGTGACTTTCTCCTTGTTGTAAAATTCCTCAAGTGGTTTTTTTTCTCCTCCTTGCCGTCTTTGTCGGCAACGTTCAATTGCTCATTAATATTTTAACGAGCTGCTCGCTTTTGGTTGTTTTCTTCTCTTTCTTCTCTCTCTCTTGGCGAAATCGAACACTTTCACTTTGTTGCAGTGCCGCCAGGACTTGAATTCGTCCTGCTTCAATGAGTGTATGTAAAAACCATGCGACATCTTTTGGTCATTCTGGCATCAATTTCAATTTCAATTTCAATCTATTTCTCGACTCGACTCGACTCGAGTCTGCTTCTTCTGAGGCCACCTACGTTGAAGTTATTTCTGATTGATGATCTGTTTTCTTTGGAGTTGAGCTAATGGTTATGCATATACCCTCTAGCAACAATTAGGAATATCTTCTAGATGGATTTCTTAAGCTCTTTTCTCCATATTTTCATTTCCGCTTTACAATTGCAGTTTCCGATTGAATTTCTTGGCTTTATCATTGAAATACTTGAGTTTCTCCTAAATCACATCTAGCTCTTGGGTAGCACGTGTTCATCCGGCAGCACTTTGCCACTTTGCCACTTGCCTCAATCTGGTGCACTGCTGCGATTAGCTGGAGCCGGAAATGAATATAAATTATTTATAGAATTCAATTAACATTTCTTAAAGTGCTATAAATTTGTATTTTTTTTATTACCAGAGCAAAGAATGTTGTTTTGAAAATATGAATAAAACTGTTTTGAGAATATAAGGTAAGAAAAGTGAACTTTAATTTTGTCGTTTCTACTTTTCACTCAAATATTCTCTGCTCGTTGCTGGTGCCTCATTGTCTGCTCAAATTTGTGGCAAATCATTTTTCATCTTTTATTATGAGCTGCGCCTTTCACACATGCCACACAAATGTGTCCTGTGTGTCCAGTGCTCTTTGACCTTTTGAAACTCTTCTCATAGCCCTGCAAATATTTACCAAATATTTTCCATTATTTATTGTACATTTTCTTTGCACGCCCCGAAAATTTTTCTTTTCTTTTTCACCGCTTCTATTTTTGGGTGTTTTCTCGTCAACATTTTGTTGGAATTTATTAATGAAACTCATTGCGTTTCTGTGGCCGAGAATGCCGGCCCGCTAATGCCCCGGGGGAATCTGTGTTTGGACTCGGACTCGAGTTTGGAGTCGGACTCGGACTCGGATGCAGTGCATCTTCTTCTTCTTTACATATTTCAAAAACCGCCGCCACTTTGATAAATTGCAAAGCCGCCTTTTGCTCCAGGGAATTGACGGCTACCGATGCCGATTTAGGCTTGATACCCTTTCTTTTCACGTTTGCCCCTGCGAAGGGTATTTGAATAATGTTGAAAAGTTTGCAGAACATCGAGGCATCGAAATATGTGTGCATCAATAAAATATTTTTGATCAGCATCTTAAGATGAGTTGATGTAGATAAAGTAGAAATTAGTGCATCAGTTGTGGGCATAGCTTGATGATGCTTTGATTATGATCGTATTTTTTACTGTACTTAGAACAGGTATCAGGGATCGAATCACTATATCATATAGCTGTCACAGAAGCTAGCTTTATTTATACTATTTTTGTTCAAACTATTTGTATAATATTTGAAGTTACCGAAAGTCCCAAAATATATGATAAAAAACTTATTTATATAATTTATAAAAGAAATTTAAATACAAGTTGTGCAAGTGTATATTAAATTCGGCTTGTCTGTTTTCTTTTTTTTTTGTTATTCTTTTTTTATGGATCGCTGCAGCAGCAGCAACCGGTAGCAATTCCGTTAAAACCTTTGTGTTCTGTGCCTGGCCTATGCAAAAAGCCTTAAATAGAGACTCAGCAGTTGCAGATAGACAAAAGGGCGAACACCCCCCCTCTGCCTGTTGCCTGTGCCACTGCTGGCTGGCCAGGATCAGGAGAGCGACCACAAGGAATTGTGTCTGCATTTTCTGGGAATACCTTTGGCAGTCGCATAAATCTTTGCCAACTTGCCAGAGTCATGCGCCTGACTCTTTATCACTGTCTCTTTCTCACTCTCTCTTTCACACACACACACTCTCTGTTAGTGTGTGTGTGTGTGTGTGTATTGAACAATTGTCACACCTTTCGGCGGCCACTCAGCAGTCAGCATTCCCCCTTTTTTCCCCCTCTTAGTCTGTGTGTGTGTGTGTGAGTATGTTTGTAATTCGACTCATTAACAATACGAGGCAAATATACAATCTCTGATCCTGTGTCTGTGTGTGTGTGTGTGTGTGTGGCAGTCTGAAGGGTTTCGGTTTCGGTTTCGGTTTTGGTTTTGGTTTTGGTTTCCATGCCACATAAATCACAACTTAAACGAAGCGTAATTTTGTTAAATTACTTGAAGGCCTCCTCGTCTTCAACTCCATCTCTCTTCAAAATGCGCGCTTGTATTTATTTATTTATTTATGTTGCATTTTCAAATTTATGTCACTGCAATAGGCGTTCACGCAACGCCTTAAACACACACACACACACGCAATAACTAAAAAATTGAATAAAAAAAGAAATATAAAAAATGCTCTTCTTTTTTTCCCACTCTTCACTCTTTGGAGCTTGTTATTGAGTCGCCTGCGTTGCGCTTAAGCGTTTAATAACCGTCAGGGACCACGCCCATTTGATGCACCTTAGCTCTAAATTTACATATTCATATACATATATATATATAATATGGGTGTATATAGAGTCAGGGTCTGCACAGCTGTTGAGCTGGATGAGGGGCCAATTACAGCTGCGGTTTCATATCGCAAATCTGATTTTTATTTATTTTTTTTTTTTTTTAACAGCTTCGAAATTGTTAAGGAGTAAAAGAAGTTATGTGTAAGGCAAGGAAGTTCTCCCTCTACATCGTAACTTTATATAGGAAAATATATAGAAGGAAAAATTAAAAAAAAAAGAGTTTGCAATAAATTATTTACTATTTTGATTGCAAGACTTTGACATGTAATTTCTATTTCAAAATATTTTTATTATAGTCTTATTATTATTTATATTTAATCTTATTTAAACATGAATATATTTATAGTATTTTAAATTATATATATTTTGCTGTTTTTCCTTTCATTTTCAGTGTTTATGATTGTGTGCAGTTAATCAAAGTTGAACTCAAAATAAAAGAGTGGAATCTTCTTTAAATGTACTTAAAGGTAAGTCAAATATTGCATTTATTAAAGTAAACAGAAAAAAACATTCCAAGTACTTATCGATATTCAAATTCAAAATTAAAAGCTAATCCCCATTCTTGTCTTGTCGGTGTGTTTGTAGTCGTAAGTTCCACGAATTGTGGCTACTTGCTTCCTGGGGCATATCAAAGACTCGACCGACTGAATGAATGCGGTTTTGGCCTAAGGTGTCTATTAGAAGATCAGCCTAAGTCGCTGTTTGAAGTCAGGCGGCAACGTTTAAGTTTTTTATTTAATTTTTCTATTTTTCTTTTTTTTTTTTTTTAGCTAGTACCCAAAAACTGTTAAGCCGCTAAAGGCGCAACACCCATCACACAGTCGGGGGGCGTGACGCGCCCGTTGCACGTTGCACAGAGGCACGAAACTGCAATTACCAGGAGTTGTGCCTGCTGTGTGTCCTGTGGCACAGGTGTCGAGAACAGAGGCTCAACGGAAGGTTGGTGTAAAAGTGGGCAGTGCAATTACAAATGGCAAACAAAGAAAAGGATCTTAGGGATCGAAGGGATCGAAGGGATCGAAAGTAAACGCAGCACTTGCCGCAATCTCACTTTCATTCATTGCACAACATAATAGAGGCCGCAGCTAATTGCAGCCGGGCACTTTTTCTGGATTAGTCTTGCAGGGAGCTGTATTATGAGCATTTATAAATTGACTTCTTAGCGCCTCGGGTGCGCAGGGACACGTGCAGCCTTATTGATTAATGGAGACTCTCACAAAATGGCTGCCGTTCGTAAAAATAAAAAAAAAATAGGAGAGCTCTGACTGAGAATGTTGCACATGTCCCTTTGTCATATGCATTTGCCCAAAACAAAACCAAAATGCCTCCTTTTCTGTTGCTTGTCTCCCGTCTCCTGTCAGAGGGGCACAAGTCAAGAAACTCTGCTCTAAATTGAATTCAAATTGCAAGCGGCAGCTCTCAAAAAGGACACTCGCATGGATGCTGCAGCATCTGCCCAAACAAAGATCAGACCTTGTTTTTATCCTTCGTCTCGGTTTCGGTTATTGTTGTCCTTGTGCGACACGGCCATAGATCATTTTCCACGCTCTGTGTGGTGCCCCTCTCCGCTCTCCGCTCTCCCCTCGGCCCAGCTCTGCACTGTGCCCCTTTACATTGTATTGAAATTTGTTGTGTTGTGCCAACAGAAATATTAAAATAATTTCATATTTGATTTGCATTTGAGCATTGCTCGAGTACTCAAGAGAACTTCCTTGAGACTCCTTTTTATTTGGCATTGTTCGCATTTGATGCGGTTTTAATGAGCACTTTTGAAGTTATGGCCAAAATATGGTTGGGTTTGTACTTTTGTTTGCCACATCAATCATAATTAGAACTCCTCTTGTGTGTGTTGTCTTCCTCTTCTTCTTATAGGGTATATATAGTTGGTTTTTATTAGTGGCATTTTGTGACAGTTGTAGAGTGGGTTAAGAATTCAGGGATTTTAGCTAAGAAATATTACATTCACATCTTTAACTTATTATTTATTGGTTTATTTTTGCATTAATATGCAATGTTATTACTTATAATAATTAAATAACAATATAAGCAATTCAGAAAAAATATTTACTACTGGAAACTGAAAACTGAATCGGAATGGAAAATGTATAAAAATATATAAATATTTCAAGAAGAATCTAAATTGCCTGAACGCATTAATCCTTTTAGTATTCTTTACTCATTTATTCCCACTAGTTTTTCACAGTCTACAAAAAGAATTTATATTACTAGAGTTCAAAAGTCTACTTACAGCTATAGCCATAATAATAATAATAAAATAATAATAAGAAACTATATTTTTATTAAATGGTTGTCACAACTTCAATTCTAAATTTTTTGATTATATTCCTTGGTTTTTTACAAGCAATCCTTTTACCAAAACCGATTCTCTTTAATTTGAAATTAAGTTTGAATCATACCTTAATTGTTTTTAGTGCATTTTATCCACAACTCTAATGCTCTCTATTATCTAAGCAAAAAGTGTTAATCCTCACACATTTGACATTAATTTTCACACATGAGCACTACAAAGAGGATCAAACAAAGATCCTGTGAAACAAATGCACATACAACATATATATATATATATATTCATATATATATTCGAATACTATCCGAACTGAAGTGAACTGCACTCATTGTGAGGTCTGTGGAACGCCCCATTTCTTGGGCACGTTTAGGGTTTCTGAGGATTTACCCTTCTGCTTGGCTGGATGATGATGATGCAAGGATACGAATAGTATCTTTTTTTGGTAGGTGGATACTTAATGAGCAACCTCGTGTGCGGTCGAAGAAGTGAGTGTGTGTTGCAAGCGGCTTTTGGGAAATTTGAGAGGCGTCAACAGGCGCTAAATCCGCTTAAATTCTGCGACGGAAGTAAAGGACGACAAACAGAGAGGGAGAGGCAAGGGAAAAGAGAGGGAGATAGGTAGAGCCTGGCTTATAGCTTCATTTGGTGCACAATTAGCCGACAGGCAAGTTTAGAAAGTTGATGCCACATTGCGTGTGCCACAATTCAGAAAAAATAACAGACAGAAGCTGTTTAAATGCCATCGCGCAGTTGTTCAATATTAAATGAATACTTGCACTCATTCACTTTGGTTACACGGCAAATAATATTTAATAGCTCTTCAAGAAATGTATTTTTATAAGAACAAGAGGAAGAGAAAGATAGTTTTTTCAATTTAGTAATTTTAACAAACATTTATATTTGCTAAATTAATTTAAGAAGCGAACCCAAGTTCTCTGAGAATCTACTATTAAACTTATTCTTATGAGGAACTCAGCATTGTGAAAGAGAGAGAGCGAGTTAGAGATAGATATAGATATAGATATAGATAATGATATAGATATATAGAGAGTTAGAGAGAGAAAGAGAGAGTGGTAGCATAAGAAACAGAAAACGAAGTAGGGGAAATTCGAGAGTGATTCCATAAACAGAGAAAAATATTTAAGGAACTTAAAAGTTTTTCTGTCAATTGAATTGTTATTTTTAAACAATAATTAAATTACATTTTGTGCTCTGATTAGCGCGGAATACAATTTATTCTATATCAATTTTGGAGCTACAATAACCAAACTGCTCAACCAGATTGCCATTTTATTGAATGATCCTAAAATGTCATGGAATTTAAATATGAAAAATTCAATATAAAATATAATATAAATATTTAATGACAGGGAATTGAATTTCGAATTTTTGTTGCTGTGTATTTAATACTCGTGCCAATTCATTTCATTTGCCAGCTGACTCCTCGCCGCCTGACTTTGACCTTATGTCGCCGTTGCACGCAGCGCAATTCAAACGTTTAATTGCAAGCAGGACTCAGGACTCAGGACTCTGGACTCAGGACTCAGGACTCTTGAGCACTTGAGCAGTCGCAATACTGGAACTGGGGCAGTAAACGGCCAACTCGTCGTATGTATGAATGTACTCGGTCTGTCATTAGTGTAATTAGATCTTTCAGTTGAGTTCGCCCGGCGCCTGGCGTGTCCTCTCCACTCTCTATAAACTATATATATATATATATATATATAGATATATAAATATATATTTATATATGTATATAGTATAAGTAGCTATCAATTTGTACTTTTTTCTGGTACTAATTTTTATGCCAACGGAACGTGCGCAATTTGTTTACCATCAACATAATTGGTTGTTTCAGTTGCCCAGTGTCCCCTGGGCCCACTTTAGCCTTTTTTAAGCGCTTTTTTCTTCTCATACTCTCTCTCTCTCTCTTTGTCTCTATCATTATCTGTTTGTCTGCCTCTTTCTTACTCTCTTTGACTTTCTCGGTTGGCAATTAGTTAAAATGATTAAGTTGATGCGCTGGGCTATTGCCCTTGGCTGTCCTTTTTTTTGTTACCCTCTCCTCAATTTCAGTTTCAGTTTTATTTTTATTTTTTGTAATTACATTAGCCGCAGTTTCGATAATTCGAACTCGCCACGCACTCAGTCAAATTAGCTCCTCCATCTATCATCTATATATCGAGGATACGATTAGCTCGATAGTTTCTCCATAACCCACAGAACGACAGCTGTTCATTAGGGCTTTGTGATAGCTGTTTCTGATATTATGACAACAATGCGAATTGTTTCGTTTGGTTTTTCTTTTTTCAATTTTCCATCGTGTTGTATTCAAATCAAAATCACTATTTGCTTTCTTAATTTCATTGTTTGCACTACTTTTGCACTCATTTCGTCATTGATCGATCTGGCTGAGATCAGTTTAGCAGAAAGGGGAAGTGTATCTATTTTAATGTTTACCACACACATGCCAAAAATCAGACAGGACGATGATCGATGATCTGTGATCTCCTCTGCCTTTGACACTCACCACTCTCCTCGCTTGCCACACACGCATTTTAGCTCACATGTTCTTTTATACTCCTCTCTTGCGATAAATATATAAATAGGAGAGAATATGATTAAAGTAAAATCCATTATATTTTATAGCTGACATTGGAACTGAGTTTTTGAATGGAAAACATAATTTTGTGTTATGTTTTATTAACTCAAAACAAGCTTATTTAAAATGTTACTTTTACATTTGTCGCAGACCAGTTAAATTTTCCCAAATAATGTCTAAATAAAATATAATAAAATAGTTTGTAAATATTCAAAGCATTTATCGCATTTGCTGTTATATTTTAACCAAAAATATATTTCGATTTTTATTAACAAAAATCCCATTAAAACTTGAATATGGTACTTTTTAGTATGAAACCAAAAACACTATTATAAAAACTTGTTCATTTGTTGTTGTTGTTGTTTGTTTTTTATTGCCCACAATCTTAAGCTTGGACTAAACGTTAACAGCTCCCAAAGCGCCCTCAAATATAATTTGACACTTGACTGCGTGCCTCTAAAATATGCTGGCAGCTAAACAAGCACAAATATATTAAAAAAAAAAAACACAAAACACAAAACATAACAAAATAAAAGTAGACCGAACAACACTAAACGAAAAACACGAGTATTTTGTTTTGTGTCAACTTTATGGGTTACAACAACTCTTAAAAAAAAGGGAGAGCTCCAACTCTTTGCTCGTCGTCATAAAAAAACTTATTACACACATAAAATAAATCCCACACAGAGAAACTAATTAAAAAGACCTTTTCCGTCGTTTTGGGGAGGAGGTGAGGGGGGCGTTGGGTGGAATCGAATCGAAGGGGCTTGTGGGGATGGCAAGGCAATAAAATTTATGAAAATTAACATAAAATTTTGTGCGATTAACTCGAAAACAGAGAGATACACACGAGCTGAAATTGTTCGAGCCATATGGATGGAAAATCACATAATAAACAAAAAGGAAGAGCAATAAAAACAAATATGGCGACACACGTTTTTTGGGGTTGTCGATGTGTCGAATGGACGAGGGGATGGGGGCAGTTTGGGGGTTGATGATGATGAGGCAGCAGTTGTGGCTGCTGCTGTCTTAGCTGCTATAGCTGCTTTAGCTGATTATCATGCAGCACTCGCACTCGCACTCGCACTCGTGCCACAAACAACAAACAAGAAACAACACATGCTCCTTCTTGCCCCATTCAACTTGAAAGTCGCTCAATATAAACTTTTGGCCAGCCAAAAACACACACAAAAGTTAAGCCGTGCGGCGCAGCGAAAGCGATTAGGCTGATTGGTGTTTGTATACCCTTTTAAAAAAAATAGCACAAGGGGTAGCATGAATGTGTGAGAAGCAACGTAAATACAAATTAATATATATATATATATATATATAAATAAATAATAAATAATGAATTTTGTTCAGCTTAAGCAGTTGAGTCGATTAAATCATCTCTGTTTGTCAATCGAAAATTCTTTTTCAGTAACATTTTTTTTTCTGTTCTCAATTTAAAATAAATGATTTCTTAGAGCAAATCTAAATATTTCTTATATGTTTGATTCTTAATGATTTGAAGTCAGTTATTTGATTATTTGAAGTTGATCACATTTAGATTGAATCAAGAATTTAAGTTCTTGTTCGAGGTTTATTTTAAGAATGGTATCTTCTCGTCGAGCACTCAGGTTTCCTATGAAAAGGGATGAGCTGTGTCTGTGTGTGTGTGTGTGTGGAGGGGGTGGGGAGGGAATTACTTTCACTGTGACTTCCATGAGAGGTGTACTCTATAGTGTTCTTCTTCTTCTTCGGCATGATATCACACGCTCGCATTATGAGTAATGCGCACCTTATGCTGCCGCCAAGTCGAATGTGATTAGCAGAAATATATACTGCGAGCGAGAGAGCAAGAGAGAGAGAGAGAGAGAGAGAGATAGATAGAGAGAGAGGGGGTAGTTTCACAACGTTTTAAAATCTGTTTGCGAGCATTTTATGCGCTTTATTAACCCCTTAACTGATGATGTGCTGGCTTCTGCCTGCTGGCTTCTTTCTAGCTGCTGTTCGTTCACAAATCAAAATATTATGATGGCATCATTTACACGCCACATTTTCAGCTTAAGGTTGATCTTCCCCTCCCTTGATAGTTGCCACTATTTTCAGTTGGGGTTGTTATTTGTGGTCGCGCTTCTCAAGTTTTATGCTTTAATTTGATTCAATAACCGTTCTGCGGCTCAATTTTAGTGAGTTCTTAATTTCAGTTTGTTTGGCTTAAGGGATTTTATCCTTTCAAATGGATTTCATTTTATATCATTAAAGAATAAATAAATTAATATTTTATAGGCTAATTCTACATCTTTTTTTTAGTTGAGTTGATATTTTATTTCTTTTATTTTTGGCAAAACGGAAAAAGGGAAATAATGACTTGCAATCATAGTTGATTTTTTAAAATCTTTTGTATATTTCCACATTAACTTAGCTGTAACTGCTTTCTAAGCCAGTGAAACCAACGTTTATTAAATGGGCTCCCAAAAATGATTGCCTCCAGACAGTTGCCACAACTTTCGTTTCCAGGCAAACTTAAGGTTGTCATTAGGCGTTTTAGCATTTGCCATTTGGAATTTTTGTGTTTTGCTGTTGATGCACTGTTTGTCAATTATTTTCGCTGCCGTCAAAGACAACAGTAACGAGAAGAGAAACAGAAAACAACAACAATAACAATAACAATAACTGTTGTCATCAAAATTAATTTTATTGCCAGCCAAAAACTTTGGACAACAACAATTTGGCAAGTTCATTAGCTTTCCTAAGCGTATTTGCCACAGTGGAAACTTTTGGTTAATTAAACGCAAATTGTTGTGGCGGCAAATTGCGAAAAAATTGCAAAACTTTGTCGCCAAAGCCATCAAAAGCCTTTTCTCAGCAAAAGTTTATTGTCTCACAAGTGCACGATCCCAAAAAAAAAGCAGTAAGCAGTAAGTAATTGACGTGATAGATACCCTATAAAATCTAGATTTAAATACTAATTTATTTATTATAGCAAAGATATTGCTAGACCATTATTCAGAAGGGAGTTGTTCGATAGTTTGTTGATAGTTATGTGTATTATAAATTATTTAAGAGTAGAAGTTTACAATCTGTTTACAGTCAGATATAAATTTAAATCAGGAATATATTCATTAAGGGTAATTAATATACTAAATATGACAATTATTATTATGCTTCTTGCACTCAGATATCTAAAAATCCGGAACAAATATATCCATTTTAAAGAAACCACAATTATTTCCACTACTTTCTCATTATTGTCATGTTTAGAGGGTATCTGCCAAGAAGAATCATGAAAAGGGGTTAATTAAGCAAGCAATGGGTTAGAGAGAGATGCATATATATATATCTATCTATATATATATATATATATATCTGTTTATATCTCTATACATATATAAATGACATTTCTGCGCGTCTGCATTTGGTTTTTATGTCAAAGCCATAAAAATGTGGAAGAGGCGCGGGGGGTTTTGAAGGGGCAGCCAAGCCAAGTGAAACAAATATGGCGGCTGACTCTGCTCGCTATCTGTCTGTCTCTCAGCCTGTCCGTCTGTCTGTCCAATTGTCTGTGTGTGTGTGTGTTTTTCCAGCTGTGGCGTTGCCCACTTAAATGGCCAAGTATGTGTTGACACTGGCATGTAGTTGTTGTAAGTAACGATGGCAGCAGTGGCAGAAGCAGAAGCAGCCAAAAGAGTCGTTGTACTGCCTGCCACGCCTTGCCACGCCCCCCACTGTCCCCTCCCCCGTCTCGACTTCGTTTGGCATTCGCCTCGGGTGTCGCTTGCGCAAATTTGCCACTTCAACAGCTCCTTGCGGACGCCGTAAGCACCGTTGTGAACGAGCTTTGAGCATTTTCATTTATTTTCCGCACATTTTGGCTCCTTCACTTCACTCGTCGCTCTGTCTCTGTCTCTATCTCTCTGTATCACTCCCTCTCTCTCTCTCTCTCGCTCGCTCTCTTTCTGTCTCTGTCTGTCTTGCCACACCCACACACACAGAGGCACAGAACGTGAAATTTATGCGCTTTTCTTTATTTCCTTTCAGTCTTGTTTGTATTTTTTTTTATGCGTTTTTCTTTCTTCTTTTTGCCGTTTTCGATTTTTTGGCAAGTTGGAAAGTTGTGAAACGATGCTCACAGAATTTTAAGCAGCAGCAGCACCGACTCCTTTTCGTCCTTTTCCTTATGTGTGTGTGTGTGGGATGGGAGTGTTTGTGTGTCTGTGTGTCTGTTCTTTTTGTCAATATTGTTACTTGCAGCGCAGCGCACAGAAAATGTGCTGTGAATTTTAAATTGCGAGCGCTGAGTTGCTTACATAAGACTATAGTTCTCAAAATACCCTGCAATCAGAGTGTCTAATGGGGTATATTGGTTGACAAAGCAAATGGAAGTGGATAAGAGCAAAATGGACAAATTAACTTAATGGAATTTGAGTTTTAAATAATAACTCTACGATTGTCACAGAAGTGTTCCAAATACATAAAAGTAACACATAATTTTCTAAATATTTGAAACTGCGAATTTTTACTGTAACTTTCAATTAAAAAAAAACCCTAGCTGATCTTTATTCAAAACTGTCTTTGGCTGCACTCTCACAGCTTTGAAGATATCTTAATGAAACTTGAAAGATATGCCAGAGTTCGCACTATCCTATCGTAGAGGTTGTGCTGGGCATCAACTTACTCTCAGTTTTCTGATTGCCTGTGTTCAGAAATCTCGTCACTCTTAGCCAGGGACTAAGTGCGGTGTCTCTCACAATTTGTAGTTTGCTACTTTGAGCAGAATGTTATTCTCCGCGGAGAGTTCTTACTCATCATAGGACAATCCTCAGTTGGTTTCTTGTCATAGCCGCCTATGATTTTCCGGCTATATCGGGCTATAAGGGTCTGGGCCTCTCTTCGTCGCATACTTAATTTGTGAAGCATAACTAAGGCTATACGCTTGCCTTGTGCATAGTTCAACTGGCAATTAGACGCCGCCTCGCTCTAGGCCCCACCCACCTACCAGATACAAAACTGTTCATTAGTGGTAAGAAGAAAAATGGACGCCCCTCTCGACAAAGCACGAAAAAAACAATTAAACAAAATAGTAACAAACACAACATAATAGAAAACTTCCTCCCACTTATGCTTATCTGCATAATTTGTGGTAAAAATCAGACGCAACGGTTTTCCAGTCTCTTTTTCCCTGCTCCCTTCCCTCAGTGTACTTGATCTTTATTATTGTTATAATTATTGTTGGAATTGTTATGCGAGGCAGCCATGCGCAGTTATTTATTTTTTTAAATATTTTTTTTTGGGAATTGCACCACGTGTGGTGCAAGCAGCAGCAGCAGCAGCACAACTCTCATAAAAAAAAGAAAAATAAAATGCTAATAGGCGCCACCAAAAAATTGTAAAACAATTAAATTGTAATGAGTAGTCGCGGGTTCCAGAGTTCCCCTACAAAATACAATTCAATGGGCGGCACTTGAGGTTTTTCTGGGCTGTTTTTTGTTGTTGTTATTTTCATTTGTTGGTTGGGTTGAGTAAAATAGAGTAATTAATAACGCTGGGTGAGCTGTCCAGTGTGTAACGCCTCTATTAGCCAACTGAGACTCAACTTTGACTTTTGAAAATGATAAACAGTTTTTACGCGCTGACTCACCGACTCCCCCGTCCCCCAGCCCACCCCTCGATACGATCGTCTGTTCCGAGCAGAGCCGCATGGCGCCAAGGATTTACAATGGGCTCAGAGCCCAAGTTGGTTATTTGGCAATGCAGTGACTCCCATACCATTCCCGACCAGAGTCGAATCTCCAGACCCAGACCCTCAGCTGGAGCTCCAGCAGCGCATTTGATTGACACTTGACATTTCCTGGCCTTAGTGTGCCATTGTTGTTGTTGTTTGTTGTTTGTTGTTTTTGTTGTTTTTGCAGTTACGTGTAGCGTAGCATTTTTGGATATGTAATCGCCAGCTGACATCGAGCTGTGTTTGCACCGTTAGATGACTTTGTTGCTTACTTTACGACCATTTAAATATACATAAATTTATTATATATTTCTCTTGTTTTGTTTGTTGTTTTTTCTTTTTTTTGTTTTTGGTTGGCGGCCTTTTGTCCGATGAAAATGTTGCGATAGTGTTTTGTACTTGAGTTCAGATTGTGGTTTAAGCCCTGCTTTCTGCGCAACTGGGTTGAAAGAAATTGTGTGGTTTTCTACAATTACCAGATGAAAGGCACAAGATATTGCCCCATGGTGCAAGTTGACAACAATATATATATATATATATATAGAAGAAAGGTGCTTAGATTAGTAGCATTAATTGAAAGGGATAAACCATAAGCAAATCTGAAAATCAATTTTGACTAAAGATTAAACTCAATCATCTTCAACATTTTTTAAAAGACAGTAATAAGGTTTATTTATTTATTAATATTTAAATATGTAATTCATTATTTACAAACTTTATTACTTAATAACTAAATATACAAGTTTCAATTTATGTTTGTTAGAAATAAATAAATATATTTTGTTATTACATATTGAGCGATCACCTAATTAAATTCTCTTATTTTGTAAGTCACTTTTGAATAATAAAAAAGCTACACTTAATTCAAGCCCATTCGAATGCCTTTTCTCTTAATCATCTTCCACTGGGAATCTGTTAATCTGGTGTGGCTAACCAGTTGGCTAAAACACACACGTGTAGACAGAACCAAAAGCGTTGACTGCACCTGGCAGCCCATATAATTTGATATCAACCTGGACGCGAGTACCTCGCATACATATATACACATATGTATTTAGTATATATATACTGAGGCACTTAAGCCACCCACAGATGGGGAGACGCATCCTGGTTGCTGGGGCAGCCAACGCGTCAAGTTGTGAAGCTGTGTGCAAAAAATCATTAACAAGCACACCCACAATCCCAAAAGGGAGGAACGCAGGGAGACGGAGGTGCAATCACTCCAGCTCTCTCTCTCTCTCTCTCTCTCTTTCTTTCTCTCTCTCTCTGTGCTACTATCCCTCTTGATTGTCCCTCTCTTTTTAGCCATGGTTTTGTGCGAGTTCTGCTCAAATTACTTGGGTTTTTACATGCGGCAGTGAGGCACATTAACACTGTAATGTGCCAACTGTGTGCCAGTATGTATGTGTGTGTGTGTGTGTGTGTGTAAGTGTGTGGGTGTACAAGAGTATGAGTGTGTGTGTGTGTGTGTGTGTGTGTGTGTACGAGACTGAAAACAACATGGCGGCAACATTATTGCCCAAGTCATTGCCATGCATAAAGAGCAAGTCTTGCCTGGAAGCTGTTAGCCAGAGACCCAAAGCTGTAGCGGATACACAGCAAAAAAAAACTTTGGTTTGTACTTAAAACTAAAACTAAAAAGTAATAAAATCAAGCCATCTTTTACACAAAAGTTTTACTAATTTGTTTCTCCAAAAACTACACTCGAGAAGCATCTTAATATTATTTGGAATTATTGTTAAGTATTTTCTTTTGCCAGTCGCTTAAAAATAGTTACAAATCTATTCTTCATAATTTTAGAATAGAGAATGTTTTAAAAAATACAAGAATATAAGAATGTAAATATTAAAGAAATCAAAGTCACACAATTCAAATCTAAATCTCAATTTCAAACCAAAAAGTAAATAACTTAAGCCAAAATAATTTGTTTGATAACAAACATAAGAGTGTCATTTTGTGCAGTGTAGTTTGCTACTCCTGTCCTTTGCTGTGGGCAACTGCAGATACTTTTAGTCAAGATTAATTGTTATATATTAACATGGCGTCGAGTTACTGAGTCTGCGAAAACGAGCTATTTACAAGCTAAACGAAAGTTGACTTTGCCTCAACGACGACACCAAAAGAGGAGCATCGTATGGGGAACGGGGCAGGGGGCAGGGGGCAGGGTGGACAGCTGAAATGGGGCGCCGCAATGAAAGTGGCAACTTTAATAAACCGTTGCCTGCATTCGACTAATATTTAAGTAGTTCTAAGCCCCGACCATCTCGCCCTTTCCACGCTCCATTTCCGTACTGTTTATGGCCTATCTCTTGGGCTAGATTTATGTTTGCCCATTTTCATGTTTTATCATCAGCTGCGGCGTCGAATTATTCATGAATATTTTGCTAGGCATGTTACTCATACGCAGCGTTGCCTTTGCAAAAGGGTTATCAGTTTGGACGCGACGGCCACGCCCGCCACGCCCCTCGCAAAGCCTCTGTTTGCCTTTGAATTATGAGGCTTGGGGTTTTGCGGATCTGACTTTTTTTTGCGGCTTTTATCATATTGTGCGTCGCTTAAATTTGTTGCGGTCGAATGTGGTGCGAAAAACAAATTTGATTTATAAGTGTTCTCTTTTTTATATGCTTAACAAATGTTGCTGGCGCCAGTTAAATATGGCTGGATTCTAAACAATTTTAGTGAACTTTTTGCTGAGGCCTACAAACATATATTTTTTAATCACTTAGCATTAAGAAATCAGTAAAAAGAATTAAATAAATGCATTTAAAAATGCTTTAAATATATTTCTTGAATTATATTAATATATTTTCCGCTCATTCAGATTGCCAATTTCCTGTTGAAATCATTAGTTTAAGATTACTATTTTTTTTCGTTTATTTCAGCGACTTTGCAACATATGCTGACATTATACGACTCTCGACACCCATCCACAGACAAACCCCTGCTGAAACTGCCCTTCCCCCATGCTCATCTAACAACTGTCGCACATTTTGAACCGCAGACAAATTTGTCTACGACTTTAGAGATGAACATTGAAAAAAATAATGTAACTCTCGCCAAGCGAGCATATTGACATCTAACTGAAAGTCAATACGGTCCGGATATAAAAACCACTCCACCTCCTTAAAAGATCTGGCTCTTTCCCCTGGTGTGTGTGTGTGTTTGTGCACCACCCACATTCAACGCGCTGTCACATTTTGGGGGCGCAAATTTCGCCATTTCCACCCTCGCTAATGTGCAAATAAAAATGTTAAAAGGGTCCTGTAGCACTCAATTACACGCCCTGGTGACCATTTGTGCTGTCCCCCCTCCTACTCCTACCCCTACCCCGACTAGTACCCCGACCACTACCCCTAGCTCTGGTGCAGAGCTGGATCTGTGTATGCGGCTCCTGTGTGCGTGACTTGTGTCTCTGTGCGTCTCTCTGTGTGTGTGTGTGTGTGTGTGTGTGTATTTGTGTGTATTTGTTTCTGTGTAGAGAAAACATTATGGCGCGCGAACGGAAGTTGCCATCTTGTTGATGGCAGTTAAAGATAAGCACAAAACAAGCTAAAAACAAAAACAAAAAGCTGCGTTTTTTTTTCTCGCTGCTACATTTTCATGGTTTTTCGCCGTTTTTCTTTTTACTGCCTGCATTTTTATGTTATTTATTCGTATATATATCTAAATATATATATACACTTTTTAC
The DNA here is from genome assembly GCA_035044125.1 of Drosophila ochracea. Taxonomy (NCBI): domain Eukaryota; kingdom Metazoa; phylum Arthropoda; class Insecta; order Diptera; family Drosophilidae; genus Drosophila; species Drosophila ochracea. Next base: position 5,946,517 of record JAWNML010000059.1, on the reverse strand, counting down.
TCCCGCTCTTCGCCATTATGGCTTGTTGGCTGTTATCTGGCTGCCTTTGTTTTGTATACGCTTGCAGACGGTTTTTGAATATTCTCTTGAAAGAAGAATTCTTTGAATCCTGATATGAGCAGATCTATTCACATTTGATATGATATTTATTTGATACTCTTGTGAGCCTTTAATTATGTATTCAGGCGAGTCTCAATTGCCATATCCATATGTCTCTCAGTTTTATCAAGATACAACCGAACATAGATCCGTATCCTTTCTCTAGACAGACCTTATGTTAGTCAATGTCTGCTGAATCGAATCCCTATATCATAAAGCTCAAAAACAGTCGAAAGTTGAGCGCTTGTGTGAACATCTTCTTGATTTATCAATTTAACCCGATGAAAGTCAACAAAAACTCATCAAGATCATAACTTATCCACCATAGAAACAATCTGTCTGCTTTTTTTTTTAATTTATAATGAAGTTAGATGTTAGACAAGGGTCTACAATCGTCGGCTTGTCTAAGACAGCGCTGCTTTTTTATCTTTTGTTTTTAAGTTTTATGTGCTTTTATTTTGTGTTGTCTTTTGCTTTTGAGCTTCGTTTCTAATTTGCAATTTGGCTTAGATGTCGAGGACGCTGAGCAGCGACGCCTTTGAGCGGTTTTGTCATGTCATTTGGTAATTGGGTGGCAGCGGTTGGCACTTTATATATTTTCGCACTCGGCTGGCAACACTGGACGCGTCAGACACACATGGTCACACTGCTTATATATATATGTATATATTTGAGTATTGGTTGGTGGGCGTGCCCGCAGTGAATTAACATCTTTATAAGCCATGTAAATATTTTTAGAGCTCCGTATTCCCACTCATTCATAATTCAGTTTTAGTAAGTTTTGGCAAATTAAATGCGTCATAAAATGCGCATTTTTACAGATCGTAAACAAAGGCGACTTCAACGCCGCCGCAGCAGACGTATAAATAAAAAAGACATTTAAAATCAATAAATTATAATTAAATTATAACATAAACGTATGCTAATTTCACACACACACAGCACACACACACACCTAACACACACACCACATTTAATCTACCCCGCGGCGTTTGTCGCATTCTTATTACAATTTCAGTCGATTTCTGTTGATATCCGACGATTTCTTTGCCGGCCTATATCATATCGGTTATTTTTGTTTTCCTCGCTCCTTCCCTCTCTCTTTCTTTCGTCTTTCGTCGGGCCTTGGCATATGCCTTTGTTCGTAAGCCAAATTGCTTATAAATTTCCAGAAAATTAATTAATGTCGAACTTAAAGCTTGGCATTTAAAATTGGCAGACTTCAGCGCATCTTCAGCGCAAATGTGCGCATTTAAATGAGTTCCAATGAGTCCCCAAATTTCTTAGTGGGTCATTTTAATAAACTTCCAGATACAAAGTATCTGGCTTCGTATTTAAGGCCTGCCTTTGGTATCAATCGAAAATTAAATAAAACAGTAAGAGTATTTAAAATAGAAAACAATTGTTGATTATTAATTTACTTTTTACGTATTATTATCTCTATCTACAACTCTTTAGATATGTCTTTATATAAGTATGCTGCAGCTATAGTTTAGGCTACCAAATCTAGCTTTAATTTAACATTACTTCTCTCAAACCTTTTGACAGTGACCAAATTGATTGTCACCCCCAGCAAGATATAGATGAACAAAGTAGAAAATATGGCCAACTGCAGTCGTTGAGCGCAAAGGCAAACAAACAGCTCAATTATGTTAATCAGATTCACGCCCATCCGCAGCATTTTGGCTAATACAAACCCCCTCCCCACACACACAGACACACAGACACACACAAGGGCAGGCAATAAAAAATTACACTTGCCATGTGACACGCAGATTCCCTTCTTCCTTCCTTCCTTCCTTCCTTCCGGCCTGCCTGCCTGCCACTCAGCCACCCGCTGCAGGTTGCCACCTTTCACCCTTGACAAGGCAAAAAAAAACTCCATTCAACACCAATTAGGGATGATCATCAGTAACAGCAGCCAGTCAAATGGTTGGGGGTTGTCATTTGGCAACCCCTCCAGTTGTTGTCATTTGTTATTGAGCCAACAGAAAAAAGTTGACTTCAACTTGCAGCTCCTGTCATAAATACGCCCCAGCATAGACAAACAATCAACAATTTATGCACAGCAGCAGCAGCAGCAGCAGCAGCGGCAGCGGCAGCAGCCGATGAGCGAGGAGGTGTGCACTTGAAAAGGGGTGGCCCAAAAGCCCTGCAGCGGCCTGTTTACCCAGTGGGTGTATTTTTCGATTGCGTATGGAGTGGTACTCTGGCTGTGGGGGTGGGGATGCTGCTTGCCTAAATTGCTCCGTGGCTGCCTGGCAGGAAGAGAGAGAGAGAGAGAGAGAGAGAGAGAGAGAGAGAGAGAGGGAGATAGAGAAAGCTAGCTCATGTTAAACATGAATTATGAATTGTTATTGAGATTGATGCTGTTGTTGTTGCTGTTGCTGCTGCTGCTGCTGCTGCGACTGCGAATGCTCCTGTAGATGTAACTCATATCCTGTGTACACTGTGAACAAGTTCAAGTTGCCATTGTATTACTTGTATTATTTATTGCACAATTTAATCTACAACATTATTATCTTGGTTTATTTTTTTAACTTAAAAAACTTCTAAAATCTTTCTTAAAGCTACGTATTAATTTTACTGCACTGAATATGTTAACTAAATTCGGTAAAATTGCCTTATAAGTAAATTATTTAATATTTGATTAATTACAAATTGCAATTTCAAAATGGTACATTAATATTTTACTATTCTCTCCTTCTCTGCTTTATATAATAATAAGTTTACATTAAAATTTGTTACAGTGTAGACTGTCTATTCTATACTGTCCTAGTTGCTTGGCAGTAACCCAACCATCTCTCTCTCTCTCCGCCGGGTTTTGGCTTTGTTTTGTGCGGTAATTTCATTGAAATCATGTTGAGTAATTGGTGCACAGTTTACATGACTTGGAATGGAGAGGGTTGTTGTTGTTGTTGTTGTTGATGATGGTTTGGGGTTGGGTGTGTTTTGGTGTGTATATAAATAACACTTGGGGGTTGACTTTGCCACTTGGCTGCTGTTGCTACTGTTGGGATTAAGCGACCGCCGCGTCGCCTTTATGCGGTTTGTATTTATTGCTCGCAGCAACCCCTACTCCATTTGCACACACCCCACTCCACCCCACTCCATCCACACCCCCATTCTGCGTAATTGTGTTTGTGTTGGCATTATGCAACACATGTAACACGTATCTCATAGATACGCATATATTTATGTATGTCTTCCTTACTGTATACAACTGTCACACAGCCTGGCAAGTCGACACTTGTGCGTTTTGTGTCACTAAAACACCACCCCAAACCCCCCACCCCCTTTTAGGCATTTTGTCATGGCCAAGTGGTTGGCTGGCTTTGCTAATTTGGGCATAATTTGTGACTGTTTATTTATTTTGTGCTTACGAAATTAATTTCAGTTGACTGGTTGTTGTAGTCATTTTCTTTGGCCTCAGTTTTTGCTTCCCATTTTACATATGTTAACATTGCCAATGGCATTCTATAGCCTTTAGGGTTCTATTTTTTTGTGGTAGTGTATAATATGTAAATCGCTTTTAAATTGATGATTAAATTATTAAACTGGTTATGTTGTAAATCAGCAGAAATGATTCTCGTTTGGCCATATGATTAATTGACCAGGAATTGGAGAGTTAGTTTGAAATAAATGGAAATTTCTAAATAGCAAAAGTCAGAAAAATATCGCTCTTATTTAACTTTAGTTTGAGTTGTAAGAAACTGGAATATTAAAAAAAATATATTATTGAAATATTCAGTAAACGTTTATTTTGTTTAAATATTTTGATAAGCGTCTGCAAAAGTAAATTTATGCTTTGAATTCTTCTGCTGCCAAACTTCAATTTTAATATTTAAGCTGCTGTTAAATAATTCTAAAGCCTCTGCAATGCCACAACAACAACAACAACAACAATAGCTACCAATAAAAATGCATTGATTTATAAAGGCAGACCGTGAAAAGCGGATCAGCAACATTTGAAATAAATGTGCACCACCAGCGACGATGGCTCATTGAGCATTTCTGTGGGGCAAGCGAGCACAATATGCTTGGCCCAAGACCCCAACCATTTACCACTTGCTGTTGCAACTGCAACACACTCATAGCTTTCACATGCAAATCACTTTGGGGCCTAGATAACAAGCAAGCCACATCGAAATGAATATGAATACGAATACGAATACGAGACTCTGGACGTCTGGTTGAGGTTGAGACTCTCGGCCAAGACTCGTAAATTTGCAGCTTATTGGCAATAACTGCAAGTGGCTTGTTAACAATTTAACACGTCTTAATCGTTAAATTTGTGGAGAAGAAAAAAACAACACCAACAACAACAACAGCAGCAGCAGCAGTAACTCAAGAAACATATACGAGATGCAAGAACTAACAACACAACAAGGATGACACTTTTGTAGGTGTGAACGCAAAAAAGAAAAATGACAAATGGAAAAAGACTCCTTTTTGCAAAATCTGCATATAAAGTTCAACTTGGAGCAGCTTACAGAAACCGGTTCGCTTTTCTTGCCCGGTTCGATCACATTTAATAATGATATTTTTTTTTTATTCATGCGATTCGCCGTCGCTGGGCAAACGAACAAAAGACTTAAGTCATAAACTTTATGACATTTTGCAAAAGGGGGAAAAATAAAGAAGGAATCTCGGCAAGAATGTCATCAATGAAACAAATCGATTTGTTTACATGCCCCATTCGCGTTGTCCTCTGTCTGCCAACCTCTCGCACTCGCCCTGCCCCCTCTGCCACTCACTCTGCCTGGTTGCCAATATCGATTTGACTCTTCTGCCTTGCCCCACACTCATTTATGTTACTTACCTTTACCTTTCTGACTGTTTTTCCTTCTTTTTTTTTACTTCTTGTGCACAATTCTCGGAAGATTTTAATCTTGTGCTCACTGCACTTTTTCTTCACTCCACATTGCCACCACTTGTGTCTTGCCTCTCCGGTAGCTAGAAAGGCTTGGCCATGCTCTGGTGCATAGATCATGGATCTTAAATTTGTTTGCTGAACTACTGCATTAATTGTACATGGATATATCATGCTAAGAAGAACATTAATATTATAATAATTTATTATTCAGTGTATTTAATAAACAAACAGAATTTATTTTAATAGCATAATATCAAATTTAATATTTGTATATATTTTTCTGATGAAGTTTATTTAAGGGTATTTGTTGTTCGATTTTCTGCGCTTTCATATTTGCATTTTTTGTTACCTTTTATGACGCATTCGGTGTGCGGTTTATGACTTTTCGTATCTGATAATTTTCAGATTTTAATGTGCGAAATTAAACATCACATTTTTCAACACGAACGTTGCTTACGTCTATATCATAAAGTTTAGCACAGGCAAATTTTCAATTCCAATTTGAAAACATGCTATCTGGATGGTCAAATAAGAGGGGAGTCTAACACAAGTCTGAAGAGAAGCAAGTATTACTTTAAAGCGGTAAAGGAAGTGGCACATGAATAGCAAATATCAAAGAGTATAAGTATAAATATAAATGCTTTTTCTTCTTTGTAATTACTCTGATTATGCAATTTTATTTACTTGTAATACAACTAATCATTGCCAATCACTGCTGCGAGATGTCTTAAATGTCAATAGATATGTGCATTATTCTTGGATTTGATACAGCTATTGATATGCAAAAGTCTTTAAGAGACAGCTCCAATTCGCTTCTGATTGATCAAGCACAATAAATAACGATATCAAACTACAAAACACTCAAGCCTTATCGAGCAATATCCACTCAGTTCAAATAACAAAAGACAACAAATACAAGAAAGATTCAAATGTTGAATCTGTAGCCAGTATATCTTTGGCCATAGATCAGTCTTACGCATGATTATTGCACTTTAAACAGGCACGAATACAGACATTACACTGCCGTTGAATAGTATACGCCAACCCAATTTGAAATGCATAAATTAGAGCACCAAAAAACGCTGCAGCAACAAAACCGAATGAAACCAAATATGTATTTATCTAGCTGACTATCTGGGGATATATCAGAGATATTATTATTATTTTTTTTTCTTGGGCGTGTAACTTGTATATAAACGCTGCTAATAACACATCTAAACTGGCCAACAAATTACCGTTTCAACATATTTTCAAAGGCATTCGATATCAGTTAAATGTGTTTTCAACAGATTTTCATGCAAATGAGCTGCTCAAACCAAAAAAAAAAAAACAAAAAAAAAATATTGAGAATGGGACGCATATGGAATCAAAGGGAATCGAATGGAGTGCTCCTCTCTGCCGCTTCAGACAGATGACCAGCATCCATAGACAATGCGACGGCGGCGGTCCAAGTTAGAACTCCCCTATCCCCCTTCTCCCCCCTCTCTCTCTCTCTCACTCTGTCTCGCTGTCTCTGTCTCTGTCTCTATCCCCCTTAGTGCAACACGGGCGGGCTCATTTGTCGGAGCTGCCCAACTTTATAATACTCGTAATACACAAAAGTTTTCAGAGCCATAAAAAGTGTCAAAACTTCTGCTTGTTGCTTTTGTTGTGTTTTGGTATTCTGGTGCTGCTGAAAAAAACCAGGTGTATACCCTGTAATTGTTGAATAAGATGGGGAGTATAATAAACATAAATTCATCTATTGCTGTTGACCTCTCCTCTGCAAGGTTAATTTATTTAATTTGTTTTTGTTAAATTGTTACCCATTCTTTCCGTATGTTGCTGTATTTATATTTAAAATTAATAATTATTGCCTAATCGCTTAAGAACATTTTATCTAAGGCATCTCCAAGTCGTGCTATATTCTGCTTACTTTTTATATCGCTGCCAGAAAATTTGTCGAGGGCCACCGCTGCTTGCATTGTTTAGATATTGATTTCCCAACAAACTAAAAACTGAAAGAAAAAAAAAGAAAAAACTTAAAAAAGGTGTGACGACCTCTTTTGTTCATCATCGGAAACAGCCACCAGGTTCGAGGCCAATATCTTTGAGCAATTTATGAATGAAAGCCGGGCCAGATTCCCGATTCCCGATCGGCCCCCACCTGCCCCGTTTAGAAGACATCAAGTCTGCTGCAACATTTTGTTGCACGAGGAAAATCTCTTCTATTGTGTGCTCTGTGAGTCAGAATCGGATTCGATTTGTGTTCCATCCAGTCGAGTTTTTGTTGTGAAAGTGTAATATTGTGACACTTTATATTGTGCGCAAAGGATTATGGATGAGACTCGGAGACTCGGAGAATCGTAATGTTTTCATTTGAGAAGCAAATTGTTGCTGACTGCATTGCATTCCAATTAGTGTGGGCCAAAGCCAAATTTTATGTTGCATTTATTACATAATTTTCTACAAATTTTATGGCGCTGCGTGTGCGGCTCAAGAGCTGATTTTACGAGCCAACTTGACGGATAGGGTTGGGGGATAGGGAGACTAACAATGAGAGGAAGAGAGAGGGAGTGATGTGGGGGGAGGGGGAATGTAGCAAGACTTTCTCTGGTTGTGCAGGTTTTTCCAATTTCAGTGTGGGATTAACAAGGATTTTGCTGGTTGGGCTCTGACTGAATGCTTACTCCTGCTCCTCTCGTTCCCTTTGTTGGTGCCTTGGCTTCTTGTGACGACATTTTTCAATTAAGAAAGGATCACAAGGCGCTTAGTAAGGCAGTTTACTCAGTGCCCCAACTTTGGCAGCAAGTCCTGAGTAAAAGAGAGAGAGAGAGAGAGAGAGAGAGAGGGTGAGAGAGAAGGGGAGTTACTACAGCTGGCAGCTTGAATCTTTTGCTTTTAATTAATTAGTGCTCTACTACTCAGTCTCAGTCTCAGTATTTTTCAACAGACCTCGCCCACAATAGAAAAAGGCTTTTGGTTTTGGCAGCTGCATTTGTTGGCTGTCTTCTTGGAATGTGGCCAAAGCGAATAATTTGTTGGCAACGCTTTTCAATGCACCAAAAAATCAGTTTGATCGATATATATAATATAATATATATAATGAAAATTGAGGAAATTTCAATTTCAATTCAATAATAATAATTTATTCAAAGAATATCTACGATAAAATTTAAAGTTTACTTTGAGCTTAATGCAAAAAGTGAGTGAGTTATTCAAAGCTGAAGCTGACAAAAACGTATTTATTTATTTTCATTTATCCAAGTCCGTTATTAGAATTGAAAGCAGTTTTTGAATAATTTTCTCATTTCTGCTTTTCAATTAGCTGTACAATGATCTCTGACCATTTGTGTATCTAATAGATGAGTTCCAAGGAGCAATTGGCAATTACATTCTAACAATGTAGCTGTGTTTAGCTAATAGATACATTTAGCAGCAGTTAAAACATCTTGAACTGTAGATTTAGCAGCAGTTAGATAAAATGCTTACCACTTATATAATTGTCAGCTTAATTGTCATATGCACTTATGGCACCAGCAAGAACTCAACAATTACAAACTTATTAATATTGCACAATCATTCACTATACCCTGTAAAAAGTTTGCTATCAGAAATGGGTTAGATAAATTTGATTGTTTAAAATATAAGAATGTTTTCTGGTGTTATTTTGTCAATTGCAACTTTTTCTTAAGTTAAAAGTTTGTTGATATCTGCCAAATGCAATGCTGTCGATAGTCGATAGATCATTTGAAATATGGCATTAATATTTGCATTACAGGGTAGTATTTTTGATCAACAACTTTCTGCTAGTGCTGCCCATTGCATACGCTTATAATATTATTTCTTTTAAATAATATTTAATGAACTTGTTAACAGTTTTCCAATAGCAAATTTATAAAATAATTGTTCTCGTTTTTGTTGTAGCTGCTGTTGCTTTTAGATATGTTGTCGCTGTTGTTGTGCACTTCATAAACAATTTACACAACTCGACAGCTAATTCAAATGGGTTTCTGTGCATTTGGTTGTGTGTTGCGAATGCACATGAAATTAATTATAGTTGTCGCTGGCTGGTAAAATAATTATAAAATAAATACGCGTGCAAGTGCTAAGGTGAATGGCAGCAACAGATTGCACGGCAAAGAGAGTATTACGGGTATTACTGGATCAGATTGAAACGGATCGAACGGCTGACAGACTGATCGACCAACGCGACGGCTACGTAATAATTAAGAAATTTACAAACGATTTATCATGTTAATTAAACGTTGTCCAGCAAACGGTTGCTGTTTTTTTCCTCTCTTTTTTTAAAGTATATATGAGCGTTGTATATTGAAATATTGATAGATGGAATATGATCGAAATCATTTCACACGATCCCATGATTGAGCGTACGTAAATACCTATATATCTATACTATATATATACTGTTGTCTGTATTGTAATTGCTGCTGTGATTGTTGTTGCTGCTGCTGCTGCTGCTGTTGTGATTGCTGCTGTTGCTAATTTGCCAACTACTTTGCGCTGAGTGTGTGGCGAAAGCTGTTTCTGAGCCAAGTGAGAGCAACTTCAGCCACACAGCCACAGCCAGCAAAAACAAAGACATTGAACTCTACAACAACTCGGTTATAGAAATGGAATGGCAAATGCGCAAATAGCCATAATTAAGTAAATGTGGAAATTATACGTTGATAAACCATAATATTGAACAAATTGCTACTGAATAATACACGCATAAGAAATCAATTGTTGCAAATATAAAATTAGTAGGGAGTTGCTAAAGTTTTGCAACCAGATCAGCTGTCAGATTTCACAGAGCAGTAATAATAGAACTGTTGGCAGACTTTGTAGACTGATGAACATATATAAAACTAAAACAGTTTTCAGATTTTGTACAATGAAATGCAATCTTTAAGCTGGGCAATCAATTATTTAAATTATGAAATTAATAAGGGGTTTCTTCGGATTTTAACTTATGGAGCAATAAATATAGTTTTTCATTTGATTAATCAATAAAATTATATAATTATATATAATTTATAAGCTAGATCATAAATTGTATTGTTGATGGGCTATCAATAATTTTCTAATATAATTCTGAAGAGTTATTAGAGTTGTCACTCTCTTAAATCAAATATTGTTGTAGCAACTTATTAATTCACTGAAAAGGTCATCTATATTTTTATAAAATACTTTTCAAGAATTATCAATTTTGTCTTTTCTCTCAAGAAATGTATAAAAAGTTAGTTAAATGCTTTGAAACCTCCTTTAATATACGATTCTCTCAAAATATTAACCTAGTTTTGTGTGTTCCTTCTCAATTGGCCAATCAATCTATTGCTCTTCAAATCTGCCCCATCATAAGTATAATCATCATCAATTTCGACGCCAAATGCTTTTAGTCATCTGTTTTTCTATTTTCTTTTTATTTTTATTTTTTTTTATTTTTTTTTTTGTTTTTGGCAGTGTCTGTGTATCTCTCCCTACTCTAAACCAATAAGCGATAAGCAAATTAAGCGCATTTTCAACATACCTTTGCTATCTGGCTGCCTGTCTGTCTGTCTGTCTGTCTGTCTGTTTGCTTGCCTGCCTGCGGAAGTTGCCTTATTGAAAGCTTATCGGGTCCATTTACATAAGACTTGGGGACCACGTGCTATACTTTATAGATTTATTCGTGTGTTTGTGTGTTGTGGAAACAGCTGAAACTAAATTGTTGCGATAAAACTAATGAAAATGCGTTTTCTAATTGCACATTAGGCAAAGTGAAATGATTTCCATGTAAGTGGAAAACGAAGAAAGATACAAGATTGGCTGGGTAGCCGGATCTCAAGTGCAGCTTCTGTTTATGGTAAAAGTACAGCACGTGTTGTTGTTTGTTGTTGCTGTTGTTTTTTTGTTGTTGTTGCTGTTGTTTCTGTTGTTTTTGTGTGATGTATCGCGTTTGAGTTTTTTACGCGCCACTGCGTTGCCCATTAATTTTAATTTGTGGAAGGCATCGGAAAAAAGTTACAAAAATCGTATAAAACAACAATTGCACACAATCATTTTCAATTTAATGTCATTATGTGCAATTTGTCAACAAATATACACACACTCAATGTGTGTGTGTGTGTGTGTGTGTTTATTGTGTTGCTGTGATTTGAGCTATGCAAATGATGTACACACCCCCTTGGCACGCCCACCTCCCTGACAACAGCAAACATTTAAGCCAACTCTCCTCATTTTATTTTATTTATTTATGCTGCTGCTGTTGTTGTTGTTGCTGCTGTTGTTGTTGCTGCTGCTACTTCGTGACGAAAAGTGATTGAAAGTAAACAATAAAAGCGACACTCGACGCCACTTTCCACCTTTGTCGTGCCTCTTTTTATCTCCACCCAGCCCCCGTCTAACAATTGTTTCTCTTTTCCTTTTTTGTTTTTTTCTTTTTTTTTTTTTGGGTCGCCTTTCATTTGACTAACAATTTTGTACTTTGCGTTTTGTCTGCTAGCTGTTTGCCTAAATTGGCCAATTGCGATTGGTAACAGCAGCAAACAATTTAATTCAATTAAATGTATTTTGTTATACCCTTCCATAGATAATACAAATTTCTCATGAAGTTTGTAACGCATTCAAAGAGGCAGCTGCGAACCTTTGCCACAGTTGGAATATGTAGCTGGCATAGGAACAATCGCTAGAAAGATGAGTTATTTTTCCAGGATGTCCCAACTAAATCAATCATCAGCATATAATTACACTCCCATATCACTCTCATAGGAATAATCAGTCTGTAAGGGTATGTAATCGTCGGCTAGTCTAAGCTAGCCTTTCATACTTGTTTTTTTTTTATTGTATTTGTTGTATTCCTTTTTCCCGTTGACTGCCTGTCGTTTGTTATTTAGCGACAGCAGTTGTTGTTTTTGCTGCTGCTGTTGCTGCTGTTGTTTGTGGGCAATTGTTTTATGTGAAATTTGTCACACTGTCATGTGCATTTTAAAGCGTCTGTCACGACTGTCACTACTCGCCGCACATTTAAGCACCGTTTGGCTAATTTGCCAACTGAATTATTTACAAATTTCCTATTTAAAATGGCGACAAAATTAACTGACATTGTGGGTGCAGAAGGAAGTTTTTGGACTATTTGGGAGCATCGTACTTCAAATAAAATTGCAATTTACTTGAGAATTCAAAATGTTGCTTGCAGCTGACGGCAATTATTCTAGGAAATTGATTTCGTACCTGAAAAGTTTAAAATAAGAAAGAAATCAAATCGAGGTTGAAAGATATCTGCTTAACTTTCTAATTTATATAAATGTGAATGCTTGAAAAATATTGTAGCCAATCACATAGATAAGTGGTGGCATTATAAGATTTATTTGTATATTTTATAATATTCAGTTTACATTAATTTATTTTTATTATTTAGTGGACAGTGATATAATTGAAAGAGTTTTTGACGTTTGAATTTATTTGAATTTATTTTTGATATCTACGCTTAAATTCGAATAATTTATTGATTAACCTTGCCTACCAAAGATACTGAGAATTTTGAGAAACATAAGCTGTAAGGCAACAGTCAAAGTGAGATAACATAATATCAAACTATTAATCAAGCATTTTATTTTATTGAAAGGAAATGCCTTATTAAAAGTCAATAAATTGAAAATATCTCACAAAAAGCAAATATTTACCTCTGAGGGCATAGAGACACTTAATTAATGAGCATCATTTGGCATACTTCCGATGGACATGTGAATACTTATGAGTATATATATATATATATATGTGTACAACACGCTGATATTTTGATACTTAATTGACCCTTAACCCATGCCAAGTTCAAGCCCGCATGGCGCTTGTTTCTGTTGGTTGTTGGTTTCTTTTGGCTGGTTAACAAATGCTGTTTAGTTTATTCACCTGAGAGATTTTTTGGTGTCTGGGTCAGAGAACCAGCCCAGAGATACAGACTGAGACAAAGACTGAGAATGAGACACAGACTGAGACAGAGACAGAGACAGAGACTGTTGTCTGTGCCTAATTTGTGTAACAAGACAAGAAAACAACCAGAAAAGCAAAGCAATGAAAGAAACGTAAATAAAATTATTGACTTCCATATAAAATCACCTGTGGTGTCAATATTTCAACACTGCCAGCGGTGTTGATGCTCATCAGCTGAAGTGTCTCTGCTGGCTCCCTCTCTGCCCCTCGCTCTCTCTCTCTCACTGTCTCTCTCTCTCCCTTGCTCTCCCTCTCCCTCTTTCTCTTTTGATTTATTGGTGAGTTTAATTAATCAACAAACTTATGAGTCAATATTTTGTTTAAACAATGAAATGTGGCGAGAAGATCGTCTGGCTAAAACGACTGCAAATTAATCATATGTCGCTGATCACGATCTCTAAGCTGCTGTTGCTGTTTGTGCTTGTTATTGTTGCTGTTGTTGCTGCTGCTGCTGCTGATGATGACGAACTAACTGACAGTTGTTTGACATACCCCAGTCAGTGGCACCCCGGGCACAAAAACAATTAACTCAATCGAAATGCAAAGAACTACACAAAAAAAAAAAACAAGTAAAAGAAAAAATACAGGGCAGAGCAGCTAGTTCTAGACTAAAGAATCTGTAATACTCTACAAATGTAGTTTTATATATCAAGTTTTATTGACAGTCACAGAACTGTTGGATTTTTATCAACTTATTTTATTTTTGTGATACTATGCTATATATATATACTCATACTATATATATATATACTCCCAACTGCCAGCAATGTTTCTTTAAATGTGTTACATATTCAACACAATAATCAATAAACTCTTTTGCAAGAGGGTATACGAGAGCTGAGAATGATGATGATAATGATGAAGACTTGGCAAGTGGGTGCAGCATATGGCATTAAAAATGTAAAATGTGTATTGCAATTAAAAAGGTAAAATGTTGATGTAACAATTCCATTGAGTTGCTCGCGTGCAGGAGCAACAGCAGCAGCAGTCAACAGCAACAGTTGCTGCTGAATTGGCAATGAGTAGTTGTTGTTGCTGTTGCTGTTGCTGCTGGTGTGTCTTTTTAGGGCCTGTCAGAGCTGCAACTTGACATTTGTAACATTGTAAATGTTGACACTTTTACTCGGTTGCATGCCACACACAGCGAATCGAAATGATCTTGTTACATTACATGAATGATCACCGCAAATTGGATGCAGTGGAATGAGGAAATGTCTTTGCCTCTGCCACTGCCTCTCACTTCGACATCGACTTGGACTCCGCCTGTGCCACTGCCCCTGCCCCTGCCACCGCCAACAAGGTCTGCTGTCTATGCCACCACTATCATTGGCACCTCAGTTCAGTTGGGGAACTTGACTGATGAGGCCCGCTTTATTTATAGTCAACGGGGCAATATCGGAGGGCGGCAGTCGAGCGATCATGAATGACTTACACTCTGAATGAGTGAATGATGAGCAAATTTATCGCAGCATTGTGTCAAACTCTCTGCTCTGCTCTGCTCTGCTCTGTGTGGATGTGTGTGGGCCTCAAAGTTTTGAGTTCCCCACCTTCTTGGTGCTTATTGGGCTTGTTTAGCTGTCGCTTTGACACCGCATGTTCTTCTGACAGTCGTTTAATTATTTGGCTTTGATTGTTAGTTTTGGCCCATAGTATGCAGATGTATGCATATATATATATATATATATATATATATATATATCTATATGACAATTCCATTCATGTTTGTTGCGCCTATTTTGGTGTTGCATGTCTCGTGTCTTGTTCGCTTGTTGTGCTTTTGTGTGTGTGTGTGTGCAACACATCATTGACACGATCCCAGCTGCTGTAAGTGGTCGCAGTTGTGACATTTTACACACTTTCATTACTTGGAATTGTGTTGGAAGCTTTTTTCGATGATTTTACCATAAGGGGAAAACTTACTTTAAATGTTGAGTTGATCATGTTCATTTTGAATGTCATAGCTACTTTGAGATGTTGTAATTTGTTGTGGTTATTTTCTGGAATATATATATTGGAATTTGAAATTGAATTGACTTTAGTCATAGCTTGGACTTGAAAGTAATTATACATTATTAAATATATCGAGGTAGATAACTTCATAAAATAAATGTTCACATTGTCGACCAATTTTTAAGTGCAATGCTTTTTCATGGCTTGGCATTTACATAAATGTTTGATTTACATTCAGAAACTGTGTTTTGATTAAAATTCATGGCAACATTAAATCCCAGAAAAGTACTTTTGGGGTTATTTTCTATAACTATTTTCAAAAGCTCCTTTTGGATCTTGGCTTGAAAATAGCTTAATTCTGCATTGTAAAATCGTTTTTCTATTTTAATTTAAATTTAAATCTGTATTTGTTATTTATATAAGCTCTTAGTTTAATGATTAAATTTTAAGCTTTAAGTTCTAAAATCGATTTGCGTTCAAATTTTGTTTTTCACATTTTTGACCATTTGCTTCAACATCCTCATTTTCTCACGCTATATTTTTTTGTGCGCAGTTTCACAATTGGCTGTTGGGGGTCGCCTTCCCGTGTCGACTCGCCTCGCCTCATCTCATCTCCCCTCGTCTTGTCTCCTCTCATCTGATGGCTGAGCTACTCCTTTTTTTTCAGCAACAGCAGCAGCAACAACAACAAAAAGCTTGTGCCGCGCAAACGCCCACAAAAATGCGCTTCCTCTTCAGCTCGGCGGAGAGGCAAGTTAGTGGGGCGGGGTTGGGAGGGGGGGGGGGGGGGTTTGAGGAAGACACCCCTCAGGCACCGCCAGCTACCTACAAATGATTGATGTGAATCTTGCGCACAAATTAACACCGGAATTACTCGTACTCGTGAGGCAGGCTATTTTGTTTTTTTTTTCTTTTTTTTGGGCACCTTGGAGGTTTTTTCCTCAGTGTTGGGGCTATTAGGTCAAAGCTCCACCCTTGAGTGATGCGCTCGCATTTGAAATGTTGCCGACATTCAATTAGGCAGCAACATAACAACAACAACAAAAAAGAGACGAAATATCAAAAACAATGCCGCCTAATGTGCCGCAAAACTTGCTGTGCAGCAAGTTGAAAGTTAATGAGACGACGACTGCGACTTGCCCCCGGCCACAGATGATCCATTCTGTTCTTCTCGCTGCTCTCCTCTCCGTTCCTCTCCGTTCCTCGCCAATCCTCTCGCTGCTTCATGTGCAGTCGTGAGTCATGCGACGAACACGTTAATTATGAATATGCAACTAAATCATTACATTTTAAGCCAGTGTCAAAGGCACAGCTGGAGTTGAAGCTTCGAGCCTCAAGCTGGAGCTGCAGCCAGATTCTTTGGCATCTTTTTGCTTCTTTCTGTTGCTCGTGCTTGCGCTTGATTAATCGCAAAAGGTGCGAGAAGCGAAATGTGAAAAAGGTTGCACGCTGCATGCCCCAGCAGTTGTCGCAAGCAATGCAGCATGCACTGCCCAAAATTGTAAGCAATTTGTGCTAACATATTATTTATTAAGCTATATACAGATATTAGAAGCCAATATAATATTCAATAAATACAATCATTTGGTATTCATATCTTTATTTTATTATGTTTTAAAACAAATATGAACTGGTATTGATTTCTTTATATATACTCTATAAGTCTTCTTTCTTAAGAATTCTTGACAGTTTGCTCCTTTATTGAATCCATGAATTTTGACATCGAATATTTCCTTGCTTGTCTTAAACTATTATTTAATATTATTATTATTTCTTATTCAAACATTCAACTGCTCTTTTACTTTAGTTATTTTCAATTCTTCTTTGTATGGATAATATTAAATGTTTAACTGCAGACTTGCCTTTAACAACTGAATAAAAAATGTTTCCTTTTAACTTTAAATTATTTCTTTTGCCTTATTCATAAACGTTTCACTGCCAGGAATTTAATTTAATTTTTAATTTTACTCAAACATAAATTAATAATTAATTCACATAAGCATTGTTCTCAGTGCAGGCAACTCTCTTCAATGGTTTCCCCGCCTCCTTGTTAATTACCTAGTATGTTGTACTAGCTAGCAACCAAATCAGTGGGCAGATGTAGAGAGAGATGGGGAGAGAGAGAGGAGATAGGAGAGAGAGAGAGAAGGAGAGGGAGAGAGGAGAGAAATATGCGTGCTTAAGGCGTCAATACCAGCGTCAACAGGCTAGCACCTGAGCCCCAGGATCGCAACAAAAACTGAATTATTACTGAGATATTTGCTGATTTATTAGCTTGCGAATGTAAATTCGCATTTTGTAGTTCTTATTGCACTTGGCACGCTATATGCGTGTTAGCTGCAAGTTGCTGTTGCTATTGTTGTTGGTGTGGCAACTTCAGCCTTGTTGCAATTAGTTTTCGCATCACCACCCAGCGAGTGGATGCTGCTGCTGTGGCATATCAGATTACATACTCTCAACCTTGAACCGCCAAGGTGTCCAGTGAGCAAAGAAGGAGGCGAGTCCAACTCACAATTAAATTGAGCTGGTAGCTTCCAGTTTTGCAGCTGGGGCAAACTTCCGTGTAATTAAGTGGCATACACAATGGTCCAGTCAGTCACCACTACCACCCATTGTGTGGCAAGTTACAGACCCCGAGTCCGACTCCGACTCCGACTCCGACTTCGACTGTGAAACTAAACTCAACTTTAACTTCAGCTTCAGCTTCAGCTCCTACTGACTTGACAAACGATTTGTGAAGGCCCAGACAAGCGTATGCACATGATTTCAACACAGAGACGAGACCAGGGACAGAACAGACCAGGCCAAAGCAGACCAGGCCAGAGCAGACCAGGCCAGAGCAGACCAGGCCAGACCAGACCAAGTGTGCTCTCTGTGGCCTTTTCTCGGCGCCAGTTGCCAAGTTGGCAATACAAAAAGATATCGCAAATATGATAAATTGGGCGCTAACTTTATTTATGCGCCTGCGCCACACAAACCAGAACCAGAACCACAAACAAGAAACCAGTAACCACTAAACAGCTATGTGGGGCTCTCTAAGCCATCTTTCTATTCTATTTACTGGCCTGGCCTCGTTTTGCTTGCTGGAGTCTGGTAATTTGAAGCCATTTTGGTCAAACCAAATAAAGTTGTCAGCTGGCTCCTTCACACAAAATGCAAAATGCAAAAGATGGCAAAAATAACAAACAGACCCCCGACTCCGACTCAGACTCCGACTTTGACTTGAACTTGCAACTTGCAACTCCGCCTAGGACTTGATATTGGTTTCAGTTTCTTTCAGTGTCTGAAGTTTGGTCTTTTTTTTTTGTTTGCAACGTGTCGCTGCAAATTAGAGTATCGTGTGCAACGCGTTTGTTTAGTTGCTGAAAAGTTTCTAGAATTGCAATGCCATTTAATCAGCATACTCTACATACCCTGTATCAACTAAAAATACCTTAAAGGGTATACTATATATCTATTCAATGATATAAATAATCAGAAGACTTAAATACAGCCTCACTTTATTCATAAGTCTATTCAGATTTAGTATTTTGATGCACAAAACCTGGCCACAGGGTATCTCCGAGTTAAACACACCTTTTCCCAGTGCATACTTGACTTGTTTAGAATTTCTTTTGAGCCGGTTGCCACACAGCCAGAGAACAGAAGCTGCGGAAGTCTTTAAAACTAATGGAATGGCTTACGGGAATCGGGCAGGCACAACAAAAAAAATCCAGTTTTTTGCATATTCAATCAGAACTAGTTGCAACTTAACTTACAGTATCTTTAGCGTAAAAGAGAGAATGCTGCACTAATGACTCTATCGTGGTAATTCGCTGGATGTTATAAGAAATCTAGGTCAAACAATAATTGCAGTTTATTTCGGTGCATTTCCTTTTTAATTCTGCTTTAAAACACTTTTGACTTGTCTGAAGTTATTATTGATAATATGATCAATAAGTGTGCACATAAATCAAAGCGTGTGAACTTCAATTAATTGTGTACAATTGATTTCAGTGATAAATTAATTACTTTGCATTATTTAACAAGTCAAGAGCTGGTAGTAAATAAGTACTTACAGGTAATTAATTTGTAATAAATGTTGACTCTTTAATTCATAATTTTTCACAACTTAATAATTGGCTGTTTAACATTTACTATATTTTTATTTAAATAAGAAAAAATACTTGAATAGTAAAGTTAAAACTCAATCAATTTCAAATTCTAATACAAGTATTAGCACGACTCTTAGCTGTGAATAAAAACGAAGAGAATTAGTCATAAATTTGCTGTAATTGTTTAGTGTCATCTATTAATAATTTAAACAAGTTAATAAATTGATTATGAATATGTCAAAAATAGTTTTGCATTACAAATTAAGAAAAGTACAGCATATAATCCTGTATACATATAGGTATTACCATATGCCTATAGATGCCCATATTGATGTCAAGCAATATCAATAAATCATCTGAATAAAATCTCATAAATGTCAATAACAAACACTCACACCCTTTAACAACTATAACCAACTGACGATTGTCGAGACTCGAGAGTCAACATACAAATACAAATAAAAAATATAATAAAAAAAAAATAAGTAACTATCGATTGCTATAAAATCGATCATTAACGCTGTTAATTTGCGACGCTCAGCTTTGGGAGCGTTGATGGCAACGCACTGACAGTTAAGTTAAGCAGTTGGCACAAGGCAAAAAAAAAAACAAAAAAAAAGGGTGCAAGAGTCATAAAAATTAAAAGCAAATTACAAACCAGCAAGAACACCAACACCAATACCAACGACAATCATGTAAGAATAATAATAACAGCCGTACAGCGGCAGTTAACTCGACAATATTAGCGCAGTGTTCGATGGGTTCAAACGATTGACTGACTGACTAACTGACTAACTGAGTAGCTGGCCAAGCGAGACCTTTTGTCACTCTATATTGGACGCACCTTATGCCCATAGAAACATGTACATATATGTGTATTATATGGAATGGACTGTTTGTGAACTGGAGACGAGCACTTCCGTTTAGCATTGAAGCGCAACCGTTTCAATAACTTTTTTACAACTGACGGACAAACATATTGAATGCGGAATATTCACCCAGTCACAAAAAGAGTTGAGCTGAACTCTATGGGCAAGGAACAATTTGAGTGCCTAATGACGCAGAGTAATGAAGTCGCCTCGTGTTCCCCCAACACCCCAAAAGACAGACAGACAAAAAACTAGCGATGTGCCTTGTATTGATTTATGAGGCACGAAAAGCATTACAGAAAATAGTTTAGAAATTTTGACTATCGATAAGATCCTGTAAATTGAGTTCTTTCTGTTCTATGAAGGAGGTATACAAAAAACCCGATAAAGTCTTTAAAGATATCAGAAATCTTATTTGAAGCTGCGAATATTAACAATATATTCTTAGTTAGATAAGATGTGGTGCTATGTAAAAAGACTTGTAACCATTATAGATTATACTAGATAAATATTATCTAAGATTAGATTCAAGTTTTGCTTGATTGAACTTGAACATTCTACAATAATTCAACTAAATGCTCAATTTTGTTAGGAACATAAGAAAATGCAAAGTAAAAATATTTATAATATAATGTATAAAAATATTTATATATAATATATAAATTAACAGAGAAGAATCGATAGATTTATAGATTGGAAATAGTTGTTGCATAGTTTGTATTTTATCTGTATAAATCGGTTTAAATTAAATAAATTAAATAAATTGGGTTAAATAACCCAAAGAATTCAACTTGAATCTCTCGAAAGTCCGATATTGTTTGTTAAAAACATATTAGATAAAACTCTGAGCATAAAAGTTATTCTGGAGACTCGATTATTAAATATTGTATATTTTTCAAGGCCTTAAGCACGACTATTAACTTGCCATCTCTAAGTGGCAACACGAACATAACGCATCGAACCCAACCCTTTTTTTCGCGCTTGATGTGTCGTTGATTTGTAGTTGTTGTTGCTGCTGATGGGTGCTAAAAATCGTCACAGCTGTGCAACGTTTTCGAATTGAATGACTTAATGTGCAACATTGTGTCATCAATATCCGTTCCATTCAGCATTCAGCCGTCAGCAGTCAGCAGTCAGCAGCATTCTCAGTTCAGTTCTGGCCAACTGGCCGTGACAAAAGTGTGAATTACGCTTCAGCTTGAACGCCCACTTGTACACTAAACTCTAAATCAAATCCGCCCCTTCCCACACCCCCTCTGTCTGTATCCACCCACTGTCAACGCAGTCGGATTGAGGGTCTTTCTGCTTCTTCTGCTTCCTTGCCTCGCTCTTCTTCCTCTTCGTCTGCTCGTCTTACCAATTTGCCTCGTCTCTTTAATCCTTCACTTCTCGTATCGCATATAAGCGTCGATTTCTCGTCTGTTTTCTTGACTGACATTTGACAGTCAGTCAGTGTCAAGTCATCAATATGTACTTAGTACCACCAATGCCTCTTAGCATTGACCTCTTCTCTCTCACTCTCTCACTCTCCCTCTGCCTCTCTCTCTCTCTCTCTCTCTCTCGCACTCTGATTTGTCTGGCCTAATCCCTATGTAAATCTGTCAAATTAGATGCGATTAGTTCAAAGTGTCAAGTAGTTCTTAGCTCTATCTCACTCTCTCTCTCTCTCTCTCTTGCCCCGTCTCTCTCCTTCTATCTTCTAAAGGTGCCGCTTGACTTTTGGGCAGCTTTTTGGATTTTGATTTTCAGCTTGACTTGTTGATGGGTTACTTTGCTCTCAGTGTACTTTAATATGCTTTGTTGTTGTTGCTTGTGTAAATTGTTTAAGCAGATATGTAAATAGGTATTTTGTTGAATGTGGCATTTGGACTTTAAAAAATAGCACTAAATTTAGCCTAGAAACTTTGTTTATATTCGAGTTTAGTTTTGAGTTTTAATTTTTCTTTTTTCTTTTGATTTGGTCACTAAAAAAGACATTGAACAAAACATCAACTGACTTTTGCAAAAGGAAAAGGTTGTTTTTTTTTATGAGTTTTATTGGGAACATTGATTAAACTTTTGAAAGGAAAATATAACATTCATTTGCTAAGGGAAGCAGCAAATATCTCTATTTAAACAGTTTTAGCAAATGCAAATATTATTGAACAATATAATTTAATACTTGGTATTCTGTTAGTAGACTTTGATATCTCATATTTACCGTTTTCAAAACTTGGCATTCTAAATATTTGTAATAATTTAATTTGATAAAAGTCTTTATTTTATATTGATAAATAATTGGATTCCTCATAATATTCCTTCTTAAAATAATCACAGACACAACTAGTTCGATTTCAAAAATTTCTCTTCCTGTTCTATCCCTCATCCCAGCCTAGTTCTACCCTCCAGTTCAAACGCTTTCTCACGCCCCTAAACTCCCACTTAATACCATAAGCTGTTCAGTTTTAAGGCAGAGTGTGCACCAATTTGCACAGCTAATAAAATGAAAATTTAATTTAAATTAATTTACACATTCCCACGTATGCCAACCAGCAAAATACGAAAGAGAAGAAGCTAAAACTAGCTGCCACAATTGGCGTCCTACCCCACTGCATGATGATGCACTGTGAAAAGCCAAACAAATTTGTGAGCGCAGCGAATCGCTTAAAAAGCGAATGCCAAAAAAGGAATCACGCGACCTGTGGCAGTCTAACTGGGAAACTTTTCAATTTAGCGACAACTGGAAGGGACATTATCAACGGCGTATGCTTAGCAATTGGCGATGCCGCCAGGCGGCGGCTAATCACCATTATCATTATTACGTATCACCATCATCATCATCATCAGCGTCGTGGTCGCTTTGTCGGTTATCGATATCATAATGACACTATCCGACGATGCGCAACTGTGACAAAATTAATTTTCAACTTGACTGCATACGGTTTGGCAAAGGAGTGCGAGGTTAAAGCGAGAGAGAGCGAGAGAGGGGTAGTTGGAGAGGGTGCACACCCTCGCCACGTCTGCGTGTGTGTGTGTTGATGATAATGAGACCATAGATAACAACATTTTATGCGAGCGTATTTTCCCAAATAGTTGCGCGAATTTGTGCAGCACGAAAAACGTGTGGAGTATCCTCAGCCACATCCGCATTCGTGTTTGTATCCTGGGTGCAAAGCACTCACAAGTCAACACAGCAGCAGCAGCAGCAGCAGCAGTAGTAGCCACCCCTTTGCCGTACATAGATATATATATATATATATATATATATTCCCTTTTTTCTTGAATGTGGGTTGTGGCCGGTGGCTATCTGAAAATCAGAACTGTTGCCGAGCGTTGAACAGAGGCCACCACCACACTGACAAATTGTTCCGCTAAATAAATCACGATTCATGATTATCGCCATGAAATCGAAATTTTCCGCTTTTATTCTCCATGTCTCGGGGCACAAGTTATCTAATATGCTTTAAATGTGTGTGTGTGTGTGTGTGACTCGACCCCTACTCCTCATTTCCCCCGTTGAATTGGAATTGTGGCAACTAAACGAGTAGCTGAATTATTGATTTAGGCTGGATTAGTTCTCTCCCGTTAAACTGTTGAAAATGGATAAACGGGCGAGTTAAGAGCATGGATATGAGAGTTTATGGAATTATATTGAGTTATTAAGAATATTGTTTAAGAATTGTGTAGAAAATGGTATTTCTGTTGAGGTCACAAATACATAAAAAAATATTCGAAAATATATACAAAGTATGATATACTCCTAAAGCCAGCTTTAATCTATAGTCGGCATTTGCAATGCCTAACAATTTTCATCTTCCCATAGTTTAAAATTGCACAATTGACCTACTGATTCCATCAGCTGCATGCATCGTTGGCTTTCTTAACGCCAAACTAACCTCAATGCAAAGGTTCAACAAAGTCAGCTAATTTTCTTGAAAGAAAGAAATTCGGCAGCAACTGCAATTAAGTTGGCCTTCAAGGTTAGC
This sequence comes from Drosophila ochracea, assembly GCA_035044125.1. Taxonomy (NCBI): domain Eukaryota; kingdom Metazoa; phylum Arthropoda; class Insecta; order Diptera; family Drosophilidae; genus Drosophila; species Drosophila ochracea. The sequence goes on along the minus strand of JAWNML010000059.1, from coordinate 5,922,711 downwards.
CTACCACATACAACATGCAGCATTCCATATCCATATCCACATCCACATCCAAATCAAAATCAAATCAAATCAAGCTCAACAACTGACAAATCCTGAGAAAGTCGCAAAGCCAAAACGAGAAACGAATGACGTATGACACAATGCCACAATGCCACAATCAGCCAACCCTCGGGCTAAGGGTGCACCAGCAAAAAAATAAAAGTGGAACCACAAAAACAAGCATACACCCCACTCCACCCCACCCCTGGTTGGCCTTCCCTAGCTCTCTCCCAACAGGCTGTCATATTTGCTCATTTAACGGGCTGACACATCAATGTCAAATCAAATTGCAAGCAAAAATGTGTCATTTTCATCATGGGGAGCAGAAGAAAGCAGAAGCGAATACAAAACAAAAGCGCGCTAAAACATGACAGCTAATCTAACGGCAATTATGATGCCGTAACGGCCCCTAGACCCCTGCACCAACCACACCCAGAGAGAGAGAGAGAAGGAGAGCGAGAGAAATAGGGAAAATCTCAATTCGTCTAATTGAAGTTAAGTCAAGTCCACTACCAGTATAAGAGACTCAATCACAACCTCAACTTCAACCTCAACCTCAAAACAACCCCCAGCCCCTGTTTCCCTGTTTCCCGCACCAGCATCAGACGTCATCTTTCCATAGTTTTTTTTGGTTTTTGTTTTTTTTTTTTGTTTTTTTTTTTTTGGTTGGGCTAACAAACAAACTGTCAAAACTGACATGACAGGCGACGTATCAAACGAAATCAACAACAGTCGGCGCGAAACAGTTGCTCTAATCAGCGCTTTGTAGGTGCGTTCGGGCGGGGAGGGGGCACGGTTATGGGGCGGGTGTAGCTAATGGTTGGTTGGGGTTGTCTTGTGCACTGCCCATTTATGGAGTGATTTTCAGCATTTGACACTTGACATGCATATGAAAATTCTGACACGTCAACGAGCGGCGCTTTTTACACGCCAACACAAACTATACCAGCACTCAGATCACAGGGAATCAAACAGAGAGGGAGAGAGACGGGGAGAGAGGGGGAGAGATAGAGCGAGACGGAGCACAGTTGACCTGCGTTGCGTTTGTAATTCGAAACGTTACTAATTTGGTTCTCTGTTGGTTCTGCTTTTGGTCCTGCAACGCCCAAAGCGCAGCACACTGAAGCAAAATTGAGAAAAAGTAGAAATTAAAAAAATATATATTAAAAAATTGATATCGAGTAATATTTTTGGACTAAATTGACTAAAGTAATCTTGCCTAGAAATTCTACTAATTACAGTTGAAAGCCAGACAAGTAATACTGGCTCACAAAGGATCACGCTTTTCTTGAAGAATCTTGACAGGAATTAAAATTGAATAAGTAATATGAAATGAATAATATTTAAAACTATTATTAATTAATTATTTAATAACTATAAATAGCTTTGCTAAAATAAATGTATAATCTACTTAGCTCATAGCTTCATGTTAAAGTTAATAACTTTCAGCTCTCAGAGTTTCTCTATAGTCGCGTGGCTCAAACTATAATTTAAAGTTGCCAAAAAGTAATTACTCCAGTTTTCCAGCTGATAAACATAAATGAAAAAGCATTTTTCCAAGTTATTAAATATTGTTCCATATTTTAGCTGCAAATCTAAATTACGTAATTTCACTCAAAATTGTACCACTGTGCGCACAGTTGTAACATGGCCCAGAGCATTCGATTAGAAATGGCTGTGATGGGATGGGGGGAGGTAGGCGTGGTGGGCGTGATGATTGACTTCGCCTACGAGACATCAAAGTTGTGATTGACGCGTTTGACAAAAGTGGCGATTAAATGCGTTCGCTGGCTCGACTTGCCTCGTCGGCTTTCTCCTCTGATGTCTGCTGTTCGGCATTAGCCTATGACAGTATTATATTTTTCCCAATGCCGTTTGTTGTTGCTGTTGTAAGTGGTAATTTACCTATTTCAATATCGAGTGATTGTGATTGTGAATGGGAATGGGAATGGGAATGTGACAGACAGCGCTGAGCATTAGTACTATTTATCAAATTGACAATTGTATTGGCGGCATTTTTGCTTTGTGCAGCTTTTGGCCACTTTGCATATCAAAAGAAATGTCTGTCTGGAAAGTGTCAAAGTGCTGGCACAAATTGATGACCATTGTCAGCTGTGGGTGGCCCACAATAAGCCCATACATATAAATTGCCCATATTGATTTTGAAGCGGTTATTTCATATACTCCGCTGGCGAAGATGGAAGACTATATTGGATATTGTCAAGCCGTTTATCTGTTATGACTCTGGAAAGATTTTACCCCATTTGGGGGTATAATTTTAACTTGAATATCTGGCTTGGAATCACATTTGCAGCTTTAATTGTAATATTTTTATAGGGGTTAAAGAATCAGATTTAACAAAGTTACGGCTCTAAATAGATTTTTGATTGAACTACTTTTTGACCATCAATCAATCAAAACAACAACGAGCACACATTTTCTCTGCTCCATCTAAGAATGTAACTAATACGCTATTTATGTGATTAATATGAACAATTATGAAAATCTTCGATATACAGCAAAAATTAACAAGTAACTTTTCCTAGGTTCGACCACCCCTAAACATTTGCGTAGACATTTCTAAGCCGAGCTCAGCTGGTCTTAGTCTCCTTAATACGACCAATGACAATCTTTTCGTCTGATCTCGAGGTAATCTGAAGGCTTGTTGGGTTGTCGCTACAAATGCCCGTTCAATTTGTTACACTATATTACACACAGACTGGGCAAGTCAAGGAGACTCGCAACACTGCGACTGTCTCGTGTCTGCCACAACTTGCTACGCTTTCCAGAAGCTGAACAAAATCTCTACACCCAATGTTGTCGTTTATCGGCTGACTGCGCACAGCTCTCAGAATGACAAGAGACAGATACGCAGAGAGAGAGACAGACAGACAGAGAGAGAGAGAGAGAGAAAGATAGGCAGACAGCAATCCATTCATCAGTGGCAAATTTGTTGGTGGTATGAATCCATCATGAGGCGAGTGAAAGATCGTTTGTCGCTGATCATCAGCTTAAAAATCGCACAAATGACGAGCGTAAGACATGAGAGCTGAGATCTCAAATATGAATTGTGGATGTTGTTGGGGATGTGCCTGTTCCTCTGCCTCTGCCTGTTCCTCTGCCTCTGTGTCTGCGTCTGAAAATGTGGATGAGGTAGATCAGCAGCACCGCTGGATGTGGTGGGCATCAGACAGTCAGTCAGTCAGTTAGTCTGTGAAGAACACTGCTTAGCTTAAGCTGACAACAGCAACAGTCGAGGAGGAGCTGCTCATGATCGCTTTTAACTGGTTTTTTGTGTTTTTTGTTGTTGTTGTTGTTGTTTTGGATCCCACAAGGGGCGTACGGGTAGCCTAATGAGCAACGGTCCTCTGAATGCGCTACATGAAACCATGTGTGGCATATAAATAAGCTAAGTTGCATAGTCTTGTAAAGATATGAACTTGATAAGGACTCATACCGGTGCAATAAATAAGATTTAATCCATCCAATTTAGGAACTTTAAAAAATTCACTAATAAATTGATAAATATGGGGAAATGATTATTAAAAGAGATGAGAAAATTGGTAATTAATGTTGGAATATTTTTGAGCTTTTATATTAATGAAAATATTTTAATGCATTCCAAAATACTTTTGCAAAATCAGATAATAAAAAAAGATATAAATTACGGCAAATATTTGTTTATCGACTATTTAGATATCAATATAATAATAATAATATTTTAATAAAGTACTGTTTCTGTTAAGTTAATGCTAAGACTTATAGCCAGTTTTATATGCAAATGATTTACTTAAGGTTGAAGGAATAACCATGGCTTCTTCAGTTGAGTTTTTGTTTAAGTAGCTCATTCAGCATTCACTTCGAATCCAATACATCTCCCAATCCACATGGATTGTCCAGTGCTGCTGCTGCTGTTTTTTTTTTGTTTTTTTTTTTTAAATTTCTTTTATTTCTGTCTCGGTTGCTACCATATTGGAATTCCCCCCAACTGGGCCGACGCACAAATGATGTTGATTTTTATCAAAACTTATTGAGAAAACGTAATTTTTTAAGCTTTACATGTGCTGCTGCAAACTTGTGACTGTGCTTGGGATTGCGATTGGGATTTGTGACCGGAGTCTGCTACCTGCTAAGTAAGCCCCCTCCTTTCCCTATGAGTCTCCCCTATAACTCCACCCGTCTTGGTAAGCTCGAGGCGTTTGTCAGTTAGTGGAGTATTTGAAAAATCAGCACAGCAAGCGATGCTATAAATAAATACAGCAGCCATACAATGTGCCTATAGATTTTAGGCTAGAGAGGGGGGCTGTGTGTGGTGCGCTGTGTGGTGTGTGCTTTTGGCTGGTGTCTCTGCCCGGTGGGTTGTCCATCAATTTAGCAACTGGCTGTGCGAATATTCAGCAAGTTTTATTTGGTTGCAACGTTGAACGTTGAATGTTGAATGCTGTTGCAAGGTCTGCTGTGTGGTCTGGTTGTGGTACCTGGTGCCGGGTGCCAGTTGCCGGGTGTTCGGTCGCTGGTGTGGCAAGTAACTGCGCGTATAAATTTCCATTAACGATGCCATATATTCGTATTGATTTAAATGGACAACAATATGTCCCCGCAAACCGCAATAATACGAGCGCCATAATTCAAGCGATTTTCGGAACGCGACAAATGCAGAAGCGTATTTGACGCAGCTGTGAATTTTCCACATTTCAAAGGCCACAGCTCTAACGAACTTCTAATTGTTAACAGCAGATTAATCTTGGCTGAAAGCCCCAGCCAAAAATAAAATAAAAACAAAAACAAAAACAAAAACAATATGAAAATCTACGTGAGCAACGATTTAAAATCGATTAACCCGATTTGTGTGCAACAGGTTGCGTTCTTGATACTCTCATGCCACTTATTATCAACGAAAAAAAAGAACCATAACAAAAACAAGAACAACAAAAAGGAGTGAAAGAGAAAGAAGCTAAAATGCGGCTTAAAACAAAGGCTAGCAAAATGCGGCTGAGGGCGTTGTGAATCCGGCTCGATGCCGACAGAACATTCAGTCCGACAAACGCCTACCGCAAACAATTTTTAGTTTTGTTTCTCTCATTTTTTTTAGCTTTTTGGTTTCTTCTCTTTTTTTTTGTATTTTTTTTTGTGGCTGCTCACGAAAAAGAGGTGAGAAAATTGTTGATTAGCTTCCATGGAGGGCAGCCCCCAAAGAACTTGTGGAGCCAGCAGCCGCCGCAGCAACAGCAGCAATTCTCCTCCCCTTCTCCTTGTGCCCCTTCCCACTCTCTCTCTCTCTCTCTCTCTCTCTGTGGAGCGATCTTGATGAAGATCAACATGCCATTGATGGGCGTGGCTGTATATGACTTTGATATTTGTCGGCATTTCGCTTTGGTTGCGCGGCAAACACTTCACTCCACTCCACTTTACCTCACTGCCACATTCCCTCCTTCTCCACCCCTCCCCCCATCTATGGTCGTATCTTTTGGAATGCTGAAAATAATATAACTATTAAAATTATGAAAGAATACGTCAGTTGGCATCGCAATTGAATGACACTTGGATAATGCTCTCTAAAATCGAAATACTTTTTCCCAAAAGGAATATATTATTTGATTATTATTTATAAATTTTATATTCACTCCATAACAATAGTTGCCACATAAGGTATTTATGCTGTATGATTTATAGTTTAAGTTAGCTAAAGCATTAGCAGCTATGCTTTGCCCAATTAGCTTCTAAGGCCAGTTTTCTTAGCCAGTTGTTCAAATTACAAATTGCAGCTAAACTAAATTCTACAACTGAAAACATTCAAATGTAACCAATTAACTGTTCAGCCTAATATACCCAATATAATGTTAGGGCATAATTATGCATTGTGGTTTTGCTGTTGCTGTTGCTGTTGCTGATGCCTTTGCCACTCGCAGAGGTTGCTTCTTTGGCTGCTTCTTTTGCCTGTTGCTGCAGCTGCTGCTGCTGCTGCTGCTGTTTGATGCTGCCCACTATCACTTACTACACTCAACGCCCTGTTCTGATCCGCGACAGCAGCAGCAGCAGCAGCAGCAGTGGAAGAAGCTGCAGAAGCATCAACTTGATTGTTGCCACAACTAGGGGCAGGGCAGCGAGAGGCGAGTTGAGGTTGTAGGCCTAATAATAAATTCGAGCGCGTGCAACTGACTCCTCCTCCCTCCCTCCCCCTCTTCCCCTCTCCACTGCCACACCCGCTCTCCCCCCCTCTTTTGTGCCCTTTGTCGCGAACATTTGGCGAACCGTCGAGCGATTCGGGGTCTTGGTTTCTCCTTTGCTGTTAGCCGCTCTATAATTATCTCAAACTGAAATTAACCGTCGAAAGAGCTGGAGAAGATTATGCGCATCGCATCCGATAGCAACTGATCGCATTCTGGATCGTATCGGGGGACCGCACTGCATGCTAATGTCTCTCCGTACAGCTACCTCAACACTCTGGTCACTCTTCTCAAATGGGGTTGAGAAGGGGCTTCTGCTGGGAAGGGGGAGGGGAGGGGGAGGAGTTTCATCTCACCTCGCCGCTGTTGTTGCTTGCGCTAATTTATTGCGCGTTAATATCGACAGACATCAAACAGTTCCTAACCTGAAGTATTCCCCCGGGCAGGTAATTGAAATGCCGGAGTTCTTATCGTATCCAGCGTAACGCTAACATATTTTCCACAGCGCAAAGAACATTAGCAGAAATTACAGAATTACAAGTCATTATTTGAGCAGAGCTGACCTGATCTGAGCTGAGCTCAACTGAGCTGAACTGAGCTGAGCTGAGCAATTCCGGCTGTCCGTCGGCAATTATAAATAAATTAACTATTTGGCCAGTCCCTAGAAAGATTCATATCTTTCGTGGTTACAACAAATACAAAAACAAAAGAACTACAAACTAGTACCTCAAACTTGACATCATACAGATATGTTTGATTGATGGACTGCTCTACTTGTTGACCCTCTCTTGTTGCCCCGCTTGCTCGTATCATTGACAACTGATCAGTTTTGGGCCTACTAATAGAGCTGTTCCACACAGCTGCGTGGAAGGTGAGCACAAAAATTGCTTAATTGATATCATATGTTGGAAATAGTTCGGCAAAATAATATCAAACGTTTTCAAAAGTTCTTGAAAAATAGTTCACTTCTCCTATAACTTTAATTATCACTAGCTTCGAACTGCTTGGGCAAAAACTCATTGAATTGAAAAGCAATTAACGCAAAATCTCGAAAGTGTATTCAATTTAATTAAACAATCAAGTGCAATTTCAATTAGCCTAACAATTTGGCACGCATTTAATTGCGACATTGCCTCCAAATCCCGAATTGCTATAAAGTGTATTAAAAACGAGGCAGATAGGCACATTAAATTGTGCCCCATCCACCCATCCACCCACCCCCCTCATTTCACATTTTAACATAAAAATGCTGGTAAAAACAATAGAAGCGTTACCTGCTCCGCTTGCCCCCCACCCCACTACACAGTCAACCATCCACCCCGCTGGCCACACTCGACACTTTCTATCTGTGTGCGGCGGCTGGTCACATTAGACAGCCACGTGTCTGGGTCATTATGCTGAAAGTTACACGAACCTCGACGACGATGCTTACTTTTTGACTGCAGCACGGGGTGAAGGCGGAGGGGGATACGTGGGAGGGGAGGGGGGGGGGGAAGGTGGCACGGTTGGGTGTTGTTACAAATACGCAGCTACACAGTGCACAATTTACTTGTGACATAATTATATTAATATTTATTTAGTTAAGATCGATTAATATTTATAACAGCGAATTTCTTTAGTTATTTATTCATATGCAGTTAATTTACTTTTAAAGATACCCACAATAATTTCAAAACTATGCTGCTTAAAATTAATATTTACATTGAAAAAACTATTTTCAAAATAATTTCTTATTATTATTATATTTTGTTTTATGAACTTTTAGCACATAAATAAAAGTAATTGGTTTGTTAGTGGCATAGATATCACTTAATCCTTTACTCTCCAATTTTTTTCTCTTTCTCCCTCTCTCTCTCTCCCTCTCTCTCTCTAATTGCCGTCTCTCCCTTTGTCTCTCTTCCTCTCTCTAGTTTATTGTTTGGAGCTTGTTCGCTAATTTCTCTTCGCCAAGCTTTAATTAATTTGACATAAAATCCAAAACCTTTCAAACTCAAAGCATAATTTCTCGCTGTGTAAATCACCTCGTCCACCCACTGCCTGCCCCTGCACTTCAAGCTCAGCCTTGTAACGCAATTTGTAGCTGTCAGTGAGAGAGAGAGAGAGAGAGAGAGAGAGAGAGACACTGAGACAGATAGACAGACGGGCAAACGGACAGTCGCTTGACACGTGTGTGTGTGTGTGTGTGTGTGTTGGTGAGTGGGTGGGCGTGTGTGGCACGTGGGCGGTGTCGCTGCTGTGGTGTCAGGCAGATATTTGTTGTATTTGGCTAATGTTGTTGTTATTCCGATTGTTATTTTATGCTGCTTCTTGTTAATGTTGTTGTTGTTGTTGCTTTTGAGTTCGACTAGCGATTATCGCCATGCCCGGATTTGGCTTTGGCTTTGGCTTTATTCTCGTTGCTGTTGTCGTTGCCTTTTTACAAATTCGAATCGGATTTGTGCATTGTGCGTAGAAAATGCGGATTCAATTGAATAATGAACTAGACACCCTCCCCCCCCCCCCGCCCCTTCCCACAACACTCCCCTCCCGTAGCCCTTGCTTGAGTCAGCAGCTCAACGATGCTAGTTAATTTTAATGGCCTATGAAAAGCGGAGATTTTGTGGATTAGCCACTGAAGAGAGGCAGAATTAGAGGGAGAGAGAGAGAGAGAGAGAGAGAGAGAGAGGGAGACGGAGTGAGGAGAAGATTATGGGGCTTAGTAGCAAGACTAAGCGCAGAGTGGGTTCAAAGTGTTGGTTAACGTTGCACTTTAGCTGGGCAGCCGCATAAAAATAAGAAAGTGACAACTGATGAAATGTTGCAACAAATAAAAATGACATTGTTTCAATTTCGCTTTAATCTAACTTAAGTAATTATCCAAGTTTTAAGCTGACTTTAAATTTTATGAAATAAATACGTTTAAATAGTTTCTCATTAGAAAACCAATTAAGTAGGACGGAGTAAAACAACTGTAAAATATATTGAATTAAACAACTACTTAATTACTTGCCATATTTTTTCACAACTGTAAATCAGTATTTTTATAGACATACATGGCAAAGTAGAATTCTAAAATCAATCTTAAATGTATTTATCTGAGCAACCAAAACTTAAATATTTAATTTGTTCCCATAGAGACGACACCGACGACGTTCTGGATTCAATGTCACAACATTTCAATTTATGTACAAGTATATATATATCTATATATATGTATATATATATATACATTTATAGTTAGTTTACTTGTATGCCAGCTAACGAAGCGAGACTTCCTAATCATATATCATCGACTCGCATATCGCTGACATTTGCGCTGTAGGCGCGTGTTGTGTGAGGTCTCCGCCGAATATCAGTCGATTCCCTCTTCCCTTGCAACACCCCTCCCCCCCCCACCTACCCCCTACCCCTGTCTCTCTGTCAGTCTGTCTGTCCTGTCTGCCCAGGAGCTGTTTTCGAACAACATGTGTCACGAACATGTCAATTAGATGCCCAAACTTGGAGCAAAAAGTGGGGCTGATTTTTTAAGAATTAAGAGCGACACACGTGAGGCCAGGAAGTGATAGAGGAGGATGAGGGATGAGGGATGAGAGATGAGGATGGGGATGGGGATGGGTATGGGTATGTCGCAGGCAGACACATCAAAAACGTTGAAGTGTGAACAATTTGTAGTTGCAGGATATATGAGAGCAGGCAGGCAGGCAGGCAGGCAAACAGGCAGTTAATTAAGAGGCGAGACTAGTCTACTTCTCAATCTACTCCCACTCTCATTAAATCACGCTCTTTGCCTACACTGAGAACAATTTAAAATCAAAACAAATTGTTGCAGCTTAGACTTAGAGCACGTGTTGCTCATGGAGAAAAATTAATCAAACTAAAATGATGGAAATATATTCTTGAACATATTGAAAGTGAAATGAACGGCTAAAGTCTTAAGCAAAGAAGGTTTTCACAAATTATGTTTATTTATTAAATAATGTGCAACATTGTTTTAAGTACGTTTTCTTATATATTCTTGTTCTCAGCTGCCTTTACACATCCAGAAATGTGATTGTAAATCTTTAGTTTTTTCCTTTTAGATTAACACATTTTTTAATTTCGAATAGCAATTTTATATTTTCTAAAAATTAAGTTTTGTTCCATTATTTTTTTCTGTGCATCTTCTCATCACACATGGCCCACCCAGTTTGGGGCATTGTTGTGATTTGCGGCTGACTTGCCTCATAATTATTTAAAATTAATGACAATATGAAATTGTGTGTGTGTGTGTGTGTCAGTGTGTGTGTGTGTGTGAGATTCTCCCCCTCTTCGTGCACTCTCCCCTCTAGAGTGGCGCCATTTAAGCGCCCAGCAGCAATAATTTATGAATTGTCAACTAAATTTGACATTTCAATGTGTTGCTGGCAGCGGGGCAGGAGAGTTGGGGCAGAGAGGATATATTGAAAATTGGGTACGCAAAATGCGGTAGCATTCAATTTATATATGCATAAATATTTTGTTTTTTTTTTTTTCTTTCGTTTGCGGCCTGTCGAAGTGTGAGAATTATGCTGCAAGCAACACAAACAACAACAACTGGTAGCAAATGTTGTTGTTGTTGTTGTTGTTCTTGTTGCTGGAATGTCATAAATTTCGTTACGCTCATTAGCGTCGCAACTGCATATAAATCGCTGTTGCAGAGCAGATCGGCAATATTAGCTTTAGCTTCAGGTTTGAGACACTTTGGAGAAATGGGAAAATATTGTGGAGAAAAGCTGAATTGATTTATTTTTATACGTTTGCAGAGTGCAATATTTGTCAAGAGGCTTGTAACATTTCAAGAGAAAAATGCCTGAGCTATAAAGTATATATATTCTTGATCAGTATTACTTAATGAGTAGATTTATACATTCTTCTGTCAGTCTCTAAGCGAATGAAACTATATTGATGAATTTTGGAATATAAACGTATTTTTACTGCAGGCAGTACTTATGTGATCGGATAACTATATCATTAGTATATCACTACTCTATCAGTTTCATAGTTATATATATATTGTATCCTTCAATAATTCGTTGACTCTTTGCAAGAGTATTCAAACTTCACCATGGCCACAAGATACATTTGTATCTTGTTATGTTCTTAATGTGGCAACTAAAAATCGTCGATGTTCGTTGCTCGCTGCTCTCTTTTGGCTGCTGGGCATTTAATTTTGGCAGGCACTGTGTGTGGCCCACACAGACCCTCCCAAAAACCAACATTTTGAATATATCTCTCGAGTTTCTCGTGCGCAAAACTTGTGACGCCACTCGAAATAAATGGGACGAAATGAAAAACGATTTTCATCATTAAAATGTGCGCATTTGAAAGGAAATTCGATACACAGACATGTGTACATATAATGATGTACATATATATATATATATTTCTCGTTGTGTGTCACATTTTCACATAAATAATAATTTATTTGGGTTATTTGTGTAATTTTGAAAGTTTTGCGTCTAATTTTGCGCGATTAATCAATTTTGTGTCGTCTCTCACTATTTACAGTCAACAACAACTGTTTAAAGCACCTTGTCTTCGAACAGGTGTTTGTTTTTTTCTGTTTTTTTTTTTTTGGTCTATTTCTTCATTTATTTTAAGCGTTTACGAAAATGCACATAAATTTTGAAGAAGCCACATTCACTTATCAATTAATCAATTTGTCGTTTTCGCATCGCTCGCGCGCATTTTAAACAAATATTTGTAATTAATTAAACGTAAAACCGAACTATAATATTTTCTATCTTTAATGGGCTAATCCAACTGCCTGCGGCCTACGTCACATTCAACTCTGACCGACAACAGTCTGCGCCGCTGCTTAGCTGGAAAAACTACAGGAGGTGACCCTCCGAGGGAGAGGGTGCGGATGAGGTTGAGGGTTAGCGAGATGCGGTCAGTGGCAGTGGCAGGTGCTGTTTGTGGGGCAGTCAAAAGACTTGAAAAGTCATCAAAAATTTAGACATTCGAATTTTCAACCTGTTTTCGAAAGGTGCATTTAGAGATCAACTGAACTGTTGCCGGTTTAGTTATATAATGTACTGAAAAATTATTAACACAAAATTTGTATGATATTCTTTTAATTTAATTTTTTCGATTAATATTTTATTTGATGAGTAATGACGTCAACAGTAATTAAACAAGATACAGTAGCTAATTTATATTGATGTGTTCTGCTTTAAATTACTTGTTCTCTTCCCATAATAATTATTAAAATAAACTTTATTCCTCGAAGTAATATTCCATAGTTCCAAAAAGTTGAAAGCTATTTTTTATCAATATGTTTTGAGGCAAAATATTTTCTCAATAATTATTTAAATGAAGTTTAAACGCGTGCCAAAAGTTAATTACTAATTACACCTCATTCTGCATCTTCTTTCCGTTTATTTATTTTATTTTAAGTTGAGCTAAAAGTTAACAAGACAAGCCTAATTTCTCTCAGTGTTGCCTATTACCTATTTTTTCAATACTTAATTTGTCTTTTAGTTGAACAGCTTTAAATCAGCGACCACACAAAAGGCAGCATTGACGTGTGAAACGAATTGTCAATTGGTTGCAATGCAATTTGGGGAATGTGGCAACAACAACAATAACAACAACAACGCGTAGCAGCCACGATTAAAAGCGGCAGCAACAAAGTACGCAGAAATTTAGACTGCGCGTATAAAAATAAAAAAAGGCAGCCAGCAGGCTAGGAAAGCCACCCAAGTGGTAAAAAGTGCCAATTCGTGAAATTTCACAAATGCCAATCGATGTGAATAATCAGCAGCGACAACAGCAGCCAACGGAGGGAGTGAGAGGCAGCTAGTGGCAGAGGGAGAGGGCAGAACAACCCTGTTGAGTGACAAACAATTGCAAGTGAAAGGAGGCATCTCTCGCCTCAAGCAATTGCAAATTGGCATTGGAAAGTGCCGCACAAAAGTTACAAAGTGTTCTGCCTCCGCTGCTTCTGCCAGCTCTTGTTGTTATTGTTGTAGTTGCAACAGCCGTTGCCTTTAGTATGTGTACACAGAGAACTAAAAACATAAAAATTGCATTTATTTCATCAAACAATCACTTTAAATTAATATCAAACTTTAAACTTTTTCATTCTTTCGTAACTCAGCTCAAATTCAATTCAAAAATCTATTTTCTATTCTATAATTCGTCTTATTTTTTATATTATGTTCTTCTCACTTAGGTAAATGTTTTTGATATTCGCTTATCTTTTCTCGCTGTGCACACACAAAAAAAAAGAGAAAAAAAAACTCTTTTCTTGTTTGGCTTCTGCTTGGCTTTTTAATCACATATTGTGTGTCTCTTTTTTTTTTGTCTCGTGCGACTTTTAATTAAGTTTATTGCCAAGCAGCCCAAACTGTTACATATACCCCTCCTCAACCGTCCCCTAACATTCCCTCACTCCATCACCCTTTGCATCTTCTTCTTCTTCTTCTTTTTGTTCTTCTTGTTTGACTCAGTCAAACTAATTTCGCTGACTCACACTGTCCACTTTTTGGCTCACTCACTTCTCACTCCTTTTTCGTTGTTGCTCTCTCAATTTATTTGAGTGCTGCAATTGTTAACAAGCTACGGACAAGTTGCAACTTGTCTGCCTCCATCTCCACCTCCACCTCCCTTTCCCCTAACAACTCACCTCGTTCTCGCCTTGCACTACCATCTTGTTTTTCGCCTCCTTTCGCTCTCTCACTCACTCTCCCACACACACACACACACACACACACAAATATACACAGTTATTCTCGATGCGTGCGCTGTAGTTAAAGCTTTCAACATTGTCTGCCATTTTTGCCAAGCAACGCCCTCAATCATTCGCCTCTTTAGCAAAAGCACACACACACACACGCAGGCACACACACACACACACCCATACTCACACAATTTTTGCGCTCACGAATTTCCCCTTTTTGCCTTCTTAGCCTGGAATGCCCACTGGAATGTGCGCTCTCTTTTACTCGCTCTCTCGCTCTCTCTCTGTCTGCCGTTCTCTCTCTCCTTTTTGGCATCTGAGCTTGAGTCCCCCAAAATGGCCGCCTTTGGCAAACTCAACAATAAAACTCACTCAAAACTAGTCGCTCAGTTCACTTTTTTTTGCGTTTTCTTGTTGTTGTTGTTGTCAGTCGCCTTTCATTTGATATTCGCCGCAACTGGCGGCCACATCGGCAAGGAAAAACTCGCAGTTGCGTGCAGCTCACATTTTCCGCATTTTCATCTATTTTCAGACACTCATTTTCGCACCTGATTAACATTAAGCTTTATTCGAATTTCGCGCGCACATTATTATTATTAATTTTTAAATGGCTCGCCTCGCACATAATTCACAGACCATCAAAAAGTGTTCCGCCAACAGCAAATGAAAGCAAAAATATTTATTTATAAATTTATTTCATATATTCTGATTTTCTGATTTTTGTCATTGTTGTTGATATTTTCTTTTACCTGTTGCCATAAAAATCAGTTGACAGCTCATCGAAGCGTGCGTGTGAAAATTCACGAATAAATGCTAAGAGATATATACGATATATGTCAGGGCAACGAAAATATATATAAGCTGGGAAATTAGGTTGCATATAGACTTTATAATGTACTGAAAATGTATTTTATATGCATATAAATTTTGTTCATACTCAATTCATTGAAAAAGTGAAGATTGGCTTTCTTTGAAGTATTTTATTTAAAGAATTTTGTGTTTGTAAAAAAAGAAAATATATTCTTATTGCACAACAATTTAAAAATATAATTTATATTAAAATACGACTAATGATATACAAATAAATAGAGCACATAAAAAAATTAATCATTAAAGATAAACATAAAATTTAGTTTACATATTTATACGCTTTTTAATTTCAAACAATTAAATGTAAATTGTGAATGAATTAAATGAATTTTAAGTTAAGTTGCACAATAGTCGTCAGCACTTTTAGAGCATTTTTGATTGATTGCCTCAAGTCTGTCCAAGTAATATAGTCTATAATTTAAGCACGAACCATAACAATTCGCTCGAGAGATTAAAACTTGAAGCAGTGCATAAATTTAATTGCATGCAATATAAATTAAACTATGGCTGAACATAACAAATGCTGAACAGATGTAAATTTGCATAGACCAAAAATGATTTAAACAGCGTTGACGTCTTATTACGAGCACTGCCAAAAAATAAAATAAGCAAGGCTATTAAAGCTGACTGCAACAACAACAACAACAACAACAGCAACAATAAACGCCCACAAAATGGAGCCAACAGCAGCTGCAGCAGCAGCAGCAACTGCCCGGCAAACTGTATCTATAAGATACATTTCAACTCTGCATGTTTGCATATGCGCCAAAATAAGTGTCTGTGCTTGTGTACGTGTGTGTGTGTGTTTGTATGTGTGTGTGTGTGTGTGTGTTTGTAATTAGTAGCTGTCCTCGCCACCCTTTGCCGCCTCCTCGTGTTGTCGTCTGCCAGTTTTTAGTCTGCTGCCCGTTTTTCACAGAGAGAAAGACAGGGATCGAGATATGTGAGTCAAAAGATGAGCTACAAATTTCTCAAGTGTCAACACCAAAGAGACAGTCTGTGTGTCTGTCAGATACTTTTGCATCCTTGTGTGTGCGTTTTCCGGCCATGAAATAATCATTTTTCATTGCATTTAGTTAATGCAGTTGTCATTTATTAATAGTCATTAGCAAGTCCAAAATGCTCGCATCATGAAACTGGGCCCAAAGATACACTCGACTGCTGATCAATCAACAGTTAGCCCACATCCTTAGATGCCAGTTCAGTTCTCAGAGTTCTCTCTCTGAGTGCTATCTTCATCTGTGCGCATTTGACAGTCGTGTCGAAAAGTTAATGAACCGCACACGAAAGATGCCCGAAAAATGTTCGCCTCAGTTGTGTGTGGAGTTCATTGAACGAGCGGCGTCCGTGCACAAAATTGCAACTAATTTGCACTGAAATTATAATTTATTTATTTGATATATACACATTGCAGTCGATGCCTCTTCGACCCCCCTCCCCCACTCCTTTTCCCAACAGCTATGTGTGTCGACTCGCCTCCAACAAGGAGCGCATATCCTTGGGCAACTTAAATTGCAGCGATAAGCTTTAAACTGAGCGCACTTCCGGCATGTTGAAACACATTTTTACCCTTTCCCACGCAGCACTTGATTTCCAGTGCCAGAGGCGTAGTCTTCTTTCTTTTTGCTGGAAAATCATTTTTAAGGGACTGTGAAATTTATGCATTTAAGTAATTAATTAGTTTTAAATATAAAAATGTTAGTTTAGAAGACTTTGCTTGAATATAATTCAACACTTTTTAATCAGCTAAAAAATTAGCATTCTTATTTTTTGTTTTATTTAATTTAATTGTTTTTGAAAGCTCCACAAAAAAGAGAAAATTATTAAAATTAAGGAAATGGGTTTTTATTTAATCATATCATTCTCTTTTAATAAAACGACTTCTACTAATTTTCAGACACTGAAATGCATGCCACATATGATTAACAATTTTACAAATCCCCCCTTTAAATGTTGCAAATGATTTTTGAGTTCTACGCCACTGCTCAAAATACATATAAGGGCAGGCAAGTATGGCCGGCGTGGAAAGTGTTGGCAAGGATATGCTTAAACATGCAAATTTTCAATATGCAGACAAAACAGACGCAAGCACCACACTAAGTGAAAGAGAGAGAGAGAGAGAGAGAGAGAGAGAGAGAAATGTGTAAGTGTATAGAGAAAGAGAGAGAGAGAGAGAGAGATAGACTGTGTACATGAAGAAAATACTGAACTGGCCGTAACGTGAAATGCATTTGGGTTAACAACGGGGTTGGCTGCTCTCCCCTTTAGTCTACCCCCCTGCCCGCTTCACCACATCACCGCCCTTCTCTGGCCACTCGGCTGCTACTTTGTCTGCGTCCTGGCGTATTCGTTGAAATTGCCGGATTGTGTTGAAGTGTGATGTAGGCATCGCTTGTTTGTGCCCTCGACAGGACAGGACGGGCCAGGACGGGACAGGACAGGACACGACGACTGCCTCGCGATGAGGAGGCCTTTTGGCATAATTCTCGAATCACACGCCGCACAAACTTGCCACCCCATCCCCGCTCCCACAAGTTGTGAAATTAATTTCATTGCAATTTGCCTGGCGCTTGTTAAAAGTCTTTGACTTATATATATATATATATATATATAAATATGTATATAATTACCACACTTTTTGCCGACAAACTTGCAATATTTGTGTACACAAGAAAAGCGAGATTATTTTTAAAACACTATTGAATAATTAAATATATGTGTAATTGTTTTTTAAATACTCAAAGATGGTTTTATAAAAAAACACACCTTAAAACCAATTTTCCAACTGTGTTACTTAATTCAAGTACATATTTTTCAACTTTGAAGTAATATTATCTTAACACAAAGTAAACTTAAGATGTCGCCTCTTATAACCTTGCAAGACTCTGACGAATGTTTTAATAATTTTCGAAAATGTCGTTTTTCATTTTCACTTAGTTAAGATAGATATTAAGTTAAGTTAAAATATATATTGATGTTTATTTATTTGTATCTCACACGCAACCATCTCTATTTGTATCTCGACTTGGCCACACGCCAAATACTTGTTCTCATAACATATCCAAAGCGAGACCCATAAACAAGAAAATTGCCAAATCATGGTAGTAATACATGGGTGGGGCAGGGAAGGGTAGGGGAGGGGTAAAGTGCAGTCGCTGGTTAAATGTAGATGTATCTTTTCTGACAAGCTGACGCTTGTTGGTATTCATGCTGCTTTGATAAATTGAATAAACATTTTTATGGTATAATTAACCCATGTTCGTGGCTAATGTGACTGCCACGCCCCTAACAAAAAAAAAAAAAACCAAGTTGCGCAATTAAAATATCCATGGCGACTTGTCAGAAATGCTTGTACTATAATTTATTGACAGAATTAGTACATTTGATAAAGTATTTTATTGGTTTAATATTTGAAAATATATTTTTTTATTTAAGTTTTAAGTTTATTTAAGTCAATGTGTCAATGTGTATTCCGGTTCCGGTTACGATTAATAAATTGGTTTAAATTCTCCAGTGTCAGTTACTATACTATATATAGACCAATAATATCGACTCCTGTAACTGATTCCTTAACTATTTTGAGCTTTGGTTGAAGTTCCGATGTACACCCTGAATTTCGATACGGTTCCGGTTTGATAACCTGATTTAAATATATGTCATGGACAATTTTCATAATTTTATTATCTACTCATTCCCTCTGGTCCCTTTTATGAATAAAATATATAATAAATACCAACAGGATTTCGGGACTTTTTAATTTATTGCTTACTCACACTGAAATAATACCGAATGGAAAAAAAAGAAGCAACAAAAAATCCCTAGCAATTCATACAGTTTATAGGGATCTTCCCTCCGCCTACACAACAAAAAAATAATGTATATATAATAATTTAGATAAAAGTGTGCATAATTTTGATAAGAATGTAGTCCCCTGACCAACATGGAAATTTATATGCTCGCACCTAACTGCAAATTGTGTGTAATGAGCTGAGCGGCGTTTACCTTTGCCTTCTCCTTCACCCTCCACCCTTACCTCCTCTGCCACTGCCACTGCCACTGCCACTTGCCTTTGCCTCATCTGCCTTCACCTTTGCCTTAGCTAATTTAGTGGCACCTTTTGCAGCGATGTCTAAGCCTGAAGAAGACATAAATTTGTTAGCGCCTGGCCAGGTTTTTATTCCAAATGTTTGTTCGCTTTGAGGGTGTTTTGTTTGTGTCTTGTTTTTTTTTTTTACTTTTTCCAAATTTTTGTGGCTGCTACTTGCTGCTGCTGCTGCTGCTGTCCAGGCTCAGGCTTAAGGCTCAAACAACGCAGACACCCAAAAATTAGTCAGCAACAACAACAAGCCAAAGTTGAATCAAAAAGGTTGCCGACGGCCCGGACAGATATGCTCTAGGGGTAGAGCCATAGATCGGTCGCCGCTGATAAGTGTTCCCTGCTCATATTTATGTTGGAAATTAGGCAAATTTTTAGTGGCGAGATAATTTGTGTACGACTTTGTCGCACTGAGTGAGAAAATTGCAGGTAATCTACGCTTATCTCAATTACAGAGTGTGAGGACTACGTGCATTTGTCAGATTCTGTGAGTAGCATAAACTGTACTCCTTTTGAATATGTTGAACCTTCATTTATTTTTGCTTAAATTGGGTACATTGATGTCGTGTTCCCAGCTCATCCCAATGGCTCTTGAAATGTCTCAAATCTTCTACCATCAAAATTCGAGAACCATTTAAATGTATATAAAAAAAAAACAATTATTTGATTTTGAATGAAGCCTTACTTTCCTTAGCCGTATTGGGAAACGGCTTATGACAATAGCCTATTTTAATTGGAGTAAATTAATGATATAATTATTAACAAACAAAAATTCAACAATGTACTACTTAATTAACTCAGTGATTGTTCGGCAATCAGAATTGTTGGCAATTAAAAAGTGTTTTTCAAGCCATAATTAAAAGTTAAGAGCCCAATTTGAACACTTCCCTATAAATACTTAATAGAAATATGACACTTTCTCACAATTTCCAAACTGCACACACTTTTGGTTGGTTAATGAAGATATTTGGAAAGCCATTTGAAGCTTGTTTGTTTTGCTGGCTTGTTGGTCAAAAATGATTTTATAATTGCGAGTTTCGAGTGTATAATTATTATTGGTCGGTTAGGTCAGGCAAGCCTAAACCTAAACAGGCCCTCTTACGTAAGACATATATTTAAATACCCCTCAAGAGATTGACTCGCCTCTGTTTTCGTGGCCTATGGGCTTCAAAATTAAGTTATTAAAATGCCGAGCAATATTGCCACACGTATCTTTTTCTCTTTTTCTCTTGAATGTGCGTGTGTGTGTGGCTCATAATTACATATGATTGACAGCACGAGTTTTAAATATGCTAGCACACAACTGGCAGGCCAATGAGTAATTGTAACAAATTGGAACATTCGCAAATACAAGAAATACCCTTGCCACAATATTACATGGCGTTAATTATGTAATCAGACAAAGCTCTTTTTAAATACCAACATATTTGTGGAGTGTTGTGGCAAATACCTCACATAAGAACACAAAATAATAATAAAAGTGCTTGCATGAGCCACAGCATTTTGTCCACGACAATTATAATCTTTTAACAGTAGTGTTTTAATATTTGTATACCTTTGCATACCTTCTGAAAGGGTATACAAAATATTATTCATTGAAATAGAAATCTGCTTACAAAGAAAATTTATATGTTCTTGGTCAGCATTTCTGGAAGAGTCTCAATTTGTGGCTGTCTATATTTTGCTATGCTAATTCTCTACTCTATCAGTTTTAAAACTATCTTCACAAAAATAGCAATATATATGTTTTATTCCCACATGAAAAATCAGTCAAGAGATGAGTTCTTGCATTAAGTTGGTCAACACAGCCAATCTAGCTAAACTCAATAGTTATGTGATGACAAAAATCATTTTCTATATTCTTCACAGCAATCTATATTTTTAAATTATTGTGAAAGTTCAATGTATGATTTCTACTGCCAACCTAAGCCGTTCTTACTTGTGTTAATAAATTTCTGCCATCTAAATCGCAGCAAGTAAAAAACTGATTTATGAAGTTCCGCCAAGTAAATATAAATATTCGCTTTGTTCACATTGATAAAGCTCTAAGCAGACAATATATTATAGTGCTTAAGGGCATTATCTCTCAAGGCATTATCTCTCCAGCCAGCCAGCCAGCCGAACGCTCTAATTAATATCGCAAGTGCTGCGATTGTGTCTGTGGCAACTAATTAAAAAGTGCATTAAACAATATTAATAACTAATGTCCGCACAACAGTAACAGCAAAAGCAGCAATTAACAATTAATAATGAATGTCCATGCTGAAGACATACATCATTAGAAATTGATGACGCATGTCG
This sequence comes from Drosophila ochracea, assembly GCA_035044125.1. Lineage (NCBI taxonomy): Eukaryota > Metazoa > Arthropoda > Insecta > Diptera > Drosophilidae > Drosophila > Drosophila ochracea. The sequence continues at coordinate 5,901,557 of JAWNML010000059.1, read as the reverse complement.
CGTGCAACTGCAACTGCAACTGCAACAGCAGCAATGTTCACTCTCTCTTTCTCTCTGTCTGTCGGCGTGTGCATCTGCAGTTGATTGCATGCGATGGCAACCCTTTTACTACTATATATATATATATAGTAGGAGTATGAAAATACGCTGGCAACGCGGAGTTGTCTGTAATTAATCAGACTTTCATAAAGAGCACAAAATTCTATAACTTATATTTCATTTGGCTTCGCATGAATGTCAGTGGCAACTTTGTTGGCGTCGCTGCTGCTGCATGCCACGCGCGACTGCGCATCACGTGCAACTGCATTTTCATCATCATCATCACGATCACCACGATCATCATCATCATTATGTTGATCATTTATTAATTGTTTCAGCTAGATAATGAACTCGAATTATTTGACGAACAACGTTTTTTGCATTTGTGTTATAAATTGTTTATTATTATTTTTGCACGTAATTTAAATAACTTGTGTTATTTCTTTCTTTTGTTTTTCCTTTTTTTTTCATCTGTTTTTGCGCTTTTTGATTTTCAGTTTGATGTGGAGTGGGGCAGGGGGCATAGGTATGAGGAGTGTCTAACAGTTTACATTAGCATTGGAATTTTTACAATAATTTTACATTAATTTGCAGTTAGGAACAATTCGACAACAAAATAAAGTAAATTAATTTATATATGTAAAAAAAACACAGTAAAAACACGAGCGAAATTTCTTTTGTTTTGCACTAAAACTAAGCCTAATTAAATTAACTAATACTGTTACACGGCTAGGGCTAAAAACTACTTGAAGTACATATACATATATATACTAAATATATACTCTATATATACTATATATATATATATATATATATATATATCTCAGGCTTATGCGCAGCAGCCCAAATATGTTTACAAATATTTCGACTTTTTATTAAAGAAGCGAAAAATACAAAAAAAAAAACATTTTAGATTTTTGTGCATTTTTTTTTAGATATTTTTGGAAATGTTTTTGAAATTATTAAATAGCCAATTTAAACAATTTAAGTCTATTTTTCTTTGATTAAATTGTATTGTAATAAAATTAAGTCTGTTTGTATAATTTTTTTATTTATTCCATATAATTTCAAATAGATTTGTTTGTATTTTGTATTACATTGATGAAACTTTCTTTTTGTATATTTTTGATTTATTTATAATTTTCATTTATATTTTAATTTAAGCATCATGTGTAACTGAATGTTTAAATCGTTGGCAGTGGAATGTTAAACATTTGAAAAACATATTTTACGCAAATGATAAGAAACTTCTGATTTGAAGTACTGCATTTCTTGAACTCAGCTAAAATTATGTCTAAATAATACTTGAAGTAATGTCAAGCATTTATTTGTTTGTTTAAATTCATTTATGCATTTTTTAAAATTACAAAAAACCGTTTTCAAATATTATTTTCAAATGTTTCCATAATTGTTGTCAATAAATTTGTAAACACGTTTGGGTTGCTGCGCCTAAGCCAGCTACTAAGTTAAGTGTTTTGCGACATGTTGCTGCAACATGTTTAGCTACTCAGCTGTAGGGATGTTGTGGGGCCAATGTAGATGGGGGGAGGGGCTAAGGTAGCAGGGAGAGTTGGGTGTTATTTACAAACATTTTCAATCATTGCACATACATTTCGTGTAGGTTTTACAATTATTTCCCGTTTTTGGGGGTGGCTGTCAACCCGCCCTCCTTTCGAGGCGTGGGCGTGGCATCGGGGGCAGCCGGACTCTTAGGGACTGTCCGCTCGCGAGGATGTTGCCGGCGACGATTGCGGATGCTGCGGCACTTGATAGGGACTGAAACGTTGCGGATAGTGGCCGAGTTGGCTTTTGATGCGCAAATCGGGCGATGCTGAGCCGCACGACGATGTGGGCGTGGCAGGTGCGGGCGGAGCAGTGGCTGCGGCAGCAACCGATGTTGGTGGCGGCGTTCGACTGGCGCCAGCAGCTGCTGCTGCTGCCGCTGCAAACGCTGCCTGCTGATTGGCGCTCGCCAAGAAGCCGGCCGTCAACTGTGGCCACTGCTGCTGCCACATGCCCAGCTGGAAGGCGCCCAGTGCTGACGGTGGAGCGGGTGGTGCGGCACGCTGATACAAATGTGGCAGCAACATTTCCGTATACGGCGACCGGCCAAACATCTGCAAATGCTGACGCGCCTTCTCCAGCAGCGCCAACGAGGCGGCATCCGCCTCCTGCGGCGTCAGTTGCCCCATCAGCGGATCCGGAAAGAAGCGCAACGGTGCCGCACGCATGTGCTGATCGAAGAAGAACGAATCCATGGGATCTCTGTGGCAAGAAACAGAACCAAAGCAAAGAGATGCTATGAAAAACTAGGACACAAATTATCTTAAATTGAAAATGTTACAAAAAAGTTAAATTCAGTATGTTAAATATATATTTGCATAACTGAGTATTTATCATGTGAAATTGGCAATAAATTACTAATCAAATGAGCATCAAAATATGATTAAAAATATGGGTGTTTGAAGTATTGAAAGGATTGAAAGAATTGCACATGTTTATGTCCTTAAAGAAAAGTTGTTGCTGCCTTCTCTCCTTGAAATGCTCAATTCAACTTTGCTTAATTATTTTTGACAATATTTTTCTTCTAATATAATAATAGTGTATAGTCCTTTGCATATCATCTTACTGATGGTTTTCTTTTAAGCTTTCTGTATGAGATTGGATCTACTTTAATTTATTTTATTTTATTTACACTTTTCTAAGGTGTATATTGAAGTTGTTTGTCAAGGTTTGGCTTTCTAATCAAGCATCGATTACACTTAATTAAGTTTTCAAAATTAGCAGAAGAAAACGATAAGAATTCGAATCGAGCTGTTCTTAAATTTAGAAGAGCAAATATTTCTTCGAGTGTAACTTGTTGCTTTTGCCACACGGAGGCAGCGCCAAAGAGCAATAACATAATTACGTTGAAAGTAACTGCCAATTGCCGACACTAAACAACTCCAGAAACAACAGCAACAACAGGAACAGTGAGGCAACAACAAATACAACAACAACAACAACATTCACTCATTATTTTCGTGTTTTCATTTCATGTACGAATCGGCTTCAAAGTTAAAAGCGCCGATCTGTAATTTACGCCACTTAAGACGCCGCCGTGCCGGCTAAAAACATTGAATGTTGTTGTTGTTGTTGTTGCTGTTGTTGCTGTTGCCATGTTGCTGTTGACCATGTTGCTGTTGCTGCTGGCTGCTGCCTGCCGCCTGCGTTTGCTGTCTTAATAGTACACGTAGCCGGCCGCCTTGCAACACTTTTTGAAGTCGCTGTCGAAAAAAAAAATGTTAAAAGGGCAGTTCTTATTTCCCCGCCTGCCCGCATCCCCTTGCCCCTTAAAGTCTCGAGAGCGAGGCACGAAAAGTTGCTGCTGCCGTTTTGGGTATCCTGTGCAACCTGTGCGTCGGCATCACGCAACATGTTGCCAACTAGCTGCAACTCTGATTATGCTCTCGAATAATTAGGCAAAAGCAAATTAATCAATTAAATTGCAATTAATTAATTAAGCATAATATTAATTATTTTACATCGGTGTAAATATTAAAATTTGAAGAAAGTAAACATTTAATATTTAATTAATTATCGTAATATAAATTCATTGAGTCTGTCGCATAAGAAACATCATTGCCTGTCTCTCTGAGCCTATTTAACTAGATTCAAACTATTTTTTATTACATTTCTGATTAACCTTCTGGATCAGTGGCAATTCGTGAAAAGATCACGCACCGTCCAAGATCTTCAACTACTTGCCGCAAATCCCTGCTGCTCCACTTTAAACAATCCCCTAATTGAAACTGATGCTCTTTACCACCGTTTCGATGCAGACTTTCACACATTTTCGCTAATCAGCATTGACTACTGTAAGGTAAAAAAAGGCAAAGACCGTGGTTCATCGTAAATAAGGTAATAAATCAGCAAACAAGCCTCATAAAAAATGGACTCGGGGCTCAACTACGTACAACTATTTGAGTTTAGTAACGGACACTCAAGTTAACATCTTGGCCAAGGGTCTGTGTGCATATATATACATATAGAAATAATAAAAAACTATATAAAAAAAACTCACCTATCAAAATCAGTCAGACGAGACGAATCGCGGAATCCCTTTGCGAACGGATTCGAATCGATTTTCAATTTTGTAATCAATTGATTCTGATAGGCCGTCACGGCCGTGAATATGGTCTCCGGGAAAACGAACGTTTTATGATCCATATCCTGCAGCTCCTTGGGATTGCCGGGTATGCTCTGCCCATGGCTCAGACGCACCAAATGAATTCTCGGCTGATAGCGATGCATAGAATTCAGCACGACCTGCAACACAAACAAAACCAAAAAAAAAAAAACACAAAGTCAAATAAACATTTTGTCAGTTTCTCTTTTCTTTCTCAGTTTTTTTCTTCTTCTTTTTTTTGCTGCTTATAAAAAATGTACAACAATAAAAATGTAGTCGGCGTTTGTTTTGACGCTTTTCCGGCAGCGCACAACAGCATCCTTTATGGTGGCGATAAAAACGGTGGCATGCTCGTAAACAGAGCGTCGCCACTTTCCATGTTATATGGGGGCAAAGTGTACTACACACACACACATATATATATATATATATAGTAATATACATATGTAGTTGGGGCAAGAAGATTGCGTTTTGCCTTTTGCATTTGCCACCAAATTGCCAACAATTTTCATTCATTTTTTGGAATTTACATATGCCGACTGTATGACAGGTTATTTTCTTTCTTTCTTTCTTTCTCTATCTCCCTCTCTCTATCTCTCTCTCTCTCTCTTTCTTAACAATGGCAGCCGCTGTTTTTTATGTCTGTTTTTTTGTGTCTTGTCTAAATTATTCATAAATGTTCTGGGCCAGGATGCTTAAGGGCAGAGCGAGCCAGCCGCCTGCTTGATAATAACCAAGAATCTCGCGCGAATTTTCTCGGCTCACGGAATGTGGGCACAGACTTTTGAAGGCAACTGTAGAGTGACTAATATGTTTGTGGATGCTGTGTGGCCATTATTCGACATTTTCAACTTTCACAAAGTGAAGCGATTTTCGAAATTATTACAAATGCTAATTGCATGTAAAAATATAATTATTATTTAAATTATTTTCATGTGATTAAAATTACACTGGAATTTCAAATATATATATATAATTTGCCATCTATATTAGAATTTAGTGTTTGCTTTCTGGAAATAGACATTATTTGAGCACCACTTTTCATTCCTTATACTTTAATAAATCCACAATATTTATAGATCTATTTCCCATCGATTTATTTTAGCCGTCGCCTCTGGTTTGTGTCTATGTTCTGTCTTTCTCTCTCTTCCGGTCTCATTTTGTCGCTGACCTTTGACCCCCGCATAGCTCACGAAAACTCACCTGTCCACTCTTATCCATTTCGTTGTTTGTCAGCTTCACCTTCTCGAAGGAGACGACTTGTTTGCGCAACGCCTCCGGGCTAATGGGGCTGTCGGGATGGGCGTAAATGCGTGCGGGCGGAGGGGGATCCGCTTTGCCGGCCACCAGCCATGAGCTGCGATGATATGCATAGCGATAGCGACGCGAATCTAACGGCACAATGTCCACCAATACGGCATAACGATCCGGTGGCTGAATTTGCCGCAACGGACCCGAGAAGCTCACACGCACCGTGGGGAACATGCGCCTAAAAGTAGACCAGACATAATAAATGCGTTAGAAACCAGAACAGAATGTTGTACCAAGTGCATAGAAATAACACCCCTAAAAAATAAAACAACAAAAACAAAAGAAAAACACAAAAATCGTGCGATATGCTTTCATGTATATTTCTTTTTATCGCCGGCCATTGTGTTTTTTTTTTTGTTTTTTTGGGCGAGGATTGTATGTAAATAAGACGCATATTTAATTTTATGACTTTTAGCACGTTTTTGACACATTTCCGCGACGAAATAACGCCCCATTCGCCGCACCACCGCCCCCCGACCACAAACAAACCACAGAAACAACTACAAACAAGAACTCAACTCAATTCTGTAGAGTTGCCACCAGCTCCAAGTGTAAATGACGCTAATGACCCGGCCCAGTTCTTTTGTCATTTGTCTTCTGGTTTTTTGTATTTCTCTTATTTTTTTATGCCTACCTGAAAATGAACCCAATATTTGTGGGTTGTGCGTGTGTTTGCTGCCTTTAGTTGAGTTGTAAATGAATGTTGCAACATTTATCATAATAATCTACTAATTAACAATAAAGTGCACAGCATTTGTTGTTAAGCCATAGAAATCGTTTGTGTGGTCAATTTTGTGGCATGGTTTATTTGGTTGCACAAACAGAAACACACAGACACACAAAAACATATGCCTAAAAAATAAGTACACCATTTTAAATAGAGCGAAAATCAGAAGCTGTGTGGAAGTGATTTTTTTGGACGAATTATGTTTTTAGATAATTAACGAGCTATGTTTTAAAAAAGTAATTATTGTATCTCAATTTGAAATTAAAGTTGAGAGAGCAAACTTAATGGATCACATTTTAAGTAAAGAAAAATACTTTTCTTTGAATCTTTGTGTGATGGTATTCATTGAGAAAGAGAGATTCCTTCTCTCAATAAAATTGCAATTTCAGTTAATTCTAATAAATACACCAATCATATTTCAAGAACTCATATTTTTAGTTAATCAATATTATGAAAATATTTTTATTTATGTCATATTATATTACACAAAATCATTGGGAAAGTTCTTCCATTAGATGTTTTAGAATCTTAAAAGATTCCTTCTTTCCACAAAATTGTAATTTGAGTTATTTCGTATAATTAATTAAATATCGTGTGCTGTTATAGTGCTTTATGCTGTATTTATTTTCTATCTTTGCCGTAGCAATTTCTAAAATACATTTTTATGGCTACAATAATATGCCATCGATGCAGGTTATAAGAAAGAAATTCCTAAGAAATCGTGGCCAACAAATTGCCAATAATCTGTGACAATAAAAATCATGTAGTACTGCAAATGTAATTGATAATAATTATGGTCAACCATAAATCTCCCTAACACACACACACACACACAACTGGCATATTCATGTAACAACTTTGACATGTAATTCGCATGTTGTCTAGTTTTAGCTATTTTTTTATTTAACTTTTAGCTGTAAGCGGTTTCATTTGGCTGCGCCCAGAGAAGTGGGCGTGTCAGCTGCACTTGGCAGCCATATGCAGACATACATTGTGGATATTTGTAGTCAGGGTTGCCAACGCACAACACACACACACACATGTCAGCATTTGTTTGCTCAATGCACTTACTGTCATTGCTGTTGACGGTTGAAAGTTGCAAGTTGTATGTTGCATGCTTGCAATTAGCACCATTGTATTCTGAAGAACTTATCGCAGAGCTGCCATCAGCTCACATCGGCACTCGTGCCTGACCAAAAGCATGGCAACACTGCTCACCAAATCTATGGCCACAAAAATCGAAAGAAAAAAAAAACAAAAATTAAACCAGCAGCAGAGAGTTGTGAAAGAAAGTTGGCAAAACACTTTTGATAGCTTGCTAATGTGTCCATAAATGTGTGAAAATACCAAATACCACGTGCCACGCCTACAAGGCAATACATGCCCGCCCCCGCACTACTCGATACACCCCCTCCCCCGTCCGCAGAACGAGGTTTTACTGTTTTAGCTGCTGCTCGCAGCGGAAATGTCGTAAATCATATTGCCAACATTTACATACATTTTTACGAGCCAACTCAGCGGCAAAATTGCCTGAGGAAAACTCTGCCCCACCCTAACCCGCACACCCCCAACACACATACACACACTGCGTGAAGTGGGCGTGGCACACACAGTTTTATATTTTCATACATTTATATTCGGTTTTTCCTCTTTTTTCTTTTTCTTTTTTTTCCTATTTTTTGTTGTTATTTCGCTATGCGTCTAAGTGTGGATTTTATGTATTTGTTTATGGGAAAATTAGGGAAATGGCTTTCACTCATTTTCTCAGTCGGATGGGGCTGCTTTAGGTGCCAAAGGTTACAATTATGAAGTTTACACACCATTTGTGCTTGCGAGGGTTGCTACAGACTTTCAATTAGCTTTGCTTGACCACCAACTCGGTCTCTCTCTCACTCTTTCTCTCTCTCTCTCTTTCTCTTGCTATGGCCAATTAGTCAGTTCTTCCTTCATATGTGAGCCACAACTTCCGCTTTGGGCACTATTTGAATTCATTATCAACACCTTAGTTCCAGCAAATTAAGCCGCCAGCAGCTACTAGCTCTGTGGCAGTTAATAAATGCAGCTAAATGCTAATTCTTGTTACCCCAAAAAGTAACCCCCAGTTCAGGTCTCAGTTCTACGTTCCAGTCAAAAAACTAAACTAAGTTAAAACTGGGCAGATCTTTATCGCTTCTTGTAAAATTATATGAAGCGCAGCGCATTTATCTCTGCATCTCTTTCTCTCTCTCTCTCTTTGTCGCTCTCTCTTACTTTTATTAATTCATTAATTCATAACTTGGTAGCGGCATACACTGATAAATATATACGTTTATTATTTATTTAATGAAACTTTTATGAAACAAATACAAATGTTTTTTTTTATTAATTGAATATTTTTCTGAAGGTTTTAAATTCGTCTAGGAGATTACCACTCATACAAGTTAATACCTTTTGGAAGGGCGATTTAATTAGCTTTAATATAATTTAAAATATGCATAGGTTGCATACACAAATTAAAATTTATTAATTTATTTTTAAATTAATTTTATATGTTTAGTTTATTTAATTGCACTTCTTGTTGATTATTATATTTCGCTCAGTGTATTTAGTTGGCTATTTGGGTCTGCCTATTTTAACTGCCTGCCAAGGCAAAGTGTGGACTCCTTTTTATAGCCACTGATCCTGCAACGTTTCGGCCAGGGGATTAACTTGTTTCATTGTCCTCTGGCCAAATGATAAATGTGCTTCTTTTTTCCACATTCATAGTTCAGCTGCCATGAAATATTAATGAAGTTGTACCAAAATTGGTTGAAATTAATAAATTTCAACTTCAGTTGCAGTTGAAGTTGCAGTTGCAGTTGCCGTTTTCTTTTTGGAGAGGTGTGTGTTGTTTGTCCAGTTTTGTGCCGAGCATGAAAATTGCAATTGCTACGCACCTTTTGGGCAGGGCAAGAAACTACTGTTTTCTGGCCTAAACTGTGCGGAACACAAATACCAACAATTGCCTAACATGCGTGAAGAGTTTGTTGTCGCTAAAATATTGACAAACATTTTGTTTTCTTTGCCCGCCTCGATCTCTCCTCTCTTTCACTCTTTTGATTGCCACCCGCCGTCCTGGGTGAAACAATTAGGCCGCCTGTGTCTTTTGCAGTCTCTCATTGCAACCACATTTGGCGACTGGCAACAACAGCTGGTTTTGTTAGCCTTAACCGCTGACAGCGTGACAAAATCCACAAAACCACGTGACATTTTATCTCAATGACCGCAACAACAGTTTACCATCCACAGCAACAGGTAAAAATCTCTCTCTTCTCTTAAGACCAAATAGCCAAGCCCTTTTCTCCTTTTCTTTTTGTTTTTGGTTATAGATCATAAATCATTTTGTGACGAGTTCTTGACTTCTTTTTAATTTTAATTTGTTCGCGTTTTGCTTCCCTTTTTCATGCCTTACTTTTGATGTGCTCTACGCATGCAAATGTGCATGTTTTGGCAACACCATGCCGCAATTGGTTGTGTGTGGGTTTTAAGAGGCAGCTTTAAGAATTTTGCCAAATTATTTGAACTTATTTTAGGCTAGCGAACAATTGTACAAATGTGTAATTAGCGCATAATGAAGATAAATCTTTCTATTCGGGTTTGTATCTACTTTGACATAATATGGACCATCTTCAACTCTCTCTCTGCATATTGATAAAGTTCAGTAGTCTTTATCATCCTGACAATTTCTAAGGGTCACGTGTAATACGTATATTTTAAGAATATATTAATTTCTTTTGCTTATAATTGTTTTAAATTAAATTCAAATTCACAAGTAAGCATAAAACAAGAGCAGCTGCCTTTGAGTATACCCAATGTCCTGACAATAATGAAGTTACATTTGTTACAGTCTACACTATATTTAAGCCATTTAAAAAAGTATCAGCCAAAGAATGTTTTATAGCTGTTGTTGTTGTTGTTGTTGGCGTTGCTTTAGCTGCTGGCAGCCAAACGATGTGCTGACATTGATCCATATCTCAGGCAAAGGGGCAATACTTTAACCCGCACAAATGTAAATAAAACATCAGTATCCAGGTATCCTTCGGCAGTAATTACAGGGGGCACTGCTCATAACGGCAGCAGCAGCGGCAGCAGCAGCAGCAGCAGCAGCAGCAGGAGTCGCATTCAACTAACAAAAAACAATACTTTCGACTAAAAACAAAGGACATGCAATTGTGTTGTTAGCGCGACAATCGGCAGCTATTACAATGCAATTTATACTTTGGGCCGCTGCTGTCAGGACGAAGGCCAAAAGGAGTAAATTTGTTAATGTGTCGCAAATGCGCACAGCGGGTGATCAAAGTGTGGGGGGAGTGGGGTGGAGCTATACACTAACCATAAAAGAAGAAAGGGTTTTAGCAGCACACAAAAACAAACAAAAATTGCCAAGCAAAACTGAAAGCACACAAAAAATAAAAGAAAAAAAAAAAAATGAAGGCAGAAGAAAGAGAATTTGGTGCGCAACTACTAACGGCTACATACATACGTACATACATATGCATATTTATATATACATACATACATAAATACATTGCTAGTCGACTAATGCGCATTTCGCATGTCATCAAAATAAGAACTCGAAGAGTTAGCGGCAACAGCAACAACAACAGCAACAATAGCAATGACAAAAACAACAACAATAAAAGCAACAACTCTGGTGAAATTTATGTTTCATGTATGCCTCACTTTTTTTGTGCCCTGTAATTCATAAAGCGACACGGGGTATACTCATTCCCCATTTGAAAATCATGTGTGATTTTTAATTAGTATCGCAAAAATGCGAAATAAACTTGATATTTTATTAGAGTCTGCAATCTTAGTTTGAAATAATAATAAAATTGAAAATAATTCTATAATGTTAAATTGAAAAATATAAAATATAAATATGTATTCAATTAAATCACCCTAGCAAAAAGTAAGTTTTACTAACAAAACTCTAATATCTTAATTGGAAAAATACTTAAATAATATTCTAAATAATGGAAATATGCATATTGTACGGCTTCTTGTTGATTTTGATTTATAAGAATACATTTGATACACAATTTCAAAAATTTATTTCATTTATTTCTAAATTTATATCATTATTTTAATTTTTTATGTTTTATAATTAAAAAGTTAGCCAAAGGCAATTTACTTTATTATTTATTGATATTGGCAAGTATGTAAAGAGATTCATAGTGTTATGCATTTGGTGATTATAGGGTATGCGCTAGTCGATCAGCTGCCTGCTGCCGTTATTCAACTACATTTCACATTTTACACACGACATTCGCACGAAAATCGTCAAGCGATAATTTTTTTGAAGTCGACTTTGTTGATTTGCGAATGAAAAGTCGTTTAAGCATTCGCCGACTGTGTGTGTGTGTATGTGTGTGTGTGTGTGTATAAGTTTTAGCTGCAAAACAGCTGACATGAAACAGTCGCCAGTTTGGCTGCCTCTGCTTTTTGGCTTCTCTTTTTAGTTTCGTTTCTGTTTTTGTCTTTTTGGGTCTGCCTTCTGCTAATCGAAAATCGAAAAATCGACGGCATATTATTTCGATGCCTTGTCAATCAATTTATGGGGGAAGGAGAAGTGTAAGGGGTAGGGGAGGAGGGGCGTGAGGTAGCCCAGAAGAAGGTGGGTAAGGGGTGGCAGGGGGAAAGCAAGAGGAGGCGGCGTTCGTAATGAGAAACTAACCAAAAAGTTGCTGATATTTTGCAGTTAACTCAAAATTACCCGCCCCAAAAAAAAAAAATACAAAATTGAGTGTCGTGAATGTAAAGGCTGAATGCGAATGTGAATGTGAATACTTGTGTCTGAGACCCTCCCCCCTCCCCCTCCCACTTTTCGAGTGCGCCCCCCTTTCGCTGAGTGAAAGGCGTATTCAAGTTTATTGATTGTTCAAGCTGCGAGTTTGAGTTGCGAGTTTGGCTTGATTTTTGGGCGACGGCACTTTTTGAGTGTCTGATTAGCGAACGATTGAACGATTGAACGACTGAGTGATTGAGCGATTGATGGGTTGAAATTGTTTTCTTTTGCTACTGGCGACGCTGCTAATTGAAATTTTAATATGCCACCGATTATGAACTGAGTGGGATTGTGACTGGGAGTCAAAGATGAGTAGCCGTTTAAGTAAAGATAAACTTTGAAATGTTTGCTAAGCAGCGCAGCCAGTTGAATGTTTCCGAATGGAAAGACACAGAGAACAAGAGAGCAACAAATAAGTATTGTGAGTCTGTGCAAGATAGACTCATATAATTAATAACAAAAGCGAACTTTAACAAGGGCATTTCTCTATAAATCAATGTCTTTTTTAATATTTCCAAGGATTTTTCAAATGATTCCCAATATTTTATCTATGTTATGTGTGATAAAGTTTCAAAGATTTCAAACATATTACGCACCTGCCCGTTTTGGTGATGATCATTTCGGTGCCGAGCTCGTGGAACTTATCCCAGAGCTCTTTGGTCTCCAGATGGCATTGCACTGGCGTGAGATCATCGCAGTTGCAAGTGCCAAGTATTTTGGGCGTCGGCTGCTGCAAGATGCATAGCGAGAGAAAGAGAGGGGGATACATTAATTGTGGATAGACTAAGTTGCAAATACGAGGGTTGCCTGAACTAGTTTGTCTTCTTTGCTGATGAATTCAAATTAAAATATAAATTGCATGAAGTAAATTTTAAATTAATATTAAAACAAAAAATCCATCTTTACTCATGCATTTGTTTGGAGTAATTAATAAGAATAATGAGTTTAAAAAAAGAATTTACACAGAATAAAATTCTATACTTTCTGCTGATATTCATATATATATTTTTTTAATTTTAAATTTGAATTGATAAAAGATGAGTTATAAAAATGAATGTGCAAAGAAATAAATTTTACAAAATTACAAATTCATTGGAAAGTAAATTGCTTTTGAGAAACATAAAAGGAATATTTAAAAAACAAAGTCAAAGCTTTTGCTCACTGTTAGACACAGAATTGATGGAGCAACCCTCGCATAGCTTTAACTGGCTGTTATGCGTTGCGAATTGGTTTTGGTGCTAACTTTGCTTGGCTTTTTTACCTGCGCGGGCTCCTCGGGAGACAGGCGCTCGTCTTCGCTGGGGCTGTTTGCGGCACGTGGGGGCGGTGCGGCTGGCGGGGGCGGTGGCGGTGAGGGCGTGCTGCCAGCGCCAGTTGCAGCTGATGCACTCGTGCCACGCCCACTCGCTCGCTGACTGCTCGATTTGTGGTGATTGCTGTTGTTGCTGTTGCTGTTGCTGTTGTGATGATTGTGTTGTTGTCGCTGCTTGTTTTGCGTTGCATGTTGCTGATGTGATTGCTGCTGCTGTCTATGTTGTTGCTGTTGCTGTTGTTGTTGCTGTTGCTGTTGCAGTTGTTGTTGCTGTGCAACACGCAATGCCTGACGCGCTTGTTGCTGTGCTGCAGCTGCTGCTGCTGCCGCTGCTGCTGTGGCTGCTGTTGCCGTTGGCGTTTCGCTGTCGCTGCAGTCAACCACATCAACGTCAACATCATCGTCCGCATCCTGCGTCGAGTAGCGTTCAACAGACAATGGACCTACACACAGAGTGACAGAGAAAGAGAGAGAGAGAGAGAGGGGAATAGGGTGGAAGAGAACTTGCGTTTAAAGAGAGTTATCAAGTCAAGGAGTCTGTGGCAAGCATCTTTCTTGCCAATTCAACTTAATTCTGGCTTATTTCAAAGCTTGTACAGCTAGCGGCAAAAATCGATCAGCTATTTTCAAGCTTATGTTGAATGTATTTTCTTATTTCCGCTCTGCTTACAGCTAACTTAAAACAAGCAAGCAAAAAACTAAGATGTATCTTTGGGCTATAAAAGTATATATATATAAAAGTATATATATATATTTGAAAAATATTGTATAATTAGTTTATGGCAGGCAGTTACAATTTTTGCTGGAGACTGTCGGAAATAAGCTGTGAGACACTGTACATATATTTAACATTCTTGCCACAAAACAATATTTTGCATTCAAGATTTGCTGAAGCGGATAAAAATTAAGTTATTCAATTAAGAATGAGCCTTAGTCTTAGTTCTAGTTTGTTTGTTCTTAAAAGCCAATGGATTTTCATAGATTAATAAAAACGAAACAAAATATTACAAACCCTTCCAGACAACAATTAAATTAACATTATCTTAATTTTAGTATGAATTCAATTAGAATATTGAGAGTGTGAATATATATTTAATTCAAACCCAATTACACCATTCTAACTACTCAGAGCTATCTGCCATAAATTATGCACTCAGCAGTATAAATAATAATATAAAATAATATAAGATATGACTAAAATATAAATAATAATATAAAATAATATAAGATATGACTAAAACAACAAAAGGCTTTGCACTTTTATCAACAAAACTACAAGCAAAAAAAGTGATTAAAAACCAAATAAACTTTTTTGTTGCCAACACAGCTAAGTAAATATATACATATATATATATATGTTTGTGTGTATATTTGCTAGCAGCAACCTCAATGGCAGCAGCCACATGTTGCACGCGGCATCGATGACGCACATGGGATGCATTTAACAGTGATACGATGCCAAATTCAATTAATTTTCCGCTCAAATCCAATTTCATATGTTAATTTGTGTTTGTTGTTGCAGTGGCAGTGGCAGTTGCAGTTGCAGTTGTTGCTATTGTTGTTGTTGTTGTTTTGGTTCATTGTTTTATCAAATAATGAATTGCAATTGGCAAATGCAACAGCGGCAAACACCAGCCAATTATGGCATCTAAATAGTTTTGCACATGTACATAAAATACATGCATATAAAAGTCGATATATATCTTGATAGGTGTGTGTGTGTGTTTGTCATAACGGTCGGCAACACACAGCCTTGTGGCACCTTCCCGTCCTCCCCATTATCAGTTCAAATTGGCTTTGATTATTTTATTGCCCGCGCATTTGCCGTAATTATCAAGTCATCAACGTTGCATTGTCATCAATATGCAATTTATGTGCAATACAAAAAAAAAAAAGAAAAAAGAAGAAAAATCTGAAGCTGTGCAACGTTCTGTGGCAATTAGTCTGGAAGCGGAATTTACTATTTAATAGCTAACTTAATGAAATTATAACTTTAAGCGACCTACAATTTAGAAGAATTTATTATTGGATTAGCCCAAGAAATGCATTTGATTTATTATAAAATATGTCAAGGATTTATCTCCTTTTAATTACTCATTATAAATATAACCTAAAAAATTTTTTTTTTTTTAATTTTATTTTATTTATTTTTAGTTTTTTTTAGCAGTTAAATTTATTTATTTTTGTTATTATTAATTATGTTTAAATATAAATGATTATTCGTAATTTTCTTTGATAAAGTCCATGACTATATCTATAAAGATTCTGAACAAAATCAAAATGATTTTTTGGAACTTAATTTTGCATAGATTGCTGACATTTATTTGGCATATTTCAAGCCTATAAAAATGGGGTTTTAAAGAAGACTTTATGTGTTCGATGAATCCATAATTTTAACAGCATTTTTCTTATTGATCAATTTATAGTTTATAATCAGAATATGTTTAAAGAAATTCTGAGCAACGGCATTTGTCGCATGCCAAATCCTATTCAAGCTGAATATTGAGTTAAGATTAAGTATCTCGTTTAGCATCGAAATTCATTTAAATATTGATTAAGTCAATAAGCTAATAAAATGTTCTTTATCAACAATGAAATGTTCGGAATCATTTGGATGCAAACCTTTTGACTCTTTTTTGATACTCAAAAAATTGTAGTAAAATAAATTAAACTGTTAGAGAAGAATGAAAATCAGCCTGCCAATAAAAATATTTCAAATCAGCAGCTATTGTCAGTGGAATGAATACGTTTATTTCATTCTCTGAGCTTTTATACAGCTATTAAACGAAATTTTATATAATCCCCAGAGAAGCAGTTACATATTTAATAATATTTTTATAACACAAAATAAAATAATGTAAAGTCCAGCTAATATTGTTGATCATGAAGGAAGGAATATTTTTAGAAAACTTTAAGCAACATTTTAAGGATCTTATCTTTGTTTATGTATCTAGAAGCATTTAAAAACTACTATTACTATTTAATATGCATACAAATTGTTCTACAATTGTTAATAACATAAAACAAGTCTGAGAATGAAATTTGAGCTTTGTTTCTAGAATGCTTAAGGGACTTGTTCTGAAATTTAAATAGCTTTTATTTAGAATAGAGTCTTTAAGGTACCCTTTATATGATGAAATCACCAATATAATATTTTATTATTTATTTCTTTAATATAACTAAAGTTAAGCTAAAGCAATTGTATAACTTAATATTATAATTTTTCTAATTAATAATAAATCTAAATCAATATGTCTTTAAGCTAAGAATATGAAATGTTTATTTCTGTTTCGTATTGGCAAACAACATTTAATGTTTATTGGAAGTTTGTTCATTAAATATACATCATTTACAGAGGCACACAGATACATAGAATGAATTCCTGTGTGTGTGTGTGTTGGGAGAGTGTAGAAGATAGATCTCAATTACATTTGCTACTCACTCAGACTCCTTTCGGATGGCTCGCGACTCAGACTTGCCCCGTTTCCGCCGCGTGCCATTATTGCGGCAATTGAGAAATCGGTGGCAAAGGAAATGTTATGCTGATGATGATGATTGTTTAGATGATGTAGCTGATGTAGCTGATGTTGCTGGTGTTGTTGCTGTTGCTGATGATTGTTGTTGATGTTATTGTTGTTGTTGTTATTGTTGTTGTTATTGTTATTGGCAATTGTTGTTGCGGCAGCTGCTGCGGCAGCAACTGCTGCAGTTGCAATTTGTTGCTGCAACTTGGCTTTGAAACTTTGTGGCGCTGTCGGCGACGGCGGCTGGGCATTTGCCGGCTGATTGCTCAACAGCATTTTATTATTATTTTTACTTTTTTTATTTTTAATATAAACTTTAATTGAAATTAAATTAATTTAATTTTAAGTATTTTTTATCTTTTATTTTTAGCACATTTTGTCACTGTTCGAAATTGTTGAAAATATTGCGTTGATTTTGAGCGGGTTTTTTTCGTATTTGGTTTTTGGTTTAGCGTGTTTTCAGCGGGTTTCTCGTATTAGCGGGTTCTTTTTTGTCGACGCTGTTTGTCAGCCGTGTTTTGTGCCGTGAAAACCGCTTTACAGTCGCACAGCTGACCAATGAATGAATTTGTGGCAACTGCGATTCGCTTTTTGCCATGTGAAACGCATTCGCAAAACCAGAAAATGCCGAGCGGCGAAGTTAATCCCCCCACCTCCCTGCCTGCTCCCTGCCCCCAAGCCACTCTCTACCCTTTCCTAGTAGCCCTGTAGCGGTCGCCCCCCTCTGCCAACGTCTCTGCCCACAGCTAAGAGAGAGAAGAAAGAAAAAAACAGCTGACGATCTCTTACGGCGCAAAGTTTTCAACACCACGTAAGAAAAAATGCTGGCACGTTACGTTACGACAACTTGACGTGTAAGTAAGCTAAGGCACTTTTTGTTGTTTTTGTTATTGTTGTCTGTTTGTTGTTGCTGTTTGTTGTTGTTGTCGCTGCTGTTTGTTGTCCGGCTCTGCGCGGCTGGCGCAAAATACCTGACAGCACTGCGGGCAGCAGTTTTACGCAGCTCGGGCAAAAGCGCCAAAAACTTTTTCACGTAAGCTCTTCCCATACACGCAACGTAAAGCGGTTAACCGCAAGAGACAGACAGACAGACAGACACGCCAGGCACAGCGATGAGCAATGAGCGTGCGAGCGAGTCGGCATGCTGCTGCTCAGCATTCCAATGCAGCAAACAGCAAGCGGCGACAGCGACAGCGACGTCGACGTCGCCACACACATAAGTCATGCTCATTTTCCAATACGACAAACGCTAAATTCCCATACACACACAGTCAGCTGAGTTGAGCGCGCGTGCAAGTGAGATGGCCTGCTTGTGCGCTGAGCACTTTCCGTGTGGCTGGCCGAGCGGTGCGCGCGCGCCTCGTGTTGTCTCGCTCTGGCGAGCGCAAACAAGTTCATAAATTCGTCATTTTGTTTTTGGGCTGTTGACAGTTGGTCTGCTTAGCCCGCTGTTGTTGTTGTCTGCTTATTGGGAGGGGTGTGTTTTCTACATTTCGTCGGCTATTTACAAATACCTTCTTTTTTTTCGCTTTACCTCTGCTTTGAGTGATTTTCCTTTTGCGTTTCATTCCCATTGCGTTGCGGCGCTGTTTCAACACAAAACTCACCACGTTCCGCACATTGAGTGAGTTGAGCGCTTTGAGTGTTGAGTGTGTTTTGTAGTTCGTGTTGAGTGCAAAGTGGAAAAGGATGAATGAGCTGTTTATTGGAATATTTGGGAATATGGAAACGGAAACGGAATGATTTACAGCAATGTTAACAGAACTTATTCGTTCAAAACATAATTACATATAAAATCTATGAAATTTTTGTTTGAATTTAATTAATTTAATTATTTATTTATTTTATGGATTAATTGAATACACATATTGCGTTGTTGGAAATATATCATTTACAAAATATTTTGGTTTTATGTTTTTCGATTTTTTTATTATATCCCATTTTAATATTTATTAAAATATGTAAATTTACCTATATTTTATAACAATATTCGTTTCGTTTCGCACTTTACTCAACTTATTTGAAGTCGATTTTTCATACATTTTACTTGCAATATTTTTGAATCCTTCGCACAAAAAATGAAAATAAAATATATAAAAAATATACCCCAATGCAGAACTCGCAACGTTTATCTGAAAACCGTCCTGCGCCCTTCAATTGAATAATATCATAATTGAATATCAGCGATACACACACACACACACACACACGCCCTGCATGCATGTAAATGTTTTTAATTTAAATGTTTACTTAAAAGAAGCAACAACAAAAACGCCAAAATGGAAATTCGACGAGACAACAAAAAAACAGTAAAAAAATGCGACGATGGCGTGTGAACGCAGCAGAAAATTATAGCGCTGGCAGTCGACAGTCGCCAGGACTCTCTGCCAGCAAGGACACCCAGCCATCTTTTTCCTTTTTTTTATATTTTATTCTTACTTGTATTTTTTTATTTTTTCACAATTCGTCAGCTGCGCCGCGACACACAGGATGCGACCTGGCCCTGCCCCTGTCTCTGTCCCTGCCCCTACCTGTCACTCCCCTCTGCCCCTGCTAGTGCTGCTCCTGCTGCTCCTTTTTCCTTTTGCGCTGCGGTTTCATTTGCATGCGTTTCGTGGTTGCGTCTAATGGCAACGTTGATCGGCAGACGGTTGGCAGGGGTAGGGGTAGGGGCAGGGTAGGGTGTAGGGCTGGGTGTTGTCTGTGGCAGGGTGTAGCCTGTGGCAGGGCAAACTAACCATTCCCATTCCCATCATTGGTTTGTTTTGAGCGCAAGTCGCAAAACTCGGTGACAATTTTTCAATGATTTGTTTCCTGCCAAACGAAGCGCAACCAAAGCGAATAGAGATAAAGACAGAGACAGAGAGAGGGCGGGAGAGAGAGAGGGAACTCATTTGCATAGGCCACCATATTTCTTCTTCTTCTCTTTCTATTTTTATTTGTGTTTTCTGGTACACCCTACCCATTACCCGTGTTTATTTGGCTCATTGTCCTCACCCATTTCGAGGCGTTTGTTTGAAAAATTGTCAATTGGTGTGTTTAACTTATTTCTGAAGGCATTTAATTTAATCAAATTAAAATGGGCGCGTTTCGTTTTTTTTTGTGTGTTTTCCGCTTTTCTTTTCTTTTCTTTCTCAATTAGTTTAGTCTATTTTGGACAATTGCAGAGTTAATTTAGAAACACAACAAAGCTTTTTCACTAATTAGAAAATACTATAAATATATTTGTATTTGTTTTTGAATAGATTGCGTTAGTTAAAATAGCCAACTATTGAAAGGATATAGTTGTATGCCTAAAAATAACTAATGAGCAGATATCTTAGGCAGTTGCAAATATATCTTCCCCCATCTAAATTCTACTATAAATTCAGAAAAACCACCAATTGTTCCCAGCTATATGATATAGTATCCTATTCCTATTAACAATTTTTTACATAACTGTTGAAAGCATAATAAAATGCATAACTAATGAGTTTGGCTAATATAAGTTGTTGAACAAAAATGACAAAAATATATGACAGCCACACGATATAGTTATCCGATCCGGCCAGCAGCAGAAATATGAAAATATTCCAAGTTTTATCAAGATAGCTTTAAGATTGAGGATCTAGTTCGCATAGAAAATACAGACAGATGTAGGGATGGCTATATCGAATTGGTTAGTGATGCTGATCAAGAATATATATACTTTCTGTGATTGGAGAGATCTCCTCCCGCCTTTACATGAATGAATATCTGGCTTATGTAAACTGAAGATTTCATACTCTGATAAACTGCAGTTCATCTTTGATATCTATTTACTTTGACTATAATACACTTAAATAAATATAATATTACAATGGATAATACAGGTAAGAGCACAAGCGATTGGACCTGCTCTTAATAATAATAATTATTATTTATATATGTATACGTTTCACAGAGCTCAATCTTGTCTTTAGTTTAAAATATTATAAAAAATGCAGTATTTTCTTATATATAAGTTAAAGCATAATCTAGAGCTATATCCAATAAATCTGAAACTTACTTATTGCTATAAATATGTGCATAAGAAACAAAAACCAACAATTTTAAAATCCTATTTTGGATTTCAAAGGAACAAAAGGATTTAATTTGTTTTGTTTTTGTGTTGTTGCTTACACTCGCAATCTGTTGCAGTTGAATGGCCAACATTCGTGCAACAACAAAACTTCTCAAACTGCTCATTCTTCCAACAACAACATGCTCCTCAACCACATTCATCTAACAACATCAACAACAGACTCAGACTCATCCAGAGTCCTCCACCGCAAACATTTACTTGCAATCCAACTATTTTGGACACTCACGCAATTTCAATAGATATCGAAAAGCCCAAAACGAATTGAACCCAAAAAAATAAATAAATAAATAAATAAACCCCAGCAGATTTTTGCAGGAGCTGACATTTTTTCTATTTGTTCTATTTTTGTTGTTGTTTACGCTTTGACAGGATTATGACAAAAGTCGAATGCGGCAGATTGGAACACAAGTTGTGTGTGTTATTGTTGTTGTTGTTATTTGTTTGTTTGTTGTTGTTGTTGTTGTTGTTTTGTGCCATTAGTTTTTATTTAGCCAAAAAGGAAATTTCACTATTTTGTTTGGCTTACGTGCGCTAAATGGCCAATAAGCGCAAAGCCAAACCAAAACAACACAGGGAAAAAGGGTGGGGCAAAAAACAAAAAACCAAAAAAAAAAGAAAGAAAGAAAGAAAAAATGGCAACTAAGCCGCAAGGATACGTGTGCACCGTGTGCCGCATATGGCAGCCATATTGCAGGACTCCAGTAGATATATCAATTTTATTGCTGCACAACAAATCTGGCAAAAATCTAGCAAAATTCTATATTCCGTTTTGCGTAGCAAATTGTTTTTTGTCTTGCCCGCCTCTAAATGCTATACAAAAACAAAAGTACAAGAAAAAACAGAAAAAAAAACAGAAAAAACTTAACATAATTGCCAACAATTGAGTTTTATGCTCATCCTTGAAGTTCGCCACGCGCGTGTCACAGAAGAAAAATGAAAATCTGTTGCAGGTGTTGGCCGTCTGCTGTCTGCTCAAGGACAATGCCACAACGCCCGCGCCTCAAGCCTCAAACAGTGCCTCACAACTATCAGCGTACACCCATCAACTCTACTCACACTGCCCGCTGTCTGCACGTGGACAATTATCCTTGAGAGAGTGGGAGAGAGAGAGAGAGAGAGAGAGAGCAGCGCGCAGCGTTCTTAATCAATTAACAGCTGCCCCAGCTGGAAATTGAAGCGAGACCTTAGCTTCAACTGCAACTTGTGGCATGCTGCATACTCGATGCTGCATGCTTGATGATCCACTCTGCATACTTGGCTAATTTGATTTCATTACCGCGCCCACAACTAAATCATAAACCAAAAACAACGACAACTGCGGGGCGGAGCTGTGGCCAAGCTTAATGCGAAAATTAATCGAAGCGAAATCGCAGTTACACTGTGCGAAAAACTGAGCAGAGAATTCAGCTTAAAAATGGAGGCAACTTAATTTAAAATTAAAAATTAAATCAAAAATAAGTTAAACATGTGAATTTAAAATTACAACAAAAACGATTTTGATGTGTGAATTTCTAATTTGTCAAATTAACTCGTATTTCGGTTAATTTATTTCATTTTTTATTTGACATTAGTTGCTGTTATGAAACTATTTACACTAATAATATTGACTTTACTTAATCCCAAACAGCTTCTGAGCAAGAAAGGGCTACAAAAACACAATCAAATCGATTTATAAGCTTAGCTTAATGAAGGGAAAATTATATATAAAAAAACATATATATGCCGCTGCAGACTTTCATTAGCTTTGAATTTCGCTCAGTGTACCGAACGAACTTTAGCCACAGCTTGGGCAGCACCATCTTGCAGCAGCTTCCAGCTGGGCAACACCTATCACAGCTCGACTGCAACTAGTATGGAAAGAGGCACAGAGCAGCGAGCAGCGAGCAGCAGAAGAAGCGCAGCAAGAAGAAAAAGAAGAAGTAGAAGAGGAAGCAGAAGATGGAAAAGCACAAGCTGAACTACCGAAAGCGTTGAAAACACTTTGTCGGCTCACAGATGCGTTGATAATATGCTAAAATTGCTGATGATGCACGCCCACAGGTGTTGCACAGTCAGATAGATGGGCACAGATGGAGATGCACCCACCGAAACGGAGATGCAGATGCAGATGCAGATGCAGATGCAAATGCAGATGCAACAGTTGAAGTTGAAGTTGCAGTTGCAAATGCTGAGATACATTTGAAACGGTCTCTCGAGGCTGACAGTTTCCAGGCTGATGATAGTGCTGCTGTTCGGTAATTGCCACATGTGGCACATCAATTGCCAAACAACGCTTGTCGCTACCGCTATGTTATTTAACATTAACGTTGCATGCCGCACATCCTGTCCGCTTCTAACTGGTCCTGTCCTCTTCGCCTGTGGCTCATCCATCCACAACTGTTAAACCGTTTGCTGTCCGAAATTTATGAGCAGCAATTGCCGCCAATTAACAAGCTAAACAAGAAAAAACGGCCAGATCCAAATGCTGATAAAAAAAAGTAGTGCGGCAGCATTTTAGAACTTAGAATATACCTTTTTTTTTAGGATAGAAATGGTTAGCCTAAGCTGATCCTATAAAAGTGTAACTAAACAATATTTTAGTTATTTTATCTGGCTAAAATAACTCATCGAATTTGTTAAATTATCTTTAATATCTCAAAACGCATTCGATTAATTTTGTATTCATGATTTTCACTTCACTAAAAATGCGAAAAGGATAATGTATCAGACAGAAGGAAGCAAATCCCAAAAAGTATATTTATTCTTTATTATATTCAACAGCTGAGTTGGTCTAATCAACTCACGCTGAATAAGCTTATTTATTATCGATATTAATCGATTTGTGATCGCTTCAAATGCAATTATTTAAAAAACCGTAACCTTAACCTTAAACGTACTTTTCTTTAACTGAAAACTATTTTCATATTGAACAAAACTACTCTCAGCAAGCAGAACATGAATTTAGCAGCTGCGTTTAGGGTATCTCTTAGTCGTGAGCACTCTAGTTTAAATGTTTAGATATCAACTCACAGATGCTCTTTCAATTTAATAAAATTTTTTTAGCGTGTAGCAAGTCAGCCTGCATCTCGAGCTGACTTCTGGGAAGCAGCTATGTGTATGAAGATGCCAGACAAATCAGCGTCGCAGCAGCCTCACTCGAAGTCTGATAACATCAAGCACGTTGCACATTGCATGTTGCACAGACTGATCTTTCACACCTTGCCGGGAACCTGGAACCTGGAACCTGTGCTGCCAGTTTGTCTATTGTTTTCGGGTCGGTTATTGTCAGCTTGTTGTCCTTTGTCAAAGATTTTGATATAAATCGCATTAATCACACTCAGACAAAACACAAAGCCAGCTAAAGGCAAGGTGTGATCACAGTTTTGACAGCGACAATGACAAGAGGTTTTATACCATTTGATTGCAGTTCCCAACTATAACAACAACAACAACAACAGCAACAATATCAACCTGTTGTTGCCTCACTTCAATGGAACCTGCGCCAATCATTGTCATTGTCCCCGCACCTATTTTATTGTTAACAACTACTTTCCCAGCGTTGACTCTGCCTTGAGTATTCGAGTTGAGCGCTCAATTCGGGGTGGGTGGTGTAAGACACTCTATATCTACCATATATCTATATATATATATAAGCGATTGCTAGGACAGCAGAGATCAAACTAAATCAAAGATCACACAGAAAAAGATCGAAGATCGTAGTTCAATTTGCGCATTCATCTAAATATTATTTTAACTTTTGAAAAAGCAATCCTGTGGAAATTATATGATATAGTAGACTGATCTCTATGAGTTTTAGATAAAATATGAGAAGCATAATAATACTTATATTGGGAAAGCTTGGCTCATACTCAACTTTCGACAGATCGTTTCTGCATTCCTATTTTATGGGAATAAAAAACAAGCAACAAAAAATACATCAAATTTAAAAATAATAAAACTAAAATTTTTTTAAAATTTATAACACAAGTTTTTTTACAAGGAATTGATCTGAAACTCAAACATTTTGCTGGGTGAGCATCTTGGATGCAGTTAATGTTGCTGGGTGGGCATCTTCGGTCCAGTTGGAGCTGCTGGGTGGGCAACTTGCAACCAGTTAATGTTGCTGGATGGGCAGTTCGGGTGTGGTCTTTGCTGTTGTTTACCAGGAACCAATCATTGTCAGGCATTGCAATTAATCAAAAGGCGGTGCTGCTATTTGATGGCCAAGCTGCACGCTCCTGGAATTGGCGAAACGCCATCTTTAGCTGCCGTACTTGCCACACACACAAACACAAATAGAGCTTCTCTCTCGCTCTTTCTGCTGTGGATGTCGACAATTGCATGGCTGAGGTTTTAGCCATGGAACACACGCGTTGACATGCAGCACGCGATCCGGATATGGCCGAGAATGCCAGCTATGCCAGGTACAACTGAACTGGACGTGAATGTGGATATGGATGTGGTCGCCATCGCCTTCGCCATCGCCATCGCCATCACCATCGCCAATGGCAATGGCAATGGATGACGATGGGCAACATTTACCCAAAAACCTGTCAATGGCAAATTACATGGACGGGGTGTTGCCACCGAACTACACTTGGGGGCTGGCCACATGCCACATGCGACAAAAGATGCAATTACCTTCACATTTCAGCAAGCAAGAAAATGGGCATGCCAAACACGGTGAATGCCCTGCAAAATAGTTGTTGAACTGAGAGAAGAGCTTGGAAAATGCTAAAAGAAAAAGTAGAATCAGCTGAACTTAAGTTCAAGTTTTATTTTCTATATAATAATATTGAATATAGTTTTAATCTGTTGGTTTTAGGATCATAGATCATAAAAGCTTTTTAAAATTACAGAAAGTTTATATAGAGTATGGATACAAATTCTTTTGGAGTTACTCTCTAGAATGCATTCGCAAATTAGTCTTCCTTGAGTGATTACTTCAGTCTAATTATTTGTGTACATCAAATATTATGATATCAATTACATGTTATATCAATAATATCTTATAGATAGATAGATAAAGCTATAGAATTTTGCGAGACTTTTAATATACCTTAAAACTGCTTACCAAAAGCTCAAAAGCCTTCAATTACTGGATGTTTGGCAAGCGCAAAGCTACGCGACTGCAGCCAGTCAAATAGCTCAATTGGTAGGCGGTTGACACGCCCACAGTCAGCGGAGCAGGTGCAACTTTGCAGTAGTAGCAGCCACAATTAGTTGCAGCCAAGTTCGTGTCAACAATGGCAGCAAAAAAAAGCTAAAAACAAAAACAAAAAAGCAACACAAAATTAAGCTCTAAACTTTGGCAAATTCACGCGAGCCATTCGTATACCTCAAATTCTACATACTATAGAGTACATATATATATATATATAGAGTATATATATTATATATATATACTTATATAGTAGACATTGTTATTTTTGCTGGTAATTATATGTGTTTTTCTTTAGAGTGCATTACGTGCAACTCGCAATGGCAACTGGAAAAATTCAAAAACGCCCACGATGTGAAAATGTCGCCAATTTTATTACCTGCTGAGTTTTTTATAATTGTTGTTGTTGCTGCATTTTTTTTTTGCAGTGTATATAATTAGAGCGCAAAGTGTTTGCATTTTGATAATTTTGATTTATGTTTCTCCATTATTTTTGATTTAATTATATGGCCAGCTGAAATTGTAGCTGAACTGAAGTTGTCATGCAACATGGGGGAGTGTAAATGTGCGATATGAGACTGCCATTAAAAAACAGTGAGTATACCCATAATAATACTCGGTTGCATCCAATAATTATATGACAGATACTTTTCTCCCATTTGTTAGCCTTGTCAATTGCCGCTTTGTTGGCCCAGCTAATTGTGCAGCTGCCTGATTGAATGAATAGCAGAGTCTGTGTTGACTTGATTGACTGGATGCCTTTGAAGTCGACTCATTTGCGCTGACAGAAAGTGATTCCATTCAGTTTGACAAGTATTTTATTTTAATGGGGATAATGAATTTGGATAACAAGCTGATTGAAATAAGTAGGAAAATAGAAAAGGGTTTTAATTTATTATCAATATATATTCTCCATTTCGATCGTTAAAATATTCCAAGTGTTTTACTGTTAATAGAGTATTTATTGAGATCACTTTACTTGATCTATCGATGGATGATATGATCTGATAAATATCATATTATATGATTCCCATATTCGTTTTCTTAATTTAAATTTAAACATTTTATTGGCTAATTGTAATGATAAATTTATAAAATTAATTCAATATATTTTTTAATTAACAGATTTTTTCTTATACCTACTTTTGTACATTGTTAATATAATTTAATTTTTAACTACTTATTTTTTATTGCTTTTTAATTTTTTTAGTTTTATTCTTCACTTTTCAGTTGTATGCAGTCTCCGCTAAACTTCTAATTCACTTTGCTCCAGCACATTTGTCAATTAAGCCAACTTCATTGGCAGCCATCAAATTAGCGGAGATTTTGTCACAGCCAGCTGCCACTCCCTTTTTGGCCAACTGATGGCTGCTGCTTCTCCTCGCATTAACTTGGCTAGATTTGTGTTCGTTTGGTCACCTTTGAAGCTGTCGCGAAAAGTGCGCGAGACGTTTAGACAGCTGCCAAATGCCGCCAAACTTTTCAGTTTGTGGCCAAAACTAATATCGCAAGCTGTCTGATGGCCCTGAAGGAGTATCTACCCCCATCGTCCCCTCTGTTCCCACTCCTTGAATTAGGGGGCTCATTGCATGTTGCACGTTCTGCGGCTTGCGCTTGACGTGTTTATATTTTGTGGCAGTTGCAATGTGATTGATGTGTAACAGCAATTGAAGCAACAACAACAACAACAGCAACATCTCCCCAGTTGGCTGCCACATTAAGTTGTAAAGTCATTTCGAGACAGTTTTATGAAAGAGAGTCTTCCAAAAGGACACATAAGTACAGATGTGGCACCATTGGATTAGGGGCATTCCCACCTACAGCTTAATCATTTTGCTTTTTGGTGTTTTCTTTGCTCGCAAAACTAATTTGAAGTTTTTTTCTTAGGCGGGGGGAGAAGCGGGGGCAACAATTTCATTTGCAAATATGGCAGGCAAATGCAAATGTCATGGCTTTCGATGAAGTTGCCACATGTCCTGCGTTGCCACACCCCCCCCTACCCCTTTAGATATGCTTTGTTTGCATTTCGTTATTGTCTTTCTGTAGCACACACAGAAATCATTGTCATTTCCACACGCAAAAGTCATTTGGCACATGTGACACCCTTTTTTGGCTTAAATTGCTTTCGTTTCTACCATGTCCCTCTCCTATCTATCCCCACATTTATCCCCCCCTATACCTTATCCCTTTTGCCTATTTGCTGAATCCTTTCAAACCGTGGCAACATTTGCACTTGCATTTTGTAGTCAATATTACACGCTGGCAAAAATGGTATTTGTTTAAATTAAGAGTTCAGCTCTCGTCTCGTCTCGACTCGAGTCGACTCGACTCGTCTCGTCCTTTATCCCTTATCCTTTTTTGTTGTTGGTTTTTTTGGTTTGCCAGCCTGTTCTCTCAATCACTGTCCATTGCCAATGGCAATTTGACTGCTAACTGCTTTTTCTTAACGCTTCGTTGAACTTTTATTAAGGCCCATTGGCCAAGTTGTTTTGCCGACTTCGCTCTTCAACTGCGTCAATTGCGTAGAAATATTAGATTGTCAATTCGTAAATTGCAGGCAGTGTGCGAAACATAAAGAAGCGTGTCAGTGTTGCCAAATGTAAAAAAAAAAAAACAAAAATGAGAGCTACAAAAAAGATTTAGGATTTTTTTTGCGATTGTTGTTAAGTATTTTGTTTGAAAATTACTCAAGTTGACAAGTTTGGTTTCAAGTTATAAAACTAGAAGTAGAAGAATTAAATTGATGAAATGTTTATTAATAGTAAATAACATATTCTAATTATGGAATCATCTGATAAATAATACAAATAATAAATATTATGGAAAAAACTTATTTAAATTATAAAAAAAGACCAACAATTAAAAAACAAATCAAATATCTTAAAATAAGTCACGAATGACAAATAATCATAATATATAAAGCTGAATATCTTATATTTATGCATGACATTTACTACAGATAAAAAGGCCATCAAATATTTCTCAGAATATATATATATATATATTTCCTTATCTGCAAGTTGAACTTTGCACATTTAAAATTCTGAGAAGGTCACTTCAAACTTCAGACACGAATTCCAAGCTTAATCAGTTGACCATGATTTGATGTATATAATAATGCATAGTGCATCATGATCAATAAAGACAAAACCAATACGTATAGAAAATGAAAGTTTTTTGTTGTTGCGGCCCTGATTTGAAACGTGGCTGTCGTAAACTGAAAACTTTGGCAATGCTTATCTGGGAAAGTCATGTGGAAATGGATGTGGAAATGGAAATGGTTGTGGCTATGGACAGGGATATGCAAACAATGGCGGACCAGAGTTTACCGCAACTTAATGTGATTTGCTATTTATGGCAGTGTTCTGCTACGTTTTTTTCTCTCTTTCTTAGTGGCAGCAGTGAAGGATGCCCCCACATCTAATCCAACATATGAAGTTGCGTAAAAGTTTTGCCAAGCACATGGTTTGTATGTAAATCCTGAAGAGATAAGGCGACGGAAGAGCACAATGACAGCCGCAGGAATTGACCAAATGGCCAGGCACAAAGCACAACAGCAGGTCCTGCAAACAGGAAATAAAAATAACCAGCAAGGATTCTGCAGTGGTACACATCGAATAGCAGATACTCTGAACCCTGATAGAACTGACAGAGATTTTTACACAGAGTTCTTAGATGTTCAAGCCAATATGTTGAATGTTGCGTTTATCGATTTTTATCGATAAACAGAAGAGATGATGATGAAATGAAATAAACTTCAAGTGCGTATTGTATAAGAGAAATGCTTGATCAAACAGAGAGACAGACAGCCAGACATGGCTAAATCTTTATATTAACTTAGTACTTCTTGCTGTCTGTTTCATACTCAAGCCGAACTTCGGAATACCTTTTCACAGATTTCCAATGGGTTGAGTGTATAAATAAAAGAGGTCCTGCAGAAAACGTGAATCTGAGATACACGTAAAGTAATTTCATAAGTTTAGCAAATCACGAACCCAAGCAACAAACAACAAATTATATTGGAGTGGCAGCTTATTCTTCTCCTGCTGCTTCTTTTGGCTTTTTTGCGCAAGTTTCGAACAGTCCTGCGGCTGCTTATTGGTCCTGACATGGGGACACATGTGTTATGGTAACCCCCTCCCCTCTGCGGTGATTTAACATAAAAAGGTAAAAGCAACAAAAAACGGTTTGGGGGGAGAAAAAGGCACAGCAAATAAGAAAGTTTTGTTTTATTAGTTTTTCATGCTGGCAAAATGTCTTTTGCCTGTTTTATTATTAGTGCTAGGGGGTGGGTGTGTTTGTTGTAGCGTAGTCAGGTTTGCAGGATCTGGTCATTTCCATGACTTGCAAGTTTTCTGCTGACCAATGTCATAATGGATAAATAGCTGTGTAGCTGGCAGGCAGGCAGTCATTGTTGTTATATTTTCTTGTTGTTCTTGTTGTTGTTGTTGTTGCGCATTTCTGGGACATCCTGTCATGCGTTCAACTTCGAAATGGTTTCGCATAATTTGCAAAGGAAATAACAGCAGCAAAAAACTAGAGTGAAAAGCGACAAAGTTCGACGAACATTTGATGCTCTTCCTCGTACTAATGAACTTATAACACAGAGAGAGAGAGAGAGAGAGAGAGAGAGATTTATACCATGTGATGTAGAAGTCAGTAGTAGACTCATTTAATACATCAATATCTATATATATATAACTAAATATTATAACTATGTTTTATATACTATCTGCAGCAGACAATAAATATAATTCAAGTCTCTTAGAACTGGACTAGCTTCGAATATCGACTTGACTGCTCAAGCTGACCAGGAATAGATCTGCTTTGTGGACTCGTAGATGTATCCCTCTGTGCTTTATGACAAAATTATAATACCCTTTATAAGAGCATCAAGTCCAAGCTGAAGTCCAAGTCCAAGTTCTAGTCCAAAAAGTCCGAGGCTGGCAATTTGTGCTCAAAACTGCGTACGAAATCCATTTCAAAATTAGTTTTATTCTTTTGGCTGCTTTTGCTGTTGTTTCTGTGTGTGCATTTGCTTTATGAGAAATTTACCTGATTTGATTAAATCTCGGCACACGCCGTTGAATCATCGTTCATTATGCGGCTGCTCAGTTACCTCTTACGGACAGTTATCCTCTTACGGTGGCATTGTCTTCTCTAATGCAGGAGAGAGTTGTAAGTCTTGTGTTGAAGCTGGGCATTTGACATTTGAGTTGCCAGCGAGCTCATTGCACGTGAAATTCGCCAGAAGTTGTCAGAAGCTTGTTAAATCCATTTAAAAGTTTAAGTTTATGCGTAGACTCAAGTCTTGAAATTGTTGTCATTATTTGCCTACTCATTCTTTTGGATAAATATTTTATTACTCGAACTTAAAAGTATATCTATAAAAATATACCTAAAATCTTTTTAACATGCTAGTTTCGTAATTCCATCTGACAAAAATATTTATTTAAAACATTTTTAAGAAACCTTTAGACAGCTGATTCAATTAGACTGCAAGTAATATTTATAATTAAATAAATTTTCGTATTACCACAAAATATTTTATACTAAACACAGATAAAAGATGAAAACAAATACTTCAACTGCAGCCAGCGAATAAATATAAAATTATGAAAAGGCAACAAAACAATTAATAACTATTTAATTCTATTTTACAATCATGCATAAAAGAAAGAAATTCTCATTATTAAACTTTGAAGTCTATTTTGTCGACTTTCGCAGATATTTTACTCGCCTGTCAAGTTTATAAAACGTCTGACTGAATTCATGAAATTGCGCACGCATAAACGTCAAGCAAAACTATCAGAAATTCACATTTGGCTTCTGCTTATTTATGGCACTCGAACTGATTGGTTGCTGCTGCTGTTGTTTCTGTTGTTGTTGTTGTTGGTGCTGCTTGTTGGTTGCTGTGGAGTGTCTGTCGATCAGAAGCGCCAGAAGAGCTCGCAGCAAAAGTTAACAAATTCACGCCAAGTCACCTTAAAATCAGCAACAGACCACCCAAATGATTAACCAGTGAGCTGACTGGACTGTCTCTCTGTCTGTCTGTCTGTCTGCCTGTCTGATTGTCTGTCTATCTGTCTGTCAGTCTGTCAGTCTCAGTCTCAGTATCTGGCTGAGTAGCTGTTAAGCCAAACAAGCTGCCATATAAAGCCACACGACATGGCATCTGTATCTGTATCCGTATCGGTGAATGTATCTGTATCTGTATCTGTATCTGGTACGCTTGTTCTTCTTCTGTTGATCTGAAGTCTGTGCTTTGAATCTTGGCATATTCATATATCAGTTACATTTGCATTCGTCATGGCTGCTTAATGAGCCACAACTCCAAGTTTGAGTTGAGTGAACGACGATGCTGACATTGCAATATATACACACTTACGCATATAAGTATATATATATATATATTCATACGACCATATATATCGTGTCTGTCTGGCAAGTATTTAAATCTTTTTTAATCATTTCATATTTGGCTTTTAATTTTGTATTCTTTTTTTTGCCGTTTGCAACGCTGCCTTTTGTTAACGCTTGGCAGCTGGAAGCTGATGCTGCGTTGATTGACGTCTCGCCTCTTTGTGAATATTTTTTTGCATATGACCTTACCTCCCCTTCCGCACACCTTCCCTCTCATACACCTTGAAACAACAATTGTTTGATGCAGCTACAAATTGATGCTGCACAGCTAAAAATTGCAAGATTCAATCACTTCTAATTGAATTCACTTCAATTAAGGCAGCGAATATGTTAAGCCTTTTTTGGGTATTTTTTTTATTATTAGGAATTTTGGATTATATATAATTAAATTAATATTTTTAATTAATAAATCTAAGCTGAATTCATTTTTCAATCCCATTTTACAATTATTCTCTTAGATATTTTTCACTTTTTAAGGAGACACATTTTAGTTGGTTAATCAAATTTTTTTTCTTAATATTTTACTTGAATCTAAATGGAAAGTTTATTGGACTTGAACTACAAATTATTGCAGTGTATATTTTGCAAATACCCTGCGCTGTTCTCCCCCCAATTACACCCCCCACTTGAGGAGTCTCACAACATTTGTTTGACTTCACAGTTGCAGCTAAAAACGCTGCTGCTTCCACCACTTTTCACGCTTGGCCAATTGGCTGCAACTCTCGATCTCGCTCCCGATCTCGAACGCTTTGGAGCTGAACATACATATGGACATATGTGTATATATCTGAAGCGTATGTGAAACATTCCTCACATTTAATTTTCGCTTAATCACTGTCCAAGAATGGTATTGCTGTTATTGCCTGCTGTTAGCCGACATCTCGCCGTGTAAGTTGACAGCCGCAGTTCAGGATGTTGTACCCTAAAAAAATAAAAATGAGAACAAGAATTACTAACTTGGCTTATTAATATCCAATGTCGAGAGGCCTACGCATATCCATGCCTGTCAAATGAAAATTTCATGCTACTCCAAAGAGAGAGAGAGAGAGAGAGAGGGAGAGGGAGAGGGAGGGACTCCTCCAAGCGAACCAACTGGCAAAGAATGTTTATTCACCTTGAATGAAGGCACCTTTTTTGACAAATTAGCCTCATTTGTTGGCAGCAGCAGCAGCGGTCAAAACAAACGCCAAAAAACCAGCCAGGACAATGCGATAAAGATCGTTTAGAGCAGCGGGGCGAACGGAGCCAGGGGTCAAATGTGAAATAATTTGGAAAGCAAGAGGAGAAGCTGTGTAACTGAATTCAAAGCGATTCTCATTTACTTAATACAAAAGGTGCAGCCCACACACACACACACACACACACACAGACACACACACACTCATATGAGCTACCGTTTAAGATGTGTCTAAGGTTGAAATTGGGGTTTGAGTTTGAGCAAAGCAGGAAGTCTGCTTTAGTTACGAGTTGCGTCTCCAGTAGTTGTGCTATTTATCTTTCACAATTATAAATTATTTTCCATTAATCTTTTCAACAATTCAGGAATTTACTGTATTTTACAGACCATTATTATAATCTATAAAAAAATACTACATATAAATATGGAAACACGAATTTCGCTCAAAAGCATTTGAAATCATTTTCGAAAAGCATTTTTCAAGTCACACTTTTGTCGAATCTAAACTCATCTTTAAAATAATATTACTGTCAAATTACAAAAACTTATTTTTCTATCAAAATTTATAGATTCTGCCATCTTATCATTATTAATCTTATCTTCCAAGTTTACTTCTATATATATAAATACATAAATATATAATATCTGTATAGTACTTTTCAAGTCTTACCCTTAATTTCATAAGAGTACTTATTTTACTTGTTTTAATACCCTTCTCGCCCCTAGAATTCCTCTACCTTTTGCAGATCCTTGGTTGCATATAAGAGCCTTATCCTTGCAGTTCCTCCATATCGCAGTAGGGCTCATTTCAACCTCCCAAACGCCCTGATCATTAAGCAACCACTCGCCGCACATTTATCGTCAAATCTGTGGCGTCTCTGCTGTTCCTCTGCTCGATCCTAGATCGTGCCAAAAAGTCATCAATTGTTCTCTTTTTCACATGGTTGTTTGATAAATGAGTGAAAACCCTCAAGCGGGGCGGGGGGCAGTTTGTTTGCTCAAGTACCGTTCCATTGTTGTTTGACCAACATCAGCAGCAGACAAGCAGACAAACAGACAGACAGAGAGACAGACAGGCAGTCAGATAAAGGAGGCTGACTAAATGATTTTCAGCTTTTCAGCGAAAATCAGCAGACGGTTTTTCAATTGCATAGAGTGACTTTTTGCCAGTTTAACACCTTTTGGCCAACACACACACACACACACATACAGATTTCGGTCACATTTGGCAATCTGTGTCAATATACAAAAATATACACAAAAGCCGCAAACAAGTTTCACGTGAATTGAACAGAGAATAGAGCAAGAAGATCCTTCTATTTACACTAATGAGCAAATGTAATAAAATCGAGCTGCAAACAAATGCAATTGTTTTGCCCAATTGTTGCCCAACCACACGAGATGCCAACACACACAGCAAGGGGGCTACAGCGAGTGAGAGGGAGAGAGAGAAAGAGAGAGAGTGCTAGCGTATCCCTCTCTCTTTCTAAATGACACCCCGTGTTTGCTCTCATTTCCCAAAAAAAGATCTGTTTATGTTCTCGCTTGATTTGTAAAGTTGCCCATAAATTATATGCGACTCGCAGTCTGCCTTCACTCGATACTCTCCTCACTCCTCTCTACCTCGACCTCTATTTCCCCTCCTGTCTTGCACATCCATCCAGCATCTGCTTTAATTAACCTGGCATTTTTATTGTCCTGTCACAGCTCGCTGCTGATCGCCTCGGGTGCTGCCTCCTCTTTTTTTATGTTTGAGGCCAGCCTGCTTTTCAATATGCCAAATGCCGGTTGCCTCTTTTGCAACTTGGCCAAACTCGTCTGATCAAACAACTACCTCTTGAAAGAGAGGCTGTTCTTGAGATATCTTTGGGTAGTTGCTCTGTCCGCCCCTGCCTACTTATTTATGCGTTGACTTTTGCCTATAGTTATAGTTATGCATCGCACATTACGCTGATTAGCATGCTGAACCGCTATAATTATAGCTGAGAAGCGATCCGTCGCCGGATCAACTAACTCAATTACAGCAGGCGAACTTCTCATACTCTACACAAGTTGATTGAACAAATGATTTCTTTAAAACAAAAAGTGCTACATATTATACAATATATATATTTGAATAAGTCGATAAAATACTTTATAAATTGATAAGCCTCAAATATCTTATTATAATGAAAATTATTCCTACATTTCCGATTTTTGCTGATAGAAAACTGCAAACAATTATTGTTTATTCTAAAAATATGTTTTAATCAAAATAGTTTTTTTTATTGTAATTTTTATTATTTCCATTAGAAAAAATTGAAAGAGAATTAATAAAATTAATTTTGCTCTTTAGTTTAAGTTCCCGATAATATATAATAATAATAAGAATTTATACATATATTATATTAAATTATCTTTGATTACATGAACTATACCTAAAACTCTTGATAAAAGCATTGATGTATTCTTGAATAACTTATTATCCCTAGGGACAGATTAGAGGTGAAGATAAGAAGAGAAAAGAATAGTTTGTTATGCTTAACAATAAAAGAACACTAACCAGAAAAGGAAAATCCAGGAAATTGAATTTGAGCGACAACTTAAAATGTAAATTTTGATCCCATAATCTTTGGTATTTCTAATTATCGTGAAAGCATTGGCCTCGTTCGTACTATTAATGTATACTATAAACATACACTGGACATAACCGTAAACGTAGTGGCTTTATTATAAAATCAATATATCTAACCGTTATTTGCAGGGTATATAAATGCATATATAACAAATTTACGGGGCAATCAAAGTGCAACAAAAGCAACTGCAGCTCCAGCGTGGGTAGGGAGGGGTGGGGGGCTTTGAGGCTGGCTTGGGGGTAGGCAACGCTTGAGATTAAACACATTTTGCATTTAATTTGCCATAATTATAGCTGGAGCATGGCCTAAGAGGTGGGCAGTAGGTGAGAGGAAATGAGTCTCGACACGGCTGCAGCCCGTTTATGGCGCCAAATGAAGTTGTAAATGAAGTCGGCAAATGGCAACCGCAGCGAATGTTGCACATTGCGAGTGGAATGTGGTGCGCCGTAGGTGATGTTGTGGCGCCACTGGTGCTGCTGATACTGCTGGTGCAGACATGTGATGGTCATGTTTGCTAGCCATAAAATTCTAAGCTTGCATTCAACACTCAGCTTCGTGTCTTGGATTTTGGTTAACCTTCGTCTCAGCTCAATTTTTGATTATTAATTTGCCTTCAGTTTTGGAGTGTTGTTTTGATTTTCAATTTTATTTCTCTTGGTTTCTTTTTCTGTTAAATTAATGTTGGCCAATTAATTTGTGGCACTAAACGTTTCGGCTGCCATAATTTATGTGTGGAAAAATGTGTTAGTTATGGGTTTACTGTTTTTGGGACCAGCATTTTGAGGTGTGTGGGCTTCGGATTTATTGTCTCATGCCCATTGATATGGGTGGGTGTAAATGTGATCGGAGTTAATACGTTTGCAGAGCATCCAAAAGGTTAGGTTAGGTGTCAAGCGAACGGTGCTGAGCATTTAGACTAAGTCTTTATCTTAATCTTTATTAATCGATTTGCATACCATTTGTGACTTGCGCTCCATTGCTGATAAATTGTTCTTTAAATGACCTTTAAATTATGAATAATAAGAATTATTATAGTGCTGATCACAGTCAACTATTCACTTGTCCCTGAGGGTATTTTGTAGTCGAGCTTTTTTGTTTTTGTTGCACCTATTCTGTTGAAAATGTGGCACATTTAGCTGTTGCATATTAATTTAACTCATTTCCTGCACTATCTTTCGCAACTCAGTCGCATCCTCTACACAAGTGGGGCAAGTTGAACCCTCTGCAATTAGTCTGTATTACTTTCGAATCAGAATTGCAGTCCGGCTTAATTGCATATCCAACATGTGGCAACTGTCTACACTTATTGTGTTTTTTAGATTCGTCTATTTGCAAATTGCAGCACATTGGCAACGTCCTCTAAAGTAAATATTAATAACAATGTGTTGCAGTTCGAGCCGCTGAAGCGTGCTCCATTAGATCTTTTTATAATGTTTTTTATATGACGACTATATATATATAAATGAAGATCCCTCCCCCCGTTCCTCTACCGTTCCATCTCTCTCGTATTGTGGTCGGTTGGTTTCTGTGTCAAAATGTTGTACGCTAAGTTGGCAACACTTTGCACACTCTCCTAAACACTTTGAGTTTTTGCCGGTATTTCGCATTTGCGAACGATGCGTGTTTTTTGCCTCCTTCATCTTCTTCTTCGTCTTCTTCTTCTTCTTCGGCTGCTGCTTATTTGTTTTCTTCTTTTAATTGCAGCAGCTTTTCAGTGGAAATGCAGCTAATTATGTACACGCAGAGGCCCCCGGTAAAAATTGTTAATAATTAACAGGTTTTCACAAATAGCACTCCACACACACAGTCTCTGTTTATGGATTTGACAGTGGAATTTTGTTGCACTCTGTTTTATTTTTGCCTGCATCCGTTTGAGTGTTGAAAAGTGCAGTTTTGCCACATTGGCAGCGGTTTAATTGCATTCACACGAGTGCATCACAGCACTCATTCGCACTCGCCTCGCACTCGCACTCACTTTTATTCATGAATAATTGGCGCCACGTAATAGAGCATTCAGATTGCTGGGAAACTGCAATTTGCCGTGCGGCGAAGTATTTTATTTGATTATTTTTAATTCCAGCTGATGCGAAAAGTGGCGATCAATTAAATATGAAACCAATGCAAGACGAAAATGCCTCTCAATTATAAATAATTTCTCTAATCGCTTTTCCTTACTTTATGTGCGTTAATATGTCAAAATTTTAAATGCCCGAATGCCAAAAATGCAAACAATTATCAAAATAAAGCAAAAATTAATAAAGAAATTTTTATACGAGTATCTATTGAAATTGTTGACCAGTAATTGTCGGCCATTCAGCTTATAGTTTAGAAACGTTTACGAAAGCGACTCAAAGAAGAACTTAAAACGAGAATTTAGTTGCGAATAGTGCACAAAGAGTAATTAAAGAAATGAGTTTCAAACTGAATAATCCGATTTGTTCTCATTGAGAGCTACTCGGATCAATTGGCAATATTCTATATTATTCACTCGCCATATTTCTTCTCCACTTTTCTCCCACTCTCGCGCTCTCTCTCTGTGTCTCGCCCCCTCCCTTTCGCTTCACATCTTTGCGCATAAACACATTTGCCATTTTTTTGTTCGTTCTCGCAGCAAATTGAACCGCGACAGTCTTTTAGTTGAGGGGGCAATTTAGTGGAAAACATCTGCGACCTTTCTTTGGCAACTTGCTTCCATCTGCAGCATGCCACATCATCCAAGCACAAGACAACAACACATTGAAGCGCCATAAGCTGCGCCTGTCAAAAAAAAAAAAAAAAGGAAAAAACTTTGCTCAAAAACAAAAAAAAACAACAACAAAAACAAAAACAAAGTACAAATAATAAAGTTCGCTTGTCAGTTTAGCAGCCATTTTGCGGCTCGAACCACCCACTCAATATGGCTAGTCTGTGAGGGGGCGTGTGTGTGTGGGGGGGGGGGGGGTGTTGTTGTACACACTCTGCGGAGTAACTGTTTAGCATTCTTTTGCGTCACATCTTTGGCTTGGGCCGCTTATCCGCAATTTTGCCTGGGTTCACCTTGCTTGTCTCCGACATAAACTTTTTTTTATGGCACCCACTCTGCTGCTGCTGCGCCCTCTGCTGGAGTCGCTGCTGCTGCGATGATAAATCTGCCTCAATTTGCCATATCGCGGGTGCGTGTGGGCGTGGCCTGTACTGCATTATTTACCTTAGCTGCCGCCCCGCCCTCAACTTCATCATCAAAGGCAAGTTTCATGTCAATTTGTTGTTGTTCCTTATTTATTTTTATTCCTTTTTTTTGTGTGTGTTGTTAGTTGTGGAGTGGCTTAAGCTTGATTTAGTTCTCATTACGTGGGTCGGGCTGGGAGGGGTGCAGGCGGGGCAGGCCGGAAGGACACTGCTCGGATTTGCTTTATTACAGTTTAATTAAATTTCTTGTTGTGGTCCTTGTGTCCAGCGTCGCCTTCCACTTCTTCTTCTACGGCTGCTGCTGCTGCTGCGAAACGACTCAATTACGCAGTTAATCGTAAAAAAATCCTTGCACTGATTTGTTGCAGCTGAAACCGAAAAAAACCCTCGAACCCTGCATCATCCCCCCGATAGGTGAGGGTGGGGGTGGACTGACTTGGATTGCCATCGCATGTTTGGGTCATAAAAACTCGTCGTCCTGGCAATTATTGCCAAGTGGACTATGGCTCCTGCTGCTACTGTTGCTGCTGCTGCTGCTTCTGCTGCTATTCTGTTTATCCTGCGTGGCCTCAGGTGCGCACGCGGTCGAGTTGATCCATTTATGGCCATATCGTTTGGCCTTTTGCCTTTCTTCTCTTATTTGTTCAATACCCTGCAGCCATTGGAAATGTATAAAACGGGTAGCATGTGCTTAAGCAAATGGCAGGGGGAAACATCTCCGATTTTATGAAATATTCAATTATATATATTCCTGATAAGCATTAACATCTGAGTGCATCTAAATCTAAATGTTCTTTAGAGCAGCTCAACTTATCTCAGTGATTATAAGAATTAGAGAGCTTAAATTTCATATGTTGTCTTCTCTACATCTTTACAGATGCCAATATATCGATAAATATCGATTTCTGAACTGATATATCTTGCTTAAGGCATATAGCTCATGATAATAGCCAGTTCAGTCATTTGACATCTATCTTTAGCCCAATACGATTGTGTATTTGGCCTATTTACAGGTCATCTCCTAGTCGACTAGATCCCTCAACATCACCCTTGTTTTTTTTCGCTAGCTCGAAACGCTTCGCATTTTTTTATACAACATTTAAGGGATATGGCGACTAAGATGCTACATGACCACAATGAATGAGTGCTGAATCACCTCTCCCACTCCCACTCCCACTCCTACCTCACCCCCTCCAACTCAGCCTCTTCTCATCCGAACGAGTCT
Organism: Drosophila ochracea; assembly: GCA_035044125.1. NCBI lineage: Eukaryota > Metazoa > Arthropoda > Insecta > Diptera > Drosophilidae > Drosophila > Drosophila ochracea. Next base: position 5,860,820 of record JAWNML010000059.1, on the reverse strand, counting down.
GCCCTTTAGATCTTTCCTATTAATTTGCTGTGGCAAGCTGCCTTTTAGATTTACGACCAAATCTCATACAAAATGCATTCAAGGAGCTATACCCTGCAAGGGCGTGATGGTGGTGGAGGGGGTGGAGGGGTGCAGCGACTAAAACCCCTTTTGTTAATCAAACCTCACGTTGTCCTGTTTCGTATTTGAGGACTAGCACTTTGATTACTTTTGCCTCTGTCTCTGGTAATTAAGAGGTAACCCACTGAATGCCTTTCTAAGGCAATCATAAAAACTGCGCTGCTTCAATTCACTTTTCCGCAGGCTGTGGCACGTTTTACTCTGCAGCAATTTGCCACTTCCCCCTTCCCCTTCCACGCTCCTACTTCTACTCTCCTGGAAATATGCTACAGTTTTGCCTAATGCCAGTTAATGCCCATCGGAAATTGTTTGCTCACATTTGAAGCCAGTTTAATTTGCTTATGCAAATTGTTATGCGAGTTGTTTACTTTTTGACACATGCGACGACCGCAAAATATCCTGTCCATAATTCAACACCACAATCCTAGCTGCTAGTCCCTGCTGCCTGCTGCCTGCTCCTGCTCCTGCTGCTGCTGTTGGTGTTTACCTATGCAAATGAGGCCACTGACATTGATAATCCTTTTGCAGCGCAACGGCAATTATGAAACTATGTAAATAGCAAAACGTCCTGAAAATGTGACAGTTTTTCTGCATTCAAAATTGTTTCTATGGGGATGCTCGAGCTGTGTAATATGTTAGTACTTAAAAAGAGAATTAAACAATGCTTATTGTTTAATAATATATAACTTGTGCCAATTGTTGAAGTTTTTGAGTTTTATAAAAATTCTTACAATTAGCAAAATGTATAACTACAATCATTAATATCATTGTAAATGAATATCATTAGTTTTACACATTCATTAGTATTTCTGTTTTTGAATGCTCTCCTCTGTTGATTAACAATTTATTAAGGCGTAAATTATAAATCAATTACATCAGATACAGTTAATAAATACTTTAAGCACTGTATATTTAAACAAAACAATTACATACTCTACGATCTCTAGTCATATCGCAATTTCTCTTGAATTACGCAGCAAAAAAATTGCTGGTGCATAAAGTACTCGAAAGTATTCACAAAGTGGGCATAGTGCTACCCACTGACGCATTTCAAATGACTCACAAATATCGCCTGTTGAATGAATACAAGATATATATATATGTTTTTTTATTTATATATATGAGAAAAACAGAAAAAACAGCAGGCCATAAGGGAGAAGTCGTTAAATCAAAAGTCGTAAAAAGTTTACGCAAATTTTTCGCCATTGAAAATCAAAAAGAAAAAGATAATAATAATAAAAATATACTGTGTAGTATGTGCAGTATGTGTATATGTTGAAAATGAACCAAAACCGAAAACAATTTTTATCAATTTCTTTTGAAATTTACTGGCAAAATGCTTAAACATGGCGTCGATTTGCTTAAAGAAATTCCAATGCGGGGTCGTCGCACATGAAAAGATCACAGATCAAAGAGAAGCCAAAAACCAAAGCGAATAAACAGAGAGAGAAAGAGGATGGGGGAGGGAGAGAGGAGTGGGGCCAAGAGGGAGGTATAATTTTCAATTTTCCACAATTACCGCGAGCGACGGCTGCAGCAATTTTATGCGGCGCAGACAATGTTGTTGTTTGTTGGCGAGGGGGGGCTGTAGGGGGGCTGCTGGGGCTTGTATAAAGTGCAGATAAAATTAATTAAAATTTAATTCAATTCAATTCAATTCACTTGCGCCGGCGCGCGGATAAAACACAAAGAGATTTATCGCTGATAAACGCGTTGAGAATGGCCAATGGCCAAAAACTCGTTGCCTTGCCGCACAGATCAATGGATTGGTTGTTGAAGTAGTGGTATTCACTAGCCCCACCACCCCGCTTTGTTTAGCTGCTCCGGGATCAGGCTGTGCTGATTATTATTACTAGCCGCTGTCTTGAGCCATTAAAATGCCATAAAATTATTAATTAAAGCCCAAAACGCCACTTGCCACAATTTATGGCTAACAGTGCTCCCGTGACGAGACGTTTAAAGTGCCCCGGAAAGAAAGCTGTACGGATGTGATATGAACCAGGCCTCACCTCACCACCCCACCTAACCCCGAGGACCCCTAGACCCCTACACAACCACCCCCCCAAAAGACAATCCCATCCCCCATTTGATATGCGCGTCTGAGTCTGAGTGGCCTCGCTGGTGCAAGAAGCATTATGGATTTTTAACGAGTTTTCAATTTATTTGCGCGCCAGCTTTTGAGGGGAAAAAATGTTTCGAGTGCTTTTCATATAGACACTTGACCATCAAGTGCTTTATTTTCCATTGAGTTTTCTTATTATTTTGGCTTTCGCTTTTCCTTCATTTCCATGACGTGGCCAGTGGCTGTGGACTAGTCAAGAAAAAGTCCGCAGTAAAGTCAACAGATGGCAAAAATTCAGCGGAAATTATGACAAAAATACACTATGCTACAAAACAGATGTTTACTTACAAATATATACATAATCTATATAAAGTCGGGGTCTGTCTGCTCATCATTGAAAAGTAAGAATATTTATGACTTTGACTTAAAATGAGCCATGTTTTATAAACAACAAATTCCTATAAATCTTGCTGTCTAAATTCCAAAACTAAATCTAAATTGTGTTTTCAACAAATACACATTTATTTTGAGGTCAATTTGAAGTACTTTAAAAATATGTATAATAAAAAAAAAATATTCATATTTTAAAAATTGATAAATAAGCACATAAGCATTTGTGTATGAACAGAAAATTCAGTTAATTAACTTCAACTCAACTTCAATATTAAACTTAATAAGTTTGTCTGTTAAAATTATATATATCTGTGTCACATAATATCTTTAAAAATTTGTATATAAATAAAATCTCGAATTAATTTGTTTAACTTCTTAAACTTCAAGTCTTCAGCTTAAGTTAAATATCTGTAACTGATCTGATCTTTTAAAATTTGTGTAAAGTGTTCCACAAATTTGATTTGCAAAACTAACATTAATACAAAAGAAGCCTCAATGGATAAAGAGAACCAACTAATACATGCAACAATCTCGTTAGTTGCCTGTGGGGCCAATAATCGTGCACGCTAATAAACCAAGTCAAGAAAAGCGCATTGTGGCCAACAAAAAGCAGAAGAAACCAGCAACAGCAACAGCAACAAAGAGCGGCAACAAGCTGCTGATGTTGTTGTTGTTGTTGTTGTTGTTGTTTGCAACAATAGTCAATAAAACATGAGGCAAATCATGTTTATCGCATTGATTTATGCATTTTTAATGTGTTGCTGTTGCTTATCGGCAATGCGGCTAAATCAACCCACTTTCACTGCAACCCCAGTGTCCAATACTCAATCCTCAATACTCAATACTCAATATCCAATACTCAATACCCAATACCCAATACTCAATACTCAATACCAATAACAAAAGGCAGACGGACAATTTGGCTATGGGCTACGTTAATTTTTAAATCTCACCGCCTGATTAGTTTGCTTTTTGGCCACAATTGTGCGCCATCTTGATTAGCTATTGCCTTTTGCTCCAAGTTGGAGTCCAAAGCTGGAGTCTGGAGTCTGCAGTCCTCGATGCTGCATCGTTTTTGTGTGGCATCAAAGTGAGCCGCCTTTTGCCGCTGCCTTTTGTCTTATTAATAATTCACATTAACGCTTGCGAGCGCGGCCTGGTTGCCGCCTGTTTCTGCCAGTGGAGGCTCCACTGTGCCATTGCCAGAGTTGCCAGCCCACTGGAAATTATCGCGATTCTCGCATCTCACAAAAGCATTTTGTTGCTTTTTCGGCATGTTTTTTTCTTTTCCTTTTTGACACAAATGCCGAAAGCGCACGAAAGCTAAGAATGGTACGAATACGAATCAGCCAAAGGCCAAAAGACCTGGCCAATAAATAAGGTGTGAAATAGCTAAATGGGACGGACATGAAGCCAGCAACTTGAAGCTGGCCCCTTGAACCTGAATTTGTTGTGATGATGTGCGCCAGATATGCGCCACGCTGCTAATGGTATTCCCTTTAATTGGTGGCTCTTAGGAAATACGAAACCAAAGCGTAAACTTTTTACTTTACAGTCCCGATCAGCTAAACTTATTTACTTACTCATCGTGCTCGAGTTGACTTATGGATATACCTCAAACAGATCACTTCTAATCATATATATGTACTATGTTTGAATCAATGCAAATTTTGACTGAAGCTCTTTTTATTCAAGAATGGAGTATCCTTAATTATCCTATAATATCAAATTAAATATGTATTTTAAAAATTATTATTGAAAATGAGAAGTGAGAAGTAGACAACAAACTTGGTCTAAGCTTGTTAATATTTTACTTGATTTAATAATCTATTTTTGAATTCAGGGCAAAGTTTTTTCTCTTTTTTCAGTTTTCTATATTTTTCAGAATCCTCCAGGAAACTTTATCCATAATATTTCAAATATATCTTAAATTGAATTGAATAAAATTTTGAATGTCACATTTTCATTTTTATAACATTTATCTGATATTTATTTAAAATTCATTCTTCTCTCTCTTATTTTTTTTTTGCTAGAATTTCGAATTATGTTCAACTTCTAATCTGCCCAGCCCAAATGTCAAATGTCATTTAAATGACAAATCTGCTCATTCCGATAAGTTAACAATCGAAATTACCCCCATTTAAGTTCCATTTCAACTCAAACAATTACACAGATATTTGTATTATACGCGTTTTGTGTGCAGGAATAAAAAAAAAAACAAATACCAAAATTGGCTTTTGCGTTGAATGCGCAACTCGATGGTCGCGTTGAATGTTAAAACAAATTTGCGCCTAAATTGTCAATATGACACTGACCAAAACACGCCCATACCAACCACCCGCCCCCCCGAAATATCGCTCTCTGCTGAACACATGAAAAGTGCCGCTAATTGTCAAAAATTGTTGAGCATTTGACATGTGCGTGTGGAATTATCTCTCGCTATAGGAAGGGCGGTGCAACTCAAGGAAGTCGCGGGGGGCAGGGATGGTACTTTACCAATCAATTGGCCCAAATTGTGTGGGCCGTCATACATAATATAAACGTTTTTTCTTCTTTTTTTGGCTTTGATTTCCCACTGATTTTCGGTTGCTGCTGATGATGAATATTGCGTGACAGTTTGTTGAATAATTTACGAATTTGCTGCCACTGAATTTTTTTGTTTTTATTTTTTTTGGGGAAAAAAACTTTCCGTACTCGGTGCTTATTTTTTCCCCCGATTTTGTATTGTCTCTTTTTTTTGGGTTTTTTTTCACGCGCACCTAAACACACGCAACAATTTTGAGGCCTAATTGCGCACACAGAAGTTGGGTCAGGTGTACGTAGGGGGTTAAGGGATTTGGGGGCTGGGCAACGACAGAAACTAAAAAACCATTTACATAAATGTGGAAATAATTAAACATGACACAAAAAGTTTTTCACGTTGCGGGAAATTGTAAGCAATTAGTTGGTTTAAATGCCGCATAAATGTGGCAAGACAAGGCAAGGGAGGCAGGTGTTGGAGAGGGGGGTGGGGGGGGGGGGGCAAGCAAGCTTATTGTCAATTGCGCATCAAATGCTATTAAAACAAAATGGCTACTCTTCGCAGTTAGCGGCGACGTCAACTGCAACGCCGGCGCCGGCGCTGCGCATGCGCAACTTTCCGTTTGGCTCACAAAATCTGATATCGCCTAAAACTATATATGTATATATATATATATATATATTAAAAAAGAACTGCATTTAATGAACGGTTTCCAGCCCCTGTCGATCGTAATCTTCGCTTAATATTATTTACAGTAGTAATCTACGCAAGGTGTCGTCGCACCAGAGCAACAGCCCCGAAGGGTATGCCAGGCCCAGCAAGCCAAAAATTATATATATACACTGTAAACAATGTTTGGGTCGTTCTAATTCTGTTTTCATTTATTTTTTTATAATGAAACTTAAATTATTTTCAACAATTTGACCACTTTTAAATCGCTGTTTTATAATATTTATTTATTGTGTATATTTAAATTCCATTAAATACTAATGGTATTTACATTTCATATCCCAAGAAAGCTAGTTAATATAATAAAAAGTTTGAAAACAATATTTAATTTGGATTTTTCTATCTCTATTCTCTTTTGATTCTTTGAAATCAAGAATATATGATTAAATTAAGGTTGCTTTCTTTCAACTAAAAATAAATATATTTATGCAACTGAAAAGAGTTTTTCTTACCGTGTGGCATAGATAGGTCGCATTCCACGAGAGAGCTACCTGAAATAATTGCAGCAACAGCAGCAACAGCAGCAGCAGCTGCGGAAGGAAGCAGGCAACTTTGACTTCGACTTTGACTTGGAGTCGGTTCGGCATTTGCCTTGGATCTTGGCCAAAAGAAAAGAGGATAGAAGAGAAGAGAAGACCAGAAATAATTTGGCGTTGATTGCCATGTACGCGCTCATGTGGTCAACACCCGAATTTGACACCAAACGTTCGCGAGGAACGCGAGGCGAGCGTTTCCCATTGCTGATACATTGTGAGTGATAAGCGTGATAAGGGCCAACAAAGAAGTAGCCAAATTGTGCTCAAGATGGTATTATGACTGCCCCGAAAAGGGTGATCGCACACGGCTGATGAACACTTATTGCATTATTATGGAGATTACGTGAATTATGCTAACCAATTATTCCCGAAGGGTAATCATTTTTGTTTGGTTATACAAAGTTCACTCACATGCAACAAAAATTGCAGAGGACTGGGCTGAGGGATGTATAATATGTACAAGCATGGATATAAAATATTAAATTTTATTTAAATTCTCATTTTGGGTTTATCTTTCATTTTTGACATAACTTGGACATAACTGAACCGATTTTGAAATGCAATCATTGACTTGTTGCTGAAATGCATTATAATTTATAAACACCATTATTGAGTTGATCTGGTATTAAACTGTGCTCAACTATAACTTAAAACTAAAGTGATTTTTAGAGGCAATGCCACACCTAAATCTCAAACTCTTTCTGACTCTTTCTCCGCCCTGCCACCATCTCTAAGACTTCCCACTAGTTTCATTCACAAGATATTACCCCAGAGACCCAAGAAGCAATCACAGCACAGAATTTCTCTCTCTCTCTCTCTCTCTCTCTCTTTATCTCTGCCTCTCTCTGTTTCTCTCAAAATCGACTCGAGGCAAAAGGAACCGCAGGAAACAATAAAATTGCCAAGTTAAAAGCCAAAATGCGCGTGGGAGCAACAAGAACAGCAACCGGAACAGTAGCTGTTTGAGTACCGTTAGTAGAACGACCTAAGAGCTACCTTAGTATACCGTTATTTCTGCTAATTTAGCGGCCAAAGAACAAACGCCTGGGCATGGAAACAACAGGAGAGCGCTAAATAACAAAAGTAAAGAGCTGAGGACCTAAAGGGAATGCTTTGGCTATTGACTGCGTCTCAGCAGACAATGTGGCAGCAACAACAAAAACAATAACAACAACAACAACGGGACGAGGTCATTAATAAGCCAAGAGCCATAAGTAAATATCCTTAAAGGATATGCCAAATGGGATATGCTATAAACCCAACTTGCTTATGGTTCCAGCAATATTTATGCACATCGGCTGTGCATAAAAATTGCCACTTTTTGTTTGTTTGTTGTTGTTGCTGATGTTGTTGTGTGTGTTAGTGTGTGTGTGTGTGTGTGTTGTTGTTGTTGTTGTTTGCATTGCTGGCTGTCACTGGCAGACAACAGGAGACAAAGCGGCGTCGTTTTGTTGGCAGACACAAGAGAAAAAAAACACAAACCGATTTCAATATTGAGTCCAAAGATGTGGCAGCATCCCAAGCCAAACAAAAACAGTCCTTTCTTTTGGTTCAATCCTGGCTCAAGCGGTGCACAGCTGGATCCTGTGGAGACCACATGTTGACATTATTTGCCACACGAACAACAAACAGGTGTGAAATTCTGGCATGTGGGTGCAGCATCCTCAATTCTCCCTCTCTCTCCCTCTCTCTCTCTCTCTATCCCTCTCTCCCTCTCTCTCACTCTCTGTGTCGATACTCAAACGCATTAATTTTAAATATTATTTTGGCAGTTGTTTGTTGTTGTTGTTGTTTCTTGTTGTCTCCGTTGTTTAATAAATGAAATTTGCAAGGCTTTTGTTCCACGCTTTCGACAAATTGCCAGCAATTTCGCAACGTCATTTGTCGTTAATTTATTTTCAAAAATATTGACAAGCAAATACATAAAATTTACACAGAATTTTATTTTGTTTCCATTGGCTAAATATATTTGTTTTTTTTTATTCAGCATTTCATTGCTGTAGCGAGGCTTGAATCTACTCAGAGATAACCAAAACAAATCTCTGAGACGAGATTCCTTATGGAGCGTTTAATGCCATTTAAAAAAGATCAAAGTGATTGTAAAAATTGATCATTTTTTATTTTGTTTACAGAATACAAATTATTATTTTTAAATTTTATGGATATTGTTTTTGACGAGATCGTTTGCAATAAATCCATGTTTGATTATAATCGAAATTTGCATAGGAATTTTTTGAATTTAAAAAAATTTACATATTTTTATTTCTTATTTATTTTTCAAAAATAGCACTTTCTTAAAAAATGTATCTCTCGAATTATGTATTTCAATCTACAGAATCGTTTTGTTGTATATATATATATATAAATGGATTATTAAATAACTTATTGAAGGTATTCACATATTTGCAATCAAATACTCGTTTTATAAGTGTGCGTTATAAATGTGTTTTTAGTATCAACTCCGCTTGTCGCATTTTTGTGTGTGAAACAATAACAAATGACACTTTTAATCATTGCATATTAACAATCTGGGAACCTTGAGCCGAGACTTGCGTGTCGAGCGACCCGCACACCGTGTATAAACTTAATAAAGTATCTGAAAGTATTTTGTGTTTATAATTGATTGCCGCAGACCGCGAACTGTGCCACCAAAAAATAACTCATTAACTAAATCCGCTTTTAATAAATGTACGGCAAACACAAGCCCAAACTAAACCTGGCTCCCAGTCATGTGTGTGTGTGTGTGTGTGTATGTGTGTGTGTTACAAACAAGCAACCCCGTTGGCAATATGCCCCCCATTCTCGGCTTCTCCCCCCTCGCCCGTGTAGTTACAGACCCCCACAAATTAATCAAGCTGACGGAACGCGACGTTGTTGATGATATTGGGCGACTGATGCTGACATTGATGCGGCTCTGCCACAAGAGCAGCCCAAATACACAATCACTCAGTGAGCAAACCAGAGACAGACAGATAGACAGACAGAGGCAGCCTCAACTTTCAACTGTTTCCAACTGTGCGGCATCAATCTGTGGCAAGTTGGCTCGAACTCAACTTCAGCTGTAGCTTCAGTTCCAGCTTCAGCTTCAGCTTCAACTTATTTGTTGTTGTGGCCAAGTGACATGTGTGGAATGTGCCCCTTTCCCTCAGCTCGAACAATTTCTAGAATCAGAAGCGTTGACATGACAACTTGAGATGCACACTCGAGATAAGCGCCAACAACAGCGACTGCAGTTGCCACATGCAACTTTCTAAGCATGTGGCACGAGCATGAAAAACCTTTTTAAGAAGTACTTACACCTATTGTTCCATTGTTGCCCAATAGTCCCCCAACTCCCCCAATGTAAAACCCATATCCAAAAAGTCACGCTGCTGCCTGACCCTACATCACCCCCCCCCCCCCTCCCCCTACACCCTTTAACCCCTTCTGTTAGCTTGTTGTTGACTCGTGCGCTTAATTTTCAACAATTTGTATTATGAAAATGCAATGCATTTCTAATGAAAATTGCCCTCGGCTCGGCATTTGAATTTTTTTTGGCTCTGTCATTGATTGATTGGGCTTGTAAAAATCTCTAACAAAACAAGAGCTTTTCACTCTCGTGTCAAGTAGATGTGCTAGACAAACAAGTGTTAGACTAGAAGATATCCTGTAGGGGTGATAGTATCCTAACTTTATAGTCAAATAAATCAAAGATAAGTTTAGCATATCAAAAACAAAATTATTAGTGAATATAGTGAATGACTTTGACAATAATCTTTAAAGCTATTCAATCTGATCAATCAATCTACTCATTTATCGATTCTCTAAATTCAAGCAGACTTGACTAGTTTCAAGTATATTCTATACAGAAATAGTAACACCAAGTGTATAACAAACCTCCTCACACACTTCTTAAACTTTACAGGGCATCAAAAGTGTGTGTAACAAGTCGTCGTGTTGCGCTTGTAATGCATTTCGTAAGCTCACTTTTAAAGTTTTATTTTATTTTTATTTATTTATTTTTTTGTAAGTCTTTGGTGTGCGTAAATGATGCTGACAACGCATTTGATTAACACGATTAATTGCTGATAAAAATGTCTGACAGTTTGTTGCTGCTGCGAGTCCCCCTTTGCCCCCTCCATCAAGCTTACTACTGGAGATACGCCCCAAAAAGGGGAAGGGCATAACTAAATATATATATATATATATATATATATATATATATATATCCGTAAATACATATTAATTGAAATGGGAATATATATATACATATATATAGTCATTTTGCGCTTTTATTTGCTGCTCTTTGTTTGCGGTCATTTCAATTACGTTATGAAAAATGCATTTCTCAACGTTTGTGTGTCTGTGTTTGCCGCGACACATCGCATAAATTCATCAATTGCAGCTGCAACATTCACTATCATTTGTCCAGTTGCTGCTGAGGCTGCCACCCAATTTGGCTACTGTGTGGTTCACCCCATGTGGCGTCTCTGTCTGTCTGCCCCACCAGCCCACCACACAGCACACAGCACACACCCTGCACATAATCTGAGGCCATCAAACGATGGCAGGCAGCAGCTGTCAACTGTCGCACACGACTTGTCCTTGTCAGTCAATGGCTGCCTGGTTTGTTGTGCCTGCCTTGTTGGCCTTTTTGACTTTTTGCCTGTTTGCCAGTTTGCCTTGTTGGCTGTTTGGCTGTTGTTGGCTTCCACATTCTGATCCTGATTCCAGTTTGAGCATTTTCTATATTAAACTTCACATTTTTGACGTATGCAGCTGCAATTGGTATGCAAATTGCTGGCGGCACGTTAGTCCCCGTACTCCCCACCCCGCATTGCTTCCCCACTCGAACTTTCCACAGATTGAGCTGCGCTCGCAGATTGTGGCATCTTCATATATTCCTGCCACTGGCAGTGCCAAATTGCGTATATGCCCCAAAATTTTCGTGTGTCTGTGTATGTGTATGCATGTGTGTAAGTCATGCAAGCTTCTTTTCTGTCCTTAAACGGCAATAAGGTGCCAGCAAATTGAAGGACTTTTTTTTTGGGGCAGCTTATTATTTTTGAGTCTGCAAGAAAAAACTAAGCGTCAATTTTTGGGCAGACTTTGTTGAATTGCAGCAGAAAAATATAAAATTATGTGAAATACTGTTCTATAAATTATAAGTAAGAAAAGAAAAAGATCCATAGCAAAATCTAAAAATTTCGAGCTAACTTTCTAATATCTTTCAGCACATTTTTAATTATTTGCAGCCAAAAACAAATTGAAAATTTATTGATCTCAGTGCCTCTCTCTCTTTGTCTCTTATTAACTTCACTTAAGAATAATAATTATTATTATTATTTCCTCTGTATAGCTATCTCTATCATTCTCTGTCCGTCTCATTCTTTCTCTCTCCTATTTTACATTACATTTTTCTTATGTTCCAGCAAATTTGTAATTATAATTGTAATAAACCATAGAAAATTGAGAAAAATTGAAATCAGTTCAACTACTCTAGCTAACCCACTTCCCCTTCCGCTCTCTCTCTCTCTAAATGTATACTTATGACAGCGTCAAATAATTTCATATTTGTTAAAGGGATTAGTGTATGCAACAAAACAAAAACAGGCTGACATGCCACACACACAAAAGGCAAGTAGAAAGATGCCTCACAAAGCGATTCGAAACTGAAAGGCGGGCAAAAATCAATCTTGAACGCAGCTACAGTTACAGTTACGGATACAAATACATCTCCTCATATGTGAAGACACATTTAGCAATGCAGAGATGCAGACAGACACATGTGGCATCATTTTACATTTTTAACATTTTGAAATGCGTGCAGCGAAAGACGGCAACAAAAAATTGAGCATAAAGCGTGCTTAATTGCTAAAGAAAGTTCCATTTCCAATTTCCAATTTCCATTTCCCTCACCGCACATCAGATCAGAGCAGATCAGACGCCGGAGTAGCATACAAAATTGTTGAGAATGACACACAGGACACGCCCACATCGCAAGTGCAAAGGCGTGAAGAAAAACCCACCAAAAAGTGTGAAAAACCACACGCATAATTTTTCAGCTCATTTTCCTTGTGTGTTTGTCTTTTTTTTCGTGTAAATCCTATTTGATGTTTTTGGGCAATGTTTTTCTTCATTTGGTCTGTGGTAATTTTAGTAAAATTAATTGCATGCCCAAAAAAAAAACGTAAAAAGCGTTCAGCTTCAGTGGCAGCCACATGGAAATTGATATGAATTTTGTTATCTATTAGGGATATTTTGTGTTTAATAGATTATTTTAATATTATTATTATTCTATGTAAATGATGTATTTAAGAATGTTTTCAATTGTTTTTTATCTGTTTATATATTTCATATCTAAGTTAAAAACACAGCACTTTACTCGAATTTTCCCATCCACAATATTCAACTCAAATAATATCTGAAGTATTTTATAATTTGTTAGATCCCCGCAGAGAGTCTCCACATTGCAGCCATTTTTTCATATAGGCCCTTTTATTTGGAGGGGGGCGTTACTTGGCGTTTGCAGCTGCTCAGCTCTTTAGTTTAAGCCAGCCTCTTGCTCATTGGCACTGATTCGTTCAACTCGCCAAATGTGGCTCGTTGTTTTTGTTGTTGTTGCTGTTGTTGTTAACTCGTTTGGTGTTTAACTTAAACTGGTTTGCACTGGTTGGCTCTTCACTTGGTCGTCGCATCAGCAGCTCTTTAGCGCTCGTTCCAAAAAGTTAAGTGTTGGACCAGTCGCTGCTACCAGCCCACCTCACCACACCCCAATCCCCTTGCACCCCTTTGATTAGACCTGAACCAGACCAACAACTATGAGCACACTTTGAGTGAATCTCTTATGGCACTGCCTACTTTTTGTCTCTTGACTTGGTTGGTTCCTTGGGGCCGGTTTTGCTTTGGTTTTTAAGAGGATCTTTTTAGTGGACTTGCTGTGAGTGGATTTCTGTTTAGCAACCGACGGCAATTGAGAAACTTTTATCAAATGTTTTAGTACCAAAATTTAATTCAACTGCAGCATCACCTTTTGTGAATCGATTTTATTATTTAAACAAATATTAGAATGAGAATTTTTTCCAAAAATATACATTAAAAAGCAAAAATCATATTAACGACAACGATTATTTATGAATCATATCTGTGGTTCTTAAATAATAAATACATTTTTGGTATTCTGAAAAATGAAGAAGTAGTTAAAAAGAAAAATTTATATTCTTAAAAAAAACAATTTCAATATATCTTTTGTTTTTTGTATATATAAATTTTAACATTTTCTGCGTTGTTTCAAAAATATAATGAATTTTGTTGATAAGTTATTTCAGTTCTATTTCGTGCAGTGCCTTTCACTTATTGGACTCTAATATATATAATTTAATTGAAATGTAGATCCAACACGATAAATATTGAAAATGCTGTGTTCCCATTGAATGTGGCACCTTTTGGGCGATTATTTGCATTTTGAGAGAGGTTCCCACTATTAACAGATGTATAGCCTGCAATTTGCCATGTAAAATCGATAATCATTCACAGCATTTTGTGTGGGGCACGCCCCAAAAACAACAACAAAAATATTACTGCCGCCCACACGCGCCCACCTGAGCGGACGTGTTGTAAACAAAATGATTTGCCATAAAATTATCATAATGCTGCCACGAAATGCGCCAACAACATGTTGTCAACGGACAAACGGCAAACAGAGTTCCACAACCAACGACAACGACAATGGGGCAACGCTGTTGCCAACAACAAACACACACACACACACACACACACACATACAGACATTTACAGCCAAATTGACGAGCGGCAAAATATAATTTGGTGCCCGCTGGCGTCTTTTTTGTTATTGTATTTGTGGTTGCTGTTGTTGTTGCTTGTTGTGTACGTCACAAACACCAATCAAAATGCCCATAAATTTATCGGTGCCTACACACACGCCAAAGCCAAACAATTGAACTTTGTTTGTTACAAACCGAAATGGTCGAAAGTCAGAGTAACCCCCCTTCCCCCATTTAACTGATATAAAAATGTCTCAACCGTTTTGGCTCCTCTCTACGACATTGATCATGACAATGATTTGAAGGCGTTTTGTCCGTTTTAGATCAGTTTGTTTCATAAAAAAAAAAATATGAGTAAATATTTTATTGCAGTGGACGATCATAAATTAGAACTTTTAAGAGCTTGGAAGAGTCTATCAATTAGAATTAGAATTTTCAAGGCATCCAAAATTATTTTATAAAAATAGAAATTTTAAGAAACCACTTTGAGATTGCTCGAATAGAGTGGAGATAATTGAGTAGACCTCAAATTTATTACTATTCTGTTATTATTTTCGGTGATGTAATATTTTTGATACCTCTTTGAGATTGCTTGAAGAGATTGGAGATAAATGTTTCAATTAAAATATATATTTTATAAAATCATGAGAACGTTTTATTTGATTATTTTCCATGCTATTTTTAAATACGTATAATTATATCAATAATTGTTCAGTTATAGAAAAATATACCTTTTAAAATTTAGGATAAACTTTAAGTGATCACTGTATGCTTTCGCTTCCGGGTCCCCTCCCCTCTCTTCCTTTTCTTCGACTCTTTCCTCGATGTGTATGGCAAGTAATTCGGCGCTGTTTTATGAACATTTTCATGCAAATCGGTTTTTTTTAGTTGCCCAGTTTGTCAGTTGTCCAGTTATCGCCATTTCATGCTCTGCTCTGTCTGTATGTCTGTATAAGCACAACACACTCATGTACATACACACACACACAGACAGACACACACAGGTTGGAGGCAAGTGTATGCCGCATGCAACATCAAAGTTAAAATTAAATGCGCGGTAATTTGGCAAAAGGCTCAAAGGATGCCGTTGCCGACGTGAAGATGGCCCTGAATATGGCCCTGAATGAAAAAGGGCTGAGAGCAAGTGGACCCGCAAGAGGCGGGTGGGTGATGATAGAGGGGTGGTGCGTAGGGAGCGCCTGATAGCATGAGGAAGTTGTTACTGCGATTGCCTTTGCCAAATTGCCGACTACACAGAGTATGTGTGTGTGTGTGTGTGTGTGTGTGTGTGTGTGTGTCAGGTATGTGCACAGGTTTCTTTAGCTTTTCTCCAGCTAAATTGTCTTTTGATTGAAATGCTGCTGCACAACGGGAGATGGAGTAATAGAGAGGGAAACAGTCAGTAAGAGGGAGAGAGAGAGAAAGAGATGAAAGGTTCATCTCTGAATTGTGGCATAAACCTTCATTGGTAAATTTAAATTGTGCTCTGTTGTTGTCCGTTGATTTGCGGTCAACAATTTTGATAACTCTGTTTTACACATCCTTTTATTTCGTAAGCCCGAAGAGTGTTTATTAAAGGCCAAGTAAAATAGTTAATTGACTAAAAGATATTTGGTAATTTAGCTTTGAACTGATATCGACAGTTGGAAATTTATAGAAAACACTAAATAAACTATCGCCATTATACAAAGCATACTGTTATAGTTTTCCAGTCTTCTAAAATAAATATTTTACTTACTAAATGTAAAAGTTTAACTTCCATCTCTTCTTCTATAAAATCCATATAAAAATAATCTCACGCCTCTCAGCAAACCAGTTAAAAGT
Source organism: Drosophila ochracea (assembly GCA_035044125.1). Classification (NCBI taxonomy): domain Eukaryota; kingdom Metazoa; phylum Arthropoda; class Insecta; order Diptera; family Drosophilidae; genus Drosophila; species Drosophila ochracea. The sequence continues at coordinate 5,844,872 of JAWNML010000059.1, read as the reverse complement.
GTTGCGTGTTGTTTGAGGTAGCCAAGAAAAGAAGGAACAGACCACAAAATACGCTGCAGGGTTGATGGGAAGCAGTCATCAGTAAAGCTGCAGACAGAGTTGCCACACTTAACAATGTTGTCACTCGCAAACATGGCCTCAACTGCTTTGGCACGCGCTGACAAATGTGGTTAGAGTTAAGATTATGACAGAATATTGTTTAGAGCCTGTGAAGAGTAAGTGGTTGTATAAGAATAAGAAGTTAGTTCAATTCACAGTTTGATCTATTAATAATTTAGTTACTTTTTTTTAGGTCTAATGAGAGTCACAAACTATGCTTTTTAAGTATATATATATTCTTCATAAGATGTTGACTTGGCTCATGTGATTATTATATACGAAATTATGGGAAAGTTTTTGCAAATTGAATAGATTACAATAACATTTAGTTTACATGGAAGATCACTCAAAATTTAGCACTTGGATTAAGAGGTTTTCAGCTATTTCTCTAGAGATAAATAAAACTTGAATACGAATAGTCTTTAAAATTCTTTACCATTTTTAACGAGTGCAAATTAAATGTGATATTTTAGTTAAGCTGTTCTTTAGTGTCAAAACATAACGATACGTTCATCTAAACAATGTATTCTTTGTCGACTTGATGTACGAATGTCCATTTATCATGCGAATTGTGCATTTGGTAAAAAAAAATCGTTAATCTCGACTGCAACTAACTAAATGCTAAGCAGTTAGACTAAAGACCACACCAGCTAAACTCAGCAGAGGGGCAGCTGAACTATAAAGCCGGCAGCTGTCATGTTTAATGCGCCAAGACTGTCATGTTGCAACAGGAATGGGATCTGGAGTGTGGCTATGAATAGAAATGGCAGCAGGGGGAGACAAGTTTCGCTTGGACTCCCTGAGGTGTGAAATCAACGTAAGTGAAGCAGCAGTAGCCTGCAACTCAGCCTCGAAGTGGACTGTATGAGAACGAAATCCTGAATCCTGTTGCGACAACAAAATACAAATGATTTAGCATTTGCCCCTTGAGCCAAAGTCAGTTGTTGCCGTTTAAGTTGGTTGGTTAGTTGGCTTATATAGAGCCATAAAATCATGTGACATATCCGCAATTTGTTTAAGGCCACTCGCGCCTGCGTTCGAGTGTCAAAATCGACGCCCACCCGCTGAGAAGCCCCCAACTGAAGCTGCAGTTTTTTCTCTGGAAGCCAGCCAAAGTTGCCAGCACTCTTTGTATCTTTGTATCTGTGTAGCTGTGCCTCTTACAGTTGTGTGTGTGTGTGTGTGTCTGTATTTGTGAGTGGGTGTGTTTTGGCTTGCTGCATTTAAATTCGTGGAAACGTGCGATGACAAAAGCTTTCAATGCTGTTCAGCCTCCATTCGATATACGTATATATATATATATATATATATATGCTGCGATAAACATTTATATGCTCATAATATTTCTAATAATTTCCCTGCAAATTTGCGTTCGAATTTGGCCACGAGCAACTAATTGCTGTCGATTAAGCTGCCGGCTGCCGTTCGAATTTGGAAAACTGTTGACAAGTTATTTATGATTATATTATATAAATTTATGACATTATCGAGGCAAGACACTAGTTGTGGTTGCTGTTTGTGAATTCTGAAATTTATTTTTATCGAATATTCTTTACTCGACGTTGATAACATTTTCCATGTGTACTCTATCGTTACTATATCGTTTCATTAGATTTTCACTCTTTGTAAATAGTATTTTATGCCAATTTTTTAATTAATTAATTCTACACACAATTTTCATTCATTTTATTAGAAATTTTATGGAATTTCTGCTTATCTTCAAAGCATTCCAATTTACATAAATTATGCATATATGAAATCAATTGTGCTTTAATTATCAGAACCATTACAAAAATATTGGCCAAAATAAATACATCTTAAATTTTTTTAAATGTAACAGTTTCAATTTGAATATCTAAAAATTGCTTAATATTACTGGTACTTCAAATAACACATTTTAATTCCTAATCCATTACTAATATTCAAATGGACATTTAGATTATAATATTGCTGATATGAATTTTATTTCAAAAGGATAAAAATAATGCTAAGTATATAGTAAAGGCTTGTCTTGCATCTTAAACTATTTAAGCTTCTTGAAAATCCTTATCGGTTTTGAAAAACACAACCGTTTATTATATTTCGAAGTCTGATTCAGTTGCACAAGCATCTCTGCCTCTGCTTTGGATAAAATGTTGTCAGTTTGCTTGTTGCAAGTTGGCGCCTTTGCAACACTCGGCGAATCCCAGTCTAATCGGGAATCCGTCGATCAGCGGTCAACGAGGGCAACAAGTCTCGCTTCGCTGATAAGCAGAGCAGACAACTGGCTTTGTGTGGGCCAGCAGCTGAAGATGAAGATGAAGCTGAAGCTGATGTGAGTTGGAGCTGACGCTAAGGCAGCTGGCAGCTTGATTTGGCCAACTCCTTTTGCAGCTGGCCAGGTGTGCGGTGGGTGACCGCCAGGAAGCTGTGGCAGCAACAAGGAACAACAACAACAATGCAACATTGCTGCTGCTGCTGCTGCTGCTGCGGCTTAAGATTCTTTTGTTCTATGCCGTCAACACTAAATACTCACGTCAGCCAATAAATCCACTTCAACTGTGGCAAAAGTCGCAATCTTCAACGCCAGATCGCCAGATTGAGATCGAGCCACGAGTGCTCACTCGCTATCCCGCTCTCTCCTTAACTATCTGACTCCCTCACTCTCGCTCTCTCTCTCTCTCTCTCTCTCTCTTTTGATCTGTTTTCGCACAGCTTCCAAATGGGTTTTGGAGTGTAGCCGGTTGGGCAGCTTTTCGGTGCATCGTGCAACACAGGCTGCGGCACCGAGCACTGGGTACCCTTTAGGTGTCAAAAGCAATAAAACGCCGGCCTGTAATCAACGCGATCCTAAATAGGTGTACAAATTACTCCAAAGTCCTTAATTATAGCGAAACCGCCAGAGAGCCAACAACACACACAGAACGATAGAGGACAAGGGATAGAGGCAGAGAGAGAGAGAGAGAGAGAGAGAGAGAGAGAGGTAGAGAGACACACAGACTCTAAACCACAAAAACGTTTTTATCTTGAGCTGACCCTCTGCGGTTTTGACTGCTTTGTTGTTTTTACACTCGTTGCAAGTTGCAAGTTGGAGTTGGTCTTCTTCTCTGCTGATCTCATAGTAAGCTAGCAACTATTAAGAATTTGGCACGGTCCCAAGGCGCTGCTGCTGCGGCTGCTGCGGCTGCTGCGACTGCTGCGAGTGCTGCCGTGGCATATAACTTACACCCAGATCGATCAACGCAATTGGTGTAAATGTACTTTGGCACAACAACAACAGCAAGGGCAATAACAACAACACTAACAACAAACAGCACTTGGCGCTCTCCGCCTTGCCTCCTTTATAGCTTTTACCATGCCGCACGTTCGTGCTGCGAAAATTACATTTGATCGATTTGATCGGCGCTACAACATCAAAGAAACTGAAAAGACGACAGACCAAAGAACGATGAACGACGAACGACGAACGCCGACTATGTGGGAGATGGAGGATGGAGGATGGAGGAAGGAGGACGGAGGAATCTGCTGGCGTTGAGTGTTTAGCAATTGTAATGCCCCAGTAAGAAAGGGTATACTTTACTCTGCGGATTTAAAACTTTAAATGAAAAACTCAAAATGAGCCTGAAACTGAGCTTGCTCAAATTTAAAGCTAGCAAAATAATTCAGAGCGGTTTTCTTAGATATGTATTTTTTTTAATGCAGGTAATGGTAAAAATATTTCGTGAAATAAATCAGAATTACACAAAATGTATAAAATGTACATAATTTTATTTAATCGATTTACTTATCGACTACAAATATTTAAATTAATTTTTGAATGACTATAAATAACATTTATTTTGAATTAAGCAATATAAATTATAATAAAACACAATAAAAATAATTTAGGTTACCTTAGCATGCCGGCAGATCTATCGTATAGTATTTGTAATAATTGCTTTAATTACCAGATCGGTAATAAAAATATATACACCAGTTAGAGATTAATTGGCAGACACCTTAATGAGCTTTTATTATTACAATTTATTATTAACAAAACTATATTTTATTAACTTTTTTGTGTTCTTAAGTAATTCAAGATTACATAAAATGAATTTCAAGAATAGAGTGCAAATCCTTCGCTAAGCTGAAAAATCGCTCAAGAAACTTGCTGTTATTGCTTTTGATTTATTATGATCAACTTGGTTTTCATGTTGCCTTTTTAGCTGCCTGCTAGTTGACTTAAAGTGTGAAATTTGCTTAGCTAACCGCGACGAGTTCAAGTTGCGTCCGAGGGGTGACTTTAATAGTAGTTGAACCCCAGATTGTGGCATAGGGCAGCCTTTTGAGCCTTGGTAGCCCTGAAGCCGAAACGCTTTAGTTGCAGTTGCAGTTGCCGCCGTCTCAGTCTTAGCCTTAGCGCTTAGTTGGTAGCCCAACGAGCCGTGGCCACGTTCAGAGTTGGCCTAAGCCAAACCGTTGCCCGATCGTCGTTACCAGGCTGGTAACGGTAAGCGAGGGAAATTCAGCACGCACGACACACGGAGGAAAATACGGTAAAGTAACTGTGACCATAACTTATGCGCAAAAATTCGCAAACGAATTATTCGATTTGGAGGCGTAAAAAATGCAGCTACCCAATAATTGTGGATGGCCAAAAGAAAATAATCAGCTAGCCAAAAGACCCCTATAAGTCCGTCGTCTACTGCAGAAGCTGTGAAAGTTGCAACGGAAGAGTTGCAAATCTTTTCTTTTTTCTCGTTTTTCTTATTTTGTTTTATTTTTTTGCTTGCTTGTAGTCAATTGAATGCTGCCAACTTAAAACCTGATTAGCATTAGCCAAACATCATTATGAAGTTGGAAGCTGTTTGTTGTCCAGTTAAACACGTAGGCGGGTCAATGTGTAATTTTAGTTTTTATTTGGCCACAGCGCACATGATGAACACGAAGTCAACAACTGTGCAAATTCTGCCCGAATAATTGGTCAAGTGATGGGAAAATCTCTGCTCTCTCTTCTCTCTCTTTCTCTCTTGCTATCTCTCTCACTGTCTGTCTCCCTCGCTCTTGTTGTCTCTCTAGCTGTTTGAGTTACTTGTCTAATTGAAATTCCCATGCTTTGGGACGAGCTTCTCTCTAATGGCCAACAAAACACAGCACAGCTGCCACATTCACTCAGAGACACAGTCCAACACACACACACACATACTCAGACACTCACACACTCACTGCCAATCCCAATCCTGACCTGACCCCGGCACAATTTAAGCCAAATCACAGTACAGCACGCACACGCACTCTTGGCTTGCTGGGAATGCTTTCAGGACAAACTGTTACCAGTACGCAACATCAACAGGCATTTTCCTGATTTTAATTGTCCACTTTCCAGCGTACAATCGTACAATGGTTGCCGCATATTGCCACCCATCCGCTCCGCTAACCCATCTGCAATCCCATCTCTGGTTGCTGCTCGCAATTGTTCTCATGTGACCCATGACAATCAGTTTGTGTTTTTGTGCTGGCGTCCATTGCCATTTTTAATGCTGCTAACGAAATTTAATTGGCCTCTAAATGATTTTAATTGTGCCACACTGATGTTGGCCATAAGTTACAACGCAAATGGCCAGCCAGCAATTGTTTCAACTAATTTTCCGATTTTCAACTGCAGATTAGACTCTCTCGAGTACATTTGTCTGTATATTTGTTATTACTAAACAACAGCTTCAAGTACTTAATAATAATAATACTGCATAAAAATAATAAAAGTAAAAACATCGGTTTAATTTTTGACGAAAAGATAGATTTTTAGAAGCAGTCTCTTTTTAAGAATTCCATCCGAGAAGCAAATAATAAGTAAAAATGTGCTGCTTGTATTGAAAAATTGATGGCTTCTTATCCGATCTCAGTTTATCAATAATATGTCAAATATTTATAAATTGGAAAACTATAAATTAAAAATTGTGGCTTTTATTTCTATCGGAAATTATATATCAACTATCGGAGATGCTTCCTTTTAACTATTACTTTTTAATGGGATTGAACTCATTCCATATGCTACTCAACTTACTCATATATACTCATTTATATTGTACTTTCTCCTGTTTTAGACTCCTCTGGGTCGTAGGGTTACGTGTGTCCACCCAATAATTTCATAGCCTGGATGGGTCCTCGCATCCGCATTCATTTCACCATCTGTCAAAGTCATTGTCATTTCACTCGTCATCGTTTCAATTCGTTGCCCGTTTCGGCCTCTTCGCACATCAACATTAAACCAAATGAGCCATGCCAAAAGGCAACAATAACAGCAACAACAACGACCCAGTTTCACTTGGCAAATTAATAACCTTTCACCTGAGTTTTAATTTAAATGCCCGCAACTTATTCGCTGACTAACCATAGCATTTAGTAAGGCCCCCATTCCGAGTCTGGGATCATCTACACTTGGAACTCGGGATCCACCCTGTCGAGTCGACTCCACTCAGCGAACAAGTGGAACCTTCGTCAAGAGTTGAGCTTCGCTTCGCTTCGTTTTTTTTTTTATTTTATTTTATTTTCTTTTCTGTTTTTTTTTTTGGCTGACATTTCAAATTCATTTTGCAAATGTCAAAAATGCCGTTCCGTTGATGCCGCTCATTTGTCTTCCCTCAACAAATGTTGCCACACAGAGCCAAACCAACTGAGTCGCACTTTTTAACACTTTTCACTTAGACGGTTTCGGTTTCGGTTTTTGAGTTTCGGGTTTCCTTTCCTTGGCCAGCGGCCAAATACCCAAATGTGTTTTGCCTGCCAAGACGAGACCAAACGATAAGCCGACGACTTGGAAACGTTTCGAAGTCATCTGCGAGATGAGTCTGTGACTCTTGATGACTGACTTCAAGTGGCCTACAGCACAGGAGTTGCTCGTGGAGAGCCCAGACATTTTCTTGCCATTCCTAAATAATTTCACAGTCTATCAATTAGCGTGTGGAGCGCGTCAGCAGCTCCAAAGGACTATGGAATCCGAATAGTGATTACAACTTAAATATAATAATAAAAATAAAAAATTTTGGTTGGGACTCGAAAGACATAGAAACACCCAACCTCAAACGAAAATTCTTGAATTCGTGCAACTATCAATAGAATAAATAATAAGATACTGCATCTTCTTGTGTCAGCAACTCAATCCGATATTATGCGCTTTAAGGATTCGGCATAGATGATTTCCCTTTTTTTCATTTATAAGGGATATTACTCAATCAAATTAGCAATAGCTCCGGGCCAACATTATTAGAAATTGCATAAATAAAGTGAGTTTAGAATTTGGCTTTAATTTCTTTGACCAGCTGAACAGTATTTGAAGTACTTGAATGGATGGATGTCAAGCAAACATCATCGAAATATTCATAGTATAGTATTCATAGTGTAAAAAGTGAATGCACAAATTATGTGCCCACTGTGCGAGTTATTAGGCCATTTTTCATACTCATACAGCAGCAGCAACAGTTGTTGCATCAGCTTACAGCTGAGACCGTAGAAGATCCCGAAGGGACTGTGAGGAGTGTAGAGACTGTGGAGACTGTGAAGACTGTGAAGACTGTGAAGACTGAGGACTGAAGACGGACTCTTCTGCATGACCTTAGGGGCTGGCAGAAGGTGGTCCCGCTGATTGTTTACGTCTGCGCTACTCATAAAATTTCAATTAATCTGCGTGTCACTGTGCAACAGCCGCACCAACAACTAGAGAAATATATATATATATATATATATATATATATATATTTTTTTGCCGTAGCCTATGCTAAATGGCAGCGTATGCGTATTTAATGAAATGCGAAGAGGCAACGACATCAGGTTGCTTTGGCTTTGGCTACACAGTATTAATAACAAGCCTTCAGATTTGTCTCTTCACATGAAATATCTGATTAAAATCATTCGTGAAACAGGCGGGCAAGTCGCAAGCTCTCGTCTCGATAGTTGTGCACATATTAATCTTCTTCACATTAGCATCTTGATTGGCCAATGAAATGTGTAACTCCATACCCCCATGCCCATGACTATAGGGTATAGTATCATTGGGAGACGCAAACACGCACATACACTAATAAAAAATCAATAGATGATCATTGATCATTTTTTGTAACTCGCTCTCCCTCTCCCTCACTCTCGCTCTCTCTCGCTCTGCTGTTGATGTGATTACAATAATTAATCTTGCTCGAGATTATGTTGATGTTTTTTTTTGTCCCTCTCGTGTTTTCCGTTGATTCCCCCAGCAGCAACTGTTGGCGTTGTGAAGATCATTCGTTTGGGTTTTTTACTGCTGCTGCTGCTGCTGTTTTTATTTTTTACTCTTTTTCCTTAAGGCGCCTGGCGTCAAATTAAGTGTTTGTGTCGCTTGCCATTAATCAAAACATATCACAAATTTCGATATGAAAAAGTGTTTTGTATTATATCAAAACGGAAAACAACATCAACAGCAACAAGAAATCCCCTCAACTAACAACAACTTGTTTCGTTGTCGTTGTGCGTTTCTTATCTGGGTGCGTGCACTGTAAAAAATATTCTACGTATTTCTATATAAATGAAATGAGGAACTATTTTATTGGTATTTATCTGTGTGTGTGGACTGTAAAAAGTACTCTTGGTATTTCTGCACAAAAGAAATTAGCCAATGCCAAATTGGGTTTTTAAGGAAATCAATTGATTGAATTGCAGTTAATTCGAAATTATATGTTGTATTTCATATTCATTTAATTGGTATTTCATTCAAAGCCAAACTATATGTTTTTGTGTAGTGTGTTCATTTAATTTGTGTGATTTGTATTTTTTCATTTAGTTTGATTTCTTTTCCTGGTCTGAAAATGTCACCTGCTGTGCAAACACCACACACAAGTTGTTCAGGCCATGAATATTGTTGTTGCTGTTGCAGCAGTTGCTGTTATTGTTGTTGTTGCTGATACGCGCTTCCTGCTGCTGCTGCTGCTGCTGCTGGTTGGTTGTCGGTTGTTTGTTGGCCTGGCTTTTTGATGAATGATGGACAACATCAGGTCGACTACAGCTACAGCTACAGCCTCAGAGATACAGCATTTCATTTGTGTTGCTGTGTTGCACCTTCGTTGAATTTGAATTTATTTGCAGTTAATATGCAGCTGCGATCAGCAATCTCTCAACTCTATAAATATACACATATTTATATATGCGTTCGGTAGCTGTTTTGGAAAGTGGCATTAATCACTTTGGGCTGGCCACACACGCACACTCTCAAAGGCATTAAAATCAAGCTGAAGAAAATTTATGAACTTCCTAATTGTAAGCAAATTTGACAGGTGTGTTAGCCATAAACTTTGGTTGAAAATTGTTTTTTTTTTTACAATGCGGCAACCTGTTTTTCTTTATCGTAGTCAAAATATCTTTGCTGCAATAGCAACAACAACAACAACAACAATGTCAACATTCAGCAATCAAGTGACAGCAGCAGCAAAATGCAATTTTCTATAATAAAATACAACAGCAACAACAACAACAACTTTGCAACCCGTTTGCGAACACTTTTCAACACTTTGCAAACCAAAATGTGACAACTGCAATTGTTGTTGTGTTGCTGCCAATCTTGTTGTAGTCGTTGTTGTTTTTGCTTTTGGTATAGTTAAAGCCAAATTAAAATTCACTTGCTCAGTTCAACACCTTGGTCAATTTAAACTCTCGACCCACCTGCATGTTGTCTCTCTGTGTGCGTTGAGATAATTGGCTTAGTTGTTGATTACGAGCAATTTTTAATAACTTGAATAGAAAATGAACAAAGTGATGAACAGTTTGACAGCTGTTTTAAGATTCATTTTATTGATAATTATAGCTTCAGCTAGAAACATTTCATCTATACCATAATATCACGTAATTAATGTAATGCCCTTACTAAAGTTAAATAAAGTATATTAGTTTGATGCACTTTTGTCATTCTGTTTGACTGAACATTTTTCAGAAGAATAAAAGTTAAAAAGTACATTATAATATAAAATCACTTTATTTCTCCCATTGTCTTAAGTCCAGAAAAATCAAATTTTAATTAGATTCCATTTTTTAAGAAGAATTTTTATTATTATTTAAAAAAATGAGTGAAAAACAATTTCATTTAAATGTCTAATAAATTTTCTATAAGAGAAATAGTTCTATAATTATCTTTAATTTCACAAAGATCACTTAAATTTAGGTAGTATAAAATATTATTTGTAAGACGAAAGTTGTAGTACGTGTTCTCTGTATGTGTTAATAGATGGCGCTGCACACAGCGCCACCAGACGGCTGTTATTTTAACTAATTCGCAGCAATTCGATTAGTATGGACATCAACCAACTGCAAGCAGCGCAAATATATGTTTGTTTTAGGCTATGGACTGTGTGAAAGAGATAGAAGGATTGAGTGGCTGCACTGAGAAAAACTGAAGCAACATAGTTTTGTTTTAATTTCTTTCCTCAATTTTTTTAAATAATTTTATTAATTTTTCTGGTTTAGAGAGAGTAATATGAAATAAAGTTGAACAATTTTGCATTTAGCTTTGTTATTTTTTTCAAATATGACTATTTATTTACACATAAGTACATATAACAAAATTTAGGCGTTTCTTTACTAAATTTCACATCAAAATATTACACTGAGAATTACAAAAATAAATTGCAAACATTTCACATTTAGTTCAAGGATAAAGAAATACGCCGCATATATGAAAAGCTTATAGTTATAAATTTAATTAGGTGAAGCTAAAGTTAAAAACTTACTAACTACCAAATACAAATATAAATAATGCTAAGCTTATCATCATATTAATCATCTTCTTTGTCATCCTGGAGTTTTAGCTTACCTATGAAATATTAAAATGCTACAGGGAGTTCATGTCAAAGAGTTAAGGCAAATTTGGATATCCTTGAAACGAGTCCGAGAAAAGATCTTAAAAAACTTACTTAATTCAAATTATGGAAAACTTGTTTTTGTTGTTGTTATGTTGGTTGGAACGTCATATAAAAAATTCTTTGTTCATTAACTAAATTAGTTATAAATATATATCGAAATCATAAAGCTTATAAATTACCATAAACAATTTCAATATTCTAGCTAAATTAAAATTATTTTAGTTTAAGTGAAGCTTAGTTTCGAGTTTCATTTGTTTTATTCTTTTTTTCCGAAAAGTGCAGCTTACAGTTAAAGTTACTTAGAGTTAGGACAGGCAAAAGACAGTCGAGATGGGAGAGTTGAAGAGTTAGATGGTTTTTGGGGAAGGTTAAGAAGAGAAGTTTTGGATAGAGTAGAAAGTAGTAGTAGTAGTAGTAGTAGTAGTTTAGTAGTAGAGCAGAGTGGGATGATCTTTTGAAGCTTAGACCTGCAATCGAAACTCATTTAGTTAAAGCCAATGCGCAAAGCCATCTTAACTTAAAGTTAAAATTAGATTAAGATAAGTCGGGAAAAAACACTTTTCTACTTTTTGGCGACCGTCTTGCTATGCCCCCTGCCCTTGCCCACCTGTGCCGGTGGCTGTGGCGCACCACTGCCACCCTCCTGGGAGCCACTCTCCGCATCCGACTCCTTGAGAGAGCCGCCCTCCTCATCTCCAACGAGCGCTCGATATTTTTTCGCAATCGCCTCCCAATCCGCCACATTCTCGATGCGATTCTGATTGGCCGCCGAGAAACTGGCCTGCGAGCCCAGCGGCGACAGATGCACCTGAGACAAGGCCACCGAATCTGAGAGTTTTGTAAAATATGCAATTAGTTATGTTTTGATCGGGGCAAAAGGGGGGAACACTATGTTGCAACATGACAGCGATAAGGCTGCAACCGAAATTTCGTTAAACAGATTAGGCCCAAATAACAAACAAATATTTTAAAGAATTAAAGAGAATGTTTAATTGAATTTTAAAATTTTTCTTTAAACTGTTAAATGTAGATTTTGTTTAAACTTTATTTAGATTTTTCAATAGATGAATTCATAGTTGCAAACTGAATAAAGATAACATTACTCAAAAATAGGATAATCTCTCAAAAATACTAATAAAAGTTAGAAAATGCTGTTAAAAATATGTTATAATTAAAAAATACTTATAAATTATTCATGTTATTTGGGATTAAATATTTCGGTTGCAGCTTTACCCCATCTGCGTTGCTGCATAGTGTAAACAGAGTGGGAAGTTGAGAAAGTAATTTTGAGCTAGAGCGCGCCAATTGTAGATAAAAGAGAACTATAAGTTTACAGAGTGGAAAAAGAGAGTCACAATTGCATAGATAACACAGAGAGAGAGAGAGAGAGAGAGAGAGCGAGAGGGAGAGAGAGATGACAAGTAGAAAGACGAACGCTTTTTGCTGCAAAACTCTTTGAACTTGTACCAACGTCGGTGTGGTGATTGGGGGATTTTCGGGTGAATCGGAAGAACTCTCTGGAACTAGGGAAGGCGATACATACATTGCTCACCTTTCTTGATCTTCGATAGCCATTTGGCGCCAGCTTTGGTGCGTGGACTGGCCTGACGTATCCCCATCATCTGAACCAGACTTGGACGCTTCTTTTTCTTCATGCGTGCCTGTTGTTGTGGTTGTTGTTGTGGTGGTTGCGTGTGTGTGAGTGAAGTCAAGGCGGCATTAGAGTTACACAGGACACATGACAATCAAACAGGACATATACAGAAGACAGGAGACGAAAGACACCAACACATTGATTAAACATCAAAAGCGGCAATAACGAGCAAAAATCAAAACAATAAATTATAGTAAGTAGTGTGATCAAATTGTGCAAAATACATTTGTATTTTGTATTTATTATATCACAAGCAGAGACAGATTGGTGCATTATAACAGGGTGCAAACGGGCAACACACTTAAAGCATTTATTGGGCAGACATTTGTTGACATTTCTAAATCATAAAAGTTGGGCATCAATCATTTCATTTGTTCCCGTTGCAGTTGTTGCCAAATTGCTTTAAATGGTTGGCAGAAAAGGTCAGCAACTACGCGAGTTCTGATCAGATTAAAAAACACACACAGGGTCTGATTGCTGTGTTTCACTTGTAGTTTAGTTTTGTTATTGTTTTAGCGTCACGCTGACACAGTTGACATATATAAGATTTTACCTTGACCTTCTCGACGATCCACATAAACCAGGTGGTAACTAAATTAAGCGGCGATGGCGCTGTTGTTGTGCGATGCATATTGCGTATAAGCTTGGATAAGCCAAATTTCCACTCGATGTCGGATTGCGCCTAGTATTTCATAGGTTTTTTTGTTTGTTTTGTTATTGGCATTGTGAAAGATGATGATGATGATGAGTTGTACATGTACATGAATATATATATATAAAAAATAGAACAAGAACACGTTTTTCACAAATGAGTTTCAATGATTTTGTCAAGCATTTCACAAATTTACAATTTGTCTTCTAGATCGTATATATTTAACTTAAGCGCTGCAACTGAATATTTCCATAAGAGAAATACACAAATGTACACGTTAATTTTGCTTAACAATTTCTAACTCGTAGATACTTTTCTAAATGCTCTCTATTTCTCATGTATCTCAAAGATGGTCGAGAAATTGCTAAACAAAATCGGACGCATTTATTGGTATATTTCGTAGAATAGACTTAAAAAATAAATGGATAGATACACACATAAACATGCAGCAGTATATTGTTGTTAGTAAAGCATGCAGTTTGCCAACACTGGGCACGCGCGTTTTGCTGCTCAACACTGTTCACAAAAGCTACTTTCGCTAGGCACTTACTAGTATTCTAAAGCTAATGACACAGACATAATTTTGATTATTTTTGGCACACACTACAAGTGTCTAATCTATAAGCCGGTGATTTATCTGTAAGATACAATATTTGATTGCAATTGTATCCCAAAGATTGCTCTAATTTTTAATTGGAAAAAACCTGGAAGATGCAAGTCTGGGCAGTTGATGGATTTACAGAATAAGCCATGAAGCACTTTGCTACAAAAATTGCGCATTCATCTTCCATATTTAAGTTAAATTTTGGTTTGGTCTGTTAGTGTTTTCTAAGAACCGACATCAAAGTAGCCGCAAGAAACAAGGCGAGCAACGATACGTTCTGAGCCCCTCTGTAATACCATTTAAAGGGATTTTTCTTTTGATACAGCCTATAGATGCTAATTAGTTTAGCCTTCCATTTTCCTTATGCTTATCAGCTATTTTGGCCTGTTTCTCCAATGATTTTTTTTTAGCTTTTCTTCGCACGCATTGCTTCTCGCTTAGCATTTTTCTTTATAAACAGCTTCTTTTTAATTCTCGCATCCCTCACACGAAATATCGCTTCTCGCTTTGCTTCTCGCTGCACTTGAACATCAATCTCAAACTAGAAAAGACCTGACTAATTTTCATAATACTTTTCACATGATCTATAATCAGCTAAACTCGTTACTCTTCTTGTTTGCTGAAATAGACTTGAAAATTAATCAAAAATATATAATTCAATACGTAGCTTAGTTATTATAATAAATATGATAATATAAATATAAGTTATATATATATATATATATATATATATATATATTGTTGTAAGAGCATAAATAGTATTTGAGAAATAAAGGAAAAATGGGGATTTATATTGATAAGCGCCATTAGCAAAAATACTACCTGAATTCTTTGATAGGTGTCTGACATCATAGCAATCAGCAGGTTAATGAGTACAACCACCGATACCAACATGTATATGCCAAAGACAATTTTGAATAGATACTCAACCCAATACGGTTGAGTGGGCGTGGCTAAATTTTTGATTTTATCAACTTGCGTTTGCTCCGTCGTCGTCTGACCAAACACGGCGAAGAACAGTAACTCGAATGAGTTAATCGGATGCATGCGCACTGTGTCGTGTCCGTTTTATTATTTTATTTTTTTTTTGTGTGTGTTTTTCGGGTCGTATTGTATCGTATCGTGTCGTATCATATCGTTTCCGGTTTCCGATGCCACCAAATCCAAATTCCGATTCCGTGTTTACAACACACACACACAGATACACAGAATGTACCGAATACCGAATATACCATTTCATATCAACCCCCACGCAAGTAATTACAATTGACGGACACAGCACGGCGTCGAAAATTTCGATTTGAAAAATAAAAAGATAACGGACGCCCATTTGTGTTGTGACATTGGTGGGTTTGCCCATTAGCCAAATCGCAAAACCATTTGATTTGGCCCAATCGAGCAACCCCCAACAGCAATGTGCGCGCCAATTGCGTATCAAATTTCAACGGGGTTGTTATCAAAGCGTCACCAAATAAACAAAAAATAGATAATATATATATAATATATATATGTGTATGTATATAATAGATAATAAAATAGTTCAAGTTTTAAATTAGATAAATATATATATATATAGAGAGAGAGAGAGAGAGAGAGAGAGAAAGAGAGAAAGGGAGAGAGAGGGGGGAGAGAGAGTGTGTTGCGATTAGTGGACATTTGTCAATACAAACCTGTATGCGCTGATAAGTATCCGACATCATGGCAATTAGTAGGTTAATGAGTACAACCACAGACACTAACAAATAGATGCCAAAGACAAATTTGAACAGGACCTCGGTCCACTCGGGACGCAGATGTCGCATGGGATTGATGTCCACGGTGGTCGTTTGTCCGAAAACGGCGAAGAACAGACGCTCGAAAGCCAGAAATGGTGTCATGGGTCCTAACAACACGTCCAAAGAATTTTCCATTTCTCATTTTCATTTTCTCAAGTAAAACACACAATACGTACACAAACAACAGCACGAGCTAACAGTGAGGCAGAAATTTGGTGAACTTTGCTTTTGCTGATAATGCTGATATTGTTAGATTGTTGGATTGTTGGATTGATATTGTTTGGCACAGGCGTGCAATAAAAATTCATTCGAATATTTGGTGGCTAGAAAGCAGCAATAACATCAACACATCAGGCATTCAATTTTTCAATAGTTTTCGTTTTTTTTTGGTTTGTGTTATCGGCCAACACACATACGAGCTTCGATAATTATCGATATTTCGTTCTTTTGTGGATTTTTCTTCATATGATTCGTTTCGCCGTTTTGTGCAGAATTTTTCTAATATTTTCTTGATTGAATTTAAGGTTTGTTTGTTTATTTTTTTTAGTGGTTGGCAAGCAGCGGCACAAGCTTCAAGCCCAGGAAATATATTTTATATATGAATTTTCTATATTTTCTGATAAATATATATTTAGTGATTTTATTTGGCTGGCGACTTTGCAAAACATCAACATGCAATATTGAATTATTTATTTAAATCTTATTTATTTTGTACACTTTGCGCAAATGTGTAAAATGCATTAAAAATATATATGAAAATCATATTGCAGAGAAAAATACTTTCAAATTGAAAAAAAAAAATAGGAAATCATACACTTAAATAATAAATATAAGCAAAAGATATCCCGAAAACCCTTATCATTAGCATAAAAAAGTTAAATTAAATTAAACCGATATTTAAAGACAAGTATTAACAAAATGTTTTTATTTAAATTTTATAATGAATATTTTCATAATTTTAAGAAAAATTTTAAGTTTTGAAAGTCTTTTGTGAGATTTATGAACTTCACTTAAAAAAAAACAATTCCATAAACGAAGGAATGAACTTTTTGGAGTAAAACTTGTCATTTTTATTTTCTGTATCTCAGAAATATTTTGAATTGTATTTATTTTCTAAAAGAGTGCCTTGTACTAATAGAATATATGCAGACTATATCTCTACCTATCGCATTTAATATCTTTTGTAAAGGTATTTACTGTCTACTAACTCTATTTTTTTCAATCTTCCCAGTAATACTCAAATTCAAACCTTATTTAAAGAAATGCATGCTCTTTGAAATAAATGAGAAATAAAGCAAATAATAATTGACAATATAAGTACAATTATAAGAATAATAATGTAATAGATGATACCTATAAACATTGATTGATCCACAACATCGAGAATGCACAAAGTATATATATGTATATATAGTACGTGGAACGGAATCCGCTGACGATGACCAATAAAACATGCCTCGAAACGAACGAACGAACGAAAGGAACTTAAAGAACAAGAACAAGGCTAACATTAGATAGTATTACGAATATAGATTGATATACATTTATGTGTGGGATTTGTTGCAGTTGCTTTTTCCATTAGAACTGGAAAATAAGTTATGACAATTAAAACTTGTACACACAACATTGAAGGCAAGAGGAACATCGGCCGGGGCCCAAAAAATATATATAATAATGCTGGGACGCCCGACCTGCAGATAAGTTATGAACGAGCATATATAGTATATATATTTCTATATATATATAGAAAGAGAGAGCTAGAGCGGGAGAGCCCAAAAAACGAAGCAGTTTAACGGAACTTACGATCATCTTTGTGCTTGCGTCGGAATTCGCTGAAGCGACTATCGACATAACTCTCCACGGGCGGAGGTCTTGGGGTGGGCATATCATCTGGGGGTTACGGTATATTGGTATAAATATATAGAGATATGTAGAAGGGAGAGAGCGTAATTAGTTAGGGTCTGGTGGAATATAGGCGGGGCATTCTTATATATTGCAAAACACATGACGACATCAAAGAGGTTGTTATTTTTTGTTATTTGTTTTTGTTTTTGGTTGTACAGCATGCAAATTGTTGTTGTATTTTGTGGTTGTAGTTGTATTTCATATAGAGGTGAACATTGAGCACACAGTTTATCATTCAAAGGCAGATACAGATACTTATCAAGACACATTGAACTTTAATAATCGAATAATAGAAAACTAAAAGGATGTTGCGAAAACATTCCAAAAAGACACCAAAATAAAAGGAAATAAAAATCGAACAAAAAAATCAACTAAAAAGTTTTCAAACATAATTAGAGAGTTAAGCAAAAAGCAAACGTTTGGACTTACCGTCACTGAAGTAGCCCCGATTTCGATTCTTCTTCTCGAAACTCCTCAGATCCTCGGGCGTAAAATTGGCAAATGATTGATTTAGTGCCACAATGTGCATGGAAAAGCCAAACACAAAGATGGCGAGGACGGCCAGAAAGCGTGCCAGATCCTTTAAGAGATCACCAATGATAATGGCCCAGGGCCCGAACAAATGATGGAAGGATAAAAAGTCCAATATCTGTACACAGGCGAGAAGGAAAGCCAAGGCGAAGCACTGATTGCGGCAATAGACAAGTGTGGGCCAATACTCCTTGGAGACGAAGAGGAAGGCGACGACATGAACTCCAACGCCAGCCATTCCCAGCAGCAGGACGAGCACCTTGATCGATCCCAATCCCGATTTGTCCGAGGGATTCGTCAACTCGAACAAAAGTAGGCCGCTCAACCAAATGAGCAGACCTATTTCGTACCAGTAGGGGACCAGACTCAGACGCAGCACCGGATAGATGGGCGTAATGCCCACAATGCTCAAATGGGTCATGAGGTATATGTGCGAGGTGAGGTAGGACATAAACTTGATGATCGGCACCTTGTTGAACTTGTGCCCCATCGGAAATGTGAAACCAATCCAAACGGGCGGGCAAATAATAAACGCCACCAGCAGCAACATGATCTTCCACGACGCCCACGTCAATGAGCCGTGCCAGAGTTCCTAAACAGGAGCACAACAGATTAAACAGTCTTCTAATCTCTCTCTGGCATATTTCACACACTTGCAAATATCGCTGGACCACCGTATGCGCAATGACTTCCTTCTGCTCGTTCTCAATCAGCACGTCGAGAAACTCCACGTTTCGCTTATCCGTCGCCTGCAGGATCTTCCCCGCCGAATCGGAGCCAGCTGCCAGTGCCAACAGCTCTGTGGCCATCGCCTCACATTGCTTGCCAGCGGCAACCAGATCCTTAGCGCGCTCCTTCTCCTGCAAGTAGGAATGGGGCAGGTGTGTGAGAGACAGTATTGAAGATTCTAACCCACAAAAGATGAGCATATTTTGTACGCACCTTGGTGGAGAGTGTTATATAAATATTGGATAATTTGGCTGCTGTATCCACCGGTGCGGGGGAGACGAGTACAAACTCCTGTATTGGCTTATTATTGTTATTCTTGGAGACAACCATCAGATTGTAGACGAAGCGTTTGTCCTCCATCAGGCCGTAGGTGTCGTGCTCCTTGTTCATGAGATAGCGCAGCACCTCGTTATGACCCTCGGAGGCGGCAAACCAGATGGCCGCACAGCCATAGTTCGTCTCGGATTTGGGCGAGGCACCCGCCTCGCAGAGCAGCTTGACCACATCCAAGTGACCGGCTTTGGCAGCACAATGCAGTGGCGTCCAACCGTTGCGATCGGTTGCATTTATCTCAGCTCCTTGGCCGAGCAGGATCTCCACCATCTGGAAATGGCCGTGCATGGCAGCGATATGCAGACCAGTCCGACCATTCCGATCCGTGGATTGTAGGAGCTCCGCCGACCGACTCAGAAGCAAACCAACCACTGACATGTGTCCACCGAAGCAAGCCAAATGGAGCGGATTGTAACCCTACAAATTGAGATTGGGATTAATGATTGAGTTAAGGAATGACAAGGGTATTTTATAGAGAAAAGGTAAGAGAGAAAAAACTACTTTTGTACACAACTTAATCCCCAAAAGAAGTTATCGAATTTTGAAAAGAAACCTGAGAATCTGAGAATTAAATATTAAACTTAAAAATAAATAAATATTAAACTAAAAAGATTGTAATTTCGAAAGAGTTATGAAAGTTTGAAGTCTTGGAAAAGCACTTGGGAAAAAGCTGAGTTCTCCCTTTAGAAATTGGGTTTCTTATAGATCTGTTGATTGCTTACGTTCTCCACGGTAGCTGCATCGACTTGCACACCCGCCGAGTTGAGGAGCAGTCGCACCACATTCTCATTGCCCGAGAAGGCGGCGAGATGGAGTGGCGTCATGCCCGACTCGGTGCCCAGCTCTCCGAACAGACTCTGACCCGTTGGCGTCTCCGACTTGACGGTTGCCGGCACACTGGTCAAGAGCTCTCGCACCGTATCCGCCTGGCCGTAGTAGGCGGCCACATGAAGCGGTGTCAGTCCCAACTTTTTGCTATTGATCCTCAGTGAGTTTGTGCTCTTGAGGACATCCAGGACCTGACCATGCCCGTTCTGGGCAGCCAGATGGACGGCTGTGAAGCCCGCCTTGTTCTCATCGGTGCAGGAGGCACCGGCACGGACCAATGCCTTAACCACATCCGCATGCCCGCCCTCGGCAGCTAGCTGTAGGGGCGTGGCATCGGTCAACTTATTTCTAGCTGATATCACGCCGGATCGATCGAACTTCATGAGCTCCTCGATGACCTTAACGGAGCCCTGCATGGCCGCAATGTGGGCGCAAGTATTTCCATCCTTGCTCGTCGCATTCACCAGCGACGGATGCTGTTGCAGAAACAATTTGGCCACTTCCGAGTAGTTATTCTGGGCAGCGACATGAATGGGCTTCTGGCCCAGATCATCAGTCGCATCAATATTGGCGCCCAGCTCCAACAGCAGTTGGCACACCTCCATTTGCCCACTGGCCGCTGCCAGATGTAAAGGCGTCTGCTTGCGCAGCGTGAGGATATCAATGACGGCATTGTGATCCTTGATGAGGAACTTCACCAGATGCGTGAACCCATTCATTGCGGCCAAATGCAGTGCAGTGCGTCCCACTCGTGACTTCGAATTGATGAAGGCCTTGTTCGTGAGCAGAGCATCGCACACATGCAGATAGCCCCGTTCCGCAGCCAGATGCAGGGCGGATCGTCCCTCCGTATCGAAGACATCGACCCTGGCATGATTCGCTAAAAGGTTGTTGACCAGCTCCATGTGCCCCCGATTGCAGGCAATCAGCAGCGGTGTCCATCCGATCGACGACTGGCGATTCATCGCCTTCTGTATGTCCGTCGGATTCATGTGCGAGATCATCTCCATCAGGACATCGTTGTTGCCGGCGACGGCACAATAATGGAATGCCGTCTCCAACACATTCTTCGTCTGCAGCGTCACATCTGCCCCATTCTCGAGGAGCATGCGTACGATTTGCTTATCGGATTCGGGTATTTTCACCTCCTCCTTGGTAATTTGGCAAGTATAATGAAGCGCCGTTGCGCCATCATCGTTCACTGAATTTATATACGTTGTGGCCTTCTCCGGTCCGTGTTTCTCCTTCACAGTCTCAATTAGATGACGCACAATCTCCGGATGACACGACCGACACGCCATATGCAATGGTGTTTCACCAGTCTAGACAAACGAGCAAAAAATAAAAAAGGGATAAAGAAATCTTTAAAAGCAACTCACATTTGACTTGTAGAGCGGATCACCTCCATCCTCCAGGAGTTGCATCATTGTCGCCAGATTTCCGTGGCGTGCAGCCACATGAACCGGCGTCAGGCAATCATCCGTTGTTAGATTCGGACTCGCTCCGGACTTCAACAGCATCAGGGCACAACGATCGCCGTCTTTGACGCGTGCCGCAATATGCAGTGGCGTCTCGCGCAGCTTGCCACCTCGCACATGAACATCGGCTCCAAAGCCGAGCAGCGTTTCCACAACGGCCGGTTTTGCTGACTCCACAGCTATGTGGAGTGCCGTATAGTTATCCTGGTCACGGGGATAAGATAAGATGTATTATTACCATGAAAAAGGATTTAAAACACAAAACGACTTATGCGACAAAGGGTTAAAGAGTTAAGTATAGAGAAAGGAGAAAAAGTGAACAAGGAATATAGTTAAAAGATATAGTATTATATATTCAGAAGAAGTAGTATTAAGACTGAAAGAATTGAGCAAGGAAAACTGATAGCTGAATAGTTGTACGAAAATGATGAGGGATGTTAGAGATATGCTTAATGATAAATATAGAAGATATAATCTAGTATAGAAATTGAGGAAGAAATTGAACACAGACAGAAACAGCTCAAAATAAGTAGATCAAAGATTAAAAGAAAATAAAGGAATAGTGGAAATTCAGGAAAGTAATTATATAACCCTGATTTTATAAAAATAATCTTAGAAATGTGGATAAGAGTCGAAGTAACCAAAAAACATTAACTGAAGAAAAAACAATCTCAAAAATGACGTTCTCAGATAAATAATAATATGAAAAATCGAAATAATAAAATAACCTAAATTGCAGAAAAACACAAAATCTCACAAATAATGTTCTTGGATAGGTAGAAAGTCGCAAAATCGAAGTAACTAAAAAAAACCTAGATGGAAGAAAAAAACAATCTCAGAAATAACGTTCTTGGCAAGAGAAAAACGTTCATTCAAGATTTGAGGGCCAAGAATATCATCAACATCGATTGTCAACTCACATTGGTGGTAACATCGACTTTCTCGCCCTTTTGCAGCAGGGTGTTGATGATGCCAGTGTGGCCGTATGCGGCAGCAGTGTGTATGCTGCGTGCCCCATCCTTGTTGGGCATGTGGAGGTAGACGCCCTTCTTGAAGAGCATCGTGGCGCACTCAGCATGGCCATTCAGGGATGCAATGTGCATCAAAGTGCTGCCATCCTTGGTGCGCTCGAAGATGCTCGCTTTGAACTTGTCCGCCAGTATCTCGATGACATGCGCGTGTCCATTCTCAGCAGCCAAATGCATCGGTGTACGATCTGACCAGGTTTGGGATGAGGGATTAGTAATGATGTGATGAGAGATTAAGCAGATTGAGCAATTCTCAACTCACCCTGATTATCTGCTATGGAGGCAGATGCTCGCACTCCGTAAAAGTACTTGAGTAGCGCTTCGTCTCCTTCGGCGGCGGCAATGTGCAACGGCGTCTGCCCCTCCCCATTCTGGGTGTCCACGTTGGTGCCATAGTCGACCAGGATGCGGACCATATCGACGTCCCGCCGTCTGGCGGCCAAATGCAAGGCCGTGTCTCCATTGGCCGTCGTTGCCTGAAAGGGAAATCGACCAATGCTTTTCAATTTGGTTTATTTTCGTATATGCAAATGTTTTGGTTTGTCCACAACAAGGCTAACAGGCTAGCCCGGCTCGCACATTTGGCTGCGTTTTCGCAACGCTTTTGACCCACTTTGGCTGAGCCGGCTGATTGCGTGCCAAGCAGCTAGCTGATTCGGCCCAAAGTCAACTAACTCGAACTTTAACTTTACCTTTAACTTTAACCCCTTTATTGGTTAATTACATCGACACGCACTACTCTTAACCCAAACTCGACGTGCCAATTGAAAACAACACTGAACAACTTTTATGCGCCAATGTCGCGTTGCATTTTTGCACTGTTGCATTCTTGCACTGTTGCACTGTTGCACTTTGCCACTCTCTCGCGCCACCTCCTCGCCCTCCTTAGAAGTCGCACTTGTGCGTTGCGTTGCCACATCTTTGGGGCATTTGCATTTTACTGATTTATTTCTGGCTTCTTTTCGTGACAGTTCAAGGCAGCTGGGCAGCGGCCAGCTCAAGATTTCATTTGCATTTATGATTTGTGGCATTCACGGTTCACATTGCGATTAAGTTAAAGCTTGTCAAGAAACCTGATTGGCAGCTCAGATATCATTTTGATGCAGTGCTCAGTTATGGGAATGGACAACTAAAAGTGTGTTCTTGTTAAACGTTATCTAGTTATTTAAATTTATTAATTCTCCTACTTTGTTTTCACAGTAGTCGAGATGTTTTTTAAATAATTTTAAATTATTCTTTGCTTTTATAATCTTATAATCTATAAACCAAGCAATAATGACTCTGAGAGAGAGTTCTTTTTTCTCGCTGAATGTATTTGTTAGCCAAGACAATGCAATTCTTATGTGCTTTGCATTTATCTAGTGTTTTATTTTTAAAGCTATATATATTTTTAGAATAATTACCTTTAGTTGGTCCGCCGTTTGTGCAGCTAAGAGTTCTCTGCACATGGACTGATTGCCCGACTCCACAGCCAGCAGCAATGGGATTTTGCCACGCTAGAGAGGGAAAGAGAGAAGAATAGTTTATTGTTGGCAACATACTCATTATGGGTAATAGACAAACTCACACACACACAAATAAATAACCAATTAGCCAATTCATGCCTCAAGTGTTAACGGCTGCATGTTTTTGCCTATTTTTAGCCAAGTTCGCAACTTTTCGCGCGAACTTTCAACTGGCAAAGGCACATGAAAAGAGCTACCCCCTCCACCCCTTGCAATTCTCCTGCAACGCCAGGGTCTATCAGCTGGCAAGTAAATCAAGTTGTAGAGCAACTTGTGACCCCCTTTTCTTCTTCATTTTTTTTTGTTTTTTTGGTGGATAGGAATGGCAACCCACGCCAAAGTCTCGTATTATGTGTTTGTTGTTGGCAACGAGTTGAGCGCCCTTTTGAAAGAGTGTTCGTAGTGTTCTCTATACAGCATATATATATATATATATGTATATATGTATATGTTGTAGAGTAGAGTATAATGTGCGTGCCTAAGCTGAAAAACTATTCAACTATTTGTCAAGGCTCAAATCGAAACCGAAAACGAGGAATGGGCATTGGGGAACTAAGGAAATGGGCATTGAGGATACCTAAATACTTTATCCAGCTAATTTTGGCTGACAGTGCCATTAAAAGGGGAATGGGGGGAAGGGGGAGTTGGCGGAGGGGTTCCCTTTTTGGGTATAAATATCTAACCTCTAATTGATTTAAATCAAGTTGCCGAAAGAGTCTTTTGTCTAGACAACTATCAATCGACTCCGCCGATTGAGGAGTATTTGAAACGGGGGGGGGCTAACTTGGCTAAGTAAATTTATGCATTCTTTGCCGTCGCGTGCGTTAAGCAAATATTGTTGTGAATTTGCACACCAATGCAATGTGACTGTGAATTTGAATGCGACAAATAAGTTCCGCATTTCAGCTAGTTTCTTCTCTTTCAGGTTCTTTAGTTGCAAGTTAATCAGATGAGAACGCCAACAACAACAACAACAACAAGACAACACTGACATTATTCTATTTTTTTCGGGTTTTCTTTGGTTTCAGAATGCATTTTCATTTCTTTTTCTTTTTCCATATTGATTTTTCACAATTTGTTTGGCTTTATGTTGCTGCTGCTGTTGTTGTTCTTGTTGATGATGTTGTTTTTTTTATGAAACTTTTGTTTACGTTGGCACCGCCTGGTACTACACTAGCTTGGCTGGTCTGGTCTGGTCTGGCCTGGAGTGCTTCACTCTTGATGTCTACAGACTGAAAGCAACTCATAACTTGGCCATTTACACAACACTTGTAGCTCTTCCACACACTCACACACACACACACACACTTACGCCGTCTGCTTTGACGCGTATATCCTTGCCAGCAGCAGCGAGCAAGGCTCTCAGGATATTTGTCGCGGTGCCCGTTTGACGACTGGACACCAAATGCACTGCGGTCTGTGAACGTGACTGCAACGAGAGATTAATAAAATACAAAATTAGTTACGAGCGTCATAAACATTGGCAATTAGAGTGCACAAACTGGCACGCACTTTTAATGCTTTCTTTTTTTTATGTGCAGGTCGAGCCTTTTTTACTCTTTGTGTGTTAACAGCCACGAAATGACGAAGAAGAAGAAAAAACTATATTCACTTCAAAATCACAATTGCAACTGAATGAAAGAGCGCTCAGCTTTTGGGCTTATAAGCACATTTCGTGTCACTTTAGCTGGCTGGAGTTTTTCATTCATATCACAGATTGACAGCAAACTGTATATAAACTTCCTGCTCTCTCTCTTTCTCTCTCTCTCTCTCTGCTGACACTGACAGCTCCGTGTTTTAGGTGTTGGTGTTTGCCACGCACACGAGAGGCAACCACTTCAAACTTGGCTGTTGCTAAAACAAAAGTTAACATCTGCTTTGCATGTGTGTGTGTCTTTAGAACTATCAACCATATCTGCCTCGCACACCCACTCGCTCTCCTCATTTTCCTCTCTCACTTTTCCTTAGTCTTCACTTTGATTAACATCAGTAATTTCGGCTTTAGAGGCACATGCCACGCCCTCGCATTTCACTCATTGCGGCATGAAAACTAAATTAAAGTGTTGAACAAAAAAAAACATGCTCACTAAACATATACCCTGTTAACAGTGTATTTAAATACAGCCATGATCCGTTCAGCTTTGAGTTATCCATTAAAATAATTCATATCCAAATTTGGCAACCAAATTAAGTTGAGCTGAGAAGTAATTTAATCGTGTGCAAAATTCCGATTGCTAGCAAATGAAGAAAGTATTTCCAGCTCAGATTGAAGCTTAAAATTCAAAATGATTTAAATTGCATTTGAAAATGTATATTGCTTACCTATAAGTGATAAAACACATACACTTCGGCTATATTCCCTATATACACCCTGATATCTGTAGCTCAACTTTAGATGGTGCTTGGTAACCGCAGTTTGTTTACCTTAAAAGCGACTACGGTGCCTGTCCCACTTGGCTGGCTGGCTGGTTTTTAAATTAGAGTGCCTGAGACCGAGTCTTAACCTTGTCGCCACTAATTGGCCCCTTAGCCCCTAATGTGCCAAAGTCACATGCAACATGCGGCACAAACATCTTTCGCGCTGACCTTTGCACACAAATATGCGTCTAATGGACTTTAAAGTGCTCCAAAGCCGATTCGTCATTAACTTACTAAATTATATAAAGTAGCTAAAGTAGCAACAATGAGAGCCACAAAAAAATATGCATCGATTTTTAAATTACTAGAAAAATTCTTGTGAATAAGTCGGCTGAATTAAACATGTTGTGCACGAATTCGATAAGAAACAAAAATGATTTAAATGGGTGATTAAAGTTAACTGATTTGTTGTGTACACATATTAGTTATATTAATGTACAATATATATATATATATATATATATATGTTAGATTAACCGGAATATTAATGACTCAAATGTATGCAAATATAATTACAGTGTAACATATGGAAAAAAGCCTGTATTATTGTGGGTCTAATTGGGTACAGAACATATATAATATCAGTGTAGGCATAGGAATGAGTTCAGAAATAAAGATATTATCTATATACAAATGAAGATAAGTCTAACTATAGCTAAATATCTAGAAAAGGTTTAAGAAATAGGTGAATCTTAATAAAAGAATATAAAGTCAAATATATGTAGATATATTCATATGTATAAATGTGTAATTAGTTATAGCTTTTGGATATACTCACTCCGCCGGTGGAGAAGGTATCAACGCCACGTTTTGTTAGCAACAATTTGACGACATCCTCACGCGAATACATTGCCGCAATATGCAGCACATTGTAATTATCCTGCAACACAAAGTGAAAGGCAGAATGAGAAAGAGTATGAGCATTGGTAAGAGACAGCATTCATGAGTGGGCGAGACTGGAAATCAATTGGCAAAATCATTTAACGGTGTTCAAACTAGCACAGGTCAGCAGGTCTTCAGCTGAGTCAAAGTCAATTTTAAATCCATTCGTGAACCCCCCATCCCCAAACCCCTCTAACCATATTTGGATTCACGTATTCCCATCCTCGGCACTTTTGGGCACTTTGCATGGCCAAAAAAGGTGCGCCTGATTACCTTTTTCCTTATTTCATTTACTTTCCCGTTATTGTTGCTGTTGTTGCCACAATCTTTGCATGTGGACTTTCACTTTTGGCCATTTCTTAATGGTCGTTTGCTTCCTTAGCCACACATGCAACACTTGCATCAAACATTTCGCATGACCCTGCAATGGGTTATTCCTTAAAGACGCAACCCAAATTGTGTGAATTTGACGACAAGCTGCCAGTGAGTTACATGTGCCCCGTATTGGGGACAATCGAAGCACTTCCACTTATCGTCCTCTTATATAATAAGCCATAACGCGCAATATGTTACACATACGCCCCATGGGTCGGATTTACTTAATTTATAACTTGACCCGTCGACTTTACTTTTACTTATTCTTTTCTTTTGTTTCGGTGCGCCCTCGAAACGGAAGTGAGTCGGGGCTTTTTATAGGTGCTTTGTTATAAGTACCTATGTAGGGCCGATAAGCCTCTGTCATGGAGTTAGCAATATATATATTTGTTGAATTTATTTAAGCCAACGACTATTTTCTAGTTAAAGCTTAACTTTGCTGAAGAAATTTTACATAACTAGAATTATGTAAGGCAGAAATTCAAGATAGAAGTAAATAAAAAAAAACATATTTTAAAGAATATATTTATAATAATCAATTATCAACAACTAAAAGCAAACATTTAGTTCATATTTTTGTTTCTGAGATTTTGATAATACAATTTGTTGGTACGTTATCAGCAACTATTAAAATTTGTTTAGATTATTTTTCTGTGAATTTTAAGAATATATAGAAAATTCTAGACATCTTTTTTATAGGTAAACGAAACGAACAATAAAAATTATATACTTATATATATATTTACAAGTACTATATCAACTTATAGGGCTTATCTAGATATTTTTCATTAAGACGAGCGCACGTAACTCATGTCAAGGTGTTTGGAAGTATTTCTTATTTTTTCTGTTTTATGTGACGACTATTTCTGGGTGCAACTGTAGCTAATTTGCATAGCGCACAGGGCGCCAAATAAGCGAAAAACTTCAAGTTGAAGTCTTTGACACATGTCCCGCTGAAAGACATGAGGAGAGTGGTGCTGCCCAGTTTCAGACCGGCATCGGCTGCGGTCTATACTGTTTGTGTAATGCTTGTAGGCAGCTGGCAGCTACAGTGGCCTGCAAAAGTAGACGCTCTTCTATGGCACGTGAAACTTGAACGGCAGACAGATAATATTTCACGCGCCTGTTTTGCATAGTTTTTAGCTCCAAATAAGTATTGTGTGTGCTTGTTGTGTGTTTATTATTGTTGTGCTGTGGCGGAACGAAAGCAAAAACCGGAAACACAACAAAAAACGGAAGCGCAAATTTTCCAGCACATTTTTGTGCTTGCTTTGGCCACCGAAGGAGGGAGTGGGTTGGAGAGAGAAGGGTTTGTGTTGCTTGTAAGACGACCCAGTTTTCGCTTGTTTGTTGTGTGTAAACCTCAGCGCCAGAAAGAGAGAGGGAGAGAGTAAGAAAGAAAGAGAGAGAGAGAGAGAGAGAAAGAGAGATAAAGGGAGAACGCAACAAAGTAAGTAACTGCTCAAGATGAAGTCATTTCGCACACCCTGGCAAAAAAAAAAAAAGAAAGAAAGAAAGACAGAAACCTAAAAAAAAAAGGGACACTCACAAAAACGAAATTATAAAGTGTACTTTTGTTTATTATTTTTTGTTGTCTGATGTCAGCTGATGATGTCGACCAAACAAACACACGCCCACTTTTAAGCACATGGCTATTATATTAATTTAATTAACATTTGACTTAATTCAAGTGCCTCACACCCACACACAACACACACACCTACACCCACACATAACACACACACTTTCGCACATTGTGCGTGCTCTCACGCACAGCCTTTTGACAAATTGAGTCTGGGCCGAGTTAATGGCTTAATGTAAAAATTGCACGCTGTCATCGCGCATGTGGCTTAAATACCAAATGCTAAATACCGGAGTGGCCCAAAAGTCGGCTTTAATTAAAATTGCATACATTAATGACGCCATGCCGGACGGCTTTTTGCCATTGCTTTTGCCCATTTGTCTTACCCCCCATCCAAAAAAAAAAAAAACCAAAAAAAAAAAAGGTCAGCTAGTAAAAAGAAAAAAAATTAAAGGAAGACCGAGGTGTAAATAGCCATTGGGCGTATTTAAAAGTCAGCTGCTTGATTAATTGGCTTTTAAGTTGCAAGAAATGAAGTTGGGAACACCTCTTTCTCAACTCAACCTCAACTTGGCAGCAACTTCAATGACATGTGGCATTACACCTTTAACTCCCCCATTGCCCCACTCCCCAACTTGACAGCCTTAAAATGTTAATTACTTGTACTCATTACATCATTTCATTTGCAAATGCAAATGCCGTGCCAAATGTGAATTACTTAGAGATCTCTCCCATTCAGATAAGCTACAAAATGATATAATGCAAAACAAAATTTATCACACGTGATATATTAGATTCCTCCTCATTTTTTTTTTTTAATTCATTAGGCTGAAATACAGCTCTAATTGCATGTAACACAATGAAAGTAATTATATTCTGTTTATTTCAGCTATAAAACATCTTGACGGACTGTCAACTTTTATGAACTCATCAAGTCACTTCAAATAAAACATGACGCATCTTTAATAGAAAAGTGAAATGGTGGACATAAAAATGTAAGTATTACAACTATTTAACATTTTCCTAGTCATGAAATATTCACAAAGTATAATTTAAGAGAATATGCTATTTATAAGACTTTCGTTTTCTAGGAAATAAGGCAAGAACATAAATATATATTTTAAATTATATTGTGCCAATATTTTTTGGCAAACAAAAATGTGAAAACAGTAGGAATTCTATATTTATACAATACTTTAATCTCAGAAAAAAATCTGCAAAATGAGTCAACAGATATAAATAAAAACAGCCTGCCCCATTTTGGCACTGAATCGTTTTTCAATATAGTAGAATTCATATCGTCAACCAAATTAATTCACAGTGCAATGGAATTAAAAGATTAGATGTAAATTCAGAAAACTTCAGTTTGAGTAGTGACGTGTAATAAGTATGCAAATATTATACATTTAAAAAAAGAAAACTATTTAAAATGCATTATAAATATTCATTTCATCCATTTTATACAATGTTTCAAATTAACCTTTAACATTTCAACAACAAGCTGGGAAATTTTCTTCAATGTGGTTTTTTATGTGAGTCTGCAATGGCCAAAAAAAACACACAAACAATTTCAATGTTTGTTTTGGTAATTTAATTCGCTGACTTTGCTTATTTTTGGTTTGGCAACAATTATTTATAATTAGGTCAAGGATTTGTATCGCCTCAAGAGCTCACAACATGTGCGCGATGGCCGCAAATGAAATGTGGCCCAATGTGTGTGGTAAGTAATTGTGGCATGCAAACATAATGCGAAATGCCCAATTGCCAATTGAGTATAGACCTCAACTTCCAGACTAAAATTGCTCACTTCATTGTTTTTTGGTTTTTGGGTTTTGTGATTGCTAAATGATGGCATAGTGAAGCCCCATTAATTCTTGAAGCTTGAATATTATTAAAGATTTGGTTATACTTATTTCTCAGTTTCTATCTCGTTTAGATTCAACTCTCTTAAATAAGATAAAAGCCTTTCTTAAATCATTTTGTTGCCAATTTCCATCTAGCTTAGATTCAAGTCTATTAAATAAGTATACCTTCAAACACCCTCGATAACAACACACATTATCATATCCAGATATCACACTGCTGCTTCTTCAATCCCTCGAAAATTGTTTGCCAAAAATAGCTTTGCAATTTTCCAACAATTTGAATAAGTTCGTGGCGCCCCAAGGTATGCAGCAGGCAGCGTAGAGAATAAGAAATCACAGAAAATGATATCAGGGGGGAAATTCCTGTGCGGCATTGCGTGTCGCCGAAAATCGTAACAATTGTAAGAACCTGGCCAAAAACGGTTGGCCAAGCTTTGTTCAGTTGACCCACAGCGGCCGCTAAGTGGCAGTTGAGAGTCCGAGAGTTGAGTCCGGCAGTTGAGAGCCGGAGTGGCCGGAGAGTCCGGAGAGTTGAGACTCGGAGAGTCCGAGAGTCCTGCCGGCTATTGGCTTTCCCAATGGAAATGCGTGTGTGCGGCAAA
The DNA here is from genome assembly GCA_035044125.1 of Drosophila ochracea. Classification (NCBI taxonomy): domain Eukaryota; kingdom Metazoa; phylum Arthropoda; class Insecta; order Diptera; family Drosophilidae; genus Drosophila; species Drosophila ochracea. The sequence goes on along the minus strand of JAWNML010000059.1, from coordinate 5,813,192 downwards.
TGCGTGGACCGCAAAACATACTCTCTCCCCTTCCCCTTCCCATTCACCTTCCCCGCTGTCCGCAATCCCCTCGTGCAATGACGCCCCCGCTTGAGATTTAATTATGCGGTTTTTATCGATTTGACACACTTCCAGCGACTTGTTTTGCTTACGTTTCTTTGCCGACTTTCTCAGCTCAGCTGGTTCCCTTAATTTGTACTCATAACTGGGTAATTTAAGATGTTACAATGTTACCAGCTTAAACACTCGATACTCACATTATTCCGTGCTCCGACATCGGCACCCAGTTCAATCATGCGATCCATTATCGCCGTCCGATTATCCTTTGTTGCATACATCAGCGGCGTCATGCCGGTGTTCTGAAACCACAGCGGATAATCATCAGTTAGTTATTTTAGAATGCATAATAATTAACTAGGTGCATGTTGAAATTGAAATTATAATCAGGTATAAAATGCATACATGTTTATTGTGATTCTTGGAAATTCAACAAGACCACAAATACATTCAAAAAATGTCAAATTTCCTTAATCCTCTTCCAATTTACAAAATTTAATATGCTTTTAGCGCAATATTAAGACAGTCTTTAACAATCGTAAATTACAATAGTTCCCCTTTAAGGGAAACTCTTTAAGATAGCAATATTGTTGTCAACGAAACTCGGGTTTCTCCACATTCAAATATGATTCATTCGGAATATATACAATCCGTGTTTCCCTTTTTTGCTGAACATTTAAACTTTTTGACTCATACAAAATTCAATATGAACATTTTTGTTGTTTCTGGTCGTCATCATCATTATTATTGTATACGAAAGTAAATAGTAAATTGTTCGTTTTGTGTTTTTTCGTTTCTCGCCTTCTAATTTTGATAAGCCTACATTTTCACCTCATTTATTTTGCGTAATTTTCATAATTAAAACTAAATCAAGTCCAAAACCATAAGCATTTCCACGCCCTGTCTGGCAGGGCAAGTCGCAAAAAATGTAGCTTTTTTGTTTATTGCAGTCATATTGTGTGAATTGAATATACCCTATATTTATATATTGACATCTTGTTTCTTAAATGGAAAGGTAAACATTTACATCAACTTCTTAATCTCCTCATATGTTTTAGACAATTTAAAATTGCTTTCGCACATTTTGTTCTGCATCCGTTCAGGCGTAGAAGCCATGTCTAGTTTTCATATATATTTTTTTAGGGTTTCGTACGCTTTCTAAACAAGCTAACAGAGAAGTGTAAGCCATCCCCTGTTACTGACATAGCTGCAGGGTATCATTGACTGTTGTTTTCAAGAGAGTTTCTATGTTAATGATGCCTTTCGCACAGCTAAATAATTTGCATGGGGCGCAACCCTTTCCTTCTACCCGAGTGCTTCTTTAGTTTTAGTTGTGTCTACACTCCGATCGAGTATTTCCGTTCCACCTACTTTTTTTTGTAGCCTGCTTGCATTTTATTGTCAGTTGCCGTTTTTCTATGCTTTTTTTGTAGATGGTTGGAGGGGCGAGTCCTTTTTTTGTGGGATTCTTGCAACGTTAATTTTATGTCAACGACTTTTGCGTTTGATATTTTTATGGTAAATTGAAATCGAAGCGCTTCAATTTCGATGCTTTATGAGTTTATTCCTTTGGGGGTAGTCGCTTGTCGCAACTTGTGGCAGGACGATTCATTGCCTTGGCAGCCAAACATTTGGGACGCGCTATCAAATAACACATACACATACACAACAACACACATACACACACACATTTATGCACTACAGTGTCGTTATTTTGGCTGGTAAACAACCAAATAACAACAACAACTAAAATGCCGCCATTGTCGACGTTGATAAGGGCGACGTCGACTTACATTTTGCGCCGCTTTCGATGGGCTCCAAAATTGATTTTACAAAGTCGGCGGTACTCGCATTTGGCACCATTACACTGAGCAAACAAATCACTTGCTTCAATTCCTATTTTGCTATACGTTTTTAAACAAACTCCACTTTGTTTTATTAATTTGTTGTGCTTAGACTGAAAATCTCAGTTAAACCTCTCTTTGAGAATAAATCGTTGAATTCAAGTACAACCTGAATTAAATTCCTGATGTTTCGGCTTTTTATATGTTGATTGAGTTTATTAACAATTATTATATCCTTATTATTTTTTTTAATTTTGAATTTCTTTACCAACTTTTAATTGCATTGTTTAATTTGAATTTCATATTTAATTTGAAATTTTAATTTTTTAAATGTTTTCTTAAAAATTATTAACTGTGTTAGGTTTCCATTAAATACATAAATAATAAAATACCAGAATAAACAGAAAAAACAGTTTAGATTACTTAGAATTTTTGATTCACAAAAAAATATATTATTTTGTAATGAGAATTTTAAGCTCAGCTTAAGAAATTTTAGCTCTGACTAGATTTTAACAGTTCTTGCAAGTGCACCAAGTTCTTGTTTACTTTTGCTTAGTCGTGTTTGTCTTGAAACTGTTTTTGTTTTCTCAGTGTATTAGTAAATACACACATCCACTCTACCCCTCTCTCTCTCTATCTCTCTCTCTGTCTCTGTCTGCTTACCATATCGTGAACTCCGGCTAGCGGAATATGATTACCATCCTCGCCGACATTGGCCACGTACTTCTCCAGTTTCTTCAGTTCGGCCTCGATGGGTGTCCATTCACTCTTCATGGCCAGGGCGAGCACCTTGTTGGCCGTATCGCGTATGGAGGCGCCTGCACTTGGTGGCTTGGGTGCTGGGAATCCGTCAGCATCCTTCTTGTCGCCATTGCTGGAGCTGTCGTCCTTGGGATCGGAGTCGGCTTTGCTCGCGGGCGTTGCACGTTCACTTGTCGTCGCGGAATCATCTGGCGGCCCTGTCAATGAGGACGGCGTCTTGCGGCCAACACCAGCACCGCCAGCGCCACGCCCACCGCCGCGGCCGCCCCTCGGCTGCGACATGTTCCGGCCAAAATGGGCTGGCTGCCTAACAACAACGAGCCGCTCTTAGTTCCGGCCGCCTCGGCTGGCCAAATTGGCCATTATACAACGGTTAACGGTTAACAACAAAACCAAAAAAATGCACTTTAATTTATTGTTTAAATTTGAATAGTTGCAAGCCTTGTGTGTTTCTTATTGATTCGCGGCTGCATAGTTTCTGGCTTGCATTCGCGTTGCACTACAATTTGTTGGCTTCCGCATTTTACCAATATTTGTTACCAACAATTTGCATTTTCATTGGCAACACACTCGCAGCGAAACAACAAACGTTTGTTGGTTGCTTTAATTTTACTCGGCCCCACTTTTCGTATAACAACATCAACAACAACACCAGCAACACCAGCAACAACCACACAAACACATCCGTTTGCTATTATTATTCCTTGAATTTGTTTTTCTTTTTTGTTTTTCGCTTTCTTCACTTTTACTACACAATTTTATATGTTTCAGCCAGTTTTTCTTTATTTTTTATAGCTCGCTTTCGGGTTGCGTGTGCGTCTCACTTTAGAGCCGTCGCTTTTCTAGCTGCTTTTTTTCGGGCCAGGATTTTGGCTACTCCTGTTGGCCGAGTTAAAGGAGCCAAAGAACCGTTTGCCACGAGCTTCTGCGAGTTTCTGATTTGCCAGTCGCATTCATTTTTGGCATTTACCTTTCGACTGCGAGTCCAACGAGAAGTCGAGCACCTTGGCAACATGACGAAACTCCTGTTACCAATCCCTCTCTCTCTCTCTCTTTCTCTCTCTTTCTCTCTCTGTCTCTCTACCTCTCTCGCTCTCTTTGAGGCGCACGCGTTTGTTTACAATTGTTGATTCCAAACAAACTCGAGAGATTGCCTCCAAACAGTTGTATTTTGGCGCGCAAATTTACAATCGAGAGAGAACTCTCAGTATTCGTTAAATTTCTCAGTCTGGAGTTGGGTCCCTAAGCTATAAGGCGAGGGAGGATCCTAACTTGGGCAAGTAAAGCTTCGACTAGACCACAAATATTGGCCATGTTGTCATAAGTGTTAGTCAGTTCATTTTTGACATGTATTTCAGTAATATGTTTTTAGCATTTGAAACATTTGAAACGTTCGTAATCAAAATTTGTTGAAGTTAAGAAATCAAGCACAATGAAATCAACATATAGCGTAGAGAGCCTGACCCAGAATACAACTCCAAAGACACGCAAATCGGCTAAAAATACGTTGAAAAAGAGATCGAGTCCAGCTCATTCCTCCACGCTATTCGACGAGGAAAATGACTTTGAGGGGCCAACGAGATGTCGCTGCCAACGATGTGAAATTCTCCATCCAACGGACAGGATACGCAACGAGGCGGAACGGGTATTTGAAAATGTGATTAAAGTGCAGGATGTTGTCGATCAGAATGTGGAGGGATTGCTCAATGATCTGCAAGAGCTAATCAGTTTCAAGTCGATCTCTGTGCAGCCAGAGATGCTGGCGGAGAGCATGAAGGCGCTCGATTGGCTAGCGGAGCGTTTGGATAATTTAAAGTTTCAAACCATGGATCATTATGTGCCCGACGATCCCGGGAATTGTTTTGAGGAGCCACATCGCAAGGTGCTCTTCTCCCGCTACTTCTCGTCGCCCACAAAAAACACAGTGCTGATCTATGGGCATCTGGATGTGGTGCCAGCCAAGCCAGACTGCTGGCTGCATGACCCCTTCACTATGCATCTGGAGCAGGATGTCATCTATGGCAGGGGTGTGACCAGCGGCAAGGGAATGCTAGTCGGCTGGCTGCAGGCCATCGAATGTTGGCTGAAAGTGCACGGGGATCTGCCCATTAATGTGAAGATCATTGTCGATATGTTGCACGAGGTGGGCAACAGCGGATTGCATATCTATGTGAAAGAGAGAAGAGACTTCTTTCTCGACGTGGACTTTATGGCCTTCGATGCGAACTCGTGGCTGAACAACAATAATCCCATCATCGCCTGCAGTCTTTCCGGCTGGGCTCATTTTGGCATTGAGGTCCGTGGCGGCAATAAGACCTTGGAGAGTGGCCTCGCTGGTGGCTTAGTCTTTGAGCCGATGATCGATCTGTGTCATCTGATGAATCGTCTCGTCAACGATGACCATGAGATTCTCATTCCAAACGTTGAGCTGCATGTGAAGGCACTGGCTACTCACGAATGGCAGCTGCTCGAGAAGGCGGACTTCCAGACCTATGCCTACAAGGAGCAGCTCTATGTGCGACGCCTGAGGAACGAGGAGAACAAGGTGGAAATGCTTCAGAATCGCTGGTGTAAGCCAACCCTGACCATGCACGGCGTTGAGGGAGCAGACAGTCATCCCGGCTGCAGGCGGATGCTGCCCATGCGTGTGGTGGGCAAGTTCTCAATTAAGCTTGTGCCCGATCAGGATGTGAAACAGATTCAATCCGATGTCAACGAATACATGGAGCGGTGTAGCAGCGATCTTGATCTGGGAACCAAGATGACCGTTCATCTGCTTGACGGCTGTGAGCCGATTTCCTGGTCGAGCGACTCCACATTGACGAAGGCCGTCATAAATGCTGTGTTCGAAGTCTTTCAAAAAACGCCGATTGTCACCGAAGGAATACCGATGTGTTTGCCCGTTGCGAGCGTGTTGGGGAATCTGATAGATAAGCCCATCGTCTTGGTGCCATATTGGCGTCGTCGGGATCGCCATCACCAGGAGAACGAGTACATTGAGGAGCGATGCGTCATGCAACATGCCAAAGTCTGTGCCAATCTCTTCTACGAACTGAGTGTGATTCCCAGCAAGTGCAAGTGCCATCTGCTCACGGACTATTGCATTCGGCGTGGAATTATGGAGAAACTGGATGAAGAGCGTGGCTACTTCAATAATGAGTCACCGTCATCCCGGCGCGACCAATTGATGAACATCTTCAGGAAACACGATGCCTCGCATTTGACGCACAAAAAGCGACGGTTCAATGCACGTTTCAAGAACTTTCTTTGCATACCATTTGCCTGGAAGAAGATCAGAAAGCAATAAAAGCATTTAGGCATCTAGCGTTTAGTGTGGTTGCTGTTCAAATTCTGAAGATTAAAGACTCAGTTTTGTTTTCCGTTTTCCGTTTGCTTGGAGCTGAGCTAGTAGGTAATCAAAATTCGACAATTTGCTTTAGTTATCAGTTTTTATTTGTATAAATTCTAAATTACAAAAAAGTTCTAAACAAAATTTAAATAGTTTTTTAGGAAAAATGATTTGCTGGGGTGAAAGGAACTGTTGCGGCATATTCTTAGATGGATCCAAGGATGATCGCTGTGACTGTTTGCGTGACTACTGTATTAGGGACTATGATCCCAAAGATAGGATAATTGTGGCAGAGGAAGATTTGGAATTTGTTAATGCCCATCTGAAAACGAAAAGCGAGGAGCATTTGATCGAGCTGAACGAAATGCTGTCATTAAAGAGCATACCCGACTGCCCCGAGTTTGACAAGCAGACTCGACAGCTGATCAATCGATTGGCGCAACGGCTGAACGAACTGGAGTTCGATGTGGAGGTGGTCGAGGTGAAGCCCAAAGGCACTGATCCCACGCACTATGTGATCTTTGCCAACTACTTCTCTACACCCGCCAAGAACATGATGCTCGTCTACGGGCATGTGGACGTAAAGAACGTGGATAAGGACGACAACAGTTGGACCCAATTCCCCTTCAAGCTAACCAATCAGAATGGAATGCTCTACGGCCGTGGCTTGACCAGCTCAAAGGGTCCGCTCTATTGCTGGCTACATGCAGCCGAGTCCTGGCTGGCGGAAACAGACGATCTGCCGGTGAATTTGAGATTTCTCATCGATACTTTCAGCAATGCGAACAATCAGGCACTCAGGGAACTCATCGATCAACGCCAGAATTTCTTCAAGCCCGTCGATCTGTTGATTTGCTGCACCAATCTGTGGATATCGCCAAAGACACCCATGTTGTCCATCTGCCACAGCGGCTACGTCTTCTTTGAGCTGCGGGTGCAACACAAAAAGCAATCCAAAAAAGAAACCGAATCCGACGAGTGTCCCACCCGCGGTCGCCAGCCAATGGAGGAGCTGTGTTTCCTAATGAACACCCTAACGGATAAGCACGGTGAACTGGCGAAGAAACTGGAGCGTCATGCGTTGCCCGTAACCCAAAACGATTGGAACATCCTGAGCAAAGCCGAGGTGGGCATCATGGAGTTCAAGGAATGCTACAATATAAAGGAGCTGCTGCATGAGGAGTCCAAGGCGCTGTTCCTCAAGCATCGCTGGTGCATGCCCTGCTTGACGGTGCACACCGTCGAGCATCATCAATATTCCAGTGTGCGAGATCTGTACGAGCCCCGACACATTTTGGCCAAGTTCTCCGTTAAGCTGGTGCCCGATCAGAGTATCGATTACGTTAAGTTTGTGGTCAGGGAGCATCTGGACTGTGCCTATTGTCGCCACAAGTGCATACATCCCGCCTATCTGCACATCACCGACTCCGTGAAGCCACTGAACGAGGGACGCAATGCACCCTTCAGTCTGGCCGCCCAGCGGGCGTACGAGCAGGTGTACAATGTCCATGTCGCACTACCGGACACCATCACCCTCTGCCTACCAATGATGAATGTGCTACGAACGCATTGTCTGTCCACGGCTCAGGTCATCGGATTGCCCTTCTGCTCGGTGCATATGCATCCCGGCCAGCCGGACGAGTGCATACCGCTCGAGGAGTACGAGAGAAACAAGAAGCTCTGCGCTACTTTGATGTACGAGTTGGCTCTGGTGCCGCCCGAGTGCAAATGCACCGAGGTGAAGGACTTCTGCTACGAGCCGGGCAAATCAACGGATCGCGACTTTGTCCACACCCAGGAGCCACGCAATGCGAATATCTCCCACATTCTCTACGAACTGAACGAGGCACAGGTCGATAAGACGGACTCGATCACCTATCTGCTGCCCAATGTGGAACAAATACTCTTGGGCAACTCTAAAAACGAGCAGAAACAAGAAAGCCTCAGCTGATTGCCAGTGTTTCCCTATTTCTCAGAGTCAGTGTTTACCTATTCCGCTATTCCTATTCATATTCAAGGCCAAATCCAATGTCGCCCTATTCCTTTATTCTTATTGCTATTCAAGGCCAAATCCAGTGTCTCCCTATTTCTCTATTCGTATTCATATTCAAGGCCAAATCCAGTGTCGCCAATCTGGTTACCTAAATGGAATTATTAGTATACAAAATGCTTCTTTATGTATTGATTAAGGCAAAAAAGCCACGCGCCACAAACCTAATAAAATGTGTATAATCAAGTTTTAAATAATGCCAGTCTGGAGAAGCTAAGAATACGAACTACAAAATTACTTTGCAAAACAGCGATAAGATTCTGCAAATGTTCTGGAAAGTAAGTAACAAAATTGCCAGACAGCGAGCAGACGCAACGAACCGCCAAATATAGAAATTTGATTATATATTCGATTATCGAAATTATCAGCTGAGTTCAGCTGTATGTTTTTATTATAGCTTCAAGTTTACAATGCAAACACACATGTTTTTTCTATGCTTGCTGACAATACTCAACAAAAGCTTTTATTATCACCCAACCGATAATGTGAGACACTGTATGTCAAATAAACCGCCGGCAAAGTGATTTAAGCCTCGTGTATGTGTGCGTGTGTATGTGAATAGCTGCTGTGTTTGATAAACAGTAATACCACTAAGCAGACAATAAAATACATTGTATGCATGTATTGAACATATTAAATTTTTGCCCTCTCTTCCAATTGAGAGACTCGCAAAGCATAGCAACAAAAGAATTACGAACGGCAAACAACAAATACAAAACAAAACAAATAAGTTCAATTGCCGGACGAATTCGCGACACGTGTCGTCTGTAGAATGTGGAAAACAAAATAGAAACGATGATAATGGACAAAACAAAAAGCGATGATCGACGAGCAAATACGAATGAAAAAACGCATGTTGTAAATATCAATGAGCATTGTAAATACCCTGTGCACCATATGCATGCATGGATTGATACAATAACACGTAGCGAAAAAATAAGATCATCAAGTCTCTCTCTCTCTCTCAGCAACGTTAAAATATATAATTTTTATTTTTATTTTAGCTCTGGTTGAATAGTTTGCTTATGTCTGGCAGCGCCTATCCCATTATGTACAGGGTGTTGAAACCGTAAGGCTTGTTTTCCGTTTTACCGCTAAATTCTACTGTCGCTTGCTCAGCATCTCTCTCTTCTCTCTCTCTCGCTTTCATTTGTATTCGTTCAGTGTGTAGTTGGCTGATTCCAGTATGTGTTTGTATGCGGTGTCGACCGGTTGCCTGTTGGAAACGTTCGTGATTAAATTTTGTTCAAGCCATAAGCGCTGCGCATATCATTAAACATTTTAAACTAGATAAGTAATGAAAAGTGGACAATTATTCTTTTTAGTATATTTCTATCAATTTCGACTTTAAGTAAAATATAAAATGTTTAACAAGAAGCTGCAAATCGTGTCCAGGCATGTCATCAAGCAGAGTTTGGGCTACAAGGCGTGGCGCTGGTAAGTTCTCAGTAAGGACACAAACCCTCAAGATCTCAGGACAGCAACTAGTGGGAAATATTTCAAGGGATATACCAATTTTGCATATGCTGCCAGATGGAAAGTGTTGCCGTTAAAGGGTGGTTTTTTTTACTCCCCACATCAGCTTTGCTCCCCCTCTCACAAATTACGTAATAACACTGTCACTCCACAGTCTTTGGTAATATTCCATTTTAGCAGGTCAAGATGTTAATTATCAAAACTGAGTTGAATTGAATTCAATAAAATTTTTGGAGCTTCACAGTATCTATTTTTAAACACCTGTTGCAATCAAACTTTTCCATGAATGCCTATTTTCAGCTGATACTAAGCCACTTGATAAGAAAAAATCAATTACTCTTTATTAAATAGGTGTATTTTTCATATATGCTCATAGTTTTGCACTCTTGCGATAAGCAACTACGTAACATAAAACATTTATGTTTACAATATATGCGCATCGGTAAAAAAAGAAAAACATCTAAAAAACAAAAAACTTACTAGAGCAGTGAACTTGAATAGAGCGCTATAAAAAGAGAACATGCCATAAAATAAACACAAGCTTTTTGTAAAGCTTTAGCTAAGGTTTGCACCCAGTAGTCGAGCCACAAACCACTCATGCACAGACTAATCTATTTTTTCGCAGTTATTTTTTTTTAAATATAAGGATAGATAAATTTAACTTTGAACCGTCCCGTGGATTTTTGGGATACATGAATTCCAACTAAATAACATATTTCTTTAAATGCAGTATTAATCTTTTAATTAATGTAATGTAGTTTTTTTTTATTATGTAAGTAAACTTAAATTTCACATCAATTTGTCACTCTTGCAGCCAGTCAACAACAATACCCGCCGCCAGTCAGAGTTACATGCATCACATTGGCAAGGAGCCGTTGGCTTATCGGAATGTGGGACAGCAGCTGGAATTGGCTGTCTCTCAGTTTGGCAGCACCGAGGCGATAGTTTCGTGTCACGAGGCGAAACGATACACGTTCCGCAGCCTGCTGGCCGAGGTGGATCGCGTGGCGGCAGGTTTGCTCAAGCTGGGACTGCAAAGGGGTGACGCCGTCGGCATCTGGGCGCCCAACTACATTCAATGGTATCTGAGCATGATGGGCGCGGCACGAGCTGGCCTCACATCCGTCGGGATTAATCCCGCGTTCCAAGGACCCGAAATGGAGTACTGCCTGAAGAAGGTGGACATCAAGGCGATACTTGCAACGGAGTCATTCAAGACACAAAACTACTACGAGATTGTACGCGACATTTGCCCCGAACTGGCCGACTCGGAAGTGGGCAAAATCAAAAGCGATAAGTTTCCCCATCTGCGTGCCGTCATCATCGACAGCAAGCAGAGTCTGAAGGGTGCCTTGCGCTTTGACGAGCTGCTCGACTTGAGCAATGCCAGCGAGCAGGCGGAGATCACCAAATTGCAGCGCGAAATCCAACCGGAGAGTCCGTGCAATGTGCAGTTCACGTCGGGCACAACGGGCAATCCCAAGGCAGCCGTGCTCTCCCATTACAATTTCGTCAACAATGGCATTCATGTGGGCAGCAGAAATGAGCTGGATGGCGAGCGGATTTGTGTCCAGGTGCCGTTGTTTCATGCCTTTGGCGTTGGCATTACCATAATGGCAGCTATGTCTAAGGGAGCAACACTGGTTCTGCCATCAGCTGGGTTCAGTCCGAAGGACTCGCTGCGGGCGATTGCCGATGAGAAATGCACTGTGATCCATGGCACACCCACAATGTATGTGGATCTGGTTGTTGCCCAGCGCAAGGAGCAGTTGCCGCTGGGCAAGATCAAGAAGGCGATCACGGGTGGGGCGCCAGTCTCGCCTCAGCTGATCCTGGACGTTAAACAGGTCCTGGGCGTTGAGGCGATGCACAGCGTCTATGGACTGACCGAATCAACGGCTGTGATCTTCCAATCGTTGCCTGGGGAAGAAGACGATCGGGTGCTCCATTCTGTGGGTCATCTGATTGATCATATCGAGGCGAAGATCATCGATGAAAAGGGCTGCGTGGTGCCTTTGGGACAGCCAGGTGAGCTCTGTGTACGTGGCTATCTGACCATGTTGGGCTATCACGGCGACGACGAGAAGACCAGAGAGATGATCAGTGCCGACAACTGGCTGCGCACGGGAGATCAGTTCGTTATGGAATCGGATGGCTATGGTCGCATTGTTGGTCGCCTCAAGGAGATGGTCATACGAGGCGGCGAGAATATATTCCCCAAAGAGGTCGAAGACTTTATCAACACGCATCCTCAGGTGGTTGAGACGCATGTACGTTACTCCGCCCTAATCCCAATCCCAATCCTTGTACAGCTACTCATTATGTTTAACCATTTCAGGTCATTGGCGTGCCCGACGAGCGTCTGGGCGAGGAGCTATGCGCCTTTGTGCGCCTCCACCACGATGTTGATCCCAAGACCTTTACCAAGGAATCGCTGCGTGAATACGCCAAGGGCAAGATCGCCCACTTTAAGGTGCCGCGTTATGTGGTGCCCGTCGATGCATTTCCCAAGACCACCTCCGGCAAGATACAGAAATTCAAGCTCCTCAAGAAGTTCGAGGACAGCTTCCACACGCAGAAGAGCAAGTCGCAATCGCAAGCAGTCCGAGCTTAAGCATTACTTCTCGTCCTGGTTTCCTGTTGTCCTGTTGTACAGATGTCAAATTACTCAAAAATAGAGTCATAAACTAATTTTGTAACTAAATCAAGAAAATAAATATAAGTTTATGTTGTAAATGGATAGAGTTGGTCATTGCAATTCTAGCGGTCATAATTGCTCAGAGTCCTATGTCAAACATTTTCTTTTGACCAGGGCTAACAACTGGCCAAAGAACATTCAAATAGTGATTTAAGTTCCCGAGAAAACACGTATGAGCGAAAGACCCCATGATCGTTAGATGCAGTTCAATGGAGTTGGTCCGTGCGCTTCTAACGCGCCATGTCCCTCGCTGGATTGCCTTTTATCTAATCCTAAAAGTATGCTTTAAAAATGTTAATTGAAAAAATCATTTTTATTCGTTTTTGAAACAATTACTATTTTATTTTAGGTTTTGAAATTATTTAGCAAAAAATATTTTGTTTTTTTTTTTATTTTTTTTCCATCAGTTTGCTTGCTTTCTTTCATTTCTTCTTTGCTGTTTTTCTTATAGGTATAGAGAAAATTTCTGATCAGTTGCTGTTGTTGTTGTTGTTGCTGCTGCTGCTTCGGCTGGCTGGGCTCATGCATATAAAATAACATATAGTATCTGATAGTAGACTTAAGAATTAATGACAATGCTGCGTGTTATAAACTTTTGCGTATTTTGTTTAGCTTACACATATACGACTTGCAAGATTTAGATACAGTTATGGATACAGATACAGATACAGAGACGGGGTAATAAATCAATGATAACAAATTAAAATTGGTAAAGTAAACTAAATGCTAAATGCTAAAAACTAATTTAGATGTACATATATAAGAAGGCTATAAATTAGATTAATTAACATAGATAATTTTTCTTTAATCTGTCGCTAAAAACTAGATAATAAATAATGCTCAAAAAATCTCCACAAAAAACAAACGCACAAAATAATTAAAGCTTAAATTCGGGGCTCCCCACAGACACAACTCTTCTGAGAGAGGAGCTCCTTAACATTTGACAATTTTTGATTTTAGTTTTGGGACATTATAAGGTTGTATTTGTATTTGTTTTTGTTTTTTTTTAAATTTATTTTTTTAATTAAGGACATCAAGTGATTTTTTTGTTTTTGTTTGCTTAGCTTTTCCGTTTGAGCTTAATGGGAAATTTGTGGGGCTAGACTTATAGTTGGATCTAGGTTGGGGGTTGCATAACAATATTTCATATACGATATCTCGAGATGCGGTTAGCACACACACATATATATATATATATATATATATATATATATTGTGTGTGTGTGTATATATAAATTTATATTGTATAGTTTATAAGTTGAATGCAAATATATATTTATGTATGCATACTGCGCTTGAGCTAAATGCCTAACCATTCAATACAATATATTATCGTTATTATTATTATTATTATTATTCTTATTAGAACCGAAAATCTACTCGGTATCGTATTTGTTTTTCTTTTTTGCTTTGAAACATTTTGCATTTTTCTAGTTTGTTTGCAGAGAGGTTTTGCTCAACTATGTTTTACTATTGAATACTTTTGCTTTTGCTTTTGTTTGCAATATTTTTAAGTGGGTGTTTTTTTTGATTTTCACGGATCTCTATCTTAAAATGCGCTACGTACAACATTTTTGCTTCTTTTTTGTTTTTGTTTTGTAGTTTACTATTCAACTCATAATTATATATATATATTTATATTCCTCTTAAGACTGTGACGGATCCGCTTGCTGTATATGTGTGTGTGTGTGTATGTGTGTGTGTATGTGTGTGTGTGTATGAATTTTCTTTTATCCCCGCTAACTTGCTCTTCTTTTATTAATCATAGCCTTTTTTAAATAACCATATAAATTGTTGCCCATCTTTTTGCTTTAGCTTTAAAATGAAATTATTTACACGAGACTTTTTGGATCAATTCAAAATTCACAAAAATCTTAAAAGATTATTTTCTTTTCCTTTCCTTTGTTTTCTTTTGTTTTGTTTCCTTGACTTTGTTTCTATGCGCGCCAAGCTATGCTTTTAGTTTTAGTTTTATTTGTAGTTTAATTTTGTTGTCTGCCGCCCATTGAATTGTTCCACAAATCGATGCGCCGATTGCTGCGACTGCTTTAAAAGCTATCATCATCATCATCGTCGTCGTCCTGGTAATCATCATCCTCTTCTTCTTCGTCGCCCACAATTAGCTCTTCTTGCTGGGCATCCTGCTGCATTTCGTAAGCCTCTTCGGCTGCCTCGGCTATCTGCTCGATAACAGCTCGCTCTTCGTAGCCCACATCCTCATCGTGGATTGGCGGCTGTCATGCCACATCCGCATCTGCAGCATCCTCCGACCAGCTAACCTCCATCGGTGTACCATTCATGCTGCCACCGTTCACCTGCTCGAGCAGCAGCGCCTCCTCAATGGACATCCTTGACGGTTGCTTCTGTCGCTTGGATAGATTGCAGCCAGCAGCTGAAGCTGTGCTGGATGCGGATGAGCTGCGCATATCCTCAGACGAAGCGGAGCAGCTCTCATCCTCTGAGTTGGCGCCGGAGACCATTGCCTCGCCAGCAGACTCTTGAATCTCCTGGAATTTCTTCAGCGCCTTGGGATATGCATCCACGCACGACATCAGCTTCATCGTTGAGCTGCGCGAACGCATTTCGACGGCTGCACCAGCCGAGGCGGCATGTTGAGCATGTTGTGGCGAACTGGCTGTCAGCTCTCCCACATGCCATTCGGGCGGGGCGAGATCAGAGTTCTGACGATGTTTCGATGGCTGAATGATCTCCTTGTTGCAAACAGATTGTGAACGTGCTCGGCACAGCGGTCGCAGCGCATCCTGCTCCTGCTGATTGTTGCTGCTATTGCTGCGCATCAGCGCCGTTGCCGACATGCTCTGCGAGAGCGGATTGGGTCCATGATGACCATTGCCGTGTCCATTGCTGCTGCTGCTGCCGCTGCCACAGCCGCTGCTCGCCGCATTGGCGCTCAGCGAGAGCAACTGCAGCTGACGGCGTTGGGTGGGGCTGCGTTCGCTGTTGCTGCGCAGCGAACCGGCTCGCCGCACCAGCTTCGAGGCGGCCACCTGGGGTGTCTCATCGTCCATTTCGAGCACCCAGCTAACGGAATCGTTGCGCTCGATGACGCCCTTAATCACCGGCGATGTTGGCGGCGATGTATTGTTCAACAGACTCGAGTTGCTGCGACTGTACGAGTGATTCTGGGACAGATCGTGCAGCTGGGCCTGTACCAGTTGCAGCTGCTCGGATCGCTGCTTGAGGTGATACTGCAACTCCTCCTTGTCGCAGGTGAGCCGCTTGCGTTTGATGTTCTCGTGATTGAACGCCTTCTGAATGTCATCCATTTGTCGCTGCAGATCCCTGCTCAACGAAAAAAACCAAACAGTTGTTTAGGATTCACAGTAGATATATATATGTTTGCAACACTTACTTCTCCTTCTCCGTTTTGGCCTCCAGTTCGGTGCGCAGCATCTCGTTCTGTGCCACAAGCAGAGTGACGCGACTGCTCAGGCCACGCTGCTCATCGTTCTCGCGCTGCAGCTCCGCATTCTGTTTGCTCAGCGTGGAGATCTCGGCCTGCTTCAGTTCGAGCACGCAACGCAGACTTTCTGCCTCGCTTGTCAGACGACACAGTTCCGCATTGGTGTCTGCCCCTGCTGCTCCTGCTCCAGCTGCTGCTGCTACAGCTGTGGTTGATGTTCCTGTCTGGCTGTTGCTGCTGCTGCTGCCGTTGCTGTGGCTGTTCGCACTGCGACGCTGCGTGGAGCTGCGCAGGACACTGATCTCGTCCTGTGAGAGCGCCAGACGATCGCGTAGATCACGTTCATTGTGCTCATTGCTGGCGCGCAGCGATTGCAGCTCCTTGGTCAGCGATTTGATGCGCTCCTGCTGCTCATCCTCGCGCTGAGTGGCCGCCTCGAGCCGTGTGGCATGCTTGTTCTCCGCCTGGGTGAGCTGCTCGTGCAGCTGCTGCTGCTGCAACTCGTGCGCCTGCAGACGGGACTGCAACTGCGCCACCTGCTGCTCGGCAACGCTCAGCTGATCCTGCTTGTGGCGCAGCTGGTGGGCGACCTCCTGGTGATACGATTGCAGCGCCTGCTTCTTCTCCTCATCCTTGGCCAGCAGCTGCGACTCAAAGTCCTGGAAACGTTCCTTCGCTATCATCTGCATCTCCTGCACTTTGTCTTGTGCTGCACAAGCGAAACGAAAGCGATTTTAACATTTTGATTGATTTTGATTTTATTTTCTTCTTACCTTGCTGCAGTTCGCTGCGCTGTTGATGGTCTCGCTCCTGCTGACGTTGCGTCCACTCCATATCCTTTTTGCGCAGCTGCTGTTGCATCTCCTCGCAGCTGTGTTGCGTCTGCTGCAGCAGCGCAATTGTCTCCATCAGCTTATCCTTCGCCTTGCCCTCCTCACAGCTCAACATGTCCATCTGCAAACAGATCCAGGAACAAATTAAATACACTTTTCAAGTCTTAAGGATATCGCTACCTGTCCTTTCCCTACTACTATTATTATTATTATTATTATTTGCTATTTGTTTTTCAAGTGTTTCGCTGTCCTCTCGGGAAATTTGGCACTTCATCCGAATGGTTTTACGATGGGAAATTTTCAACGATCATAAAACGGAGAAAAATGCTATTTATGGCCTGCCAGGGGAAAAACGAGTGGAAAATGTGGCTTCTCTTTCTACAAATATTTGTTTAAACATATTTTAATTGAAATTTAATGAATGTTTGGAATATTTGGGATATTCCTGATGCGTCGATTTTTAAGCAGGTTTTAGAATGGTAAGAAAATTGCACGCTGAATAATTTCAATGAAGAAAATTACTGCTCTAAAAATAATTATTATTTTAATTGAGGCATTTATTTTATTAATAATATTTGTTTTTATGTTGTTAAGCAAATGGAATCTTTGCCCTAAAACACAGAACTACATTTAAATGTAAATCTTCCTTTACCTGTTGCTGATCGCAATAAATGTGAGTTGAGCTGTTATCCATATCATAACTGTAACTGTTATTATTATTATTATTATTACGATTGTTGTTGGTTGTGCTGGACAATGTCCAGCTGATCAAATCAAAGTCCATCGTCTCGGCGGACAATGTTTCGTTGGTGAACACAAAATTGTCAAACATTCTCGGACCGTGTTGAACACGACGAATACTTGCAGTAGACTGAAGAGGCACAGGACTCGCCAGCCGCTTTTATAGTCAGCAGGTACGAGGACTAACAAGGACCGGATGGCAGGTCAAAATTGAAGAGCACACTATTCACAGGGGATTTAGAAAAAAGGATTTTCACTCGACTTTGTTCTACCAAAAGTAGTAGCAGAAAAAAAAATCGAGGAAAAAATATTTAATATAAAATGGGTGTTGCCCTTGGTGGACCGAGAGGCGTTTTTGGCTGCTTGGTGAACGCCTCATGGCAAATATATGTCAGATTTAAGGATAGTCGATCGAATCGGATCGGACCAAGAAGGAATATAACTAAAAATTAGTCACAGTTGCAGGCAGGCAGGCAGGCAGGCATTCTCTAGTTTTTTGGGGCGTCCCTCGATGGGTGTTTGAATGGACTTCAATTTGCTAAACTCCCTGGAAGTTCTCGAAGCGTATCGAATATTGAGCGCCTCTTCTTGAACAGCCACTCGAAATATCATTAATAATGCCTAAATGCCAGCAAATTTGATTAGCTCTAGTTCAAAATGCAATTTAAAAATTGAGTGAAACTCAAGTTGAGTCTTTGTATTTTGAAGAGTCTTTGATTAGCTGAGTCGCTTGATTTTTGCAGAGTGAAGTAGAACTTAAACAGAGTATTAACTGTGTTAATTTGTGGGCAAATAAATTAAGTGAATATTCTATTTTTGAGTTCTTAAATAAACTAGATTTAAATCAAAAATTTCTATTGATTAATTTTAGTGTGTTGCATCAAATATTGCGTGGCACAGGCACAATTGACCCAAGAGGCCTCTCTAATCAATAATATTAATAATTAAATCGCAATCAATTTTGTCACAAAATATAATTATATTAATATAATTTATATTATTATTAAATTCTAAGTTTTTTGTACAGACAAAGGAATATTTGAGCACTCCAAACAAACTTTATTCTATTATAAAATTCTTATTCTACTGAATAAATTCAGAGACTATAAATTTTAGTAAACAATTATGAATATCGAAGTTGCAAAGGATTCTATATCCTCTATATATATATAAATCCCAGTCAAGTTGCCTTGTCTCCTCTCGTCTATCTTTCTCTCTGTGGGATGCTTCAGCGCACTCAGTTAATGATCGACATCGATTGATGTCAAAGGACAAAGTTAATCCACAAATTAGACATCGTCCGACATCTGATTACTATATACACGCCTATCTCTCCTCTCTTGTCTATAGTCTATAGTCTGTCTGTAATTAGGTGTCTGGCGTCTTCCTTCCATGACTTTGTCTTCGTTTCAAATGATACCTGAGTAATTGGAATATCCTTTGAAATAATCCTTTCTAAATATGCACGAATCTATAATATCTGGGGCATCGGCTGTGACATTGACAAATTGTCAGCTATGCCTAAAATGGCCATAATTAAAATGCGCTCCTTGGCCTTTATCGGTGATGATCCTTGAGTGTCCTTGCTGGAGTGTGACTGAGTGTGTGTGCGTGTGTGTGTGTGTTTGCCTGGTTTTCACACCGTGTCGTGAAATCTCACTGGATCATCATGGTTAAATAAATATTTATGTTGCAACACACAGCGAGCAGCGCAGCCGTTTGGGCTTTTAGTGGGAAACAACAATTCTTGAGTTGAGCGCAATCGAGAAATTCCATTGAAAAATTCCCAACTAGTGCCACAAGCAACAACCGCATGCAACAAGTTAGCCAAACATTTGTGCGGCAAATATTGGATGGGATTAAAATGAGACAGCAAAAGAAAGTGAAAAGGATTTTTCAACAATAAACAATTAATTTGTAGAATAAAAAGTGCAACTTAAAAAAAAAAACACTTTTTTTAAATAACAACACAAATGATTATAAAAGTTTGAGTTACTCTTAGCTATTCAATTTGTTATAATTAAAGTGTAATTCAACTTGTTCAATTGGAATCAACATAAAAAAAATATCAATATATAAATTTCCAACTTTTTTATGCCCTAAAATATTTGAGAATTATTTTAATGATTTTTTCTACAATTTTTTGTTCTATATTATTTCATTTGAAATATAATGTTGAGATAAATTTGGAATGCTTCGAAACTGAAAATTCCCCGCAAATGGATTTGGTTTTTAATTATACTCAACACTACTTTGCTGACTTATTTTAAGCTGCACATTGTCCTTGGTATATCCTGCTCAAGGATTTGCGCAATTGTGCATAAGAGCACTTTACCAACTTCAATTTCTATTTGCTCTTTCTTTCTCTGATTCGCTACCTGCTGCAAATATTATGTATATATATAGAGAAAAATATAGATAAATGTTTGCGGTTGAGAAGTCAGCAGACAAACAAAATCATAAATCGATTTAGAAGGAGTTGCGAACCCAAAAATATGCAAATGTCAAAATAATGCATATTTTTATGATCTTATTATTGCTATTTAATGGCATTCACAGGTAGACAACAAGTGCAAGCAGCTAACCAATTTTTCAGTATTGAATATTTGAGTATTGTTTTATTTGGGAATCTAGGTTGGAGGTTGGCAAGAGTAAGCAATTAAGTAAAATTCCACAAAGATGGAATGGTTCCGCTGATTTCTGTTCTGCATTCCCAGTTCCAATAAATAATAGTAATATTTCTAATATACCCATTTGTATTATTCAGTTTATCTTTAAAATAAAGTGTGTGAAAGTAATAAAAGAAGTGCATACAAAATGTGTATGTAAATCGATGCAAAATAAGTACTTCTTTCATTGGCCAAAGAATGAAGGCAGACTAATATAAAGCACTGATCCTTAAGCCTTTACTGGAGCAATTCAAAGGATGCATTTTCCAGTTAAAAGTACAATTGATGTGAACTGAAATTTGGTCGCCTTTTCGTCTTTTATAGAGCACAGAGAGCTGTTAAATCTGACACGTGTGGCAAGGTGGCAAGGCTACCCAAAGTGATTCATAGACAAATGCCGTCGACTATTCAACAACTGATGACAATTAATTGAATGCAGCTGAGAGCTGAGAGAGCCGACACCCTTTCACAGAAATGAGTAAAAACAAAGGGTCGAAGTAGGCATAGGGTTAGGGGTAAGTAGGGATTGGAATATATATATGAATAGAAAGAGCGAGAGAGAGAGAGAGAGAGAGAGAGCAAGAGGAAACAAATTAATTAGTGCAAACACAAAAAGTGGCCTCGGCTCAAATAGCAAAACCGGATCCGGATTAAGGCACAACTGCAACAATTAAACAAAATTAGCTCAAATTTAAGCGCAGCTTAAGCCAAATTTCCAAAACTGTAAGGGCCAGACGACCTCTCTTGGCCATGCCACAGTTTCTGGCCCTTTATTAGAGCAGGCTCTGCAAGACAATGGAAATCAGCAGCGCATAAAACTCGGCACAAAGTTTTAACAGAATGCCGGACAGACTGAAACCTCAGGCCAAATGGGAAACCCTTGCTGTGCCTGGCGCCAGTTAAATCCCTAACTCTCTCTCTCTCTCTCTCTCTTTCTCTCTCTCTCTCTTTGTCTTTCTTAAAGTGTACTTTGTTGCTTTGCAAGTGCTGCTGCTCACCTGCTTGGACATAAACTGCACCACAATGGCGAGTCCTGTCGTCTGGCGTTGTCCTTCCACCAGCGATTGGCTGTTGGCGTCCAGGCATTTGGCCAAGCGTTCATAGTTCAGATAACCGTTATCCATGTAACGCTTCAGGGCGGGATGGAGGGCAACAATGTCCTCCTCCACTGCACGGTGCTTTGATTGTGCTGTGCTGGGCTGAGTACCATTTTGGTCCTGTTGAATTTTATAGATTTATAAGCATAAATTAAATTATACAGAAATTAATTCAAGCAACTTTGTATTGAATACTGCGTAATATTAATTGAATCTACTTATGAATAGAGATGTCAGCAGGGGAATAGAGATGAATCATTCCCCGATCGACTCAGTTGAGCCATGATTTGGTATATTTCCTACACAAAATTGTGCTTTCTTTTCTTGAATATGAATCTTTTATATAGTCTCTCAATTACAACTTTCATCAGCATAAAATATATTTATATATAGATACTTGCCTCATTTGTACTGGAAATTGTTTTTGTTGCATTGAGTAAATTCGACTCCCCCTTAAGCTGTTGGGGAAGATTTGGCTCCTGTTGCTGCTGGCAACAATTTGGCTCTATGGAATTGAGAGGCTGCTGCTGTTCGGGTGTGTGGCTGCCACAGCGTTGCACCTTGGGCGCCTTCTCTGCGGCACAGTTGCAACTGTTGTTGTCGGCGCCACAAATGCAGGGCAGCTCATTATTGCCCAGCGAGGCACGCTTCGACTCACGCGGCGTTTGTGCGGCACTCGCCGCCGGCGACAAAATGAGACCCAATCCAAAATCCTGCAATTCCGTTTGATCCACGCCCGAACGCAGCGATTCTGCAAGAAAACAAAAGAAGACACAAATTCAATCAAATTATTAACTCGGGTGTTGTTTATATTAATAACAAAATTGTGTTTAATGAACGAGCCAAGTGAGTGAAAGTTGACAAACAGTTGATGATGCTCATCTGATGATGACTCAGTTCAACTCATCTCAGCCGAGTTCAGTTTCATTTGCAGCGCGATGAGTAATTGTTGCTAACAAAGTAAAAAAAAACACAATAGAAACCACAAGAAATGGCAGCGGATCAAAGCGGAGGCAATTGACAACAAAAACAGAAGAAAAAAGAAAGAAAAACTAGACAAGAAATGGAAAGGGAAAGCAAAAGTATAAAAGTAGTGTGTATTTATGTCTTCATCAATTACGGGTGTAAGTGCCTCCCGGCCACGCCCACAGTACCACCAGCAGCAGCAGCAGCAGTTCAAAGGCCTGTTGCCAAAACAAGCAACAAGCCACATCAATAACTCAAAATACAACACAACTCTCAAATGGGGAGACAACAGCTGTCAGCTAGCAAAGGGGTAGATAACTCCCTCTCTCTCACTCTCTCTCTCTCACTCTCTCTCTCTCACTCTCTATCTTTGTACGATCCTCCATCTAACTGCCATATCGAATGCCAAACCATAATTCAGACAATTTCCTTACGAGCACGCGCCATAATCAATGGCTTTTGGCCATATTACCGCATTCAATTTATGGCTAAGTGGCGTACAAAATTGTCAACGCCAACCAGTACAACCTGTACCGGTCAACCACCACATAACTGCACTCGCTGCACACAATTTTTGTTTGATTATTTATCTTGTTGATAGAAAAAGTAATAATAGCACTCGTAAATCAATTTCCTCAACAATTTTGCCAAATTGATTTATGAAAATGGGTTTTTGCTTAATTTGAAAATGGTTTTTTCTTTTCTCATGTTGCATGTGGCATGTTGCAGATAAACAATGTTATATTCGCAATGCCATTTTACAATTCGTAATGAAATTCCATTTACTATTTACAATTTTATGCAGTATTTTAAAAACAGTTTCCCCATTTTGCAATTTTACTAAATTGTATTTAAATTAAAGAAATATTTTAAACACGCAAATTTGTCCATTTTGGCTCAGATTTGCTTGGCCAACTTTCTTGTTTTACACCTGCCAAAAGCAAGTCAAAGTTGCGTTCATTGCCAGATTGCCAGATTATTTGGACCTGGTCATAAATTAGCAGGCAGTGCAGAAAAAAATAAATAGACTGGCGACATTAAAGCAATTACTCAAATCGGTTGTCAACGGAGACGCTGACAGTGGGCCAATTAAATAAAACTGGCAGTGGACAACGACTTTGGCCAACGGACAACTGAATAAGCAAGATAAACTCTTGATCAAGGTGCACTTTAAAATGTGATTTGATAACTGTCAATAGAAAAAAGCCTTAATTAATTTATTTAATATGCAGAAAAAAGTTTGCATAGTTCCCAGATAGTTTTATATATATATTATAACTATTTATATATAAAGGGAACTTTTCTTAAATTGATATTTTTATCTGTGTTATTTTATTTTAGTAAATTTCATAAATAAAAACAATTTTTGTTTTGCTGAATGAAATAAACATAATTAATTAAATAAACCAAAGTATTTTTATTATTTTCTTTAACATTTTTCCAACAGTTTCCAGCAATTAAAAAACATATTTCCGGCATTCCCCGCCCAGTCAAATGCCCCTTCAGCTTTCAGCTTTCCCAAATAATTAGCAATTAAGATGAGAGGAGAAAAATAGGAGGGGGCAACCTTGTGCCGAGACATTGAACAAATGGCACACCTGATGTGAAAGTCTCTAATTGAGAGTTGCTCAAGTCGCGCGTCTTAAATTTCAATGCCACACGCCTCGTGGCACACACGCTGAGGGAACTGTTCTACGAGTCTGTGGCACACGACGGACTCGGACTCGTTTTGGCATTGCAAAATTCTGCACTGGCAATTAGGCAATTAGGCAATTAAATGGCATTAGTTACACGACGATTGCCGAAGGCCAGCTCATCAAACTTGGACTCTTTTCTGTCTCAGCCTGTGCAACAAGAATTTCCCAGCATTTTGCGTTCTCACGCATCGCGCTGTGACTGCGCTGCTTGCAACAAGTTGCTGACAGGATCGCAGTGGGCGGCAAACTGCCTGCTGCGACAATTGTGCATTTCAACATATGATGTTTATGGCCAAGCTAACCGACCACCTCAGTAGCCATTCAGTTATTCGCCTGAATATGGCAATAGTTTTGCTCAACATGTTCTTCATTTTCCATTCCATTCAGGACCAACTTTTACGACTGGCCAAAAGGAAAAACCCAACAGCACTGCCCATTTTCATTCAGAAGGTTGAATGTAGGAAAAGTGCAAAGATGCTACAAGAAATGCCCAAATGGATTTTCCCACGATTTTTGGTTGAACAAGAAATTAGTCAAAGTGGTTTTTGAAATGCAGAAGTGTTTGGCAATTTGGAATTATATTTATATTCTATATTATTATTATATATATAATATAATATAATAATATATATAATATAAATAAAAGTAAGTTGATCATTTATGGTGCCAAAATGATTTATATTTCTCATATTTTAGATTTAAAATTACTGGAATACATTGAGATTTTTATGAGACCTGAAAATGAAGTTATAATATTTAGTAATTAAATTTAAGTTAGTTTTAGATGCCAAGAAATGTTGTTTATAAGAAATGTGCCAATCACATTTTTAAGTTTAAGTCGCAGCTGAGAAAAAGTAGCTTTAATAATCGTCTAATTTATATTTTAATATGATCTCCTAATCCCTCTCTAATCTTTGATTAGTTTTAAATTCAACGAAAGTTTGAGCAACTTCACTTAAAATTGTTTTTCAAGGTAAAAATAAATAAATACTTGTTACTCAAATGACAATTTGGGTTACTTTATACATCCCTTAACTTTGAGACCCAAATTTGCATTATTTAATTGAAGTAAACATTTTTATTTTTTATTATCTCTCCAACAACTGAATGCTGTGTTAAATAGAGACTTTCCTCACTTCCAATACAATATATGCCAAACTACAGTTTAGTTGCAAGATTTTCCAATGTTTTTCCATTCACAAAATGCATTCAATTGTTGTTTGGCATTCGTTTGGTCAGCCGAACTCATAATGACGGTTTTCGGTTTTTCGTCTCGGCTTTTGGGTTTTCAGCTAAAAATCAACATGTTTCAAATAACGCCTGCTGTCAACGTCAAGTCACACTGTGCGGCACCGTGGGACGCGTTGTTTAAATGCTGACCAACACACACACCCAACACAAACACACCCCACAAGGCACATGAAAAATAGTTGAAATTCCAAAATAACTTATTTGGCATTAGGCAGGGGCAGGGGCAGGCAGGCAGGCAGCTATTCTGTATTCGTTTGAGTGACTGAACTGAACTTCACTTGATGTATTCACACACACACACACACACACACACACACGCACTCACACACACATTCACACACACATTTGTGGTTTTAGCCACATTTGGAAAATGCAACCTGTCTTGGCCCATGGCGACTCACAAAAATGTTAACAAAAACAAAACAAGTCCATTGCAAAAATGCCCGTAATTAAAAGCAGACACAAAAAAAAACTGCAAAATTTTGAAAAAGTGGCAAAATGGCAAACTGGCAAACTGGCATTTCCAATTAGCTGCGTTCACCAAAAACCAAAAACAAAAACAAAAATAAATAAAAATCTCACTTGAAAATTTCAAATGTGGCTCTTTGCAGAGAAATGTCTGTTTAGTTTTCCCGAGGAGCCTTTAAAAGGGAAGGGGTATAGTTTGTTGCCCTGTCTAGTTAGTCAGTTAGACAGTTTTATTTGCAGTTTTAATTACAATTTAACTGACAAGTATTTAGTAGTTACTAGCAGCAACAGAAAGGGGCAGATAAAGCAAGAGAGGGGGTATGATGAGGGGGGGTTGTTGAGGTGCAGAGTGGTACAATTAAAGTGTCATTCATTTTGACTACATAAATAAAGCTCAAGTGAAATTAATACAAATTGCTGGTGGCAAAGAAAAATGTGCAAAATCTTTAATAATATAATGAACACATCTAAAATGTACATATGTATGTATATAAATATATATGTTCACATTTAAATTGGTCAGTGTGGAGAAAAGATTCCATTAAATCAAGCTGACATCATAAGCCTTTTCATATCATGTATTATTTATTTAAGACATTTTCCTGTTTATCATTTGTGGATTTCCATTTAGATGTGACCATATTAAATATAAACTACCAATGTGAGTCCGGCTGCTGCAAAGCAGTCAGCTTTGTGTCAATCAATAATCAAGTGAAAACCAAAATTACTCAACACTAATTTGGTGTGGGTCCTGAAAAGATACTTTTAAAAGTCTAATAGGGAATTTAACATACTTTTTCTGATTTACTCTAAGAAAAATAATAACAAATTTGATTCAGACATAAAAATCGGTTTGGTTATTGCAGACAGAATTATTGGAAAATCATTTTTAGCTTATGGTAAAAACTTAAATTACTCAACCTAAAGAGTCTATAAGTCCTAAAGAGTCTATAAAGCATTAAAGCATTCTATATACAAATCAGCTAAAATCATTATCCCAATTTAGCATAGAATAAAAACTCATCAACTTGATTGATTTGAAATTTCGGTTTGGTTTAAAAAGACAGAATTTTTGGTAAGCGATTTTTGGTAAAGTGGCATAGTGTAAGATAAAGAACAGATGTACAATTTAAACAGATACAGGTACATACATATATGTTTACAGCATTATAAAAACTTGCAATATCAATCACTAAACGTTTACAAATTTCCGAGAACTTGTCTGCAACAAAGGCAACAATTATCCAAAAGAACACGTTTACAAAGAAAAGAAAGCAAAAGCTGAGTTGCAAACAAAGAAAACTTTTGGCGGCAAAAAAAAAAAATAAAAAAAAATTATTGACATAAAATTGTAAACTGTGGTTTTTTTAATAAAAATTGAAATCGCAGCCAGGTTTATAAACAATTTTGCAAATGTAAACAAATTGTTCGAAGCGAAAAAGAAGGCGAGCAATAAATGTGACCAAAGAAGCGGAAGAAGTTGTCAGTTGTCAGTCGAGTGAACAAACGAATGAATCAATGAATGTCTGCTGAATGTCAATCAAAACGCTGAGCAGAGCTGAAGCCCAGTTCGAGATGGGTCCAAGATAGGCCAATGAGTGATGAGTGATATTTGCTTATTGATGAAAGACGCCAACAGCTGTGGATGTGGAGAGGGAAGCATGCTTTTATAGCACTTTTAGCCGCATTACATTTCGAAATTGCTTTTGCCTCTGCACTGGACGAGACGCACTTCAAGGTCACAGCCCCCCACCCCACCCTTTCCCCTACATCTTCCTAATACTGAAACACAAATAAAACGCGTTGTTTTTGTTTTTTTTTTTATCTTTACTTTGGTTTTTGGCACAAGTTCTAATGGCTATTTTTAGATATGTTGGGAACGCGTTGCTTCTCTTTTTTTTTTGTTGTACATTGTATTCACTTTATTTGGCACAATAAGCCAGTGGCAGCAAATTAATGCCAAAAAACACAAAAACACAAATACAAATACGTAATTTACCAATTAATCATGAAAAGCGCACGTTATTATTTACATGAGCGCAATTTCAGCGAGTGTGTGTCACAAACAAGGCAATGGTTCATAATTTCTTCATATGCACACATATATATACACATATATATATATATGTATATAATATTGTGTACAATAATACAGTATTTATTTCATTGTTTTTTTTTTCCTTTTTGCGGTTGGCAGCCCACAAGCACAGCATATACATAAAATACAAATGAATAATGTAAAATCGCAAGAGAAAAGTTAAAAGAGTAAAGCGGATTGAGTGTTTAAACAATTTAATAATGCTCTCGAAATAATAATCACAAATAATAATAAATAATAACAAACGTTGTTTACTAATCTATACTCCCAATCTTTAAATATTTCTATAAGTTCTTTAAGTTCCTTTTTAGAATTTTCCTAATTGAAAAAACACTTTTTAAATATTTGTTTAACATTTTACTATTAATAGTTGCTCTTTAGGTTCCGGAAAAACATATTATATTACTTTTCCTCATTACAAAAAGAATAGAGAAATTATGATTTGAGGTTTTGTGGTTTTGTGTCGAGCTTTTCGAATAATTCAGTACTTCAGACAGGCTTAACTCATTACGAATGGATTATAGAAGAAAATATATACCAAATTGTGCAGCATTATTCGAAAAACAAATATACAATATTATAAATATGTATATACAGTAGAATAGATTGTCATTTGTTTATTGTGCTCTAGGTCAGAGCCCATAATATTTTTTTTTTTTTGCTTTGGGGATTTGTGTTTAATGCCTGTCTTTGCCCGCCTTGCCTTTTATTTGTTTTGCATGTTATTTTGTTTGATCGACGTTGGCGGATGCATTAAAAAAAAGAAGCAAAAATAAAAATGTTGCGAAAATTGCGCCGTCAAAATGATCACCTTGAATATAGATAGATTTATATAGATTTTTGAGAATGTCGAGCACTCACCGCCAATGCCCTCGTCCTCAACATTTTCCTCGTAATCAATGTTAACGCAATTTGTTGCCTTGCCACTTTCACACATTTTCACAGCATATCGATAACGATAACGATTAACAATTTGTTAAGCTCGGGTTGTTGTTGTTGTTGTTGAGCTTTTCTTTTCCCTTAATACATCCACTTTTGTTGGGCAATTTTGTTTGCAGCACATTTCGCGACGAATTTTTGTTGTTGGTCACTCAACGAGCAAACGACAACTGAGCAAATGAGCGCCAAAAACGCGCATTGATCCCAACAACAACAACTACAACAACAAACAAACAATAACAACAACAAGTGAGCAAGCAAGCAGCACGCCCAAGTTCTAAACATAAACTATTAACGAATTTCAATACGAAAAGAAAAAGACGCGAGTTTTGCATTGGACATTTTGCTTGGTCAGTTGTCGTTCGCTAATTGCGACACTCAACTCAACACAGTGCGTAGCGCAGCGACGGCGACGACTAAGTGTGGTGAATATGCGCGCGATCGTTGAGTTTTCATGTTCGTTAATTTATGCGTCGTCGTCGTCGTCGTTGTTGTCGCCGTGCGGCATTCGTGCTGTGCATTCACAACAGAAACTATGCGCCTAATTAGAGCCGAGTGCGACAACGAGACACGAGACTGCCTGACGTCAGCGGTCAAGAGCATGCAGCGAGAGAGAGACAGACAGACATAGCGAGAGAGCAGAAAAGCTGGGCGCAATTGCAGTTGACACGCGTTCAGTGCACTTCAACGACAGCTTGGAGAAGAGAGCGAGAGAGGCTAGCTGAGACCGAAGCAGGCGACAATTGTATTTGACAAGCGTTGCGAGCGATCGCATCGTCCAGCCTTTGGTTCGGGGTCGTTCCATGGGTCAGTTAATAGCTTTAGCAGCAGCAGCAGCGCTGGAGGCAGAGACGGAGGCTGCGTTGAAATGTGCGCAATCTTAATTAATTTCATCTGACACCAGGCAAGCGCAAGCACAGTGGTGCAATACGTGTTAATCTTGTGTTCAATTTAAATGTCGACTTTCTAATGCATATAAATTGCAGCGCGTACAAATGGGAGAAAACCGTAATTGAGGAATAAGATGCAAGAAGAAGAAACTAATTTGGTAGATAAATAATGACAACATTTTTCATTTTAACTTGCATTTCGACGGAAAATTTTATTTTAAAATTACTGCAGTGGATTATTTATCTTTTTTTTAGAATTTGCTATTGTAATGAAAAATTTTATTTGATTTTTGTATAATTTTACCTTTGATCTAGAAATGATTATTAGCAAATTTAGCTTGTTACACATTTTTTTTAAACTCGATTAATGCCGTAATTGAAAGCCAAAAAACTTCCAAAGATAAATGTTGTAAATATCATAAAATCAAATAAAACATTAATGGAGCTAAAATCGTTAATCATTTGCCTTTGTAATTTAATCATTTCAAAATGCTCTTAAATTGTTTTTTAATTTTCTTTTTTATTGGAATCATTTCAAACGATTCAGACGATTGCATAAACCTCACACCACTGTGCATAGCGAGTAAGGCAACGCATGGGGAAATTGTTGCCAAAATCAAGCATAGGGGCTGGTGGCAAGTGGCAAGTGGCATCTAATTAATGAGTCCAACATAAATCAAAATTTAATCGCCTCAAATCATAGCAGCCCCCGAACAGCTGTGTGGCCCCAATTGGGGCTCTGCTTTCTTCTGCGTAGGCGGCATCAAGTGTTGTGCTTAAATTGCCTCTGCCACGCAACACTGAAGCAACAAAAACAGAAGCAACTAATATATACACATACATATATAGAGGCTTGGCCTACTGAACTTGTCAACAAGTGTTAATTGCGACAACGATAAAAACATATACATAAAAAACAGCAACAACAAAACTAAACAAAGCCAAAAGGCCCATTGCGAAGAGTTTGTGCGTAAATCAATGGCAGAAAGTTGGCAAGTAAAATGGGAGAAGGGAAAACTATAAAAAAAACAGCCAACACATAAAAAAAGAAGCAGCAAAGAAATAACCTGCGGGCAAACAAAGTTGGCAGCGAAGCGAAACCGAAGCAACGGTAAAAATATAAATAAAAAAAAAATAAAACAATACATAAATCCACATTTGCCATAAATCTACAAATCCAGTAAAGTGGCAAGAAAAATGGTTAAAATACCCACCGGCAAATAAACAGTCGGGAAATGAACTAATTTATGCGCTTAGCAACTACAAAATTTATTTAAAAAAAAAAGGCAAAATAAACTCGAATCATTAAATACCAATTATCGACTACGAAAATGTGGCAAGCAACTTGCAACAATTTTAGAGCCCAAAAAAAATAAGTAGCTTTTACTAAGAGATAAAGAAAATATTAAATACTATAAAACAAACAAACGATACATTTAAAAACCATTTTTGAGAAAACAGAATAAATTCTGGAACATTGAAAGAGTTGAATGCCAAATTGAAAAGTCATTTTCCTTGACTTTATTTTCCGTATGAGAAATGTATAATATAAATGACCTACTCATATTTTTTTCTCGACACTTGTCCCACTTTAGCTACTATCCCCGACTATCTAAAATCGATTAATAGCTCGTAAGCCACACACACACTTAATATATATATATATATATGTATATATTTAGATGCCCTGTTTTTTTTTTAGGCACACGACCTTAATTATGGCTCTGGCTAAGAGACGATGACTTGCATTCAGTCTGGGCCAAAAGAACCGCATGTAAAACGATAAATAAACAAGTTCAATGCAAATGGCACACAAGCAACAACAAACAACCGACAATCAACCATCAACAACAACAACAAGGCAACATATTGTGAAAAATGTGCCATCGTCAACATTTAAAACCAATTTGCTTATCTAGCGACTTAGCATGCAAATTGCGCATACGCCCCGTGTGTGCATAAATACATATACATTTATAATAATGTATGCCGCCGCATGCAGCCCAAAAGCAACAACCAACAACCAACAATTGGCAACTGGCAACTGGCAGCCGGCACTTTGGCCATTGGCTGTCGGCCAAAAACACAGAAAAAAAGCTACTCGAGTCTGTAAGGCGGTTATCAATCAATTCAATTGTTATACCCTGTAACCATTAAGCAAATGACTTGAAAGGGGTGCTATGAACTATATAAAGCATATATTAGTTTATATATTCCTTAACATCTTATCTGGATAACTTCAGGAGTATCTCCGACTTTTTAAACATTTCCGTTTTCGCCAATATTAAATATTAAAAGAAAAAATATTATTCATTTAGTTTGCTTTCTCAATCAATAAATTTGGGTTTCGTCAGGGTATTTTCAAATCGAGTACACTTATGAGTCGTTCATGTTGCAACTACTGCAGCTGAGTGCAACAAATTGTTGCGCTTTGCTGCGCAAAATATAGTCGATGGGGGCCAGGCCAGCAACAACTTGGCCACGTTGCCTGCTGTGGGCTGCTGGTGTTTTGGCCATTAGCTTTAGCCGTTGGCCGTTACGAGGCCTGCACTTGACTCCATTAGTGGCAGACTGGCGGCTGGCCGGCAGAGTCAGACAATAAGGCTGGAGGCGCCACAGCTTGATGCGGTCACAGTTTGTTAATTCGCGGCGAGCACCGTTAATTAACGCAGCGCACCGATTTAATTATCATTTTTTTCTTCGTTTTTTTTTTTAATGATTTTATTAATTAATCGATTTGTGGTCTTAAATAGATTTTTGGGGAATTTTAAAAGCAAACCACACTTCAGATCACTTAAGGGGAGCAGTCGATGATGACATCGGCATGCCGTTCAAATTACAGCATGACTATTACAATACCCTAGTAAAAAAAGCCATATTACTTCAGTAAAATGCTTGCTCCACAGTCTGAGTAGCACTGTAAACAAGCAGTGTGTGCATGCTAAACAGTTCGAGAGCAACTGAATTCCTGCGCATGTTCTTTGCTAACACTCTCGCTCTCTCTGTCTCTTTCGCTCTCTCCTGCTCAGCTGTCAACTGTGCTCAGTGAGCAATAAGTGTCAGTGTGTCAAAAAACAAACACAGACACAACACATGCAAAAGCACATTATGCAATTTTTTATGCTGACATACGCAGACGTGCGCAAGCGAGAGAGAAAGTGACTGCCTGAGAGAGCGCAAGCAAGCCAGAATGTGTCGTTGATATTCTGCTGCTACTGCTGCTGCTGCTGCTGCTTCTCTGCTTCCTCTTTCTACTTTTCGTTTACTTTATTATTATGGTAACTGCAGTTGGGGTAGTCTGTGCCTTGGATGACTGATGATGAGTCATCACAGGCAATGATAGCTTCGCGGAGAGCGGGGGGAGAGTAAGTAAAAAGGAAATTATGAGCTTATGAGTCAATTGTACTCGCTCGCACTTGTTTGTATTCCTTACGCTCTCCTCTTCTTCTACTTCTTCTTCTACCTTGTGCTATTCCATTGAGAGATGCTTTTTCTTATTATAGCGTAAAAATCAATAGTGGTCCTTTTGATGGCGCCGGAAGGCAGTCAACGACGACAACGACGACGACGAAGCTGATGTTGTGTGTGTGTGGGGGAAAAGTTGTCTTTCTTTGTTGTTTGTTTTTGTTTTCTTGTTGCGCCTACAAAATGCGTACATGCGCAGAATAACCAACAAACATGTTCAAAAAAAATCACATTCTAATAACAAAGGATGTCTGTTTGAAGTAAGCACCAAAAAAAATATACATAAATAATGAAATAATAATAGAAAATGTATAAAAATCGAAAAACTAGAAAAATTTTACAAATAATAATAATAATAAAACAAACAAAACAAAGATAATAAATTATATTTCATCTATAAATAAAAACACTTTAAGAAGCAAGAATAATAAAATAAATTATATATACTTTTATATTATTTTATTATAGTGCATCTAGACTTCGTCGATCCAGCCATATTTTGAGAATAAAATATATATTTATCAAATATAGCTATACATTTATTTGTAAAGAAGATATAATATTCTCGAATATATTATAAAGCTGTTTAACCCAGAAAAGTTTTCAAAGTGATCCATCATAACTGAATATGTCATAAATTAATATTCCCCTTTATCAAACATCAACAAGTCAAAGCCAAACTAACCGAAAACTTTTACCAACAAAATTATCAGTTAAAGTTTTTTTTTATGTGATTTGCTTGGGGCGCAAAAACCAAATCCACACAAATGACTTGTCAAAATTAAACAAACATTCATAAATAAGATTATATAGAATTCGATATTTCCTTGTCTATAACAACATAAAAAAGAAGCGAAAAACGAAAAACACCAAAAACAAAAACGCAAATAAAATCGGATTTGAAACGCGCCAAAAAGGCGAAATTAGACAGCAAAATGGAGAGAAGAGAATTACAAGTTAAAGAAGAGAATTACAAGGAAAATACAAGAGGGAGCGGGGCAAGTGAGGAGGGGGTAGGTAGGGGGAGAGTAGGTGCTATAATTGCGCCAACGAAACAGGTGGCAATATTTTTTTTTGGTTAAACTAGACGACAAATTTTTACGGCACAACAGGAAATTGTGGTCATAATTTAAAAGAACATGTAACTTAAACTACATAAAAAAAAACCAAGAAAAAACATTAAATCTAATAACTTGGCTATTAGATAACCGCTAAGCTGTTAGAATTTTCAAGTGTGTTTTTGCCGTTAGCCATGATTTGTGCTGCTTTGTTGTTCTTGTTGCTGTTAATATTTTTGTGTTTATTGGGTTACTTCATGCTGATGATCTTAACTCATAAAATGTTGGCTTGTTAACCGAAATAGCTGCTGGCCATAACTCACAATTGCCATTGTTCTACTCTCTATTATTTAGAGTGTATCAGGTTTTTCAGGCCAAAATGGGTCAAATGGCTGAATTCCAGATGAAGCCACAAAGACAATAGCTTGTTGGCCAATTCACAATTAGATGCAGATTATTATTATGCCAAGTCTAACAAAATGTTTAAATCATCTTGTGCAAATCTACAAAAGGGCAGTGAAACTAAGGTTAAAAAGTTTCCTCTCTTCTTTTTAGCCATGTTTTTCTATAAATAAAGTGCCTTTATCTCTGCAGACTACCAGCTCAGGAACAAAATATAATTTAAATGAAGTTTGGTATGTTTTCTTGGTATGTTTTCCTGGTATATATGCTGTTTTCTAACCGTTTCCTTAGTTCTTATTAACTTTGTTTTACCACATTCTCTAAGGTATATCTCTGTATAAAGGTACATTAAGTTAAATTAGCTTACAAGTTCCCTTCTTTCTTCTAGCCATACCTTTCTAAATAAAACAAATGTATCTGACTCTGTTCACTGATATTTTACTCACTTAAAGTGTTCTACAGCATATTCACTAGTCGTCTTTCTAGTCCTAATTAAGTTTATTTATTAAGTTTTTTCTAACTTGTATATCACATTTTTACGAGGTATCTTGAATGCAAATCATATTTTTGACCTCCATAAGCATATGTTCAAAGTGATAAGTGAAGAAACAACTATCACAATTTGTATCAATAGTTCATATAGGGTTTTTCTAGGGTATCTAGGATGTCACTTGTATATTTTGGAGTTCCAAAAATACAAACAATCCTCACTCAATTTTTTAATATTATTTTTCTAGCGCATCCTGGCAACGATTCTCTCTTATTCCTTGAAGTTGATCTATGATTTCATTAAAAATTATCAGCAATTTTTACCTGATTTTTCTAGAGTATCTTCCTCATGTATTTTCACATTGATAAATAAACAAAAACAACTTTTCTAAATAACTTTTCTAGGGTATCCCTGCTGCGAACAGATTCCTGATTTCACATTGATAAATAAGCAATTCTCACAAGTTTCAATGTCGTTTTCTAGGGTATCTCTGCGGCGTTTACTCTTATTCCCCTGAGTTCTGTTGGCTGTTTACAGTTCGCATTGATTTTTCTCAGAATTCGAACAATCTGTTTTTCATTCTTTTCATTCTTTTCATTTCACTCACCGGCAGCGAGGAGCTTTTTATCTGTTTTTGTTGTGGTTGTTGTTGCTGTTGTTGTTTTTGTTGTTGTTGTTGGTGTGGACTTCTGCCTGCGTGGCAATCGAAAGGAGTTCCACAGGAAGGAGCTGGCGGATGTGGCAGATTTGTGTTTGCCGCGTTGCACATCCATATCGTGGCTATTGCTGCTGCTGCTGCTGTTGCTGCACGGGGTGGCAGCCGCTGTCAATTTTGTTGGTATCCTTGTGGCAGGCGGCAATTTGCCAGATTGTCCAGCATTATTGTTGTTGTTGTTGCTGTTGCTATTGTGATGATTGAGCAACTTTTTGGCCGCTGCATTCACCGGCTGAGTTGTTGCATAGATTGAATGCTGTGCGACGGCAGCATTCAGATTCTTGCCATATTTCATATCGTTGGGATAGTCCTTGTAACTGTATTTCTTAGCCTGCGCATTTTTGTGATTTTTCAACATTTGACGCAATTCGTGAACGTCCGCGGCCGTTGGCAATGAATACGTCGACGTCGACGTCGATGTCGATTTGCGGCTGCTGCTCGCATTCAAATTCTGTGCGGAGCCATAGAAAAGCGACACAAACTCATTCAAGCCCATTTTCCACACTCAGAGCGAGAGAGAGCAAATAGAGAGAGAGAGGAGACGCAGGCGCAGGCGCAATAGCTAGAATCAAATGCTTGTCAAACTGTAGTCCACGCAAAAGTGTTATACACTGCAGGCACCGCGACGCAACAGTCTCGTTCGTGCTCGTTCTCCCTCTCCCTCTTTTGAACACTCTTCGCACACAGAGACAACGCAATAAAATAAGCTAAGGCTCGGCGCAGAAAACGTCTGTTTGTTTGAAAGCGCGACGCGCGACTAACTTCAAGCCACAGGCGACGGCAGCGCCAAAAGACGAAATAACGGCGCTCAAAGCATAACAAACAACAACAACAACAGCAAAATGTACAACTTCAAAGCTTATGTAAAGAGAAATGCAAAAAACAACAACAACAACAACAACAAAAGCAAATAACGCAAAAGCAAATATATAAAAATTGTAAGTGCTGCTATGAGGAAAAGTAGGTGGGGATATAAACCCAATTGTAATTATGCATAAGAAACATAAAAAAATAAAAATAGCATAAAGCAATAGATTATTAGTCGACAAAACAACTGGGAAATGTTATCTAACCAAATAGCAAGAAATGTGACTTTGACTCGGAAATTGAAAGCTCGACTTGAGCAAGCCGAAATAATAACACAACTAACAAAACACAAATTGTACATTTCAATATCTCATCAAATCTCTCGAGCGGAAAGCTTACAAATTTTTACGCACAGCATTGTTCTCGTGCGGGGCGAGGGGGTTGTTATCGTTAATCGGTTTATCGGTTTAATTTTGATTGAAGCCAAGTTTTCAGTGTTTGCAAAACTTCATAATACGCTTATTCTTCATTAAGAACAAGTGATAGCTTTGCAGTTGACTGGGGAATACTCTGTTAGCAGTCGAATACCAGCTGAGTTAACTAATAACTGTCAAAAATGCTTATTAATATAGCTTTTGTTTATCGATCTAATGGTAATCTGTATCCCTGATTCCTACTCCAAAACTGAGATATATCTAAGGTTTTCCAAGAGTGCGTGGCTAGGAAATAGCCATGAGAATGTTTGAATTTAGTTCGACGGCCATCTACCCTCCAACTTTAATAACTCTAGCTTTAACTATATGGTACATACATGATTTTTATCGATTTACAATTATAGATTTTTATCGCTTTTCTAGTCCCCAATTTACCATTGCACCCCAAAATTGAAGACTATGCCTGATGCGATCATAGAAAAATTTAAATTTTAAATCTAAACTAAATTTTCATTTATGAAACTCCTTTTTTAGTCCACATTGAATAAATAAATAAATGAATACCTTCCTCTCAGAGTATAAATAATGTTCTTTCTTTTTGCAAGCAATCAGTCAGAAAAATACATTAAAAAAAAACACTTTTAATCTAAGATCAACTTTTACTAGCAGTAAATCATCAGAAACTGAGAAAAAGTCACAAAACTTGGCGAGCCACACAGGAAAAAAGAAACAAATTGTTTTTTGCAATTTGATTGTGGTTTGAGGAAGAAGAATTTAATGGCTAATAGTTAATTAACAGCATAGATATGCGCATAGATATATTTGTAATTATGCTTTTCACTTGACGGGCAAAAACAACAACAGCAACAAGAGCAACAACAGCAAAAAGAGTGTGTTTCGGCCATTTCCCCCTTTCGCTGGTTTTTCGCTTGTGGCTTATATGGCAAGAGAGGAAAAGGTTGGCTGTAATTGTAGACATTGTCATTTTGCAAAGTCGTCGCCGTGACTTTCGCGTCACACTTGGCCAACAACAGCAACGGGGGGGGAGGGGGTAAGGGAGGCAGATAGACCAAGTAGTCAGCAGCAGTTGCTTTTGTTGTTTAATTTTATTTTGGGCCTGGCCAATGACTGACAGAAGCCCGCAAGAGGCATGCAAAAAGAAAGATACAGATTTAAAAAATTAGAACAGAGCTGCTCATTAATAGCCATGCTCCACTTTTAAGCCAAGTTAAGAGACTCGTTTAATTGTAACAGCAAAGAAAGGAGAGAAAAAAATACAATTTTATTAAAATTACTCACATAAATCTCTAAACAAATAGAATGGATTTTGCATGTAATTCCCCGCTTAAAAACCTGATTAACCCCAATTTGTTTTTTTTTTTATTTTTCGTGTAAAAAAAGTAAAATATTATTGCCAATTTTGTGTTACCTCAAAAAAATTATAATAATAATAGCAATGAGCAGATATTCATTAACAATGTGATTCGAAATTGATTAAAATATGAGTGCACAAGCACCAGAAGAAAGTAATAAGCAAATTATGAAGGGAAACCCATAAAGACGAAGCAGAGCTGCTCTAATAAAGTCAAATTAAATATTCATTTAAGTGCTGCTTTTGAAGAGCCGAAATAGATGGCTTTATTGTCCAGTGATTTCTGTATAAGCTGGCCAATAATTATCTGCTTGAGCTGGGAATACTCTTCAAAAAGTAATCGAATAGATTTAAGAAATAAGGTAAGACGAGCAACGATAAAAAGTCAATAAATAAATAAAGAACAATTAAGCAGATACTCTGAAAGCAAATCTATATATTTTTGAACAGTTCACATATTATTGCTATATATTTTATGTACTTAAGCGACTTACTTCCGGATTCCGCAAACGCTCTTGTTTGATTGTGATCATTCAAAGATATGTGTTAAAAAAATAGGTTTTAAAATCTATCGATAATCGAAACACAAAAAGTTATCGTTAAAACAAAATAAAGTTCAGCTGTATAGAACTCTAGATTTTATTTAATTGAAGTCTCTAACTGGTCTCTAGACTAAGGAAATATGTATTTGATGCTGTTCAAGAATATATATGATATACTTGATGGGGTCGTGGAAGCTTTCTTATGTCTGTTGCATACTTTTACCCAAAACTCATTAAAAGCAAGCGTCAAACATCATTATAAAGTCGTAATTCCCTTCCCATAGACACGAATAGCGTGCCGGATATAATGTATATTTCTATATATACATATATATATATATATATATATATAGCATATTCGCATGTGATTGTGATTGCAAATTGAAAGTATTACACAGGAAATGTGCCCTTTTTTTTATATAACATTTGACAATAGTTGAAATCTGTTTTGAAAGTGTCCAAAATTGCTTAAATTATTCCCCCCTGCTGCTGCAGCAACTCTTTTTTCTTTATTTTTTTTTTCGGTGATTGCGTACTTTAAAGTTGACTTGGCAATTTTCCCACCTTTTTTTTCTTTCTTGAAGTTAAAAAAGATATTAAAAATGATTGCCATATATAACGCAGTTCTCACGCTGTCCCATAAAATATTCAAAAATTCAATTACACGAATCCATCCCCGCCCCCTTCGCCCACCTCTTCTCCACACGGCTCGCTTTAGTTTGCTAAGCAATTTATGCAATCGACTTTTTGGTTTCAGTTTTGGTTTTATTTTTGTTTTGTTTTTGGCTTTACATCTTTGGCTTTTGAGCCAAGTTTTGTTTGTGTGCAAATCAGATGAAAAAAATCTGTTTGTTTTTTCATATTTTTATTTGTCATGCCAAATTAAGCTTGTGCAATAATTTGCCGATTTCTTAAATGGCACAGTTAAAAAACAATACTCAACTGCAAAGTTCAGCAATATTTGTATTGTATTGATTAATATGTAAACTGTTTAATTGACTTTAACACTTGTAACTTCTTTATTTATGTGACACACTTTGTGAGAAGCGATGACGAAAGTAAAACATTTTGTGACTTTGGCTAGAATTGACTCTTTTTTTTATTGGAAAACAATAAATGAAAAAGAAAACAGAAAACAGCAAATTGGGGCAGAGAAGCACCCAACAGAACTGTTTTGTGGCATAGGAAGACACAAAATACGTGTTGAATCTTCTGCAATGGTAAGATAACCAAGCAGGATTCTCATCGAGAAGTGAATAGACACGTACGCGGCACCAGTCATGACCGTAATAAAACCAGCCGCAATAAGAACTGATAGGATAATGAGTCTAGACGCAGTAAATATGTGCCTAGATAATGTCCCAAGTAGGATAGGAATAATTGTATATAGTTATAAGATAATTTAGAAGTTTTCAATAAACCTGCCTAAGCAATTCGGCAGCAGTCTATGATCGATACTTAAACAAAGTCGTTGTGCTCTAAATTTGCTCTTGGAACTTAGAAACGAAGAAAGACTGGGCAGAGACACCAGGCCTCCAAAAAGCCAGAGACAGATATCTTTTGGGTGGCTATAATCTTAAGCAGAAGATGGAATGCATTTTATGCGTTTCAAAAACTTCAAAGAGCTTCTACTCTCAACCCAGCAAAGATTGTCGCATTCTCTAACTGGGTTTCTAGAACTGGGTTTGATGAAGCAGCTCTAGGCTCAGCAAAGGGCACAACAGATCGAGTAGCTCACAGTGCAGATATCCCAATAGAATTAATAATAATAATAATAAACAGGAAATAAAAATTAAATATGAATTTTTAAATATAATCAGAAGTGAAAAACTCGAAAAAACTACTAAATTAGGCACGCTGACTATTATTACATACTCCTGCAGATGAAAGTAAGCCCGCCGGCATCTCAATTTCAGATACAAGTGTTTGATAAATTAAAAAAAATATCATTTTATAATTGATTAGCTATAGTTAATGATCATAAGCAAAGTCAGTTGAACAAAATGCAAATTTCGCCGCAGATAGTCAATTTTTTTCTGTCATTTTATGCATCGAATAATGGTATTCGATGACGATTAACGATTGACGATGACGATTTTACGATATTTGCTGTGTGGGTGGTTTATTTACCAATTTTTTTTATTGTTACGCATGACGAGCAAAATGGAAAAAGTAAAAGTTTATAAAAAATGAAAATGATGAAAAAGATGCGTGTTGCTTTTGCAGGTTTTCTTCTACTATTTGTCGGTCATTAACTTGTTTTTTTTTTGCCATCATTTGCAAATGATGAACTGGAGGGGGGGCAGAGCGAGAAAGAGAGAGAGGGAATGAGCGGGGCTGAGCTCAGCTCAAATTGGGGAGCGACAAATGCTTTGACACCGCATTCATCAATTAATCGAATGAAAGCGTGAAAAATGGCCATAATACATGAAGAGACCCACAACGAAATCAATGAACTTCTCTGCTTGTTGTTCGAGTGTGTGTTTGTGTGAACATGAGATAAAATTAAACGAGTAACCAAGCGAAAATAGTTGGCGTGCTCAAGATACGTGCTTTCCTTGTTGTTTTTTATATATTTATTTTTTTTTATATTAATAACACAATCAAATAAAGTGACAACTTAATTGAACGCATGTCGCTTTTAGTGTGGAAAGCAATAAATAACAGTTTGACTAGCAAGCAGTGCAAGCAGTTTGCTTTTAGTGCTAGTCAACGTCAGGAAGATGATTGAATATTATTT
Source organism: Drosophila ochracea (assembly GCA_035044125.1). NCBI lineage: Eukaryota > Metazoa > Arthropoda > Insecta > Diptera > Drosophilidae > Drosophila > Drosophila ochracea. The sequence goes on along the minus strand of JAWNML010000059.1, from coordinate 5,771,858 downwards.
TAATGGAGCATTAATCCTAACTAACTAAACTAGTCCTACCAGAAAATAATTTACTCAGTTAAAACAATTAATTCTTGTATTTTGGAACACCTTGGTTGCCATTGCTGCTTAATATAAGTTAGCTTAAAATTAAAACATTACATAAAATAAATTAAAATATATATTAATTAATCTAGTGCCACAAGAAAATCGGATTTAATAATATTTTGATATTACACATTTAAAATTTAAAGCGATATTTATCAAAAAGAATGCAAATTCCATTTTATGTTGCACAAGAAACATATTTTTCCAACTAAAGCCAATTTGCATATTTGGCTAATATCTTTCCCATCTGCTAATTATAACTTTTTGGCTTTTGCTACTTCTTTTAGCTATATGAATTTGTCAACAAATTATTGTTTAAACTGTTTCCGTTTAAGTCTAAATAGTTCTTTGGCTAATTAGTGTGGTTGGGTTGCTGCACTCGCTAAGCAGCGCATAACTCATGTGGTTTGGGCACCCGCTAAAGTCAAGGCTAAAAACATTATGCAAACAATTTAACTTCAATAGGCCAAAACAAGGCACAAGTACAACTAGCCAGGCTGAAATGGCCACAGAGAGGGACAAGAAGGGGAGGCAGGGCTTAAAGCTGTCTCCAACACCCCCCCTTCCCCTCCCCCCAGAGAAACAGTTGTATATGTAGTACACATGAAAAGCGCACACAACTCGCTGAACATCAAAGAGTCGAGCGCGGCGAAATGGCAACGTGCCACTTTGTGGCACATAAACAACTTGGTGACTTGGTGTCGGTTCGTAGGGGTGGGCAGAGAGAAATGAGGCAAGTGCGCGGCTGTGCTTTGGGACATTATGTAGAACACGAGTAGCCAGCGGATTTTGTGAAATATAAACTACGTGAGATTTATGAGTTATGAGCATAAATGAAAGAATTAAAGTTTAAATTTCATTTCACTTAAAGTACTAGAAAAATATTGATTGAAGCAAGAGAAACCACAATATTTGCTTAACATATGCTTTTAATTACATTTTCAAATACAAATCAAATTTCGATTGGGTTAATTATGAATAGAAATCGAAGAAGTGAATAATATTTTATAGAAGTTTTTCCCCCAAAAAATTAATGTTAGTCTTTAAATAAAAAGTTCATAAAAAGGTACATAAAAAGGTTAATGGATAACGACACAGCGGGAAATATATGAAATTAATAAAAGACGTTAACCAAACACGTTAAAAATAAATTTGGCTACACCAAACGATTTTTATGATACATCAGGTAGAAAATTATAGCAAATTTTAGCTGATAATTTGAAGAAAACTAAATTCAGTTTTGAAGTGCAGATTTTTATCAGGTAAGTTCTCTAGTTCCCTAAATATAAATCGATAACAGAACTTAAATCCAGCCAACAGTGAGTTAAGGTGTTAAAGTGACTCAGAAAAAATCAGATATATATATATATATATATATATATATATTATATATTTTACTTTTTATTACACACACAACAACAACACACACCTCAATTGAATCACACAGTTTTCTGCTTCAACTTTTGCCATTGAAAATTAGTTGAATTGTTTTCGCTTCGATACTTTACTTGGAAGCAGGTGTCGCCCAACCAGTTAAACATGGCAAGTAAGAATATTGTAGTCGAGAGAGCTCGACTAGGAGATGCCCTGAAAGCAATACTGTATAATTCGTGAATATATGACTCGCTTCCATGATTCTTAAACGATCTTAATGAAATTTGTATACATGATCAGCAAGATAAGGGATATATATACATGAAAGATATATATTTAAAAAATTGGTTGTTTTTGTTATCGGAAATCGAAACGGAGCAAATAAGTGAAATAAACTTGATCTTATGTTCAATTTTCAACTTCCTGACTCCTATAGTCTTTAAGATCGGCAGATATTATGATGAACACGGCTATATAGACTCGTTTGCTTATGCTAATCAAGAATATATATATACTTTATTAAATCAGAGAGGCTTTCTGCTGCCTGTTTAATACTTTTGCTCAAATGTTTTATTAATTTTGAATGGATTATGTGCAAAATACCTTAAAATACATATTAAATGTGCTGAGCCAAGTAATATTTATGCCACACGCAACAAAGGTGGTGGCAAGTAGGTACGTTAAGCTGTTGCATGCCCCCAAAGCCTAATTAAACGCATTAGTATTAATTAGAAAAGTTGCGCGCCTCAAAGTCAAAAAACTGGCAAAAGACCCAAAAATAGACCCAGGAGCTTAATTTGAGTGTGTGTGTGTATGCCCGTGTGTGTGTGTGAGTGTGTGTGTGTGTGTGTGTGGCCAAAAGTTTATTAACTGTTTGTGCAACTGTAGCAAATGTTTCTGGTGGTTTGTTGTCGGGCAGCAACAACCGCCTCAATCAGTTGTCAAACAAAAGTCAAAATTGGTTTTTGGTCTTTTGGTTTTTAAGCCATTTGCGATGCTTTCACAAAATCGTCTCCAAATCGAATTGGAAAACAATTGAAATAGACTTTAAGCCCAAAGCGAATTTCAGTTTTTGTTTTGATTTTTTGTGTTTTTTGAATTTGATATAAAACTTACCCTCTGAAATGTCAGCCGACAAAGTCTTTGTGCCATTTTTATTATTTATAATTGTTGTTGCTGTTGCAATTGTTGCGATTGTTGCATTAATTTTGGTTGCCTTTTGTGGAGTTGTTGCCTTTGCTGGGACAGATCCTTTGCTCGCAGAGCCATTTATTGCTGGGCGTTTCTCTGCAAAAAGAGCAACGAGAGAGAGAGAGAGAGAGAGAGAGAGAGAGAGAGAGAGAATTGGAGAATTTTAATATATATATTTTTTTAGAATTAACTTACTGGATAAATATTAAAAGAATTATAAGTAGTATAAGTATTAAAAGTAGAATAAGTATTCCAAGTAGCAGTAAAAGTATTAAATGTTTCTCAAATTTCTTTTTATATTGCTTATCTTCAAGTTCATTTCCCACATCTATTTAAGGATTCTTTTAAAATGAACTTAACCCTTTTCAGTTATAAAACAAAACCGTTTATCAATTAACAACCCATCCATATCAAAATATAAATCACATTTCATTTGCAGGCACAAATCGTAGCATAATTTGAGGCAGCCACACAAATTGACCAAAAGCAACAAATTTTGACTTATTTGTTGATGTTTAAGTGAATTTCTCAGATCACTCACGATTTGTATTGCTGCTGTTGATATCCGATTTGCAGTTGTGCCATTTAACGATCTTTCCAAAAAAACAGAACTCCATTTTTTTATCACATAATAAAAAAAACTTACATTTTGTAGTAAAAAAAAATAAAACTGTATAATTTAGATAAATTACATTTGTTACAGTGCCTACTCTGAATTTATAACAACTATAATTAACAAAAATTAAAACACAAACTCAAAAAAAAAAACAGTTCTTTTTTTTCTTCTTTTTTTTGTTGCCTGCCTATCAATGCAATGGCAGGGAGCGCAGCAAAGAAGAAAACAGAGCACGAAATTCGAAATAAACCAGTTTTTAAGAGTTTTTCAGAACACGGCAACAACAAAAATAAATACAAATAAATAATGAAATAAACACCTGCTGCTCGTTTTGTTGGTGAGGGAGGGGAAGGGAAAGCATTGCATGCCAGTTGCAAGCAGTGCAGCATTCTTTGTGGCTGCAGCATGTTGAGAAGCAACAATAATAAGCACTTGTAACGGAGTATGTGCAAGCAGTGCAGCATGTTGCTAACTGGCGAGTGTTGACAGCGTTCCATTTAGGCTTAAGAGAGTGCATCCAACAAAGAGCAAATAAGCAAGCAGTGCAGTTTGTAGTAAGAGCAGATCAGAGTAGGCCAATTTATGCTTAAGAGAGAACTTAGCAATAAGAGCCTGCTTAAGGCAATGCAAGCGAGCGTTGCTCTTAAGGCGTTAAAATACAAAAATATTCAAGCTAGAATTGCCTGAAAAATAATAGCTATTAAGCGTAACAAATAAATAAATGCTGCCAACAAGCAGTTGAGAGTGTTAAGCAAGCAGTACACATGTTGCAGCATATGTGGTGCTCAAGCAGCTGATCGCCAGCGAATTTAAGAGCGCAGCTGCTCTCTTTACTCCTCCAAATAATTAGCATAATTTACTTTGATTTGCTTGAGAGGAGGAAAGCAGAGGGGGCAGGAGTTAGAGCTGGAACTGCTGCTGCTGCTGCTGACCTCACTGCGATTATCTCTTTTATTTTTATTTATTTGTTTTCTTTTTTTATATTGTTTTAGTTAATTTGCGAGTGCACGACGAAAAAAAGTTGTCGCGCTTTTTATATTGTTGTTGTTGTTGTTGTTCAATGCTAACCGCAACTAGCTAAAAGAAGCAGAAACAAAGGAGGTGTAGAGATAGGGGAGAAGGGGGTGGAGAGCACAAGCCAGAAGCCATAAATGGCTAGTACAAGTCTAGGCCGCAAATGTGCACCAACAACAACAACAACAACAACAATAAGACGCCAAAAACAGAAATAAACAAAAGAAAACAATAAAGAAGAAAAAAACAACAAAAAGCAGGGAGAAGTTGTTGCAATGTTGCGGCCAATGTCGGCGCTTAAAAAGGCAGCTGCCAAGGCTAACAACAAGTTAATGCAAACTGGCTAACTGGCAAACTGGCAAAGAGGCAAGGAGAGAGTGAGACAGCAAGAGGGCATCCTTGTTGCAATCACTGCTCTCCACTCATAACTGATAAGCAATTAGCCAATGCTCAATTATAACCGGATCTCCACAGCTGAGATCTCAACTCAACTCCAACTGCAACTGGCAAAAGTGTTGACAAAATAAGCCGCCTTTCATCAAGTCAACAGCAAAGTGCAAAAAAAAAAATACGTGGGCCAATTCAGAGGCACGTTTTAACCTACGCGCATTTTATTATCATTATTATTATTGTTGTTATTATGTGTGCACATCGACTTGAATACTGAGCAGTTTAATTGCAAGAATTACATTACACTTGCCACAAGCGATTTGAAAGACGGCGCCTTAAAAAGCCGCCAAAAGACAACAGCTAAACGAAGCAGAAGAATTGCGATTGGCTCAACACGCAGTCAAACACAAAGAGAAGAGAAGAGAAGAGAAGAAAAGAGAGAGGAGAAGCTGCATTTGCATTGATGTACAGTTTTTGGGCGCATCTTCCCAAGCAAGCATCGGTGGTTCAGTGGTAGAATGCTCGCCTGCCACGCGGGCGGCCCGGGTTCGATTCCCGGCCGATGCAGAAACTATTTTTTTCTGCAGCATTTAATTTTTCTTATTTGCTGAGATTTTATTTTGGAAACTAGCGCAGACCTGCACAAAATTGGTACAGCTATGCTAGGAGAGAAATATACGTATTAAATTTTAAGCTAATTGGAGGGAAATATCCTTCAACTGGCAGTAGTGAATATATTAAATAATATTTGATTCAGTAACTAAATCTATGGTAAGCTTTAACAATCAGTAGTAGATATTACCATTTTAGATATTGGCGAGTTATCATATCAGCAGATGATAACATTTATTCATAATTATGCCACTTTAACTGTCTCTAGAGAAGAATCTTTAAAAGAAGAATGACAATATATAGATTTGGCCTAGTTTATGGCTCATAAAAAAATTAATAAATTTAAAGGGGGTCAGTAAATTGAAGAGCCAATAGGTTTATCAGTCAAAATTTTGACGCTTCTCACACAGAAGCATCGGTGGTTCAGTGGTAGAATGCTCGCCTGCCACGCGGGCGGCCCGGGTTCGATTCCCGGCCGATGCAAGAATAACTTTTTTGATCTAGCACACTTAAAGAATTCCATTTGCTAGTCTTCCACTAATAGCTTAAAAATAACAACTAATTATAAAAAATAGTCACATCTTCTGAGAAATATGGATTCTGAGATGTCAGAGACGTGCTTTTTGTCAACTCTGAAGAATAATGCGAAGTCGAGAGATCAACAAACCCACTGAATGCTATGGAATTTATTTAGTTTTTTAAGCTCAGTAAAGTCATAAAGATTTAGTTCGAGAGACTAATCTCAAATAGTATATGGGTTAACTTAATAACGGCGTATTTTGTTGCATATATTATAAGAGCATCGGTGGTTCAGTGGTAGAATGCTCGCCTGCCACGCGGGCGGCCCGGGTTCGATTCCCGGCCGATGCAAATTTACTTTTTTTTCTTCTTTTTTTGTGGTATTTACGAACTTAATTAAAGTTAAGATGTATATCTTAAAAGTTGCGAATGCCGCAAATAGCTGAAGAGAAATAGTTTAAAGGAGGCCACTGCCTGTTGTCCAAGTTAAACAATAGACCGAAAATGGCTGCTCGCTTGGGAATTGTGTTTGCATAAATGCAAAACACGTTTGCAACAAAAGGTTTTGCTTCTCTTTCTATTCCTCTTTGGGTATTCATGTGCAAATAACTGGAAAAACATGCGCGATAGTGCGAGTAAATTAAATTTAGTCTGCTGGCTTTGCTTGTTGTTCAGTTGTTGTTGTTGTTCTTGTTGTTGTTGCTTGGGGGCAATAAAAATAGAATGTCCAGATCAAATGCAGGGGGAACAACAACAGTAGAGGGAGTGAGAAGGAGAGGGGAGGAAGGGAAGAGCTTGTGTAGCGACGACTTAATGCGACAATATTTGAGCAATTTAGTTTCGGTGAGTAAAAATGCAAATTCGTCCATTTAAAGTAATTTATGCACAACTCACACAAAAGACGACGAATTAGGAAAATTAAAAAAGCTATTTTGCATCGGCCGGGAATCGAACCCGGGCCGCCCGCGTGGCAGGCGAGCATTCTACCACTGAACCACCGATGCTTGTGGCGCGATCCACACAAAATGGCCAAAAGACATTTGCAGAGTTCAAACCCGGAAAGTAACGGCCAAAAATAGTTTGCAACTGGATTTTTTGTTTGTGTAAATCAAATCAATTCATATCAGCTGATAAATAAATAAAAGCACTCAAAAATAAAAAAAAAAACAAATACAAAAAACAGCCGACAGACGAGCGATAATGTAATTATGTATTATGCAATGCCAGATTGCTAAGTGAAAAATGGAAAAAAATATATAATGTTAAGTAAGAAAGCATGAAATGGTTGCCAATTGTATTGAATATATATAGATGTGTGAAAGCAATATATAAATGGAATGGACTATGTACGCTTATTTATGTATCGGAAAAATATTTAGATTTAAATGAAAAACCAGAGAAGAGTTGCAGTATTTTGTATTAGTCGGAAAAACCATGGAGGAATTTATAGATTTAGTTGAGCAATTTCAATTCAAAACTAAAACAATTAAAATTCATGAAAAGGCAAAAACAAAATACTTAGCTTTGGGAAAGTGCCTAGCAAAAACCATGCATAATAAAAGCATGTAGAAAAACGAGGAACTAAATCAATCCACGTCACATCAATCTTAATCGAGTCAACAGCGGCTACACTCAAAAAAGTGTCGCTCAACGCATATACACTTGGAAAAACAACGCGTTACGCTTCCCTTTGAATGCCCTTTTCTCTTCTTCTTTGCAGTTAAATTGCGCAATCGTTGCTGCTCCGGTGAGTGATGATAGTATTTGTGTGTGTGTTTTGTTTTGGGGTCATCACCTCGAATGATTTGCACAAAACTAAGCAATTGAGTTTTTGGGGGCATCCCGCACAATGGGGGCGTGGCTAATGGCGCATAAACGGGGCTAGCAACTGCGAATTGGCCCAGAGACAGCTGGGATCTGAAATCAGAAAACTGAAAAACGAAAATCGAAATTTGTGTGGCGAGTGCGAAAACTGAATTGGCCCACAAAGCTGACTCACTGGCCAAAGTGACTCAGTGCAGCTGAAGGAGTGCGAAAGATACACAGATACATTTGCCAGGCAGACAGACTTATATATATATATATATATATATATATATATATTTAAGACCCCCATCAAAGTTGACTGCGAACATGTCAATGGCAGCTGCTGATGCGTTTCGTTTTGCTTGAAACTTTAAGGCGAATTTTGATGATGTTTTTTGAGGGAGTGGACTCTAAATTTATCCCGATTGCGAAAGCCGCTGATGTCAGTCACAAGCATTCATATTTAATGGTAGTATTATTATGTCACACAAGATGAACTCATAAATTATAATCACTGTTGATCATCAGCATCAACAGTTGAGTACTCTTTGAAAACTGTTGTTTTTTATTCTCTCGAAATACTTTTGTTGGAGTCTGATGTATCAGATCTATTTATGATATAGTTGATAATAAACATTCGGTATATTCGAATAACTTTTTTCTTTATCTTTTATATTTAGATAGCAAACTATTTCTTATAGCTTCCTTTAATTATTCAAAAATTGATTTGTGTAATCCGAAGTTAATTCAGTGCATATTTTTTGGTTTTTTGTTCATGTTGCCATAGTTTAATTAAAAATTATTCAAATCGAAACACTATAATTGATAACTTGTAGTTGTAGTTGCTTATAAGAGTATTAAATCGTTGGCAACCCCAGATTAATTCAGTTATTTCGTATTATTTTCTTTGAGCAAGATAAATTAATTTTAAAATTTGAGAACGTGCAGAAACTTCACAATAATAATCAGTGCACATTTTCAGATAGACTTCCATTTGAAGGCTATGGAATATCATCTACAGAATAGCGTTAATCATACAGACACTCCCTGCTGAAACTTTAAACGAATCGTATAAGAAATGACATAAATAAGAGGTTTACTTCTTGGACAGATTAAAGATATATAAACCTCTTTGGAATTTTGTATTTCATTATTTTTGTTTGGAGAGACTTACGTATTGCGATTGGTGTTGGTGTTGTGGATTTGTTGCGTGTCGATTGTCCCTTTGTGGTCTGTTGGGTCTTTGGCGGCGGTCCCAGATCCGTTGGCGATATGCTCAAATTGCGAACATCTCGCTTTTTGGCTGCTCCTGCAAAGAGAGAGATAGACAGAGACAGAAGACAAACGATTATTAAGTGTGAACGCATATTTACATGTAATCGATATACACACACACAAAGATATATACATATATGTATATATATATATATTCATATATATTGCATAATTTATGCGTAAACACGTCGAGTTTCGTTTTGAGCAGCATTTCCATTTAATAACTCAAACACAGATGCCGCCTTGCACTTGAAAACGTTTAGTGTCGCCCCCCTTCGGCACGTAATTTATTTCAGTTTGGGGCAGCAGCATTCCCGCTATTTGCATTTCAATGTTTGTCGATTAAAACAAAGCACTTGCACATAATTGAAGTAACTCTCGTCCCCCCCTCTGTTCCCCTCAGTATCCCATCGTAACTCCTTTCTCCCAGCATCAGCAAATTTGTGTGTGAGAAATGAGGAAAACAAAAAAGGGGTGAAATTATTTGATGTTATGCGAGTGCATGCAGCCAACGCCAGGGGGCGCTTTATTACTGCAAACATAATGTACACAAGCGCATTATGATATCCATACATACATAACTCGGAGGGCAGTTGTTTATACTGCGGATGATATCTCATATATAAAGTAGCAGCGCTTCTAAGTGGTTCCCAGCTTGAATTTACTCCAAAGTTCTTATTTTTTTGGGGAGCAACTTTAAATTGAATAAAATTATGGTACTTTTGCTGGCAAGTGGTAACCCTATAAATATATATATATATATGTGAGAATGGGAACGTTGAGTGTCTGTCCTCGTCCTTGTACCTATGTGAACTCAGCTCTTAGTGAAGCTGTTGCACTGAAACTTAACAAGGGCACTTCCTTTTGCTGCAGATAGCATATAAGTAATCATACATCATACGAATCGAATAACTAAATCTTATAGAAATCGATTGAAAAGCCATTTTTAAATGAGACAATATTTGCGTTATGTTTTTAGCAACATTTTTACAAAGTTGCATTTGACATTATAAAAGATGACAATAGTTTAGTTTTTGACAGGAAATCCCAGTTTATACGCTAGATAATCGATAAATTGCATTCGATATATTGTATTCGATAGGGCTGGCTTGTAAATAAAATAATGCTTCTAAGGTTCTTTTATTTTTGTTCTCAGCTCCTGCAACTGTCATAAAAAATGAGAGTCTTTAAGAGGGAAATTTATCAATAAAACTGAAACCTGTACTTTAAAAGTTTCAATAAATTTTAAGCAAAGATCAAGCGCTGTAAGTCTATTCCAATATGAATAGTTTTTCTGATTAAAATTTATGAATTATTTAATTTAAATTGGATTTTTGCTAGCCCAGAACCAACTATTGGTTTAGAATTTGTTCTGTTTTGTTTTTCTCGCACTTTTTATTTGGTGTTGCAGCAACGCGTTGTTGCCCAATGTCTGCATATAGTAGCTGCAACAATAAGTGCAACCAGACCAACATGAAAAAATCAAATAAATTTTATTTTTAGCTGTCGGCTAATTGCACTGGACTCTCGACTCGGACAACGTGGCAACCACAATGTAAAGTTGCACGTGGCAGCCGCTGTCTGTGTTGCTGCTGTGTGTGATAGTTGCTGGTTTTATCTTTCCTGCGAAATGCCTGCACACATTGCCACTCTACCCTGCCCCACCTTCAACTATCTAAGTCACATAATCCCATTGCAGCTTATCAAAAAAAAAGAATGTAGACACAAAAAAATACATTTATTTTTTGCCATGACGACAAAGTTGAATGCTAAATATTATTACAGTTACACAGAAATGAGAATTATATTATTTTATATATATATTTTTTTGTCCTAGTTAAGCACTGCGTGGGCTTTATACAAGCAGCCATTAAGCGTAAATGGAGCTCAGCCTGAACCACAGCAGGCAAATGAGTTTATTTAAAGGAAATTTACATTTTCCTCCCTTTTTTTTCCAGTTGAAACTGAACAGATTTTTCAAGCTGCGGAACATTTGAATAGGATATTGAGTTTCCTTGGGCGCATCAAAAAATGCCATTAAAAATGTTTTAATTAACTGTTAAGTATACTTTAGTTTTGGAGACTAATAGATACCCTGTGGGTGCAGCTGAAGTTGCTGCCAGCTATCTTGATTAACTTGGTGTTTATTAGGCGAACAGTGTGAAATTTGTATCTATAAAATATACTTTTTCAAATTATCAACAATTTTATATTTTTTTATAATGGTTGGCAAAAGTTTTGTATAAACAAAGTATGATTTGAGCAATTTTCTTACGAGTGCAAAACGTGTGAACTTCGCTGCAAAAGTTGCCAATCATCGCTGGCTCAAATAACAATTCATATTTAACTCTTAATGGCTGTGTGTGTGTATGTGTGTGTGTGTGATTGTGTGTGCGTATGTTTGTTCACAATCAGTGGAATTCATATCACTTGAGAGTTCAAGTACACGTTGCGTAGCACTCACCTTTTGTCACGCTCTTCGAGCTGCGCTTGCCAAAGCTGCCGAATCTTTCACGTTCGATCATTTGGCTGTGAATGTAGCGCTCGGAATACGAACGCGACAATTTGTCCTTGGAGCTGTGTGCACCCATTTTTGTGGCAGCTACAGGGTATCTGTTTTTTAGCAACTTACTTTGTATCAATAACTAATCGGTTGTAGTTGCACTTTTACACTTTGCACAAACTGAGAAAGGCAGCGAGAGAGATTCTCCTACTCAGTTTCTCTATCTCTTTCGACAGTTGCGTTGAGAACTTTCATTTGTTGTTGTTGTTTTTGTTGTTATTCGCAAATGTTCATTTAATTTAATGTTTTATTCAGCTTTAGTTGAAATTGTCATTTTAATTGCTGGTCGTTTTCAATATTATTTTAACTGCAATTCAGATTTAAAATTTATTCGTTTCGCATTTAAAACTATTAATTGCTCAATAACCGATTCAATTAGCCGCCTCATTTAATGGCCAAGAGCGCACTCAAGCAGAAAAACGAAAGCCAAATATTGGGACTGTAGGGTATATTGAGTATCTGGTAGACTAAACAAGAAGTAATCAAATATTATACATATATAAATGCAGAACCAATTTTATAGTCTTTTTAGTGTTCCCAAAGAAATGGTTGATTTGGTATTATAATATTTGATTTGCACACAGGGTATCTATCAGCTCTAGCTAAACTAAAGTACACTTAACAGTTAATTACAACATTTTTATGAAGCATTTAATGGCATTTTTAAGTGGCCAAGGAAACTCAATATCTGTTGTATAAATTCCCCTTCAAATCATGTGAAAATCACAAAGCCAAATAGAATAAACAAATAATATATTTTTGGAATACATAAAAAAAAAAAACTAAAACTAATTTCCCACTTCACAAAAGGGGAAAGGCGATGGAGAAGGGTAAGGAATTTCGCAAGACAAATGTCGTGTGAGTTGGTCTCTTGATAAATTGCCTCCGCAGATGAGACGACCTCAATTTTAACTCGTAGACTAGTCGTTCACAGTAAATGTTGTTGTTGTGTGGCAGGTGCAGCTCCAAAACCAAAAAAAAAAAAAAAGTGACAGAAAAACAAAGAAAAAACTATTGCAAGAGGCCGAAATAAATCTTGGAGTGAATGAATATAGCACTTGTGAGCAGAATTTGGTGCCTGCCGTTGACAGCACTTGAATGTCATCATAACTTATTAGCCAATTTGGAAAGGAGCGCACAAAACGAGCCAAACAAGTGAAATGAGTTGACAAATTGCTCGCAACCATTTGTAGCACAACAACAACAATAACAAAAGTACCAACTAATAATTTCCCACTCACCGTAAGAAAACAACAAAAAAAAAACCAAAAAAAAAAAAACTGGGAAATTCATGGCTGCAACGTGTGGCAGCATCAGGCGAAGCGCAACCTCATTGCTATTTATAGCATGGATGGTCTCTTTATAGCTAGTGGATACTTAGTGGAACTTGGAGGGTTATACGAAGAGGCTTCTAACACAAAATGTTCAAGTTTGAATTGAAATATTGATGGAATTCTGTAATTTCGTTTGACTAACTCTGGTCTTATATTACCAAGTTAATTAATGCTGTTAATAATAGTTATAGCACCCAAGACAATCTCTTAAAATTCTTAAAATTCGTGTCTCTTTTTGATTTAAGAAAAAAATTGTTAAATATAAATCAATATGAACACAATTTTGCCATAAATATTTAAGTGTGCTTATTATTTCAAGTTTTTAATACTTTTGTTTAATTATTGTTGTGTTTTATGAATTTAATTTGGCTTTAATGATGCATTTCAACATTTGATTATTATTCAAAGACAACCAAAGACATCCGCTGACAACTCCACATAATAATTATTTGGTTGAGCAACCCTCGCATCGTTGAGGCAGCCCTGTAAATGTCACTTGGCCGAACCAGAGAACTATAATTAACCACATAATGTGTGCAAAGGTATTCCCAAATCGAAGTCAAGACTCAACCAAATGCTATGCGAAGATATGGTGGGGCAGGGGTGAGGAGGAATTGGAGGGGGGAAGCAGCTCTAAATTTGGCGTTAGTCAATTGGAAAACTTGAGAGCATAATTCAGATGCTTGGCACATGATTCGGAACAACAACAACAACAACAACGACAACCAACTGACAGTAGGCAGCTTCAAATGCCGGAAGTGGAAGCGGAAGTTGTGGAAGTTGCGAGGCCAATCTCAAGGGCATTTTCCAACCAATGATGTTGTCGATGTTGTAGCTGCAACTGTGGTTGGTTGTCATTAATCAGCGCCTCGTTGCTGCCTGATCAGAGTTTGTGGCAAGTGCTGCGGGTGCCGCATTTAATTTAATATGCTAAAATTGAATTGGACTTTTAATTAAATGCTGTTCGCTCGCGTGGGCGTCTGCAGTTTTTCCACAACCCAAATGCCATTTCCCAGCAGCAAGCAGCAGCAGCAGCAGTTGAAGAAAAACAGCAACTGCAGACAGGCATGCAAAACCAATTAAGTGAGCAGACACAGTGGAGAAAGGGGAGGCACAAAAGGGGAGCAGGACTCAGGTGAGCATAAATGTGCATAATTCAGCACACAACTGTGGTGACAGAAAAGCAAGGTGGAAAGTGGAAAAGCTGCGCTGAGCACCATTTTACACACAAAGGGTGGCAACGGAATTAATTGAGCAGAATCAAAAGAAGAAGAAGAAGAAGAAGCAAATGCAGAACAGGATATGAAGAGTCTATAAATAAAGCAGAGATAATTGAGACAAGTTTCATTCGGTGGCACATGCCAAATTTCATAAAAACTACATATTTTTAACAACAATTTCAACTACTTGATTTACTTTCTCGCATTTCTTAAGGTTAACATAAATAGTTCAAAGGGATTTCTTAAAATAAAAACGACATGTTCCTAAACTTCTCTTAATTTATTTTTCAACATTTTTATTCAAGCTGAAGAGACCATAAATAAAACGGAAAGAAGCATAAAATAAATATCATTCCGCGGCATTTATGCCAACATGACGTTTATATATAATTTAAACAACAATTTGAACTGACTTGGCTTAAGCTCAAATTGAGATAAATCATTTATTAGTTATGGATAATTTAATAAAAAATACTAACACACACTAGCATTAATTATAATTATATTGGCACAAACAAAAAATAAATTGCTCATTTTTCAATTTCTTCAAAATTCAAGTATTTCACTTAAAATAATTATTTATGTTTATACTGTAAATGGCAGATGAAAAACTATTTTCAATTCTTCTTAAATTGTTATTTAATTTTTTCTGGGTTACTCTAGAAAAGCATGTAGCCCATTACTATGAGAAAGATGTCGATCTTCATAAATACATACAAAAGATTTTCATCTATGTCAATTAACTTAAAATGATGCTGAATGATGAAACGAAAAAGTTCCCAAAGTACTTGCAAAAACTTAATTTGCTCGTTTTGCCTTTAAATAAATATAAAACAAAAGCCATTAAAGCGTTTCATGGTGCGTTAAATATAGTAATAAATGTTAGTAGCGTGATTTTCCAATTGCCAAAATGATACTGTTGTCTGAGGCAAGAGCGAAACAAATTGATGATCGCACTAAATACCGAGGAGAACTTCAAACAGCGAATCTGATTATACAAAACAGCCAGCAACTATTTCAATAAAAAGCCATCAAAGCGAAGGGAGTTCAATGCACTCGCTGAACTCAACTCAAACTGGGCAAACTGAATGAAGTCTAAACAATTGCCATGCGAAAGCATTTTTTTTATTTTTTATTTTTATTTGTTATTTTATTAATGTGCCGCACATAAACATAAAAAATTGTGCACCATCAAAGGCAGCAATAATAAAAATAAAGGGGCAGAGGAGTTTTTAACAACTCCTCGACCGGACGACATTACTCAGAAGAAGGTAGCCTCTCCTCCGTTCCAGCTCTGGCAAGGAGTCATTAAAACGAGCCAATTACCCAGCTAGACATATTTAAAAAATGTATTTGCACATTTATAATTTGTTATACTAATCGTTATTTATTTTATTGCTTGGCATTACTTAAATTCTAGAAATTCTTGTACATTTTCTTAGGGAATAGTCTGTCTGGCCACGTTTTTAACTCAAATGATGTCATTGAAATATTCTTTTTTATTTTAGTTTTTTGTTTGTTTTTCTTTTCTTGTTCCCCAATTTGCTCCAGCGAATTTGTACAAAAACTGCGCAGGGCCAAGTCAAATTTAGATGTTTGACATAGATTTGTGTGTCTTTAATGCCCTGTAAAAATTTAATGAGCGCGTTGGCTATAAACGACTGGCAAATAAAATAAGTTTACGGACAAATAAAAAGTATATACAACATTTTGTTGTCTGTAAAGTTCTAAGAAGAAAAAAAAAGTATATATTTAATTTTAAATCTGTAAAGCGCTTTTTATTTATGTACGTTTCTGGCAACTTAACAGAGATTAAAATGTTTCGTATTAATTTATGGATAATTAAATGATTTATAAATATGCTCTCTGAATTAAGGGTACTTTTCAAGTCTGGCAAACTCTCGTTCATTTATCTAGCGTCGCGTAAATGGCAAGGCACAAATGCAGCCTGCAAATGCAAATTCATAATGCAATTTTATTTTTAAATCGCTGGCTGTCATCTTGCTTAGGGGCGCATTTTGTGTGCGTATTTGTTTTTTTTTTATTTTTTATTTTTTTTTGTTTTTGACTGGTTCTTCCTCTTGGCTACTGGCACACTTTTGGCCCGCTCGCTGCGAGTCGAGCAAGTGGCGGCAATTTGTTATAAAAATACCCATTTGCATATTAGCATAGATGTGTTTACACATAGATATCTAGATATGACTGCAGTTTACGCTAGACAGATTTCGGTAAGTCAACATTTGCCCTGTTTTTTTTAAGTTGGCTAGCTAATGCAATGCAAACTCATTTTCTGACTAAATGTCCTCATTTTTGGCAAATAGTTTGCTCAATTTGTGCGAAATGAGGCGGAGAATTGCTATTTATATCATTTAATATACAGAATAATGTATTAGTCGAATGAATGTGTTTAAAGCTTGAATCAGTTTCTAATTAAAAATTAAAGCTCTGCTAACTGGCAACTTGTTAACTTTATTGCTTACACTATTTGACAGCTTTCATGGCTCTAAATCACTTAAAAATTTCATAGTTTATTATTCAAAATCTGGCTCACATCAGATTAGTTTAGTTTTCAAGCTCAACTCTTAAATTCTCACAGCGTTTTTCGTTTTTCGAGTGTTTTCACTTTCTACAATTCATTATTTGTAGCATCATCCTCACGAAATTTGTTCACATTTTGTGGACAAATCTTTGACACTGCATTTCGACGAGTTGATTTGTTGTTTTAAGAGCCTAAAGCAAAACCATAACAATAACAACAAGAAAAAAGATGACTTTCTAAACTAATCACCGATGATCATCCACAAACCTAATGCTGAAATTGAAAAATAAAAAAAAACCAGCTAAAAACTCGAAAATGACTCTGTCAATGTCAGCTGTAAGTTTTCTTGCGAGTCATTCTTAAAATATGATCAGCTATTTTAGCTGTCTGCGGGGGAAAATGTTTTCAACTTGTGATGAAGTATTATATTTATTGTTATAATCGAATGAGTTAATCTCTAGCATTATGCATCATATGCATTAAATAACTCAAGTTTAAATAATTGTTCATTTTTTTCAGTTCAGGCTTTATTCTGCCATAATAAATACAAAAAACTACAAGTTAAAATCGCAATCGAAAATTGTAGGAAACTCTACATAAAAAATATGAAATATTCTTATTTTAAAAATCATAGAAACCTTCCCGTTTTATGTAGAAGTATTATCTAGATTTATTCGCTATAAATGTTGTATTTTTATCGAGTTGATTACTAGTTGCCTCTTACTGGGTATTTAGGACTCAGTTCATTTAAAGCCCAGCCTGCTGCTGAGCCGAGTTAACGAAACCATAAATGTCGGGTTAGAGATCAAAGAGAACATAAAAGATGATGCTATAATGAGTATGTTAAATGCCCTGTAGCTGTATACTCGTTCAAAGGAAAAGGGTACAATAAAGTTGGAACACTGCATGCAACTGACGGAGAAACAAATTTACGACTCCATAAAATATGAGCCCAATCTGCATTTGTAGCTGAGAGTTAACGAGAGCTTAACTTAGCAAATTGTGTATTTTCTTTTCTCTTAGAATAAAGCCTAAATAAAGCTCACAGTAAAAGCACAAATTATAAATAATATACAAATTATATATAATATAATATAATATTTATAATAAACGCCAATAATTACTAGTCATGAAATTCAGTCTTGCTTTGAAATAAATAAATAAAAAGCCATATGAAATTTGTACAGGGTATCTGAAAAGACAATTGATGCCTTTTACATTGGCCAAGAGCTAAGTGGCTTTGCTTTGGCCAAGAGAGCTAAGAGAGAAGCTGCTAATTGGATTCGCAATCAAAGACTCAATGCTGACTGACTGACTAAGTAAATAACAGACTCGACTGTAGATGAGATAAGAACAGTTGACGAGTCTTGTAAGAAGTCGTCTTTTTGAGAAAGAAGCTATGAATACTTTAAAATAATGGAAATCGTTTTGAATATTGCAAAACTAGCAACAATTTTAATCAGAGTGAAACTTGAAATGAACTTTACTAAATACCTTTTAACAGAAGCAAGTATTCGAAGCAAGAACTTGACTTCAACGAGTACTTGTGCCTGATTCCATGAGTACTTACAAGTACAATGAGTACTCACACTCATACTCATATATGGAAAACTACTCATAGGTGCTCAGGCATACTTGAGGTACTCTAAAGTATCGAATACTAGACTCTACATAATACTCGCCTCTATTTGGTAATGCCAACGACTCTCGATTAACGATAAGCGGTAAACTCAACGTTTTATTCTCTCTCTTGCTCTCTCTCTCTCTCTTTACATATACATATTGTACAATCAAAGTCGCTTGTGTAAATCTGTGTTTAGTGAGTACTTAGGCTCGTCTAATGAATGGCGACAAGTCGTATTTGTTGGATTTGTCGTTGGCCAAATTGCTTCCGGCTGTCTCGAGGCGTTTATTAAGGCACAACAACAATAACAACAGCAACTACGACAACAAAATTTGGTTAGCATTTTCGGTTGGCACACGTGCGACCTCCAAAAAGCAACTTTGACACTTTGCGTCTCCAGGCAGACTCGACCTGGCCACAATTGGTGGAGGGGTTTCTCATTAAATTACAATATGAATAACAATTGTTTTTTTTTTTTTTTGCTGGAGGAAGTGCCACTGAGTAAAAGTTGTCAGCGCTTTATTAACGACACAATTAACTTATTGAATTAGGCCGTATTTTCTCTAAATCATACACTCAGAGAAAAGTGCAGTGAAGTATGTTTAAATTTAGAAATATCAATTCATATTTGTATAACGAGCAAAACATTGCTCAATTCAAATTCTAAGTTGTTGTTTTAGTTATTTTAATAAAAGAATTTCCTTCAAGGCGCAACTACGATTTCGATTCTAGTATATTTGATTACTCAACTCACTCGAGTTATTTTTTAAGTGCAGGATTTGTGCCACACTTGAAGGCAAATGCACTTCGATGGCTTAACCCGAGTGGAAAGCACTTGAGCAGGCATCACATTAGAGAGACCTCCACTTGAGTCACACACACACACACAAAGAATGGAGTTTGAAAGCCTCCAGTTTGGTATGCAAATTAGGCACGATGCGTTTTCTTCGTGCCTTAGCATATCAGAGTCGAGTCAATAGAAACTTGCATTGATGCCCCCTCCCCCTTTAACAACAAATGGAAAAGCAACAACAGATGCCCCAAGCGTGCAACATGAGTGAAAAACTGAACAGTCAACGGATCTTAATTCTTCTTTTTCTTTATCGCATTTGGCCATTCAACAACTCAACAGGAACACGAAGAAAATAACACATTTGGGTCCACAGCTGCTGGTGGCTCTTTAACCACAGCGATCAATCAATAAGAAAAGAAAAAAAAGAAGGCAAAACCAAAAAGCCAAAAGCCAAAAACTACCTCGAGCAAACAAACAAGCTAATGACAAATGCGTTAGACCAAAAAAGATACACTATAAAAAGTTTTCGAAGTGCAGAAGCTGATACTCAAAAATGACAAACAATCTGCTGATTCTATAAGTGCTATGGAAATGAATACATTTATAATTATCTATAAACATTATATATGGTATAAATATATCTATAGATATATAGGTGGATAGACTTTAACGAGTGCAACTTCTAAAGGTGTTTTCTTCAACTGGAACAAGCTGCAATAAAATTGTGTTCAGGTCATTTGCAATCTTGAATATCTCCAAGCGATTTTACTTTAATGTCTCCATTTTCTGCTTTTTACGATTGAACACCCAAAAGATCAAAAGGCGAATTGTTGGCTGTTAATTTGTTAATGGGCTCGTTTTCTACATTTGATTTTATTTCCGTTCAGTCAAAGACACAAAAGATAAAGTTGCATTTAACATGGCCAATTTAGACCGATGCACATATAAATATATGTATATCAATATATATATATATATATGTATATATACATCTTGGTGGCTTTTTGTGTGTTGGACACGCTAGAATTGAAATGTGATATGGAAACAAAAACAAACAACAAAAACGACTGCAACAATTTTAACAAGCATTCGTCGTCAAGATTATCAACAGCAACAACAAAAGTTGCTTGTTGGTTCAGTGACCACTGGAAATTTGTTGTTTGTTGTCTCTTGTTGTTGCTGATTTAAAAAAGTGTTTCAGTTAGTTGGCTTTTAGCTGCATATGTTGCCTTTTTTTTTGTTTTTTGGTTGGCTTATAAGCGCTTCATTATGCCAAAATGAAAAGTGGCCGAGTTTTGGTTTTGCTTTTTTGAAAGAAAGCAAACGCCAGCGGAATTATGCAAAACATATGAAAAACTCACTTGAATAACACAAAAGACAACAAATTCAATTACAACAAATACATTTTGTCGATATGCAAGTGAAAGTTGATAGCGCGATTTTTTTTTTAATGATCTCGTTGTTGCCTTAGGAGAGGTTACAATTGCAAAAGGGCGTCAATTTTTTTTCATTTTTTTATTTTATTTTTTTAGAGTTTCTCTGGCAAGTGATTTTCATATGCCCGTTAGGAAATAAGAGCTACTTTTGTTGTGCACTCAAATTACAGACCACAAATATTTTTGGGAATCATTTTTTGAATAGATTTAAAAATTGATTGCACAAAATTGGTTTAAACTATGCCTAAAAATAAATTGTATTATTATTTCGAACACGTAAATTAGAGTCAACTTGATTGTATATGATTAAATTTATTATTTTATTACTTCCTTTATATTTTATATAATCGAATTTCGAACTTTAATTGAAAATTGCCTTTTTTTTTTTTAACATTATTGGTAAATTGTGGATATGGAAACATGGATTGGTAAATGAAAAGCCTACTTTTCGCAATACTTGACTTGAAAGCGTGCGCTTTAATTTTCATGCTGAGCATACTATGTAAGAGAAAGAGGAATACAGAAATATTTATGCCTTTTTTGTGCAAAATATTTTCAACAGAGCATGATTTTTGCATTATCAACGCCTACAACACTTTCTCGCATAGTTAACCAACATTATACATAAATAATAAACTAACGAAAAATAAGCAGAAAAGAAAAAACAAATCATAAGAAAGAAAATAATATGTGTCTAGCATTTTTGCAACATTTTTCCCACATAATTATAAAGCGCCAGTAAGCGGGAGGGGTGGGGGGTATAAATAGTGGAATGAAATGCATTTCAAAGAGAGTGAGAGGGATGCCAAGCAGTGCGAAGCAAATGAAAGCACACACAAGCAAACACACACACACAACACACACACATACACAAAGGCGACTTGTCAAAGCGCCTGCTGACTGACAGCTGAGCTCAGCACAGGGAGAGAGCGAAAGGAGAGAGAAAGAGATGCGGATTGAGGAGTTGGGCAACTGTTTTTTACGCTTGTGTTGAGCCAGCAATTGTAAATTATGAATTCAAACCCAAAAGAGAGCGCGCGAGAGAGAGAGAGAGAGTGCGCGCGTAAAAATGCAAATATGATAATAATAATGTAAAAAGCACAAAGCATGCCAGCAGCACGTCAAGTGAAAATTAAGAAAGAGCAAAAAAAAAAACAGAATCACACACAAAAAAAAAAGAAGCCGCAGAGCAGACAACTCTCGACTGCATAATGAAAATAATAGCCGTCATGATATAAAACACGAACAGACGCACACACACACACACGCACATACAAATGCAGTTAACTGTAGAGAAGAAGCAGTAACAGAGAGAGAGAGAGAGAGCGAGAACTGGATGCTGCAGTTGAGAAACTCAAGAATGCCGGAAACAGGTGTCGCACTTGCACTGCTCTCTAAGCGCGCAGCGAAAGAACAAAACTTTACATCATCTCAGCTCATAGTCTTTTAATTAATAAATAAATAGATATATCCATTTGATATTAATCAACTATTCAACTTGCTATATATAACTAAAGAACTCGAGAAAATCAACTCAAGATCGTATTAAATTCGACACGCTTTAGCCAATTTTTGTTGTTGTTTGCCTAGTTTTGCTATCAATCATCATTAATCATAATTTTGAGAGAAACTTTCACATTTTGCTGCCCCTTTCTTTTGTTATGGTTTACATATAATACAATAATTTTTGGGCAATTATTAAGCACGCTTCTACCAAAGCCAATTTTAAAGCCAAATTAGAATTAGTTGTAAAATTTCTTTTCAAACGACTTTTGCAAGTAAAACGATTTTATCGCATTTCCAAGTATTTAAATATTTAATATTTAGAACCGGTTGATATTGAGAGAGGAAGAGAGAGAAGAAAACGGTACAATATCACCTTGACATTAAAATAATTATAAATTATTTGTTAATTGACACAAAAACCAGAAATGTTGACAATTAAATTAGCTTAAAAAGAGCTCAGCTGAAGATTATTTGAATAAAGAAAAGGCTAAGCTTATTCCAGCTAAAATGCTAATTGGATTAATTAGAACTTTCTTTTCTTAAATTCTCTCTCTTCTTTTCTTTCCGAAATAATTATGGAACTGTTTTTGTTTTAAAATAACTATGACTAAGATTGGAGAAACATTTATACAGTTAAGTGGACAAATAAAAATAATCTTTAGCATATATGCCTTGCCTCTGGGGTTTATCTGCTCTCAATTGCATAAGGTATTATAACCGTTTGGAACTTGAGAACTTAAGATCATTATGTGAGCTTCAAAAAGAAGAAGAAGAAGGAGACGACGACGACGGAGAAGTGAACTTCCTACTTAAAGGTTCGCCCATTTAATGAATTTAATCTCAAAGTTTATAGAATGAGGCACGTTTTTATTCTAGGTAAATGAACTTGCCACTGCTGACTGCAGACAAAAGCTAACGGCGCTTACAAGAGAGGCACACAGACAGAGACAGCAATAGTGCGAGAGAGAGAGAGAGACAGAGCGAGACAAAGGGGGAGATAGGAACTATAGTCAAGCTGTGGCAACACAATTTTTGCGGCCGTCGTGAGAACAAAACCCGACGCGAGGAGCAAAAAAAAAAACGGTAACAAAATGATTAGCAGCATAATTTATGGTTGGGGCCAAGAGACGTTAACAAGAACACTGCGCCAGCCAAACCGAGTGACGAACTGACTGACTGACGGAATGATTGATCGCTTGTTTGATCGAGCGCCCAAACTAATGCGACTTTTGCCAATTGACTTTTTGGTTATTCAATGAACGCAACGAACGCGATTGCCTTGAGGGAGGCTAAAAAGCACATAAAATGCTAATAACCAAGAATGGAGTTGGCCGCAGACAAACGACTAGCAGATACCCTAGCAAAAGGCTATATAGGATTGATAGCTGCTACATATTTATTTATAGATGATTATACAAATTGTCAAATAATTCATGTAAGAAGTTAAAGAGTTTTGTATGAAAAATAAAGGTTTCAATATATATTAATATATATATATAAAATATAAATTCAATATACAAACAAGATTTGGGAAACTTTCCGTTTAAGTTCTTAAAAATTTTATTTTACGTCTAATGAAAATTTAATTGAATATTGGACATTATTGAATATCAAATTTGTAGCTCATATTATTTCTGAGATCACACTGCATATAAAAATAATAAAAACTCAACAACAACAAAAACCCCAGATGACGTAAAAGCAGGTAAAAGCTGACGATAACTGAAAAGTTAAGGTTCAGTTGACTTGTTTTGTTTTTGCCTTAGCCTTTCGACTGTGTCGATTGTTTCACATTTGCTGAATACATTTCAAAAACCGGCATTCTTTACTAGAAAAAAAACCCGTTTATTGTGGTGCATAAGAAGACAAAACAAATAAAGAAGCAAGGAGTTTGGCTCTAATTAAATAGGGGCTGCAATTCACAGTACAAATTCTGAATGGGGTTGAGCAAAAATAAAGTGGAAAGAAGAATTGAAATTCACTTGGTATTCACTTGATATTCACTTTTAATCAGCTTCTCATGAACATATACTTTTTTCCTTATTTCATTTGAATTATTTTTCTATTTTTTCACACAATATTTATCGTAATTTTTATAAAAATATTTTGGGCACGTGTTTGTCGCACATTTCTGGGCTGGAAGAACGCGCCACAAAAAAAGACGCCACAAGTGGAAAAATGCGAGCGCAGCCGGCGCGACAACATTGAAAACTCGCCGCAGACTGAAGAGACTGAAGACTTGTGTAAATGGAATTTTGTGCTGTGCCGTTTTTATCAGCGCTGCAGATACATTTGTATCTAGATACACACAACAATGAGTGCGACTGTTGCTCACAAAACAACTCTTAAGCTGCCCGAATAAAGCAGCTGCTCTAAAAAGCCGGTTCGTCGTTTTATGCTATTCTGTTTTTGGCCATTAACCAAGCGCGTTTTTGGTCGCAAGTCGTGGCTCAAAGCCGAAGTCTTTGAAAACGAGTTTCATTTGCTCTTAAATCGCCAAATGTTGCCGCAACATTTGCAACTGCTTGTCTCGTAGTGCACTGCTTGCTCGGCAAGCAACAGCGATCGTTGGCAAAATTGTGGCATTTGAACTGAGTCTATGAATAATATTAAAGAGTCGTATTTATCTTTTTAAAAACCCTATAACAGCAGTAAAAGTATTTGCATTTAGAAGTAATATCAGTCAGTTTTGCTTTCAAGAAGCCTATATTATATATTAAGAGCTACAAAATAAATGTGCATTTTCACTGCTTGCTAGCAAAGCAGTTGTAGCTGCAGTGCGTATTTTTGCTAAAAAAGTATAGCATGCTTTGAGGCAGCAGCATTAAAATTTATTCAATGACTGCTAAACTGATATTTTACATTATTTAATATCCCAAAACTGTTCAACATTTCATATTTAAATAAACTTATAAACATTTATTTATGCTTTGTACTTACGCAGTGGAGTTTTGGCCAATAATTTTGGGGATCCGCCGCCATTGCTATTGGCATTGCCGTTGCACAAAGAGCTCAGGTCACTGTGCGAACTCTTCTGGCTGTCCTTGCTGTAGGAGCGACCACTGTAAGCAGAAAAATAATGAAAATAAACAACAAATCAAGAAGATATATTCGATAAAGCCAGCAAGCGGTTTATTATTTTGGAAAACAGAATAAATTAATTGAGCGTTGTGCAAATTACAGAAATCGTTGAGAAAATTTGATGAGGAAAATATTTCGGCAAAAATGATTGCTGGTGCAGTGCACATGAGTTGTTTCACTTTTCGTTGCGTTTTCAATTGGTTTTCCATTGTGTGAAATTGCTAAGCGCAACGCTGCACAATCACAAAACTATAAAATAAAAAAAAATAATAATAATAAACAAGGCAGGTGAAAATTGGAAAATTCAAGAAGTGGATAAAATCAATTTGCCCAAAAATTATGCACCCCACTTTTATTTTTTTTTTTTTTTTAATATTTGTTTTTTGAGGTGTTGAAATTTCCCTTTTGGTGCAACATTTTTTTTCGGACATGCAACTTCCTCTTGCGGCGCGAATGGAAAATGTTGAGGGAAAAAGGCAACAAAAAAACTAAAATAGTTGGGCAGGAAAATTTGTACTGCCTTTTTTTGTTGCAGGAAACGGGCAGGCCAAATGGCGAAAAGGAATTAGCAGTGGCAACTGTGTTTCCGTTTGCCAGCAGCAAACGGGCATAACTGTAATTTATGTTCAAACAGCTCCAACAACAACTGCAACATTGTGAAAAATAGCAAAGCGGCGCAACAAAGTGTTGCAATTGTCAACCAGACCACCTTTTTTTTAAAGCCACATTTCTGTCATCTTTTAATACTCTACACTTGAGAATATCTTAGTTATGATAATAAATGTGTTACGCTTTGTAGATTAAGTCAAGTCCGTTTAAAATTCTGTCTATCGATCATTTAAATAAGTTACTAATTAATTTTTCAAAATTCAATGTTCTCGTATATTTTTTACTAAACAATTAAATGCTTAAAAATTCAACTAAATTCAAATTCCAATAAACAGATAACTTGAAATATATATTTTTTTATAATTGAATAGACTACGCTGAAAGCGTGTTTAAGCATCGCATAAGCCGCACTCAACTATTATTTTCTTCTTATTTTGCCTCTTTTTTCTGGGTTTTCTTTTGCGACAAGTGAAAAATGCGCATTTAATTCGATTTTCTTGTCGTCGCATTAATTAAATGCAATTATAACGCACTTGTCAATGCAACTCCTCTCTGCACCTGCTGTCAACGAATTGTTGAAACCCTCCCCTACTCCTCCCACTGCACCCTCTCCTCTCTTTCCTGCTAAGAAATGCGACTCGAGCAAAGAGGATGCCATTAAAAATGAGACAACTTTTTTTTATTATTATCCGGTTATAAAAACCAATACTTTTCTTTTGTTTCAAAATAGGAAAAGTTGACTGCACCCATTAAATAATGGAATGCAAACTATTTAACATTTAATGGAGGGAGACAAGAAAACAATTGAAAAGTTTCCTTACTTGTTTATTATATGTGTTTAGAAATTGTTTGAAATTAGAGAAATTCCTAAGGAACATTTGGAAAGAGTCGAGTTTAGTTTACCAAACATTTGATTTCTTAAGGAAAAGTAAATAATTTAATTTAAGTTAAATGAGTATAAATAAACATTAAATACAAAAGCGGCTTTTAACATTTTCAATATTTAATATTTACTTAAAAATACATTTAATGAACCAAAAATTAATGTTTCCAAGAATGCTCATCAAGCAAAATACTCGGTATGAATTTTTCATATGAGTTCTTAACAAGAAATGCATTTTAATATGTAAAGCTCGTTAGTAGAAATGGAAGCAAGCCTTAAAAGTGTTGGCCACAACGTGCAAAGGGTGTGTGTGTGGCTTACCATAGACCGGCAAGGGGAGGAGAAGAAGGGACAAAAAGTGTTTTAAAGGGTTGACAAAAATGTCAGTTGGGTGCACAATGGAAGCAAATGTTGAGCTTGTTGTGCTTGTTTTGCTGTTGTTATTGTCGGTGTCGCTGTCTATTACATACTTAATTAATTTCTTCACATTTGCATTTCATTAATAATGCATTTTAATTACGTCGCTGCACATTTCCCTACCCCTTAAACAAACTCACCCCCCCTCTCACACTTTACTGTCTTGATGATATAATAAATATTTATAAGCAACACGAATGCAATGCGAAGACTGACAAAAGCAGACAGATAGACAGCCAGACAGACAGACCAAAAACTTACGAGCTATTTTAAAGTGCAATTTGTTTATACCACCCCCCCCCCTCCCCCACCTCCCTAACACCCCCTCTCCCACATACTTTTCCCTTTCTGCTTTTCAATGTATGTTTCGGTTCTTTTGCTTAATTTCCGCACAATGTTTATGCTTCAATTCATTTGACGTCTCCTCTTCTATCTTCCCTCTCTATCTCTCTCTCTCTTTCTCCCGTTTTTCTCCCTCTCTTGTACATATTTCATTCCATTCCATCAATTTCTATTCCCTTTTCCACCTCATTCTTCATTATTGCACACTCACAGAATTTGGCTTAAATAAACTGCACTTGTTAACTGCTTTTTATTTTTATGCACTTGCCACTCACCACCAATTTTCCCTGTTGCGGAAACTGTCAGCGAAAGGCGTGGCAGCAACACATAAGAGCCACAACAAAAAAAGAAACATAAAACCTTGACAGTGAAAATGTAAATTGAGTGTCGCATAATATTTATACTCAGTTCCAGAGAGGAAATGAGAAAAATGTATGGAGACAATGGGCAACCCTCTGATAAATGACACAAGTTCAAAAAAAATTTGCTAAAAATGCCAAGAATTTTTTTAAGAAATTGCCTTAACTTTAACAAAAACTCAACCGATTTTTTGTTCATCATTTGTTTATATTCTCAATTGATACTACATCCGATTCTCATTCTCTCAAATCTCATTAGCACAATTTCAGCTTCTTCTGAAAAGAGCAAAATTCAATTTAATTAAAAAAGTTGAATAAAGCTTAACTTGAGAAATAAAACAAATATAAAATAGACAAATACTTTAAAGATGTATAAAGCGAATCCAACTGTTTGCCAAATACAAATATTTCAATATAGAAATATTTGTAGAGCTTCGCAGAGCTATTCAAAATCCTTTATCGAGTTTGTAACGCATTAAAGAAGGCATCTCTGAACACATAAGATATATATACATTTGATAAGATATATAAAGCAGATTCAATTGAATATGTGTATTATTCCTCTATTCCTCATCAAGATTGAACTGTTATATCATTTAGAACTCATAAGAACAATTGGTCGGCTGGTTTAACTGCATTTTGTAAGGGTATTTAATCAACGGCATCCTTTTTGTTATTTGTAAAAGAGGAATTCAAGTAGCAATGTTTAACGAGAGTACTTCAGAACAAAAGAGCTCTCAATTTGCAGAAATATTTTATACTAATTGCAAGTATCCTTTCGGCAACGCAATACGAAAAACTTTAATTCATATTTGCTGTGCAATTTTTAAAATTAAATTCATTTTTCGACCATGCCACAAGGCAAGAAAAAGTAGAAGCTTTTGTTGCAATTGTCTGGCTCTGATCCCGTAAACGTTTTTTTACAACTTGACAATTGTTACGGTTTTTATTGATGCCACAGGCTGCATTTTAATTGCTGTCGTGTGTCGTTGCAAGGTCCAAAACAAATAGAAAAGAAAAAAGTTGCTGACAGTTTTTTATGGCACATTTTTGTTTGTTTTTGTGTTGTAGGAAAAGGGGTTTATGTGTCTCTTGGGGCGCCCTTTGGTCGTACATTCAAAATGTTGACAACTGAGCGACTTCCGCAAAATGCTGCAAGTTAGCAAGTTGCACAGCTTCCTCAATAATTTTGCAAGAGACGACAATCAGCGGCAGCCAAATGGGAGCTGCATATTATGCAATTCTATGCAATTTACTAAACAATCTTCCCTCCACATCGCCGCTGACCCTTCTCCAAAATCACAATTCATAATCTTAATGAGCTTCCATTAAACTTAATTGCAGCTGCAACTGTGGCAACAACACCAATCACCATGCAAAATGTCAACTCAATGGGGGATGCGAAAAGAGCGAGAGAGGGACAGAAAGAGAGAGTGAGATGCATATCTCAGTTCTCTTTCTCCATTTCTCCCTTATTTGTTGGGGCTTTGCAAACTGGATAATTAATTGAAAGCAATTCTTAAGCTAGGACTGGGGGGAGAGTTTTGTTGAGTGGCTATGAAAATATGTTGTAAAATCTTAGCAAATTGTTTCTGACAACTTTTAAGATAAATTTCTAAAAATAAACCTCAAATTTACAAGACTATTTTTATATGATATTTTGGCGATAAGCTAAACTTCCAAGATTATTGGCACTCATCAAGGGATGCTAACCAACTTTAACTAAGAATTAAAATTATATGAGCCAAAAAAGCAAGAAACAAAAAAAGGACTTCTTAATTAAGAATACACATCGAGAAGCTCTATAAAAATATTGCGTATATTAAAAGCTGATTTGTCAATACTGGATTTTTAATGAGTGCTTGCGGCTGCTGCCAAACTGATTGCTGATGATTCAAGTGGCTTTTGAAGTTTGTTTTTGCATTGATGGATTTTGTACAATTTGTATGGATTGCAATCTGAATTTTGTGGCCACAATTTGTGGACTTTCACTTTGAGCACAGACAGACAATTTGCTTGCTTTAATCATTGGATTGCTCCCATGACTCTGTGCTCGCTGCTCGCTCTGATCTGCTAACCTCGGAATAATTAAATTGTTCACTTCCTTTGCAACATGGATCGGCACAATGAGTGTTCATTATGCCAGTGAGTTCTTTTGCATATATATATATATATATATATATATATACCCACATAGATGTGTGTGTGAGTTTTTTACTGCTGCTTGTGAAATTTCCCATTAATCAATTCTTTTGTTTATCGCACAACTGGGTGACCTTTTTTTATTTGGCTAATTTATGCAACTTAATTAGTCTGGCAGTATGAAAGGAAAATTCTTTTACAGTCTGCTTTTTCTTATTGCACTAAACATAATTAAATTAATCTAAAGAAAACAATCTTTGTGTCATTCATGGCGTGCAACTGAGAACTTTGAATGAACTGCAAAAATGCAGAAATTACTTTATTCTTTATTCACAGAAACTCAAGAAAATGAGTAACTGAAGAAGTGGAAAATGCTTGAAAAAAACGAGGAACTAAACAACTGAAGAATTCTTCAGTTTTTTGAGCTTCTCTCTGTGGCTTGCAACAGTCTAATTCACATTAAATCATTGTGCTTGTGAGTAAAAAACCATTCAAGACTAATGCGAATGAATGTATTCAGTATATGAATAATAATAATTTAAACAATTGAACGACCAATAGAGAAAGAGAGAGAGAGAGAGAGAAAGAGGGAGGGAGGGAGAAGTCAGTTGAGTTTGAGCTTGAGTTTTTAATGGAGCATTGACAGAGTTTTAGTCCAATGCACTTAATGGATTACATTAATAAATGGCAAACGGAACCAAAGCGATACTAAAACTCACAACGAATATCAAATGCTCTAAGTGTGCAAACAACAATGAGGCAAAAACACTGTGCGAAATTCAATTAAAGGCATAATCTATTTTCCTCGTAAGTTACTGAAAATAACACACAATTTGGAATTTTATCACATCTATACTCGATTTTTCCGGCAGTATAATTGGAGTGCTTAACACGATCACTAAACTTAAATCATATGGCAATTAAGTAACAAGATTTAATTATTATAATAATTATTGATTTATATTAACAAATAAATTCTCAACGAAATTATAATTATAATAGCTGCCAGGGCGCATTGAGTTTAAGTCTACAAACTTAATAAAAAAAAGTGCTTTAAGCTCAGTAAGAGTATAATTTGAACAACAACAACAATAGCAACAACAACAATAACGGCAATTCCGATAACAACAACGACTCCCCTGCTACCGGTTGAAGTTAGCTGTTGCATGTTGCAAGTTGCATGATGTGCAATGTGGTCTCGTCGTTCATCATAGATGGCAAACGTGCAACCTGCTGCGCGTCCCGCTTTGCCACACATTTGCCACAGCACATTAAGTCATATATGGCTGGTGTGCCTTATAAATAATACATACCTAGACAGATACAGATACGTTGGTATATATATATATATACATATATATAATTTACAATGGGATGCCGACGGCATCGCTGGAAGACAGTTGTCAACATTGAGGTTAGGAAACCGTCGCGAAATGTTTCTTTGCTGAGTTTTTGTTATTGTTGTTGTTAAATTTGTTTCTTAATGAGACGCGACATGTGCAGTCAAGAGAGCCGAGATATACACACAAAAAAAAAGTAGAAAATACAACAGAAAATCAACTTCATAGAACGCCGACTTTGGGTTTTCTATCTCCCGTTTGCAAAATGTGTAAATTGAAATCGCAGAACAGAACAGAGCAGAGCAGAGCAGAGCGATAAGAAATGGTAATTATTTTGCTGTTGACAACAGTTGCATGTTTGTGGCTCAGACTGGGGGAAGCCGTGTTTATCTTTCATTAACAACAGTGCTCTAATTACAAGTTACGCTTAACGTATATGGATCAATAGAACTCGACTTAGAAGCGATTTTAGCACTTGAGAAGAGTCTGTGTAAGAATTGACCTAGCTGCGATGAAGAAACTCTAAAAAACTCACTTTGAATATCGATTTGTATTTGTAATAGATACATTTGTACAACTGTTCTAATTTGTACACTTGCTATTCAAATGTAGATCAATTAAAGTCTTGCATAGACTCTAAACTGTTGACTGAAAGCAACTTGTACAAATAATACTGTAAACTGTACAACTAAATGTTGGAAACCTTTTCGAAAACTACACTTTAGAAATAGAGGAAAGTTATCGATCAAATTAAATAAACTTCATTTGCGTATACGTAATTTATATTCCAAATTTGAAGTGTGTAGCTGTTATAGTCAGAATTATTACTACTATTGATCCTAATCAAGAATATATTTTCATCGGCCTATTACATACTTTTGTGCAACATCATTATACCCCTTCACCAATTTCTATATAGGTTCAGGGCATAAAAAAGCATCTCAACATTTTTGAAACACATTCCAAAAATATGACAAGTGACTCCAGCTGCAAAGCATTCACAACAAACACTTGAAATAAAGTATGGGAATGACCCAAGATCGATTTTATGATCGCCACTTCCTTTTCTTGTGTAAACAAGAAATGCTGTGTTTAATTGCAACATCACCATCCAGACATCGGCACCAGACATGGCCAAAGAGTAGCGCAGCCCAAATTCGTATAGTTTATGCCACATATACAATAACAACAATAGCAACAACTTATGGACATTTCTATTCAAATTGCGGTCAACCGAGAATTGCTTTATAAATAGCCACTCAAGGCACAAAAATTATGATTATTATTTGTTCTGCCATTTTGGACGACGGCGTCTTTTGACCAAAATATGGCATTTTCTTGTAAGCGATTTAATGTTGCTTTGTTTTTCCAGTTGAATATACACACTCACACACACATATATATATATATATATTTATTTACATATTTGTGTATTTTGTTTGTTGTGGGCAAACATAAAATACGCCCTGAATTTTAGCTGCTCGAAAAATAGATAAACAACTTTGACTGAAGTGAGAGAAGGAAGATACCCTGTATTTGAGCTTAGAGTATGAGATGATTAAAGTGGAGATTTTTTATTAACTGTAAAATCGAATTATTATTGTCAGTTTTACAAACAATTCAAAACCTTTTTCAGAAACGGAATAGAAATACGAATCGGCTTAAAACCCAGCTTGTTTTTAATGTTTTTCAATCATTAATAAACAACCCATTTTAAGTAATTACAAATCGAAATATAGTTAAAAGTCTGCGAGCTCTGTCAGCAACACATAGTCCAAACTTCTTATACCCCCTCTAAACACTTTTCATATCCACAGGGTATTCAAAAAAAGGAAAAAAAAAAGAAGTCTGTTTTCAACATTAGCGCAGTCAGCTGGAACTTGAGAGCGGAAATTTTTTTTGGCGCAAAAAGTGTCCATTATTCGTATTAATTGAAAGACGTACGTAAAAAATATTTACCAAGCCACAGAAACATAAAAAACTCAACAGCATAAAGCCACAAAGTAAGCAAAGTTTTCAAGAGGATGTGGCACACAAAGACAACAACAACAACAGCAACAACAAACAGAGAAGTAACAACAATAACAACAACAACAACAAAAGTTAATTGATTCTAGGCCTTAGCAACCGGCATCGGTTTTGGTTTTGGTTGAGTGCCCGTTTATGTTTTCTACCCATGTAAAATGAACGAAACTGAGCGTAAACACATTTCAGCAACTATTCAAAGAAGACAGCCAGCAGATAATGCAAGTTGGCGCACTACAAATAATTATTGAATGCTATGCCTCATATACGACATGGTTATGCTCTGTAAAGTTGATTGAGAGATTTTACTACTGATGAATACAAATGAACATATGGAATACATTGTTCCAAACTGAATCTTTAAAAAGCTTTAAGTATGCATAAGCAGAGAGAGAGAGAGAGAGAGAGAGAGAGAGAGAGAGAGTGATAGCGAGAGAGAGAGAAATCCAAAATGAAACTTTGCCGTTTTTGACTAGTTTAAAGCTGTACTTATATTAAAGAAACTTTGATTTGAGTAAAAGAGACAAAATAAAACAATTACTTACAAAGTTTAACAAATATTTAAAGTCTCAAATCGAAAACAATTATTGAATATATAATTTGAAAATATTATAAAATTATTTCAATTACATTTCTAGTGTGATTAATTCAAATAATCTAAAATTAAGTTCAATCCTTAGCTTCTTCTGCTTATAAATAGTTTCAACAAACACATCTCCCTTTTTACAGGGTATTATAAGGCAGCCTAAATAACTCATTATGCGGTCTGTAAATTTTCCAATGCCCACCTTGTGTCGGTTACCTGGTCAGTGTTGCACACACATATACAAAACTATTTACACACATATATATATATTTATTATATATATATTTATATATATTTATTATATATATATATTTATATATATTTATTATATATATATATTTATATATAAATACATAAATATATTCTCATATTCATTATGCCGACAGCAATTTGATGATGATGATGATGATGATGATGATGATGATGATGATGATGATCATGATGATTTTCCAAT
The DNA here is from genome assembly GCA_035044125.1 of Drosophila ochracea. Taxonomy (NCBI): domain Eukaryota; kingdom Metazoa; phylum Arthropoda; class Insecta; order Diptera; family Drosophilidae; genus Drosophila; species Drosophila ochracea. The sequence goes on along the minus strand of JAWNML010000059.1, from coordinate 5,737,721 downwards.
GCCCACCTTGTGTCGGATCATGATGATCATGATCATGATGATGATGATGATGATTATGATGATGATCATGATGATGATGATCATGATGATAATGATGATCATCTGGTCACCTGGTAAGTGTTGCACACACATACACACAACTATTTGCATACATAAATATATATATATATATACATAAATAAATATAAAAATAAAGGTATAAATTTATTCACAAATTCATTATGCATGCCGACAACAACAACAACAAAATTGTACTGTCGGAAAAGCCAAAAAACCGAAAACAAGTGTTTTCCAACGCGTTGCGCTTCGTTTGGAAAACTTGTAGCGAGCAATGAGAAAGAGCTGAGGTGGATGGAAGTGGTTGGAAGGGAGACGCGTGCGACAATGCAACATTTTGCCGGCAGTCCTAGTTTTAAATATAGCATCTGAACTAATTTCGCTCGTTGGATGCTTCATCGGTGAAGTGGTCGCCCTAACGGCTACTGGGTACGGGTCCGGCTACGGGTTCGGCTACGGGTTCGGCTGCGGCGACTACGGGTTCGAATCCCGTACGAGCTGCAAAAATAGAGTTTGCCCGAGTTGATGTCAGATTTGGATTTATATTTGTATTTGTATTTGTATTTGTATTCGTATTCGGATTCAGATTATGTCCCGCGCTGATATTTGTCGTGTGTGCGTGTTTTATAAATACGCCACGTGATTCATGTGTGGAATTATGTATTGTTGTTGTTGTTGTTGCTCGCATTGGGATTTGTTGTGTTTGCTGCATGTTGCATGTTGCTGGCAAACTCTCGGCATCTGTGTGCGTGTTTGTCTCCAATAATGTCAGCCAAATATAATATTGTTTCTATATGGAGCAGCTGCGTGGGCGCCCAAGTGGGCGGGGCTGGGCGTGTGTGCATTGAGGCAGGTGCATCTGAGTTGTTGCACGCATTTAATGGCGAGCGAGAATTTTGGAATGGAAGCGTCATTATAAAGCACATTAAATAGCTGACAGACATGCTGCATAAAGCATTATACGAATATAATAATAATATAATATTATACCCCTTATAATTCTTAGCAGTGAAGGTCTCTTATTTTTATTGACACATAAAATTGATTGCTTTAAGTCAAGCAACATTTAAAAGCACTAGCATAATAAATAGCATTCTTAATATTACAATCTTTAACTTAATTCCTTTACTTTTTGATCGACTGAGAAGTCTTCTGAACCCAAGTTTCTAGCTCTCTGAGAAAGAGATATTCATGCAGACGGATGGACATGGTTAGATCGAGTCATTTGTTTATAATGATCAAGAATATATATACTTTATGGAGAGATAATTTTCTCTGCGTGTTGCTTACTCACTCTCCACAATCTTATTATACCCTGTTAGCTAATTTTTAAAGAGTTGATGAGAAATTCAATCGAACTTTTCTTTTGAAAATAATTAGTTGAACGATTGCGAGATATTTGGATGAGATCTGTTGATCATGTATCAGAATTTTGGACCATTGCTAAATCGACCTCAGCAAGGATTAGAAACAATATAAACAATAACATCTAAAGCAAATTTAAAGCATTTTCTTATTTATGAATGACTTTCACAATGCTTGACAGAAAAAGAAAATTTCCCAAAAGACAGCGGCAGAAAGCAGCTTCTTTAATTTCGTTTTCTACAGAACGAACACACACATCGTCATGTACACATACACACACACACACACACACACACACACCTCACATCAATTCACAACATAATCCCCAGTTGGATAATAAGTATTTGCTTTCAACTGGCGCTTTCACAATGGAACCAAATAAAAGGCGCACACAAAATGTGCCCCGGAAAAAATCATTTAAGCTCATTAGTTAATATCCAATTTATAAAGAGTCACCAAAATGGGGAGAAGCACAACATCAATCAAATATCACCAAGTCAAAAAGAAAAAAAAATAAAATAAGTAGAAAGAATTACAAACAGAAGCTGAAGACAAAACACACAAATTTCACTCACTTGTAAAACATATTCGAAACAGCAACAAAAACAAGAGAAACAAAAAGGGGCACACGACAGAAATTCGAAAAGTCGAAATCTGTTTGCGACAGAGTCCACTGAGATATATCGACTAATATATATCTAGCTGTGAGATTGCAACTGACAAGAACAGGAGTCGGGGGCAGATACTGTTGACACTCTTAGTGCCCCACAATGTGCCCCACCCAATGCGAGATTCGATTGCGAAACGTGCAAAAACGCATGCGAGATATAAACTTTATCTCTGTGTGTATGTGTGTGTATGTGTGCCTAAGCACATAACCGATGAGGAACAGCAAAATATGGATGCATGACTAGCGGATACCCATTACTTGATAGAAATGCTTTTCATTACTGAAGTGTTAAATTATTTTAAAAGTATCTATACAAAATATTTCATTTATATGGAGTACACAATGGAATACACATGCATGACTACCAGATACCCTCTACTTGATAAACATTTTAATAATTGCTACAGTGTTCAATTATTCTAAAATAATCTAAACACATCTTTAATTTTTACACTTAGTTACACATCTAATTAGAACACAGCATACCCATGCCAAGCTCTATTTACAGGGCATTAACAATAAACAAGGCAACGCAGCGGCAACAGACAAAAGAAGCTGCACTGTCAGGGGCAGCAACTGAGGTAAGCAGGCAGAGAGACACAGAAGCTGTGTGCGTTGATTGCGTAAATGCCTCACACGTGACGCATGTGGCATGCGAGCGGTCATTGTGACGCCATCTTCCTCCTACTCCTCCACCCCTCCACACTTCACCATCCCCTCTAACCAACTAAGCGGCTAGCCAAGCACACAACTACTCAGGTGTGATTTGTCATCAGGTTGCACACAGCGCACTCAGCTCAGCTGCGCATCCAACTTGCTGTCTCTACAAATCCAATTTTGAATATTGTTTGCCCTTCTTCTACCCTGGTTAACACATTCTGCATACATATGCAATAATTTTCCCAATATTGGGCAATTTGTTTTCACGCTCACATAAATTGCTGGCATGTGTTGACTTTTCCCATCGGCTTTTTGACTTTTGCGGTGCAAATGTCGCCTCGTGGCTTTTTCTGCTCACCGTGTCAGTTTTGTTATATATATATATACATATATATATCTATATGTAGTATCACTTGATAATGTTTATGAGCTGACATAGAAATAATGGCCATATTACAGCAGATTTTTCGGCTGCTTTCAGCTGTTTTCCGCTGTTCTTTTTTTGGTGCGGCACTTAAAATACCATCAAATTGCATTGGACCCGTGGGACTCCTTACATGCGCGTAAGTAATGAATACTTTAATCTCATCTTGGGCCGCACACAAAAAAAAGAAAAGAAAAAAGAAATAAACCAAACTGAAGGTTAACATATAAAAATTGGGGTCAGCTGGTGCTAATTACATATTAATGTGTGCAGAGTGGCAAACGTTGTCTTTGCTTTTATTTCACATAAATCTACCACTGAGGAGATGCATAAGAATAATTAAAATTAGGCACAAAAATAGACTACACTGAAACTAAAGCCAGATACTAGATAATTGTTCTGCTTTTATTTTTACAAATTTGTTGGCTATAAACTAACTTGTACATACAATTTGCAAGTACATTTATTATTAATGGCTAATGTTTTACATACAAGTTTTATTTTGATCATTAACAAGACCAGAATCAGTGTAAAATTTTAGCAACTAAAATGTAAGCATTTTCAGCTTTAATTTACTGCTAATTAACTTCAAGTTTTGTGCCTCATCTTACAACTTTATAATTACTTTCGCAGCACAACAATATTATCCAGAAATGAGCGCGAAAATTCAATTTTCCAAATATTTAAGCCTTTAAGTCTTAAGCACATCTTTCCACTGTCTAAATAGAGGTGAAATTTATGGCGGAAAATAATATTTTTGCCAGCAGACTTAGGCAGCAACCTTTTGCTCGGTCACGTTACTGCCAACATTTTAGTCAAGGCTAATAAACAATTTGCATTTGGCCACAACGATAACTTGGGGTAAAGTTTACAACCGTCAAGTTTGCGGCTGGCAACTAACTTGATTATAATTTCAAATTGTACGTTTCTTATTAGCGGATTCACAAGTGGTATTCCCTGCACTCGTAATTACTGTGGACAAAAAGAAATATGGGAAACTGCATAAATTTAACATGCAAATGTGTCTAACAATTTTCTTTCTTCTCTCTGATGGCATAAAATTATGGCCAAATGCAAGGCTACACGGAAATTGAAGGCAGCACCCAGGACTTAAGTTTTTAAGCCACTGGACTTCATTTCTTTTTTGTGTTTGTGGATTTTTGAATTGCTAATGGATAACAGAAAGAAACAGCAATGGCAAATTGCAACAGGAAATACATTTGACAATTCCATTTAAATTGATTGATTGTTGATTTTCGTCGAACTTTAGAGAATAACAAAAATGAGATCTTTTATAGCTTATAGCTGCAAATGATGGAAAATTACAAAGAAACCTTGAAATAAAGGGATATAATGGTTTTAATCGAAAATGTTAGTACTCTGAGAAAGTTCTCGTATTTCTAGCAGTGGAAAGAGACAAATAAATATCTCTTGTTTTTGGTGAACCAATTAAAAATAGAAGAATTATAAGGAAATAAAAGAAATAGGTATTTTTTTAAATCAAGAAAATATTTGCAATATATACTGACTTATTCAATTTAGTTTATATAAGCAGAGAGAACCGACAACTGCAACAACAACAAAACATTAAGTAAAGCTCAGCCAACAAAGGCAGAACTCATTGTTGAAGCTCTGAATTATAAATAGAGCTGTTTGTTTTTTTTTTTTGCACTCACTGTAATGCTTACTTGATCACCATAATTAGGTTTTTTAAATAATAAATTAAATGAGCATTGACTTGACTTAATTTGGGCGGATGTAAATTGTTGTCATGCCTAATTAGGGCCTCACATTTAAATTGTTATTTTCTCACACAAAAAGCTGACAAAGTAATGCCTCGTCGCGAAAAAGTTACTCACCAACAGGCAGAACGATTAATAACGTTATCAAAAACCTCAAAGGCATATATTTAAATTGTAAATGTAAAGCTTACAAAAACAGACAAATGAATGTCAAGACATAAAAATATATTCTGAATCGTGCCCGTTGCGTTTTTGCAATGAAACTCGTTACAGCGTTAAATGCTAATGTGAAATTTCAAATTTATTGTTTTTCATTAGAATGCGTCAAGCCTAAGCCATATTTTATAGATATATTTTTTGTTTTTGCCATTTTTAGGTCGCTGAATTCAGATACGGCCAATAAGTCATTTATCACACTCGATTGGCTGAAAGGTTTTTCTATGACATATTTTACAGATTAAAATTCAATTAGCTATTCAATACTACACATGATTGCCCAAGATTAATGGTGACAACTTCTTTTTGGTCTAAAATTAAAAATGTAAAGCTTTTGATTTGTGCAGAAAATAAGCAACTAAGCAATATATTGATTGTAAATCTAAAACACGCTCCTATTTTTATCAATAAATTGTCTATACTTTAGTTTAGAGTTATCAATCTTATAGAATACTCTACCATGTTTTACTGCATTATTATCAATAATAAAATGGAAAGAAATCAATACAAAACCATAAACTATATTTGTATCCATAATTTCACACTTCTCCTTTCCATTAATCAATATTTTTTTGTAGCCTTTAAATCGGAGCTTCTGCAGAACATTCAACATAAATATTACTTTATGGCTTTGCAGACATTTTGTCGTGCAACAATTTCAGTTATGAGCCACGTGCTATGGGCCATTAACTGCGTTTGCGACTCGACTTAAATTGTGGCTCATAAATACATATACGAAGCCGCCCTCTAAATAAAGCAAACAAAAAACCAGAGAAAATTACAGTGTTTGGCAAACCGAAAATTGAATACCCTTGGAGATGGGCAGTCAAACTGCCAAAATTAAAATTTTACAATAAGCAAATGTTAGTTCTTGTGGCAACTATAAGAAATAGTAGACCGAAGTTGATGATTTGTTCACTAGATGTAAGAATCATAATAAAACACAATAACAGCTATATGATATAGAGATCCGATCTGCCTAACTTCGACATATGTATGTCTGTGAACCACATAATTTTAAGACTACGGCATCTAGTTGCATAGAATCAGATACAAGGGCAGGCAGACGGACATTGACTTTGCTGATCATGAATATATATACTTAATGACATCGCAGACATCTCAATCAATGTGTAACAAACTTCGGCACAACTTTTGAATACCCTCAGACAGAATGTGCATTAAAACAAACCAAATACGTAATCCGGCAAGCGCTTGATGTGAATTTATTTTTATTGAGCCGAAAAATACACATTCACAAGCGAGGCCCATAAATAAAGTGGCGCTCATTGATTAGCGTATAAATATTCACACGATAGTCAATAAAAAAAAGAAGAAAAAAGAAAACGACTTCGAGAATCGACTCTCAATTTTAGGGGCTCAACTGGCTCAACTGGGAAACCGACCACAAGTTCAGGGTCAGCCAGAAATACAAACATAATCTCAAGTATATATATGTATATATATATATATATGTTATGCACATATAACAAGTATAAATTTACATTTAGCTTAAGTGTGTGTGTGTGTTTTAAGCTTGAATCAACTGAAATTCGGTTTGTTATCCGCACAACAAGTTTTCGTTAAACTCTTTTGTTGATTTTTCACTTACAAATTACCAGCGCAAATAGTGCCTCAAATTGCATTTTATCCATAGGGTTTTAGACGTTTAAGCGGAAGGGGAGGGGCTGGGATGTTTGCTTAAGTCATAGGAAAAACTGGCAAAAAGTTTCAGTTTTGTGGTATAAGGAATAAACTTTTTTCGACACTTTCAATTGCCAACAATCGTCGTTTTCCTTTCGCTTCATTTGCTGGGCAAACAAATGCATAACAAGGTTTGCGCCCCTGGCAGATACCCTGCCAATATTCACGTAAGTAACTTTTGTGACATAAACATAGTTCCAGTTGATGAAATAATATATCATTTAAAAATTTGAGGCAATGTTAATTAATAAGACCGAATCGATTTTCGCTTCCAGTTAAAGTGCGTAAAGTGTAAATCTTTCATGTTTCATGTAAATGGAAAAAACAATTAAATTTCAGGTCTGGTTCCGGTAAAGTTGAGATTCCTTTTCCGTTTAATACCCCGCTTTTTAGGCATAGTATTCATATCTCAAATTATGATACCCTTTTCTGCATAGTTTCTGCTTAAAGGGTATTAATATTGCTCTGCTATTTGACCCGACTGTTGTTTACAATAGCTAAACATTCAATTCGCATTCATATTTCTATGAATATATTCACAATTTGCGACTTTTGGATATTTGACTGTGCATTTAGTTTTATTCAAATCAGGTGAAATTTCAGTGTTTCTATCAACACGTAATTAGGTAATTACGCAACACAAATTTATTTACATCTTTTTAGCTTTTTGTATATTATTTTTAAGCTTTCTTTCGACAAGTTTCTGAAAAAAACCAATTCATGCTCTATTTGAATGCTATTTTTGTGAGCATTTCCGTTCCAACAGCTTGATGTATGAAATTTTCCTCTTTTTATTTTGTTTTTGTTTGAAAAAACTTCCGCTGAAAGCGGACAATAGATCATTCAAAGTACTCAATTAAATATCATCAAAGAAACAAACACAAAATTTAAAAATCGATTTTTCAACTTTATTATTGTTGCAATTTTATCGCGTGGCCAAATTCGCTCCACTTGGATTGAGATATAGATGAACTCTTGCTGGCCATGAAGAAATATCTTAATAAAAGAGATAATTCGCCATGTATTCCGTATTCAGTCCATAAATTCTCGGCTAATATGAAAAATTCACCCGCAGCTGGCAGCCAATTTAATATTTATAAACATTTTTAAAACAAAACGATTAACCAAATTTATAATTTTCGCCTGCCGCAAAACGTTGTTGTGCACAAAATTGTTTATTAAAAATGTAAACAAAAGGTGCAAAACGACGAAAAAGCAAAAAAAAATATATCTAAAAACAAATTTGAAGCGCTGACGTAGGGTATGAGGGCAGGGGGAGCAAAAGGGGAGGGTCAGGTGAGGGGAATTCGCGTGGATAAAATTGGTAGCTACATTTCAACCTTTTGGTTAGAAAAAAAAACACGTTTGCCATTTGTAGTTTTTTTTTGTGCCTTTTTTTGTTCAGTTCAACGCTATTAAAAACGCCGCCTCCGGTTGAAAGAGGATAGGTGGCAAGAAGGGAGGAGGAAGTCGCTTTAATGTCGTTGGACTGCAAAAAATTAAATACGAAACAAAAATACAACCAAAAAACACCACATTGTGCGTCTGGCTTGTTACGGTTTTTAAATTTTTCACGCATTTGCCCAGCTGGGTGGTGGTAAAGAAAAAAAAACCCACTGAAAATATTGCATAATATGAATTTAAGTTTGTGCTTATAAACAACAGACAAACAGCAGCAAAAATGTATTGCAAATTAAAAAAAAAAACACTTGTTGTATTTTTAATTACAAAGCATGCATTTCTGTGGGCGTTAAGGAGTTCAGGTGCATTAAAATTATACCACGCATTGGCGTGGTATGCAAGACATAACATTCATTAAAAAAAATGTAATACTTTAAAGTAATATTGTTTTTTTCATTGCAAAAATATACAAAAAAAAAAAAACAATTGTAGACTTCAAAGAGAGCCGACTTTGTCGTAACTTTAGCGAATTATTTGAAGTACTTTGACAACTTGAACCCTTTTTAATGTTCATATTTTTAAGTTTTAATCATATTTTGAACTTATCCAGTGAATTTTTTGCTACATATATATTACCATATAATATAAACATATATTTACCATAAAATACTGACAATTTCATATCACCAACTTGCAAATAAATAATGTTCAAGACTGATAAGCCCAATCAAGTTTGCTATTTTATTTTGGACTACCGATTAGATAGACTCGAAAGAATTCACAATTCACAATGGAATGAGAGATAAGAGCGACAGCTAGATTAATGTGTTTGTGTGTTTAACGCAATCCAAACGAAACCTATGCAAACCTATTCTTATCTAACCCATCCTATTCAACCATTTTCAGTCCTAACCTAATCCAGCATGACCTATATTAACCCAAACCAATTTATCCAATCCTATATCCTGTCATATTCTATTCGACTCCAACCCAGCCTACCCTCATTATTTATTCAATAATATTTTTGTTTCGAGGCATCTTTAAATCATTGCTCACATATTTCAACTGCTTTTTGCTTGCTACATATATTTATCGAGTATAAATTCCCCAACACCCAAAACAATCCACAGAGCATCTTTGCGTTGATCATTATTGAAACTCTTCAACTTTTTGTTATTTGTGTCGTGGTAAAAAATGTTTTGCATGTATTTTATGTGTTGAGTGCTGAAGTGTTGAGTGCTGAGTGCTGAGTGCGGAACGTGTGTTGACAGCTCTCGTGACACTTGTCAAAACAGTGCTACGAATATTTGCCACCATGGCTTGAAGTCGGAGGTCCCATTACTCTCTGTCCGGGTCGGAGAAGTGTGCTTCACAATGGATTTACAGCTTTGAGAGAGAGGGACACAGACACATATCTGTGGCATGCACATCTCACGATGACAAGCTGTGGCGTGATGCTAGATAAGTTAATTAACATTCAATGCTATTTGTCAGCTTTAAGTTTTTACCAATTGAATATATGATGGATAACTTTTACTATTGATAAACCCATCAATGACATTTAATGACTCGTGTTGGTCAGTCATGATCATTAGCATTAAATCAACAGCATCACATAAAGCTCAAAGTCATAAGAACTTCATAAAGATACACATAAAGATACAAGCAGTAAATATTTGTTTATTAACTCTGGTTGGGTTGACCTAAAGGAACCAAGAACTGTGCAAACACTTTATAAAGTTGTGTTATTACTGTTTGGGGTGTTTATTGTTTGGATCATTACTTATTAATTACTTTATAATTACTTTATAGTTTATAATTACAGCTTCACTTTTGTGTACAGCAAATATTGTAAGAAATGAAATAACAAACTTCTGATAAACGTTTCATTAAATATTTTCATGTTTTCTGATTCTTTTTTATCATTCCCGCATTCTAAGTGATCTTAATGTCATGTTGCTTTCTTATTTTAGTTTCCCAGCACAAAAATATTTATCTTTTATCTTATTTTTTGATTATACTCTAATTATGAGAATCTTTTCAAGAATTTTTAATATTCACTGACCGGAAATACCCAACTCAAAGAGTTACTCAAACCAGCATAGTTAGATTAGATTATATTATTTTTTGATAATATTTTAATTATGTGAATTTCTGAAGACTAGCGTCTTCAGTCTTACGGAACTTCTGCTGAGAGTTTCTACATCAAAGTGAGCTTAACTTTTTATTGAGGATTATCATTATGTTTCTCTCAAAAACTTGTATATTAATCTACAACTGAAAATTTCCCCTTGTGTATAGTTACATTCTCTTTTATCTATATATATACAATCGGCTTGTTTGCATTACTTAGTGAGAAGAAAAACAAAACAACAAAAAATAAATAAAAAAAATTCATGAAATTCTCACTGACTCGTGTTAATGAATCCGCTTACAAGGCATATATTTTGTAACATTGGATTTCTGCTGCTGCTTATTGTAAGCCCAACAACAAATGCTCAACTTTCAAGCCAGCTTGGATTTTCACAATACGACTCGGCTGCCGTTAAATACAATTTCAACTTAAAACGCAATATTTGTAATATTTATTTTTAGTTTCTCAGTTGTGATTCTTTGTGTTGCTTAATCGTCGCTCTCTGTTCTATTCTAATCTATCTATTTCCCAAGTTGACCTTGTTCAAATTTATGGCTATTTTTCATGCCCAACCATATTTTGATTGCTGTCTCTGTTTTTATCTAGAAACTAACACGTTGTTGTCTCTCTTCGCCCTGCCCTGCCCTGCCCTGGCCAGCCCCAAACACAAGCAATTAGTGCTCGTTGTGTAGTTTTTGGGCAGTTTCTGTTTGCTTTTTACTTTGGTCTTTTGTTGTCAACATTTTATGCCTTCCTGCCTCCAAATCGAACAATTTGAGTTAAGCTCTCTGGTCTTAGGACAGTCTCTAATGGCATTTGCTCTGGCTTTATGTTGTCTGACCACTGATATTGGAAATAAATTCATTAAAAATCTGTTTGACAATGCTTGGCTGAAAGTTGGAGAGACGCACTCATGTGAAAAACTAGAAAACTTTTGGTCAATGTCGTTGGCAAAATCTTTAAATTAAATGGAAAGAGAACATTTTGATTTGTATTTATGATATGCTAAAATATTTATCAAACATTTCGAAAATGATGACGATGATTATGATTATAATAATGCTAATGCAGAGACTCAAACTTTATTGTCTATGGAATAAAGTTGAAGGTCAACTTATTGAGATATGTTTGATTTGGGAAGGCGAGAAAAACTTAATTTTTTATGTAAAAAAGAAAAAAACGACTATTTAAAATAAGGTGAATATTAATTATCGGATTGTTCCGATTAAAGCTGTATGGAATGGTAGTTCAATCTTGATCTTGTCTGCATAAATGTAAGCAGCATAATAAAAGCCATATTTTATATAAATTAAAAAGTGTTTCTTACTCGGCTTATGTTAAAGATCTATAATATATATATTTTATGGACTCCTTCTGTGCGTTACAAACTGCACAACGAATGGCAAACACTCTTTGCAAAGTGTACCTCAAATTTGTACAAAGATCAATTATTGCATCTTGATTTATGAGCACTTAAGGAAATACTTGAAAAAATACAATAAAATATATTTCATGTCTTAACTGTCCAGTCTAGTTATCAAATTGCAGTCAAAGTGCATGCATTATTGTCTAGATTTTGTGGCTTTGGTTATCTCATCCAAGTTGAAGGTCAACGCTTCCAATATTAGCTCACTTTTTTGAGGCGTAAACAAAATGTGAAATACACAATTGTGTGTCATCAGCGTGTTGTGTTGTTTTCAAAGCATGGGATTAGCATAACTAATATTTATACTACACAGTATATACTTGTAAATGATCTCATAAGATCGTGTTGATTAAAGCTAACTGTTCGCTTGGCAATTAGAATCCTCCACATGTGGAGCAAAAAATAAAAAAGCAACCATAAATTCACTACTCATAAGAATTCAAACAATAAATAAATACAATATTCAGTGATATGTGAAATTCCAAGCGAATAAATCAAATAGTAATAACAAATTTGAAGGCTTCATTTCAGCTGATAATATCTTCAACATGTTTTGCATAAGTGCGCAAAATAAATAAGACTGAAACTTTTGCATGACTTGACGCTAAATCCGCAAAATACGCAGATACACAAATATACAGATATGTAGGTACGTAGATACACAGATACATAGATACATAGATACAGAGCTTGGGCGTTTTTCACACACTCCACAAAAGGCAAAAGCAACAAAAAAAAAATAGCACAGCACACTTCAAGATACATTCACACCCAACCCATTCACAATTCACAGTAGTTAACTTTATTTATTTTTTTCTTGTCTGAGAAATCTTCTCGCTAAATATGACAGAATACACACACACATACACCCACACTCGCGTATGTGTGTAATTTTGTAACTGTTTTTGTAATTGGGCGGCTGTTTTGCATTGTGTTTGTTGTGTTCTTGTGGTTTTTCAATTGTTGAGCAAAACAAAAATAACAAATCAATATTTAGCATTGAATAATTGCATGTCAAGTTGCATACACAGCTCAAAACTTTGATGGATTATTGTCCATTAAAGCTAGATAATTTAAATAATTTTCATTTGTGTTAATCGTCATCAAATAGCGCTGTTGTCAAACTTCTTATTGATGGCCAATTAGTTAAATGGAAAAACATATTTATTTAGTTTTTGTCTTTTGATATTATCTATTTAATTTATTTATTAAATATTAGCAAAAGAAAAATTACTACAAGCTAGCAAAAATACTCTTCTGCTTTATCTATCAAAATTGGGTGATGTAATGTTAATTTTAATGTGTAATTTTGTAAATATTAATTAATATTATAAAATATTTGGTAAATCATTTTTTCAGAGAAATTATATTCTCTACATTACTAGCTCAACTCTACTCCTGATCAAGTATATATATATATATATATATATATATCTTAGGGTTGCTGTTGCTTTGCTTTTCCACAATTATACACATTTTAAAAATTTTGTCATGTGTTCAGTGTATAAAAACACAATAAAGGTTAAGCAATATTTTAACAGCAAAATGCAACGCATTAAATGAGTTAAAAAAAATAAATAAAAACGATTTTATCTAATGAATTTTGATGGCGTTTAAATAAATAAAAAGTGCATAACTCGTTATCGCTCAGACAAACAGAGAGAGAGAGAGAGAGAGAGAAAGAGGGAGCCAGAGGTGTAGAGGGAGATAACAAGATTTGTGCCATAAGCTCGTCAAAGATTTTGCTGCTAATTTGCGGTTGTTGTTTTTGTTGTTTTTTATAGTTGTTGCTATTGCGGTTGCTCATTGAATCCATCTGTTATTGTGTTTACAAATTTTTTCCAACTATTTTTGATGTTGCAATTCTGTAGTTAAAATAAATTTAACTTACAATAATAATCAAATATTAAAATCAAAAGTAAGCGAAGGTCTCTTTGCAATTAAATTAATTAAGCATTTGCTCTGCTTTTTTTCAGCTGTTTTTCTTTAGCACAACTAAAGCCAAAAACAAAAAAAAAACACGAACAAAAATAAAGTCAAAGTTCAGTGGAATTATTTTTTGCAATTTCAATTCAACGCTCTCTCTCTCTATCTCTAGCTCTCTCATTCTCTTTCTTATTGCTACTTCCCTTAATTTGTTGTCTGTTTTTTTATTAATTAGTATAATGCACATAAACGCCCCCTTTCGGCCGGAACGGGAAACACTCGCTTCACATGACAAAACAAATGTTTGCGGGGCTAAAACTAAGTATTTTTTTTTTTGAATGACACAAAACAAAATTTCTGTGAAATTAAGCACAACGCACACATACTCAAAATAATTCCGCTCCCTTCCCAAAAACCCCATCAACCCCCCCGGAACACAGCCTAATTTATGCTTAAGTGCTAGGCGCCAGGCGAGGTCGAGGGGTGGGGCTGAAACCCAAACAAATGATGTTTAATACACACGACACGGGTCCAATAAATTGTACTAAAAGTTGACATCGCTTTTTGCTTCACTTGGCTTGGCTTGGCTCTGCTCACTTCTCACTCTGCTCGCTTCTCTCGTAAATAGTTGAATTTGACTTTAGGGTCACACAACTTTTGCTTAACTAGATTGTGTGTGGAGAGAGACCAAATGTGTTGGACCTGTTGTTTCTCTTCCTCATATTGAAGTCTATTTGTCAGGGCCAGAGTGACTACTAATTTGTTGATGTTTGACATTCAGATAGTTGTTTGCATGAAAGTTGCACACACATCTCAGAACAAATTGCATGACATCAGACCAACTGGATAAATAACAAAACTACTATTGCTATCAGGAGAGTTTTTGGCTATTTAACTAAGTTAAAACTAACTGGGATGCTGATTAATACGAATTAAAAGCGTTACATCATTTTAAAAAAATATATCATTAATATATATTTTTAATCGTTCTTCCCCCTCATTGAAATGCTTATCAATAATATACAATTCCAACCAAGAGCGAATAATAATTAAATTAAACGCAATATAATAAAGCAAATTATATTTAAATAATCTTTCAGGCTTACAGCCTTCAGCTAATGGTTCCACATTGTAACACAACAATTCAGGCACTTTAATTTATACTCGTTACTGACCATGAACTCAATTATTTTAATGTACAATCTAGTCGCACCTATGCTGAGACTTTATCGCCGGCAGGCGAACGATGGCCATTAAGACCGAATATTGATAGCCATATAAATGAGGAATGTGGAACACAAGAAACCAATCAATGGACGCAACAATTGATAAGACGTAATCGGCAAAAGCTGATAAGTAGATAAGATTCTTAGTGACAACAACACAAGTTGGGCTCCAAAAAGATGCTCGGTCGTGGAATGCAATGAGAATATTCCAGGGGAGCGAGAATTTCCCCCAATTACATAAATAAAAAAAAGAAATAACTGCTTCACTTACCGTTTAATCAACACTGGCTGCAAACGTTTCGCTGCTGCTTTTGCAGTTGTTGTTGTTGGTGTTGTTGCAGTTGGCGAAGTTGGTGACTTGGAGAGACGTGCAAAGACGCTGACGCCGACGCCAACCGAGCCTTTATCCTGTGGCTGCCGCGTTGACATCGGCCTCGCGCTGCCGCTGACGCTGCGCTTTACAACACTAGCTGCAGTAGCAGCAGCAGCAGCAGCCGGCGATCGTCGCACAGTGGGACTAATGCGCGAACTGCCGCCGCTGCTGGATGGTGATGGCGGAGTAACAGCCGCCGCTGCACCCGATCCTGCTGCCATGCTGCGCGTTGTGGACACTTTAGATTTCACATCATTGTAATTTGTTTTGATTGTTGATTTATTGCTAGCGATTTTATGCATAACGGCATCCCATTTATTGGGTGTATGCGCTTTGCGAGCGATTGGCGACGCTTTTTGTTTAGTTTTATTTGTCGGGCTTTGTTTAACACTTGTTGGCGTTGTTTTTGTTTTGGACAACGAGAGCGACGACGTCGTCGAGGAGTTCGACGAAAGCGTTTGTAGATTCTCAACGGTGCTGGTGGCAAGCGACGTTAACGATGCGGATGCGGATGCAGATGCGAATGCGTGTGGACGCGGCGACGCTGCACGCTGTACTACTGAAGCCGTCACTGAAAGCGTCGACGATCGCTGCTGTTGCTGCTGCTGCTGCGAAGAGCCGCTGCTCGTCGTCGTCATCGTCGTCGTTTCGTTAAAAGCTTCGTCGCAAAAGCTTTTGGCGCTGCCGCCATCGACGCTGCAATACGAAGTCCGATTCGAGAGAGTCGTTGCGGCCGACGATGAAGAGAGCGGTCGTTGTTGCTGCGAGTGTGAGTGAGAGAGAGACTGCGACTGCGACTGCGACTGAGACTGGGAGTGCTGTTGCTCTCTTTGCGCTTGACCTTGATGCTTGCGCATCGTTTGTGTGGAATCGTCGGGCGACAAATCCATTTCTATTTCCATTTCTCCCTCGATTTCAGCATCCATTTCCGCATCCAGTTCCAGTTCGGGCAGACGCAACTCTTCGTCACAGCGATTCTCGACGTCGGTGAATATGCCCGAGGACTCCATGCACGAATCCTCCAGCTGCGGCACCGAGGCACTCGGCTGCATTGTCGGCCCGTACAGCTGGCCATCGATGACCTGGGCACGTCGATCGCCTCGCTGCAGCACATCATCCGCATCGGATTCGGTAAAGAAATCGGAATCGGTCATCGGATCCTGTCGACGCATAGGTGCTGCTCCTCCAGCTGCTGCGGCCGGCAATGGTGGAAAACTTGGCTGTCGACTGACGCGACCCAAATGTGGTCCATTGCTGGGCGAATGATCGCAGGCGGCGCCACGTGAGGCGGGACGCGACATTTCGCCATCGCCTTGGTAGCCAGTGTCCAGGCTGGTCACACTGGTTACGCTGGTAATGAAACTGTTGCTCAGCTTGGGATTCGTTTGCGGATTTGCGACGCTTGTTGCAATTGCACTTGCTGCAATGGGAGCAACTGCAGCAGCTGCAGCAACAGCAGCAGCAGCAACTGCAGCTGGTGCCGCCAAATCAATCAATAGCTGCGGCTCTATGGGATCCAGTGGCAGCTCCTCCGGCGATGGGGTCTGCTCCAGACGCAGCTGTTGTTGCAGCTGCAAGTGTTGTTGTTGTTGCAAGTGTTGCTGCTGCTGCTGTTGTTGTTGCACATGTTGCTGCTGCAGCTGTTGTTGTTGTTGTTGCTGGGCAGCAGCGAGCAACTCCAGCTGATGGTTAAGATTGGGATTGGAATTGGGCTGCTGCTGTGAGGACGAGTCGAGGAACTCCTTCATTTGATCGGGCGTCAAAATGCCCAAACTTTCATCCAAATCGAAACTGTGCTGCTTCTTCAGCAACTGTTGCTGTTGCAACTGCAACAATTGTTGCTGCGAACTCGAACACGAATTGTTCACCAGCTCAATGGACAAATCCAACGAGCTATCCGGCAAATCCAGACCAAAACTATAGCGTTGTTGCTGTTGCCGCTTAAGTGCGGCATCCATGTGGAGCTGCGTGTCGCCATCGGGTGTCCTTGTGGGCAGGACGAGATCACTGCGCGCCGACTTCAGAAGCGGGGAGAGCAAATGCACTGGAACGGGCGTCTGCTGGTGGTAACAACGTGCTCCATGCGGCGTTGTCGTTGCCGACTGCGGCGTCAGATTTAACAACGAATGTTGGGCAGCCATCGATCGTCTCGTTCCAGACAATCGGTGTTGTTGCTGCTGCGGCGACTGTTCCAGCAACTCCCGCGTCAGATTCAACAGCTGTATATGCTGTGCCGGCGACTGGATGCCACTCAAGTCGAGCAATCTTTCCGTATTTAGTGTTGAGTTCAGCGGCAGCTTCATGTGACTCTTGTCCGGCGCCAGCGCCGTTAGTGTCACATCCAATTCATCGGATTCGGGAGGCAATTCCAGGCCGGAGGGCATCGACATGTGCTCCAGCAGCGGCAACTGATCCATGCTCTTGGTCAGGTCCAAGGTCTGCGCCAGACTCATCGGCTTATTAATTTCGGGCGTTAGGGTCTCATTTAGATGAACGTTGGTTTTGTCTTTCGCTGAGATGTAAGTGGCATCCATGGGATCTGTTTCGTCAGCGTTGGGCGAGGGAATTATGGGGCGCGTGCGATCCGCTCGAGAGTCACTCAAGATTTGGGTGGCATCCATTGGTTGCTGCGTTGACTTGCAGCAGCTGGCAGAGATGACAAGGTGAGTGCGATCCTTGCGAATGCCGCTGACATCGGTCATGATTTGTGTGGCATCCGCCGCTAATCCTTGAGGACTCATCAGCTGCTCTTGCTCCTGCTCCAGCTGCTGCTGCAGCAGCTGCTTATCCGGTGAGTCAAGAATAGGACGCGTGCGATTTAAACCAACGTTTGTTGCATCCAGATCCACGGTGCGTCTAAGGCCAATGCAGGAGATCCGGGTATGCTCCAGTTGCCCAATATGTGGCGACGATTGCTCCTCCAGCTCTTGCTGTTGATGCGTGTGCTTCTCCTCGTCGCAGACAAAGGTCTCGGACCGCATCAGGGACATGGGTGTGCTGCTGGTCAACTGTTTGGGCGCTGGTAGCGGTGTTTGTGGCAGCGAACTAGTCATCAACTTGGAGGCAGTTACTCCACCCACTGCTGCTACTGCTGGAGCTGTCAACTTGCTCGGATTAAAGTACTTTTTGAAGACGCTGCTCGTCCACTTTGCCTTCACATGCCCCCCAGCATTATTTAGCGGCTCGCCGGAAGCGCTCTTCTTGATGCTGGCCTCCACGTCGTGCAGCGGCGCCGCCGTTGGATGATAGGAGCTGATTGGACGCGATGATTTATTATTGTTGCTGCTGATGGGCAATGCGGGCTTGCGAAAGATTTGTGTGCTGCTTTTTGTTGCAACGGGTGGGCGTATGTGGGAGGTGGAGGTGGAGGAGGAGCCGCCCCAACCGAAACTGCCAGGCGCTGGTATCCGTGAGATGCCATCCAGGCGCGATATGCGCGACGCTGCCGAATCCTGCAAGACAGCAAGCGAAAAATAAATAAATAAATTGTCGAAATTTTTGGTGACCTTATTGAGGCAACCACAGAAAAAATGGCATACCGAAGATTGGAGACCCTTGCAGACCTATCGGCAAGTCTCATTATCAACCGATTGTTCCAAAAACCTGCAACTAAGACAGATATATCATCCAAGTTCCATCAAGATCATCACGCTTTAAAACAGACAGACGAACTTAAAGACGAACAGACCGACATGGTTATTTAGACCAAACTCGTTATGTTGATCAAGAATATTATTACAATGATTACAATTCGTTATTTGAATTCAATCATTTCAATTTACTAATTTCAAAGTTTTCTTTTTTTAAATCAAAGAAATTATTAAAAAAAAATAAATCTCATTTCTGGTTTGAAGATTTGTATAAAGTAGATATTTATGTATATTTATAATACACATTATTTAAAATTATAATTACACAAATTATAATAAAACAAACTTCAATTTAAATATGTATTCAATTTCATTTAAATATTAAAAAATCATATAATACTTTAAGAACATAATATATGAATAAAATCTGAAGCAAATCTATACTTTATATATATTCTAATTAACATTTTAACATTGCACACCAAAAATGTAATCAACGGTAAATTTCTGTTATCTGTTTATCTGCTTGGCGAGAAGAGTATAAAAATCCGTAAAAATGACTCAACAGATTGCGACAGCTGTCGCCTGACCTAAAACTTAAGACCCAAGACCCACTGCTCACCCCACCACCTCCAACCTATCCCCCTTCTATCCGTTGTTGAAAAAAGTGCGTAGTTATTTTTCACCCTGACGCCAACTGGTCTGATCTACTCATCCTCTCAAGCTCTCCCCTCGGCGCACGTGCTGAGACTTTGTTTTTTTGGCAGGCGCCACCCTGGAATGTAGTTCATTGGGGCGTTTTCACTTGGCACCAGTTCAACGCACTTTAAAACAGGGTAACTAAAAGCGAAGACGGCGGTAGAGAAGGGTGGCTCTGATGTCATCATCAGAGTATGCAGTTAAAGGAGAGGTCACATCATTTGCATACCCCTTAGCTAAGATTCTTTTAAGGGGTATATTGCAAACAATTAATTGACCACATTTTTGTTTAGTATATTCTGTAATATTATTTATAATAAAATACGAATATTATTTTATTCATTTTAACTTTTCTAAAATGTCTTTTCAATATTACTGGGTATCTAATTAGTCAACCATTCTTTCACTTTGTCAACCCGCTTTTCTGTGGGGTGGTTTACTGACAAGCTAAAGCATAGAGCTAATTGCAGTCAAATATAATTAAATAGGGGGCGAGTTTTCCAACTGCTTTGCGCTGTTCTTTATGAAATTCGACGTGACTGACTGATATCCAGATAATGCCTACTATATATATGCTATCATATAATTATTTAATTGCAATTAGAGCAGAGTGCGGCGTAATGAAGCAAGTGTGCGTGTGTGTGGATGAATGCTAATTATATTAGAAAAGTTATATAGTTTGTGGTTAAGAAACGTTTTAATCGCCATCAAAATATATGATTTGGGTTCCTACTGAGAAAGTTCAGCTGTTATTTTATATAATCTATTCTCATATTATAGAATGTGTGTATTAAAATAAAAACTATTTAAAGTTTCAACTTAAATTCTTTTTTAACTAAATCTTCAAACCCATTTTTCCGTGTAGAATTCACAAGTTGTTTTAGCAAGTTTTGTTTTAAGTTTTAACTTCTTTAAAAACTATTTTTCTACATCATTTTTTGCTTTCCTTCTTAGAATTCCCAAGTTGGCTTAACAAACATAAAGCATATGTTATGAAGTCAAGAAATTATAACTTCTATTCAAATTCTATATATGCTTCTAAAGTAAAAACTGTCTACTCACTATCTAGTTTCAATTTAACTTTTTATACACCTTTTAAATTTCTTCTTCGTGTATTTTTTCTTAGTATTACCAAGTTGGTTTTGTAAACATAAAATTTAACAAATTTAATGCCCTAACAGTAGAGTATGCACACGCAAACAGAAACTTTGCAGGCCTTATCGCTTTTGGGCCGACAAGAAAAGTTTTGGCCACATCTCCTTCGACTGAATACAAGCCGCATTATTAAATGTACACACCCAAATGCAGTTTACATAGCTGCCTTAATCGAAAATGCAATATTGAGCGCACAGACAAGTTATACAAGCAACTCCCACAACCAACCCAACACCCCCCACGCTTGGTGGAAAGTCAAGGCAAATGTCCTTGAACATTTTTTGAGCTGCCATAGAAAACGTGAAAAAGTTTTACAGTGCAACTCAGCTTGCCACACACAGGATCCACATTCGCATTCAGCTCAATGATTGTTATCACGCTGCACAAAGTTCGCGCATGCGAAACGGGGGGCGTGGCGGGTCTAAGTGGGGTTGTGGTAAACAGCCACAGGAGGTGGGTCTCAAATTGCTCATTTCGCTTACAAGTCAGCAGACAAGCATATGTGCCCCATAATTATTGCAACATGACACGCAGCATGGGCATTCTGCTCGAGGTTCATAAAATGTCATCGATAAGAGCCTCGCGAGAATTGCCATGAAGGATTTCTCTCATTATTTTACACAGGCAGAAGAGATAAATGTATATATATATATATATATGTAAACCACAGGGCGACTGTGCAAGGCTATCATAAATTTCTGATTAATCTGTGCATTTTTAAGCAGCTGTCTGGCAATGAATATGTTTTTTAATTGCATGGCGTAAGGTCAATTTCAGAGTTATTAAAATCAAAGTAAAACTCTCGAAATAAATAAAAGTTATATTCTTAATTTTGTCTATTAAAATACTTGGCATGATAAGGAACAAGTGAAAATTATGCAGTCGAAATCATTTTAAACCAGTGTAAGACCAGTTGATAGCATGTGGCAAAAGGCCTGCTTTATGGATATTGTTGTTTAGAGAATCCAGTTAGATATACAGAAAAGTTTTATTCCTTTGTGGCGCAATCAAAATATGTAATTAGTTTTACGACCGACAAAGTTTAGCTGTTATTTTATGTTATTTATACTTAGGAAACGAATATTCATGTTTTATATTTAGTCAAGTAAAAACTTTATAGACAGCAGTGAGTTGGCGCGCCTCGACAATTGAAAAATCGATTTCGACTTTTTAAGTTTTAAGATTCCATTTTTAAAAATATAACTTTTGTAAGTTTTGAAAAGTTGAAGCTTTTTCGCATTGAATTATTGAAATGTACCTATAAATTTTGGCAATTATAGTTCTTGCCGATCTTTGTAGGACATCACCAGCAATCTACGAACGAAGTTTGGTTGCTCAAAATCAATAAACTCTTCTTTTTGTCATAATATACAAATTCTTTAGTCTGCGCAATAATCCAGAATCCAATTGAATTGCATACTTTGAAGCAACGCCTAAAATAATTCAAGCAACACTCCGAAAAATATGCTGCACTTAATTTGATAGCCAAAAAAAGCAGATTTAAAACGAAGCATAATATTTGACAACCTTAACGTATTTAACGAGATAACCTTGACTTTAGAGTGGGCTTTACCAGATACTATCTGGCTGTCAGCAGCGTTTCCCTCAATTACAAAGTTCGTCCTTTTAATTTCCCAAGCGCTCCCTCTTAAATTGTTGAAATGAACTCGCAATTTATTAGTCTTTTAATCAAGACGGGAGAACCCTACTCAATTTTCTTGATTTTTTGTCCTAAAATTTGTTATCTGGGGCACAATATTTGTGGCAACAATACGACAATATAAAAATATTTGTACCGCTGTCGAGCAAACGCCAATTGAAAAGGAGACAAAAAGCCAAATCAAAAAGGAAATAAAGCAAAAAAAAATAAATAAAAAAATAAAGGGAAACGCAGCACGCAGCGAGTAAAACACAAATGTGGAATTATTGTCATAACGGTGCACAGGAAGTCAAAAAGCGGAGAAAAGGAAAGCAATGTCAAACACAAAAAGACAAAAAACAATAAAAACAAAAAAAAACACGACGCAAACAGAGGGTGGCTATGACAGTGTACACTGCGAGGGGGGCGCACTGTACTACAAATTCTGTTATATGGGTTAAGCGCCAACGCAAGTCCTAAGCGGGGCGAACCGAGAGCATGAAAGGGGGAAGAGAAATCCGACAAACGGAACTGTATAAAATTTATCGATTTATGGAGGAACAGACAGATTTGAGGGAGGCAATCGGGGATGCATGGGTTATATATATAGGGGTAGGTATTAATAACATTTAACGGGGGGTTTCTAGACTGAGTACAGTTTCGGTTAGTATAATGCATAAATTCAAAGAGTTCCCATCTGTGTCTGTCTATGTTTTTGTGTGTAAAATGGCTTGTGCAAGCATGTTTTGCTTTGACCAATCGATAACGATTGTCGAGCTTAAGTGGAACGCATTACTTACGAATAATAACTGTCAATTATGAATCACTGCATTCATATCGATTGTTCAGTCAAAGAGTCACTGAGAACATTGTATTCCATGTTTATCTATTCATTGCTTTCATTCATTTTTATGCTTTTCATGAGACCAGGAAACTTTCGTCCTTGTTAACAAAGGCTCTTTTGTCGAACAAAACTTATAAATCTAATCAATTTTACAAAAATTAAGGCTTTTTAATCATAGTTTGAGACCGGCCAGAATGGAAAAATTTATAAACTGGCCGGTCAAATCTCCGACTTTTTGAGGTTATTAATACACGAGTGTGGGAAAAATCTACCGCAGATCCCAAACGGCATCCAACCGTTTTAACCTAAACTAACCCAATCATAGTTTGGCTTCTAGATTTAAAGCTGCAATTAATGTTGAAAGTCCAACTCTGACTCTATTTCCATGTTAAAATTATACTCCCAAAAAGTGCTTTTGGCGATGTGTCCAAACTTTTATGACCATAAATTTGATGTTCAAGCTCCAAATTCATGTTATAACATGAAGTCATGCCATAACTTTGTCAAAAGTTGACAGATTTGCAAAAACTAGGACTTGTTAATTATGGTTTGATTTCTAGAAAGTTGTAAACGTGATTCTGCCTCGACAGCCAAATTAAAATTATATTCCTCAAAGAGTGCTTCTGGGAGCTAGTCCTTCCCAAAACGTTGACTTCTAATAAAACTGCATTTAAAGTTGCACACGCAACTATAGAGTGCATTTAAGAGTTTGTAATTCAATTTT
This sequence comes from Drosophila ochracea, assembly GCA_035044125.1. Classification (NCBI taxonomy): domain Eukaryota; kingdom Metazoa; phylum Arthropoda; class Insecta; order Diptera; family Drosophilidae; genus Drosophila; species Drosophila ochracea. Next base: position 5,713,746 of record JAWNML010000059.1, on the reverse strand, counting down.
GGACATTTTAAATTCGACATCTGCTCCGAAGCCGACTTTTACATCTCCTCAGTCTGTTTTTTGCAAACAGCTCAATCAAGTTAACTGTTTTACTTGGCTTCTCCACAAGGACGTCTGCAGACATTATCACAAGCCATTTGCTCGCATCAATCAACATCTCTAAGCGGCTTATTTTGACAGCCATTCGCAAAACGGAAAACCTGTGAAACCGGTCAACATTCAAGAAAGACGACGGGAAATGAAGCGGAAACCGGAAGGAGCCATCAAACAGTTGCTGACTTATATAAAATAAAACTTCAACAGAAATTGCATAAAATTTAACTATTCATAAAATGGCAGCGTGCTTAAATAGATTGTGTTCTGGTAATCAAAATGCGCAAATTATTTCAATCATTTTGACAAATTCTGGAGCTTAGTTTGCTGCACAACTGCTAAAAATAATTCACAACATATTTTTTTAATGCGCAGCAGCGTCTCCAGCAAACATGTCAATAAATTGCAAAGTCTGCGACAATATTTTTAATATTGCGCAGTTTATGTGTGTGTGTATGAGTGTGTGTGTGTGTGTCTGTGTGTGTGTGTTAGACAGAAGCACAATACTCTGTACTTAGAGCATAGAGTGGTTATACAAGACTAAAAGGCATACAAAATATTATTATTAGAATAGGAGAAATATCTAAGAACAATCAGAGTGAAACCTTCAAAATACCAAAACAATGTTATTAGGGAAGTTACATGATATATGATATAGTAGACGGTTAAAATTACTTGTTTGCTTAATTGTGGCAGACTTAAAAGTAAGTTTGGGTTGCATATCATGATCAAGAAAAGAGATAAAACAAAAATGGCTCCTCTTAAAGAAAGAAAGAAGAAAAAATCCAACTTTTTTAGATTGCAGATTACACACTTTTTACAGGGTAATTCATAGTAAAATTTTTCGCCTAATGCTATTTTACGCAACACATGCTGCGCTGTGTGTCTGTGTATTTATTGCGTGTGTATAAAAAAGAGCGCCTTGCTTTATATATCTTTTTCTCAAGAGGGCAATAATTTACGAACAATTTCGCAGTGGTGCGTAAAATTAAATCATTTTTATTGCGCCTCGGCTCTGAGATGCGGGCTCCTAGACATATGTCTACGTCTGGGCCAGAAAGAGCCACGAGCTATGCGATATGCGATATGCGATATGCTGTCAGCCAGACAATTAATGTTAGCGAGTTAAGCTGGACAAATATATTTTACACTCGATATAGTCAGTCTGTGCCCAGTTGGAGACTTGTTGGACCAAACAAATTTATGTGCAACATCTGTGGCACTGTTGAAGCTCGAGCAGCTTCCTCGAGCAGCAGTTAAGCCAGCAGATAAATGCGAACTAGTTTCAAGTCAGCTGCAAGAAGAAGGCGAAGGATTTATCGTACAGCAGGATATTTTGCCACATTTTGCCTGCTGTTACAAGAACACAATCGAAAAAATCACTGCATACTTCTAAGCGCAGATTAAAAAGCTGACCTCCCATGGCAAAAATGCGCAGTCAGCAAAAAACAAAAACGTAGAAAAACATAATGAAAAAAGTCAAGAAAAAAACAGAGATATTATTTTGCATATGCTGATATGTTTAATACCCCTTAAAATATAAATATATATTCTATACAAATAAAAGACAACACCAAACAGATTTTGTTGGAAGTTTTAATGCCTCTATAACTTTCAGAAATATATTTTATCAGGCTATTAAACTGCATCGCAAAAAGTATAACTTCAGTTCCAATTCTGAACAGCAATCGGTACGCCTCATATATATTAATAATTCTAGCTAACAATAAAAAATAGAGTATACAAAGAATATAATAAAAGACAAGCAAAGTTCACAACAAAAGGCAAATGAAGCCACAACAACAACAACAAAACAATAAAAGGAAAAACATTTGCCATTTTAATTTGTATTGTGAAAACTGCGGTGTGTTTTCCGAGCGGGTGCGGTATGGAGTAAAAAACATCAGTTGTCGAAATAAAAACCCCCATTTGGGTGTTTATATAAATGAGTTTCTTACTATTTCCAGAAGGATTTCCATTTTGGCGCGTGTGTGATTTGGCTTGCGTTCTATTTAATGGTCCCTTAACTGGAAAATTCAGTGCGGAATTAATGTGCAGAAATATTCGAGCAGCACGTGCGACACGTTTGGGCTTAGACTGGCTTAAGCTGTATAAAGCATGTGTTTCGATGTATGTATTTACGTATGAATAACAGCGGTAATTAAGAGGCAACTCTTGAGATTCGTTGGAAACCAGTAAGCCGATTAGCCGCGCTTATCAGATTATATATAAAATATAAAGAACGAATAAAAATTGTCAATTAAATATGGGACTTTATTTAGGATTTGAAAAAACTGTAAATAAAACCACAATATTTAAGAGTAATCGAAATACCCCGATTAAAATGCGGACCTTCAGAATTTCTCGATTCAATGACAGGAAATTAAACAGAAACCAGAACCGTTAACGAATAATCTGGACATTTCCTGATTTCCGGAGAGGTAATCAAACCAGAACTCGAACCTTCAACCGAATCGGAACCAACATTAAATTCGATTCGATTCTCGCTTTTAAAATCCACTCAAAAGAAAATAGGAATACAAAATAGAAAATATGATTTTAAAGAAAGTTAGAAAAATTACTTTTTAACTAAGAAATAGAGTTATAACTCGTAAATAGTAGTGCACATTTGTCCATTTGTGAAGAAGAGATGAGCAGACAATTGACAGCGTACTGATTCTTGGCCTGAAAATAGAGATGAATTCCAAAATTTGCAATCCATGTTTTTGCAGTTTATCAGTTTTGGGCGAGTGTAGTGCATAACAAGTAGTTGCCACTCTTCATTCGAGCTGCGTGCAACTTGGTGCATGAAGGATATGCTATTTGGTATGTGCAACTTGCTTTGCGAACGAATATTCAAGTAATTTATCATGCCCCAGAGAATCGAGATGAAGTCATAGAGGACATTTATCAAACGGCAGCCTTGTGCAACACCAAGAGCAAGAGAAACGTGCAATATGCAACAACTTCTTACTAACTCTTTCTCCTCAGTCTTTTGCTGTTTTTCGAGTATTTTCCTATCGAAGAGTTGAGGCCAAAACTAATTTTATGTAATGTAAATCGTTCGTTGCGAGAATCAGAATGATGAGTCCCTTCTGTCTCTCACGCGTAATGCACATTTTCAACAGGGGCATGCCCCAACCCCCACCAAAACCAATTTTCTAAATTGCAATTGCAATTGCAATTGATTTGCAAGCGTGCATTTTAAAGCAGACAAGACGCAAAAATATAATCAACTTGGGGCTATGGAAAATTGCAAACGTTGAAGGTCACAAAAATATCGCCACGCCAATTGCACAAATATATATATGGTAAGACTCCTGGACGATATCGATAACAGACACAATCGAAATTACAGATAATTAACCAGCTGCTCGTCTAGAAACATGAACTTTGACAGGAACCTAAAAAGGAAAGAGAGTCAAAAACTCAAATAGAACTAACCGAAAACATTACTAAAAATGTGGTTGCTGTTTACAAAGAGGAGCTTTTGAAAAATGTTGCAAGCTCGCTTTCAAAAGCATTTCATTTCATGCAAACCAAAATCTGACACGGGCGACCAACCGACTGTTTTCCAGCAAATAAACCACATATGTGTAGGATGCACAATGTGAATTACGAAATCCGAGAAAACCACAACAACTGAAATTGCAGACAATTACACACAGGCACACACACAAATATTGCTAATGGCCTGAAATGCAACAACTAAAACAACAATAACTGTAACAAACATGAACATGGCTAACATTGCTGCCAGAGACAATAAACAAAGCCACAAAATGTTTAGCAGCTTCATTGTTGTCAACAGCATTTATCCTGGCCTGTGGTACTAAATTACCATTTTGGCAATTTGCAAGTATTGCCGACTGCAAATTTAAATGTAAATTTTGCTATTGATGCTTCTAATGAGGCCTCGTTGTCAGTGCCACAACTGCGATAATGCGCCAAGTACATATTTTATTCATTAATTATAATACAATAATGACTTTAATACCATATTTGATAATTTGTTTATTTACTTAAGTGACCAACTCGTTGGTGTGCAGCAAATTAAACACATTTTTGATAAATTCGATTATTGGCTTAGTAATCCAAAAAATGTTTGATTATCATTAAGAGACAGAGATGTATCTCAGACCCCATCAAACGATAAGATAACATAAAAATATATCTTTCTAATTGAGTACACGTTGGCATCATATTGATCATCTTTTAAACAATTTCTGCAAAAATATTGAGAAAATCGAGAGAAAATCATATTTTCACACAATTAACTCTATATCCTTAGCATTTCATTCAGCAGCTTCTAGCAAGTCCTATTCCTTTCAACGCCTGTTAGATACGTAATCAACTAAATTATTTAAGCCCACATAGACTTTTCTATTCACACTTCTTTTCATTCTGACTGCCACACGAATTTTGTGTGCTATTGCAATTTCAACATCATATGGCAATTGAAATCAAATTTTGCAGCACTCGAGCGGCTTCCCGAGAATGGGAAAAACAAAAACAAAAAGAAAACCAAATAACAAGCACAGAGCACTGTCCATTTTGGCTCTCTGACTCTCTGAAGTGAGTGCTGCAACACTTTGAAAAACATTATTTTTGCGCTCGTTATTCTATTTTTTTTTATATTTTTTCTGCTTTCTTTTGGTTGCTCGTGTCGCTGACAGTTTGAAAGAGGGGCCAACAACTGCCAGTCGATAGTTGACCCAAATGGAGCAACTTACCCCCTTACAAAGAAAATGGAACAAAAAAAAAGGAGAGAAAGAAAATGGGTAAGTTAGAGAACCCCCATGAGAAATTTGCTGACTGTCACGTACTTACACATCAAAACATGCTGCCCTACACTGGGAAAAAAACAGATTACGCACAATTTAGAAAAGCGCTTTGCTCGATTAAAGAACTAGAAAACATAATATTAAGCAACTAATTCCCTAAGTCTCCAAGACGAAAGTCCACAAAAATATCGTTTAATTTCACACACTGCCCTTAGTTAACTTGTGAAGACCCTATAAAATATATATTCTTGATTAGCATCAATAGGCGAGACAAGCCGATGTGAGAATCTATAATAGCTAGAGGCTACAATTTTGGAATATAAATCACCATACACAGATAAATTTAATTTAATTTTTCCTGGCTTTAAAAGATTCTGCTTTTTTCATATTGCTGCTACTGCAAACATTTTTCAGGGAGTATAACAAAAAAGTATGCAACTCTTTGCCATTTTGCTTTTTTTCTTTACTTATCCCCTTTTTTCTCCCACGTTTGTTTTTTTTTAGTTCGTTTGTTATTCTGCAGTGCAGCGTATGCAACTGTCAAGTGGGAGTAGCAAAAACCAGAACAACAACAACAACAAGAACTGCAACTGATTCATATATCACATTTGTAGCTCAATATATAACCCATGTGGGTAGGAGGTCGGTAGACAGAGACAAACGGGACGTAACGACGGACAACTGCGGGTTTTATGTGACATTGTTTACCTATGCCAACAACAACAAGAACAACAAATATAATAACAACTGTAACAACAACTATAACAACAATCAACATGATTTACGTTTGAGTTGTGCGCGCTTCTCAAAAACAATGTCATTTAATTTCAACGTCAGACCAGGCTAAAGAGAAATGTTCGTTGTCAAACGTGGCGTATGAGCAATGTGTGTAAAAATTCGTATTTCGTGTATTCCGCATACGCCTCGTGTGTCACTTGGCATTAGTGCTGAATGTGTTGTGATCTATTTCGACAGTTTTCCGCATATTGTTTACTTATACTTATGGTAAAGAAAGGGACAGGCAAATAATGGAAAATATAAATTTAATGGATACATTTACAACAAATTCACCAAATTCTTATCAGGTAGATTTTTGATTGTATTATATTGTTCAAATACCCAAAAACAATATTTAAGAGTTATTTTCTTTAATGTTCTTTTGCCAACTCTCTCAGTTCGAGTAGATTATCGTACTCTGCAGCAATCAGAAGGCCGATGTCCAAAAAAGTAGATTGCCGCATTGCAAATGCAGTTCGCATAGTTTGTCTGCCACTTTGAACTTTCCAACAAAGTTGTGCAACGCAACCTTAACGAGGCAAATGGAGCTGGGCTCTGGAAACTTCTGGATAGTTTGAGAAGATGCTGGCAGTTGAACTCCGACAACAAAAACAAAAATGTGAATAACGATTGAGATTAAGTTCCGGAAAACAAAATGTAGCCAGCCAAATCGTATGAGAATTAGCTCCGATTAATAGTATGTATATATACATATTTGAAATTATAAAATTTACGCACTCATACATGCATGGAAGTGTAGTTAATTGCTCTCGAAATGCGCTCAAGTGTCGTAATTGGTTTAAAGCGATGCTTCAGACTTTTGTCATGTGTGAAACTTAATTAACAAGCATGTTGTGGCTACAGTAATAAAAAAATATTATATACATTTTTATACTCGGAACCCATTAGAAATAAACGGGGTATAATGATCTTATGCAGAAGTATGTAACAGTTAATAGGCGGCAAACCATAAACTGTTCTAAATCAACGTCAAAATGCGAATCGATTTAGACATGTTCTTCTCAGAGCTAGATAATTCTCAATTAGAAAATATAAGTTCTCGAATATTGCACACAGATCAAGTTTATTTCATGTTATAGATAACTGTACTCGTCTCGCGAATATCGATACAAATCGATTTTCGATAGCAATAAAGACACATTTATATAGATCCAATTAATGTATAATATTCGCGGACATATTTTTGATGAACTGTAACTGCTACATATTAAAGAAAATACCATCAGCAGGCCTAACAGCGGAATTGAGGGCATCTCCTAGTCAATCTCTGTCAACTAGAGCATTCCAACTTGTTTCAAATATTTTATTTTGTATATTATTTAGTTTAGTTTGTACTCTTTTGAAAATGCTGCGAGATAAATTCGCATGTATGTAGCTGAAGAGCACATTTTAGCATAGTTGTGTGAAGGACGCGCCTTTCTTATGTTGTGGAAAAACACAGAAGGCAAGCGGGGGTGACACAGGATGTTCGGCTGTCTTAGTGTACGCTCAAGCATAAAGCCAGACACGAAACAGTCGCCTCTGTTTGGCAGTGGTAGTGATGAGCAGACGGGCGGATCGTGGCAAGAGGGGCAACCGACAAGGAATATACCTAAAACAAAAGTTTCGAAACGTCAAACGTTTTGTAGTCAACGAACATTTTTTTCCTTTAGCTTTTAGCTTTTGCTTTTGGCATTTTCCCTCTGCTCTTGTGTCAATTATGCAGCTTGAATAAAGCAACAGCAACAGCAGCAAACTAAAATGGAAGGAAGCAAATAGGGGGCGAAGGTCGTTTACATAAGCTCTCAAAAGTATGCTAGATATATCTATATATGTATAAGCCATATATATGTACATATATGTATGTATACATCTGCATAACGTACTCACTTCGACTGGCATTTTTATTAGGGTAAACTCTTCGTTATATCCTGTTAGAGAGGGTATCATAAAGTCAGGACACTTTAGATAAGATGCATAAACCAAGGCAATAAAAACTCAAAACATTATTTTGAGTGCACTGCTGCAGCGCAGCACAGAATCTTAGAACAGAAAAGTGGAATTCACATATTTCTTGAAAAATTTCTTCGTAAATGATATTTAAATTATGAATTTATTTTAGTTTATTCAGTTGCTCGAGTAAAGAGGTCATCTTCAAGTCGTTCAACTTTTAGTCAAGCGCACTCCGTTCAAATATGGTTGTACAAATATGATTATATATATTTACATAAAGTGTGCAAATTGAATTTTTTTGATATCCCATGCCCTTTTGCATTCTGGTATTTATATATTTATTTATGTTAATCCCTATGCATTCAAATCTCAGCTACCAAAAACGGAATATACATTTATGACGAGTGTTCTCAAAGGTCAAATTGTTTCTTTTATTATCCAAATAAAACGGATACCAAGAACAACTCTACAGGGAATATATAAATTCCAAAATTCCACTTACATACAAAATACGCTTTGATTATTATTTTTGTTTCAAATTCAACATTTCAGCTTTAGTAACTTTTATTTCTTTAATTGAATTGAATTAATTATAGCCGAAATTAAGGCTTTATGTGAAGCTTCAATGATAGCTGGAATAATAAAACGAATTTTGTATTTATTATAAGCTTTTCGTTTCTTATAGCTTTAGTAATACATCTAATGATAGAACTAATTTTAGCCTTAATTAAAGCTCCACCTTAAGCGTAAATTATGGCTTTACCTAAAGTTAACTTGAGCTTTACTTATAGCATGAATTTGATGGGACAGGTTTAACTTTATGTTGCCTTCTTTTAAGGATTGCTTTAGTGATATTTTTAATTACAGCTTTAAAGCTAAAAATGTTTCGATGCATAGCAGTATATTCTACATACTTAACTATGCACACCAAGGATAAAACTTCATGACCATATAATTATGTGCATACCATTTGACTGCAAGGGCATGCAAATTTTCTATTCATTAGAGCGTTGTGGTTTTTTGTTGCTTCCCACATATAGCCCGCAACTTCCATAGAGTTGACTGGCCTCCATGTGCCACATTTGCTCCTCTCACTCTGCAACTGCCTCGTCTTCTCGCTGCCACAAATAATATGCAAAGTCTATTAAAAAAAAGCGTGCCCGAGTCGTGTGTCAGCACCTCAGAAATGGGTGCTAAAAAAAATAAGTGTATGCATATAGCAAAGCAAACCAGACTTGTGAAATACCAGCAAAAAAGAATAGTAAACAAGATGTTCACTTGAAGGAGGTACATAACAACAAAAGTTTATCATGAATTAATTCTTATTATTATTTTTATAATAAAAATCTTACTTTAATTATATAGGGTATACCCATTGTCTAATTTTAGTAAGGGTATGACAATGACGAAGCGCATGAAATGTGTGCCGCAAGGAAGCAAATACAACACACACACACACATATATATAAACCATTAGAGCCCTTACTTTCTCACACTCTTTACACACTTTGACACCCATAACGTTTTGTGCGACGCCACCTGGCGGGCAAGTCATTAAGTGAGCTTGTTTTGTGCTGATTTGTGACGATGCCTCCTCCTCTGCGGATGCAGGGACAGGGATAGGGCATAGGCAGCAACAGCAGCAGGAGGCCATAAAAATGCAAAGACTACCTAAACTAAACACACACAACAAATACACACACACACACACAAGCAGCTATAATTATAACGGGCATTAAAACGACCCCAAACGCAGGCAGAGTTGCCAGAGTGTTTTATGAGTGCAAGCAACTAGTGAAAATAAATGCCACTAATTTTAGTTATATTTGTTTATACCCTTCTAGGAGGTAGCTAGGAATCCATAAAATAGCAACAGTTCAATTAGCTATATATATCATAAATTTATATATATATAATTCTTATGAATGTGAATTACTGTAAGCTAACCCTAATTGAGAAGCATAAAGCATAAGAAGAATAAAACTGATTGAGCTGTATAAGGAACCCAAATCAGAATAAAGTGTACATTTTGATAATGTCTACGAAGGGTGTTTGACTTTAGGAAAAACCCAAAGAAAACTCTTCTTTCTCCGACCCAACTTTTTAGCCCTTACTTTTTATGCGAAAATATAACTAACGAAATGGCTAAGCAGAGGGCGAGTCCCAAGTCAGCAGTCAGCGGTTGCAAATTCATTTTGTTGTTTCCGGGCCAGCCCCAAAACACAGTTACTTTACATCTAAAGGTGTGTGTGTATGTGTGTGAGTGCGGGTGTTTTGTGTGGGTGTGTATTTGTGTGTATGCACAACATTGTGGTTAACTAAAACAGAAGTCAAAACTAACACACTGAACAGCAACACTTAACCACATTTATACGTAAATATATCTATATATATATATATATATATAGTGGCGACCTCAGTTGTGCCAGCCAGTTTACCCGATTCGGTTTGCCGCTCGGTTTGCAACCTGTTTGCAACCCCCATTCAGAGACCCTACACAAAAAATGAAACCTACTTTACAATTGTAGCTCCTAGAAATGCTCTTCATGCATTTCCTGCATTTTAGACGCGTTTCCACAGTTTAATACCCTGTAAATTGGTTTATTGCAGTTGTGCAAATGTATGTAACAGGTATACAGAATATATATATTCTTCATCAGCATCTCAAAAGCCGAATCAATTCAGACAAGTCTGTCTGTGTGTCCGTCTATAGAAACAATCAGATTTATACCATACCAAATGACTTTAAATTTGGAATATATGTTTTATATAATGTTTCAACTTGGCTTATTATTGATCAACTTTAAATTGCATAAGAAGTTTTTAACCAAAACAATCTTGCAAGTTCAACAAACTACTATCAATCAATTCCTATAATAAGAAGAATATCAATCTTAATTTTAATTGATTCAATGTGCATTGAACAGGGTATCTGCTAGTCAAACACTGTCGACTCGAGCAATTTAACTTCTTTTATGTTGCGCCTTTTGTTTTCTCATATTTTTTTCATTTCGGGCTTGCATCGCGTGCAAAGAGCACATTACAAATTTCATTGTTGCTGCCTTCGCCTGGCTTTGCTGTTGCTGTTTTGTGGTAATACGGGCATCAAATTGGGTTAGTAGTAAATTCTCGTGTTTGTTTTCACTATCTTTCAATGGGCTGCGGAAAGCAACAACAACAATAAATTGCATGCAAACTCTTTTCTTCTTTTCTTTTATTATATATATATATATTTTTTTGGGTTCTGTTCGAGTGCATTTTCCGGGCTGCATACTTTTAGGCGTTAGCTGAAGAGTTTTTCATTAAATAATGAATTGCATACAACTTCAATTACTAACGCATAAGCTGAATTATTAAATATTGTAAAGCTGCTTTATTTACGCAATTAAAATGCAATTAATTAAGCATTGCAAAGGAATTTGCATCGGATTATTTGCAACACATGTGGAGTTTTGAATCTGATAGTCAAAAATGAACAATGCAGGCTTACTTTAACTATTATACAATAATACCGAATAGTTAATAAAAATATTTCTTATACCAGCTTGCATGCATTCCGAGTTGACTTCCGTTTAGTGTTTTTCTTTTTACTATCTATCTATCTGCAATCACACCCGCCTCGAATGACTAGCAAAGCCAAGTTTTACCCATAGCGCGGCTTTCCTAATGTTGCACGGAACATTTCTGCAGGTCATAAAAACTTATCACCCACCTGCTCTCTCACACGCACACACACACACTCACACACAATATATATAGCAGGCAGCTCTGACTGGCACAACACACACAATCTATATCCGAGCAGCTCGAACTAAAGCCGATTTGAAACAAATTAACCGCACAGCCGTCAGTCGTCACACGGATTTAAGTGCAACGCTCGGTTAGCTGGCAATTTTCCAGGCAAAGGCAACAACTGAAAAGCAAACTGGACACCTGGACACCTCGAGGTTATATGTTCCATTGCTTCCCACTCACAATACACTCACTGCCCACCCATTTTTTAGAGCAGGCAGACAGTCGATTGCCTGCTTTTGCACACAGCTGACGACAGGCGCTTAATTTTCAATTACGAAACACACACATGCCCCCAAAGTGCAAATGGAATGGGGGTGCTAACCGTAATGATCTCATATGTTGGCCATTTTACACAGACACACACTCTCTTATGTAACTACCACATGCCCATGTAAACCTATACATACATATATATAAATATATATATATATATTTATATATATATAAATATGTATAAGCATCATCATTGGCAACACGTTTTTACACCTTGTGCTACACGTTTTTATTTAATTTGCTGCACATTCTACGACGCAACACAATCAAATCCATATTATATATATATATATATATATATATATGTATATATATAGTCCGGATATTAAGCTGGCCTGGCTACAAAAAGGAAAGAAGAAAAAAGGATATGCACGGGCGTAGTCAACGCTTATCAGACGAAGGGCGTCTATTGGATATAAAGAGTAAAATAATAATTGAAATATGTTTGTCGCTAATATATTCAATAATGGACGTAATAGTAATAATGGAAAAAGCGAATAATACGCTCCTCAAACTAATTAAGTATCTCATTAAAACATAAATGAACATTGACAAAGCTAGTTGAACGTTCAATTGCTTGTATTTATAATGCACAAAAAGGTTAACATATTTCAAATAATTAACATTATATTTTATTGACAATCATCCGCAAATGCAAATTAATATTTAATGCGTATTTTATGGCATCCATTTAACTAAATGGCAGGTGTTCGCGCAAAGTGCACAATCAGCATAAACAATGCGAAAATTCAATCAGAAATTGTTGCGATAAACAGGGCTCAAATAAAACGCAGTGGAATATAAGAAAGAAATTTATTTATATTAAAGTTGGTTCGCTTCGGAGGCCACATAATAATTGAATTATATATTGAATAGGGACGAGAAAGTGAAGAAGAAGCTATAAAAATAGTTTGGCTGTGGGCTGAAAAAAACCCCAACCCCAATCGTAAACACGATTATTGTGAAGTCAACTGGAACTGGGCATGGGTTGAGAGTGGAAAGATGGAGAGATAGAGAGGACCACAAAGGACTATAAATATTTGATTTAAACTTGGTGACTGTGAAATCTTTGTACTACTTAAGCAAAGCTTATGTCCCATTTTCTTTCATTTCTGCCACTTTAACTTGCTGCAGCATTTTATTTGAGTTTCTCTTTTAGAAACCGCTCACTTATCGGATTAAACCTGCCACTGAGTTTGGTCTCTAAAATATCCATCTTATGCACGACCTCGATTACATTCCCTTAGAGGCTGTAATCAGCTTGCGGCATCCCCAAAGCTTTACAATTTCATTTCAATCAAAATCGATATTATAGATGATGCTTCATTAAAATCATAATTAAAAGAGTAGTTCTAGTGCTATGAATAATAATTCGTTTGCCCAACTAGTTTCTCAAATGTAACATCACAAATTAGGTATTTGGGCGACACATTCTTCGCATTTTTTGTTTGTTTTGTGCGCTTGCAAGTAATTTTTAATTTGGAAATTTCTTGAGTAGCGAATGTGGCAGGCACACACGAAACGAAACGTGACACACCGGCTGCAACTTTGCCTCATGCCTGTCTGCCTACAGTCACATGTATGCAACACAGACATAAACAAGACACACAGATACATGCACACATGTGTGAGACACAACCGCAGCGCCGCACAGCGCCGTTGCAAGTATCTTGAGCTAATTTCATTAAATATTCATGGCCATGGCAAACAGGCAACAACAATAGGGACCAACAAAGAAAAACATGTAAAAAAAAAAAGAGAACTCTCTCAAATGCTGCAGCGACAAAGTCGATTGGCTGCAGTGGCGCCTCCTTTCGATGCACTCACCCAAAAAAATGAGTGTAAAAGAAAATTTAGAATTTAGAGAAAATCTTATAGAAAATCTATAAAAATATGAAGAAAACCCCCATTTATAGTTAGAGAACCGAATCGAAATTAGAACCGTAGCTTTATATGAATTTTTATTGTAAGTTCATAATTCTTTTTCTAAGAAATAAAACGATCTCTTTTTGGTCTCAAAGTAATCTTAATTCTCAAAGCTATTGTGCAATGATTATTCCAAAAATTAAATACTTTTTTCTTCTCTCTTCTTTTACGGTTTGACACCTCTTTTGATTATATATTTTTCTCAGTGTACCACAATGCTGCCTACATGCACAAAATGTCGCTGGCTCTCAGCAATTTTTAGCTTGCTAGAAAAGTTGGCAAATGTTCGACAAGCACACACTCACACACATTCACACACTCACACATGAATGGCCATTGTAATACTTGTGTTAGTTTAGGCTCAGACACACAGCAGCACAAGAAGCAGCAGCAGCTGCCACTGACAAATTATCATTTAATCATTTGGCAGTTTAGTTCATTTTTTTTCTGTGCTCTCTTTTTCCATGGGCTCAAAGGTTCAAGGCCTTTGAATTGAGTCTGCTCTTAGCTGATGATTAAATATTGATTGATGGGTCTGCAGACTATGCAAACGTCACTACATCAATAGCTACAAAAGAAACACATAAGCTAATTGCCTTTTTTATGAGGCTTGATAAATGGTTTTTAGCTCTTGTTTGCAATTTGCCCAACATTTTACAAAATTAATTGAATAATTTTGTAGAATATTGGGCAAATTGTGGTTGTCAAAATAATAAAAAACTTACAAATAAAGATACACTGATAAATATTTGTACATAATTTGCAAATAAACATAATTTAATAAGTAAATAAAAATAATGAAATAAATAAATCAAATAACTAAATACTAAACTAAATGTTTGAATCTAAGTTTAGGTCTTAGTGTTCATCAGTTTCAATTTTTTGGGTTAAAGTGTACTTTTAAAATGATAAAAAACCTGACTCGAGTCCAGAAAGGATAGTTTTTAGCCTGCTGTGGTTTGCACAGTTGCAGCTGCTGCATAAATAAAACTGACGCAGATAAAAATGGCTCACGGTGCGACTGTCTGTCTGCTAGTTTTACATTATTTTATTTTTTGGTTTATTTGTGCGATGTCCTTTTGGCCAGCCGCCCAAGACAAAAGACAAGGCAAGTAAACAAAAGTATAAAAAACAAAAATGCCGACCAGACAAGTTGGAAATTATAAATGTATCTGCTCATTTGCTTGGTAAAAAAAAACCTTATAGACAATATTTGAAGTAAAATGTATTAAAGAAAGTATTTGATATTAAAATTTCGTATCTCAAGCAAACTTTTAGAAACCTTTGAAATTAAGTTGAATTAAATTATTAAAAATTATAAATTAAATTACAGTTTACAGACAGTTTTCAAAATATTCATTTTTATATTAATTACTTCTGACTTCTGCTCAAATGCTGGTCTCTATCATTTGCAATTATATCAAAAAATAAATATTGAATTCATTTAAATTCAGCACAGCGATAAACGCATCAATTAAATATATCAAAATGATTCCCAAAAATGCGGCAGCTTTGCGTTTATGTTTGTTGAACGCACACACGAGTGCAACAAATATGTATACTCACCTTCCTTTCTGTTGTGCATGTGCATTTTCAGTGGAGCGTAACATCGATACATATTCATAAGCCCCAAAAAGGCAACAGAGAAAAAGAGAGCGGGAGAGTGAGAGATAGAGAGAGAGAAAGAGAGAGAGAGGGGCCAGGAGGCGTTGCGAATTCTGCGTTTATTCAGTCAATACAAAAATCGAAATGCTGGCGGCATCATAAATCATAGATGCGTGGAATGGAGAGGAATCGATGGTGGCAAGTAGGTGTGCCCCATATCAACATAGCCAGCAGACAGCAGGATGCCCACAATTGAAACAGATGCTGCCCCTAAAAGCATGCTACAATTGAAATATAGTTGCAAAGTGGACTTTATGTTTTTGTTTTTTTTTTAGAGTGGCTTAACGACTCTTTAAAGCTTGGGCAGAATTTTGTGCGTTTGTTTTAGGCAAGTTTGCCAATAGCAAAGATTAAATGCCCAATGTGCATTAGCATAATTGAAAATGTGTTCTAAGGCTGGTGGATTTGGATGGATGAATAGTCTCTTATTTAATATGTTCACAATGGTTTTGTTATATATCTTTCCAAATGCACTGATGGAGGGGCTTAATAATAAACACTTGCGTTTTGAATGGAAAGGTAGAAAGTTCTTTCTATCTCTCTCACACTCAATATACACATATATGTAGACATTTCTATATATATATATGTCTCTCTTTTTCGCTCTGGTTCTATCTCTCTTGATCTGTATATATCTCAGTCTACCTCTCTCGCTCTATCTGTTTACATTATTCTCTCTATCTACATATCTCTTACCATCTCTCTCTCTATTTGTATCTTTACCTCTAAGTATATCTCTCTATCTCTCTGTGTCTCTGCCTATATTTATATCTCTGTATCTCTCTATACCTATACCGGTATCTATATTTCTCTTCGACTATCCACATCTTTTAGCGAGTATCCCCTTCTCTCACTCTCTATTCTCGTCTGCCTTCCTCAGACTTTTCCCTCTCTATTCCCATCTCGCTCTATATATATGCACATATATATTTGAGTACCTTGCTCACCTGCACTGAATCCAATGAAAGCCCATTATTTAAATAGTGTTGTTAAACCCAACAAGAAAATCCAGTCGTTTTCCGAAACCGCACGCAATCACGTTTTCCGGCCATAAAACACTAAGCGGATATTTCGTCCTTAACAAATCGGGCCAAGCGCACCCTTTTTGGCCAAGTGCAGCCCCAGAAATGGCCGACTACTTTTCATGTATATGTGTGCAGTACTTGAGATCATTTTTCTTTGGCACATGCCACAAAAATGAGCAACATATTTCAGACAATTTCGCTCATGCATTTTTGATAGGAGTGTGTGTGGCTGGCTGGCTGGGTGTGTGTGAGTGTGGGTGTGGCAGAGTGAGTGCTTGGGTTGAGTGCACGAGACGCTTACCAGTCGCTTGCCTATTTAATTTCTCTTGTCTATGTATATACATATTTTATATATTTTCTCGGATAAATTACCTTATTCGCGTCACTTGTCTTTGAGCCAAAGTTGCCTTATTTTTATGTGCCACGCCTCCCTTTTATACATGAATATAATTTTATTGCGTTTGCATTTGGCGTTGTTTCAGTTTTTTTATGTTATGCTTATGGCACCCAGCATAAAAATTCTGATTTTCCACTCAGGCAGCTGGCAAATGTTTGTTCAAGCTGCTCCCCAGCAAATAATCGTGGCCAACAGCTTGGCCTATAAAAACAATAGCAATAACAAGAACAATAACAACAAAAAGAACGACTAAACGAAAGTTTTTATATTAATTTTAAATATATATCTCTTACATGCACCCAGCTCAGACTTGATATATATTTATTTATATATGTATTTACTCAGGCGTAGGCGTATCTAGAGCGTTTTGTCCTTGAAACGCGACTTGCAAACCGCATTCAAATACAAAATGCAAGCCAATTGATAGACTTATGGATACCACTGAAGTAACTGAAGGGAAAATATAACTTATAGAAAAGAAACTAACTGAAAATACTGAAGAAAATAATAATATAACTATTTGGACAGGTCTTTAATCTAACTGACATCTGGAGATCGTCATAAGAAAATGATTTCACTTCCAAATTCCAATTTATTGCACTGCCAGATGTTTAAGGAATATGTTACCAGATCTATTGCAATATGGATTACATTTTATACCAAAAACAGAACTAGAACTATCCAAGCAACATGTCAAATCGGAACCGTTAACCGATTAATTTTAAATACTGGAACCGGTGTCAAAGTAAACTGAACTGTTATTATTATTAACACAAATAGTATAAGGGTAGATCTGACTTGTCGATTAAAGTTAGGTAATAATCGATCAAATCAAGTGTTCAATACGAAACCGAATACTCAAAATAATTTAGAAAAAATGCATTATATTTACCAACACTTCACTTATAATTACCGTAGTTCGTTTCAGTTTGACAAAAGATTCAAATAGTTTCTGATATAAAACGATCATTTCGATAAGTCAATTAAATTGGCAAATCGATAAACTAAACAATCGCTGTTAACCTAAATTTCCCTTAAGACTGCATCAAACCCAATGCTGATAAATTCTACAGGGTATACGAAAAAATCAAGAGCTCTACTCAATGACGCTGCACTTTTATTGTGCGCCCTTCCGCGACAAGCCTTATAATCAACATCATCATCAGCATCATCAACGTCATCAACAACAAACAGCGGCGGCCTCCTTTTGTCGTCTCAACTGTGCTTCCCAGCCCCCTACCCCCTACCGACTATCCCTTACCGCTCCCCTCAACAACATTTCCATTCTTTTGTGTGTGTAACATTTTATTTCACTCTCTTATACAATTGTCGGTTGTGGCTTTTTTGTGTGTGTGTCAACAACAGCAAAAGAAGAAGCAGAAGCAGATCCTGCTGCTGCTACTGCTGCAAGTGCAAGGATAATAACAAGGAGCAGCAGCAGCAGCAGCAGCTCAGTGACATTTTATAAAATATATTATCCCAAGTGTGGAACTTAGTAAATAAAAAAGGCCATGTTTATTTTTCATAGTCCACAATTGATACATTCACGACAATTTTCTTGGGTTAAGCACACACACATTTGTTGGGCATGGTCTAAATAATTTATAGCTGTAGGAGTTCAAGATTTGAGATGTTTTTATGGTTATTGCGATTGTAGAAAAGACAAAGATTGATATTCCTTATAAGCATATCAAAACGATTTTTACGAAGGAGATATTAATGACAAGAAATTAGAACTGTATGCTAATGAAAATATTGTTAGTTTGATTTAAATTCATTTGCTTTTTTTCATTTTTCCCAGAAAAGTTCTAAGAATTCGTTTAAACTTTTTTTGTTTGCAAACATCTGATATTTTTCCACGGAAACTGCCTGGAATAAAACTGGAAACAAGATATTTGAAAGTAATCAAAGACGCACAAGAAGAAGACAAATCCAAGCACATCAAAAACATTAGTGTCCGATTCCCCATTGCAATTTCTTTAACCCCATATTTATTTTTCGGTTTTTCCACTCACACACACACACACACACACCCAAACACAGAGAAATTCTTTAGGCCCCCCACTCGTTAGTCGAAGCATTTGTTGCCAATTTTACACGCCATAAAAATCGCACCTTTCCCTCGGGGGAAAAACCAAACTCAGGAAATCAATGTCTACCCATCCCCCTCACACCCTCACACACATGAAAAAACCCACAAATATGCATAATTTATACGGAACACAAGAGAAAATCAACTCAGACACACACACTCAAGTAAAGTCCTAAGGAAGTTGCGAATGCGTGTGCTAGAATAGGACAACAAATGGAGTGATGTGCGCTAAAGGAGCACAGCGCATAAATAAATAATTTTCTAATGAAATTAAAAGCTTTGCTTACCTTTGACATAATTTGTTTGTTTGTTGCTGTTGTTGTTGTAGCTGCTGCTGCTGCTGCTGATAAGCTCACAAAATTCGCCTGTGAGAAGTTTGCATGAAAGGCAAAAGCAAAAAACGCCGTCGGCCGAGCTTGCGGAGCTTTTGTTGTTGTTTTTTTCGGCTCTGCTGCTGCGCTGCTGCGGTTGACGTGCGCTGTCGTCTTTGAAGTACTTTTCCAGTCACTGCGCTTGTTGTTGCTGTTGTTATTTTCGCTGCTTGGCGCCAGCGAAAAATACTGTAATAGGCACACACACAACACTGAATACTTTGTTTTTGGTTAATGATCAATATAATTTGTTTAAAATGGAGCGACGTTTATTTTTATATTTTGTTGTTGCTTTAACTTATTAATTTACTCAAGCACGCTGAGTTTGCGCCATTTTTTGTAACGGTAAAATCCTCATGGCACATTCACATACACACACACATGCACTCACATTCACACACACACGCGCTCGGAATGTAGGTAAGCAAAAGCCAAAAAAAAAGCCGAACAATTAATTTTATTTGCTTATTACTTAGTTAGATTAAATTCTATGTTAGCAATAAATTCTTATTGATTTTTTTTTGGCGCGTTCATTTCTCTTATTTTATCTCGGCTGGTGAAAGATATTTTGAACGATTTTCCGCTGCGCGCACATTACCACACCCGACTCAAATAACGATTCACCGGAAACTGAGCTTCATTCTGAAAGAGAGGCCTGATTTTGGCAAAGAGCAGCAGTACACTTTTTTCGGAAACATCGATATTGTGCTAAATTTGACCAACGAAAATACTAAATGCTCAATTAAAATACCATAAGGCAATACGATGAGGTAGTTTAAATTAATGTTCTGAAATATATGTAAAATATGTTCCCAAACTACAATTTATGACAGTTATAGTTAATCAACCAATATTTGTGTGGCAAAATTTACTCGATATCGATTACATTCAAATTTGCGCGCCTTGCGGGCATTTGCAATTAAGGCAAACGGTCACACTGCCAGCGACAAGCAATGAAATGCCTCAAAAAATGATTTGATGCGAGAGGAAAGCTTCTTGATAATTTTATATTCATAGATATTACAATTAAAGCCGTTGTATTTACTAAAAATGTGCCGCATTGAGACGGGCCATGTTGAGCCGCAGACCAACTGACAACTTTGTCCGCTTAACGCACTGGTACCCAACTTTCCAAGACATCGCCGTACTTCTTGCGATCTGGATGGACAAGTAGAATTAGAGCACAACCAATCAGAGAGTGAATAGAATTTCCAGGCGCCTGAAAACTCACCAGTAGTGGGAAAATCGTCGGGATGCAATTCAACATAGTGCCGCAAGACAGCATCGCGCTTTGCCAAATAAGCGTCGCGCTTCTGGTCGACAAAAGCACCAATGCCACCGCCAAGCAGCGTAAACGCAATGTGTTTCTGAATGCCTGCAATTGAAATTGTGTTAATGAAAACTATTCCAACAAACAATGTTACGTCACAGCACTAACCAGAGAAAACGGGCTTACGGAAGCCCCAGTTGACAAACATCGCAATGCCAAAGCCGGCCAAAGAACCAGCCATCGGATTCCATATCGGAGACAAAAATGTGAGCTGGCGAGTGCCTTTATTTGTCAATATTTCCAAGGGATCGTTCACTGCCGATTGCTCCATGTTGACAAAATCTAGCAGCCAAACCAAATGTGACCAAAATATAAACTGAATGCCGAGAGCGAGATAGCTATCAGCTGTTTATCGAGTGCGCCACTCGCACGATATATATCGATGGCAGTGCGCGCTAATCAGCGTTGCCAGAAGTGGCGATAAAAATAAGCCTTGCCAATTGTTTTTTTTTGTTTCTTTATTTTACGTTAAGTTTTCAAAAATTGTTTTACAATAGTATTTTGTTGTTGTGGTTGTTGTTGTTTAGTACACAATTACATTAAACGATGCTGTACTAAGCAAGCAAAAGGCAATTCAAAATGTGTGTGTGTGTGTATTTGTTGCTGCTAAAAACTGTAAACTTTAAGGCAAATATTTGTAACTATTTTTTTTGTTCGTTTTCAAGCCGTTTCTAAATGAAAATGAGCTTGTCTGGTTTTTGTTTTATGTTTTTGTCAATAATACACATTAATTAGACACACATGGAAAGCGCAATCAAAAATGTGTTTAGGCACAATTATTACACAGTATTTCTTATAAGGCTAGTGTCCTGCATTTAAGCCATTAATTTACAGCTTATGAATTATATATAATATATATATCATTTATTATATCTATAGGTAGTTTGAAGGCAAAACTGTATTTGTGTTTTTTTTTTATTTCAGAAAATGATTCGACATTAAAGCTACTTATACAAAATATTTCGGCACAAATTTCTTGCTTTAAACAATAATAAAAAATCATGTGTTTTTTTAAAAAAACCAGCGAAAAAAATGTAACTGAAAATGTAACCAAAAAGCAAACTAATAATAGGAAATAAAGAAACTTAACTAAACCAGTATGATTAAAATTAAAATGTATAGTTTTTTTTTGTTTTCATTTCTTTTTTTCGTTTTTGTTATTCAAATTGTACTTAAACATAAACAAGATCATCAATTAGTTAAGCGTAACTTTTGTGTTGTTTTTTTTGTTGTTGTTGTTGTTTGTTTTTAAGAAATGTATTGCATAAAAGTTGTTTAAAACTTGCCCTACATAAGTTTGCATTACTATATAAATATACATATACATATGTATATACATATATATATATATGTATATTGTTTATATAAATATTTATGTATTTTGTTTGTTTTACTGTTTCTGCGCTATTCTTTGAAAGCAATTCGCAATGACACATAAAGTAGCACTTGAAATAGACTTGAACAACATTTGCCAATGGGCATATATCATTTATAATTATAATAGTACATAAATTTTTTTTTTTTTTTTTTTTTTTATATATAGTTTGAAGTGTAGTTTAGTTTTCATAATTATAACTCGCTTTTATTTGTTTGTTGTTTTCTTTGCATAAGGAATGACATTCGCGTAGAAAATCATATGTTTAAAGTTTAAACTATAAAATAGATAAGTATGTTTAATGGGGGGCGAGAGGCGGGTTGAGTAGCTGTCTAAACAATATATATATATATTTGTATATATATATATATATGTATATATATATATATATATATGTATATATATATATATAACTATGTATACATATTTACGTTTTTTTTTGTTTTTGTTGTTTTTTTTCTTCATTTATATATAAGGCATATTACACAAAGCACACGATGGTCTCCCTCTTTCTCTCTGTCTGTCTCTGATTAGAAAATCTGATCTGATCTGCGAGGAGTTTATGTGTTTTTGTTTGTTTTTTTTTTTTTGTTTTTTTGTTTCATTTTAAATCGATTTGTTGAATTAGTTTTGCTTAATTTTTGTTTGTCTTTGCTTAGGATACGGAGCTGATTGCATTATGCGGCGAGCCCATCTGGGTGAGCACCTTGTCCAGCCACTGGAGCGGCCCATGCAAATGTATCTCGATCCAGCAGGGCGTCGAGGTCACATCCTGTCTATGGTATTCGGCGCCCCAGCCCTTGACAAACGACATGCGAATCGTGCACATTTTGGTCAGCTCATAGACGGCCTCGAAGCCATTGTTCACCGATTGCGATAAGAGTTGAGCAAATTCCTGATTGTTGAAGATCTTTAGCGAACAGCCGGGCGGTATTTTACACACAGTGCTCGGATGGAAGCCGTGATGATAATTGCAATTGCGCGACTGCACAAAGATGGCGGAATCGGACAAACATTCGGCGTACACCTCCCCAGTAACATAGTACAAATGAACGCCTTTACCTAAAAAAAACCCAAGACAGAATATTAATAATCGCATATAGTACAGAATATATATATATATATATACATACATCTTACATATAATAACTATAGAAAAAGTGCAAAGCAGCATAATAGCAGTAAAATAAATCATGTTCTTTATACTGACTTAAAATAAGCTTATCAAATTAAAAAAAAAAAATAAAAAAAAAACTAAAAATCGAGTGTTTTACAATCTGTATAAGTATTGTTCTTAAACCCATTTATTTAATAGAATAATAGCAACTCAAATAGCAAATATGCTGCGAGCAAAACAAATATGCGATAGCAATAGCCGAATCTGTACAGTTCGGCTGCTACGCTCCTCGTCCGCTCTAGTTCTTTATTGCTATTGCTACAACTTGCAGAGCGCTTAATGCTATTGCTATTGCTCAGAGCAGAGCGAAAGAGCATTTATATCAGTTGTCTACTGAGCCTATTGAATCTTTGTAGAGTTAAAGTTAAAGTTAAAGAGTTGATTACATGTTTCCCTAGGGAAACTTCTCCTTTTGCTCCCGGCTAAGACTGACTCATTCGACTATTATTGAAACTGACTGTTTCCCATTAAATAGCCAACCGACTGTCACATTATGTTCCAAGGATTTGTACTTACCTATATGACGGCGTGTGTTTTCAATGGTACTGTTGCGATTCACATTGCTCAGCTGGCCGAGACAGCAGCGATCGGAGTTGTTCGATGGATTCGTGAAGCCATCGACAATGACCGAATTGTTGTTGCAGTGAAAGACTTCGCCGACGCGACAATTGAGCTCATAATAGGCAATGGATGCCCAAAATGCTGGCTCCGAGTAGCTAACCTGGGCAACATCGCCCATTTGGGCGTCGAGCATTTGTGTGCCATCGTTTGGATTGTTCGAATTGCCATCCTCCGAGGGGCTGTAGGCGGGTGGCGGTGTGCCCGCCAAACTTTCATACGGTGAATTTGGATTGGAGTTAACCGAACTGGGGCTGCTCACCGATGTGTTGCTATTGCTGAGACTGTGCGAATTGAAGCCACTGTTCGAGTAGCTAACATTGTGCGGCATACTCGGCTCGGCCATCTGATTGAACTGCAGCATCGAATGGCCCGGGGCAAATTCTGAGTGCCGTGGCACCAACACTGGCGGCAGCACCGGACTCTCCACCCGCTTGTAGTGATACGGATTGATGCACACCTCCTTCTGTTTGGCGCTAAACGGAAATTGGCATAATTCGAGCGGTTTCAGTTCATGATGCGACTGCAGATCGGGCCAGCGCCAAACCCGACAATAAATCACATGCGGCAGACCCTTCCGATGAGATACCTACAACAGACAGATAGAAATTAGTAAATGTGTGTCAAAGGAATCAACTACAACAAGATTAAAACTGCATTTCAGAAAGAGGCTTTCGGCAGGCAAAACTTCTCAGTGGCATAACTCTGGTAAATCTGAGCCGACTTTGAAAAACCCAAGCTTTTTGAGCGTGCCTTGGACTCAATTTGAATACTAAATTTAAAGTTAGTTTTTTGTCGAGTTTTACCTGTAATCTTCCGTCTAGGGAGCGTGGAATTGTCACACACTTGGATGGCTGTCCGGGGCAGGAGAGAGCACGTTCGAGTTCCTCGATGGCGCCTTTGCGCTTCTTTAGCTTCTTGACCAAACTGTCGACGGCCTTCTCGGCCCATTTCTCCTCCTCATCGCCCTGTTTCCAGCCGAGTAGCTTTTTAACGGCTGGCGATTGGAATGAGAATAATGTGCCCAATGTTGTGATGGCGCTGCTTGTATTTGATTCCACATCATCGGTGTCCATTCTGTTATTGTTGTGGCTGTTGTTGTTATTGTTACTGCTACTGCTGCTGCAGTGTATGTTGCTGTTGTTGTTGTTGCTGCTGCTGCTGTTGTGATTGTTGTTACCGCTGTGTGTATTGTTGTTGTTGTTGTTGTGGCTGCTGGGTGGAGTTACCCGATAACCGGTATAGCTATCGACGGGCGGATAGTCTATGGAATAAACCAATGCAAATCCATATAGAAATAAATCATAAATATATTCACAAATTTACAAATATATATGTATATATATATATATATATGCAAACATCAATATCAATACAAGCTGCGATTAGATTGGATTTAAGCAACGCCCACAAGCAATAATAATTATATGAACAAATAGAAACTTGGCCATTTGCCCAGCTTCAAATGAAGTCGTCGTCGTCGACGTCTGTTTGTTTTAGGGGGCGAGACGTGATGTGGAGGAGGGTCTTTAGATGGGATATTTAAATTATTGTTGCTGCTGCTGCACACAAATCATGCTTGACTCCTCCCCCTTTTGGCTATGCGGCTCAAGGTCGCCGCCCATTGCATGCAAATCATACAACAAAAATAAAAAGCAAACAAAATTCAATTGAGAAGAACAAATACTTAAAAAAAAAGCGGAGAGATACCATCGATCGGGCATGCATTAAATTAAATGCTTTCTGATTAATAAGAATTCAGTTTTCTATCATTGAGCAGAGTAATAACAACTCAGAAGAAGACATACAGCTGCGGTCAATTTAATAGTTACGCGGATACATTAAATGTATCTCATAATATGCATATAAAAATATCTACAAGATGAATTCTCTAAAAGTTGAACTGATACCAATCTTCTGACCTCAGCTGTAAGTGTGTCTAGGTTTATCTTGCAGTCAATCAAATATAAATAGATATTTCGATGGTGCCACTGTGGTTAATTTTCAACAATATTCTGATTTTGATTTGAAACCAACTATTTTGAAATTTCACTTCCTCAATAACAAGTCAACTTATAGTGGTTATTAAATATATTAAGTGTCAATAAATATTTGTGAAAGTTGCCGTTAAAATACAGAATAAATTTATTAGCTAGGCCCACTGGAAACTTAATCAATTAAAGTAGCTTTATGCTTATAAATTTGAAAAGAAAAGCATGATTAATTTGAGTAGAAGAATACCCCAAATAAATCTATGTAAATATATGTGCCCACTTATTTAGGCATATCTTAAACATCGCCTTAAATTATTAATCATTCAGCTCAGCAATATTAGTTAATAATTTATTATTGAGCGCTGTCCATTGTTGTGAAGCTCACTGAGTCACTTTGCTGTTCATTCACAAATGAATTTTAATTTTATGCCTGAGAAATGCCAGTTTTGTGGCCATCTTCGGAGAATGACGCTAATCGTTCAACTTTGCTGATGACTCATTGCAATGCTCCACAAACCATATAAATTATTTGTTTATTAACAAGCTAATGTAAAAGTCCCCGTCGTTTCTACTGAATATTTGCAATTGTTTGCAAAATGCAAGACAAGTGTATTTCTTGGTAACATAAAAAATACATAAAGATTAGATATATTTTTTTTAATTCTGTGAATTTGTCAACGTTAGTCAAACAGTAAAATTACAAAAAATTTTAGTATATTTATTCTAGCATTAAGAAGCCTAAGGTCTTCTCTAACCCCACAAAGTATATATATTCTTGATCAGCGTATTCCATAGCCAAGTCTTGTAATTTGGGATCGTATAACACTCTGATAACGAAAATCACGAAATGTGCGTGTCAATAAACACCTAGTCGTTGTTCTTATTATTATTATTAAATTCTTTTTTAACTGTCTCCACAACGTTGGTTTTGCAGCACAATGCATAAGCGATTAGATCTCCATAGATCTCATAATTAGTACATTGAAGAAATAATATCAAAATGTGCAACCTGTCAACCACCACCTAAGTGCAATCAAGACTCTGTGTCTCTGCCCCTTCTTCTCCTTGCCCAGTTTGCGCTTCATAGACCATTAATGTTAACGGTAAAGACAACAATTCAATTTGAATTATGACACTTCAATGTGAACTACATTTCTCACAGAGAAAGAGAGGGAGAAAGAGAGAAAATTCACACTCTTTCTCTGCATATCTTAAACACTTGTCTGTGTCGAGTGTGAAAAATCAAATTTAATGAAAATATGTTGTAGCAATTAATTTCGTGGAGGGGCAATTGGGAGCCAAATTCAAATCCAATTTCAAAAGCAATTAAACGCTGACAATAAATCAACAAGTGCAACACTTGGAGACACCTCCAAACACGCCTGCCAAACACACACACACACACGTCAGACACTTGTAAATTTGTTTTTGTCCAAATTAGCCGCAGCGTGAATTAATTTTCAGCAATTTTTGACAGCCTACGCGAGGCGTTGCCTGATTTTTGTTTTGTTTTTGTTTTTGTGGTCTTGCTGTTGACAATTTGTTTGCTGGCAGCCGCCCCAAAAAATATTCTACCGACCTCAGGCACAACACTTGGCCGGGTATATGCCACATGCCCCCCTAATAACACTCCCAAGCAAGCACTGTTAAATATTTGAGCAGCTGGCAAACAAGCGTTAAACTTTAATTGCAACTCGATTGATTTTTGGGTTGAGCATTCAAAAGTTGTTGTTATAATAATGCCCCCGAGGCCCCCCAAATTCAACAGCTTGTTGTTTTGCAGGTGGGGGCTTTGACTTATTGACATTGATGATATTGCCTTATGGCATTTTCATAAGAACTGCCCACAAACCCAGCTGCTTATCTTATTAAAGGGTTTAGATTTGGTTGGGTAAATAAACAAATACAAAATAACAAGACATTATTTGCTTATTTGCGAGGTAAATAAACTATAAATTTAGGGTAAAAAAAAAATGTTTTAAAATTAGTGCGTCATTAAATATTGAAGAAAGCTTACTCTTTGTAAATGGATTAAAGCTGAAGTTCGTTGGAAATTAAGCAAACTAATAAATCGCCAAGCGTTTTCAGTAAAAGTAAGCGCCTCTTTGTTCGACTGGAAGTGCGACTCAAAATAATTGATTTCCTTTAAAGTCTGTTACAAATTTTACAACACTTTTTATTCGATTAAAGTCTGGCAATTTCGCAAACGATTGCGATTACGACTACAATTAAATAGCAATAAACGTAAACTTCAATTACAAATTAAGTCCGTCTGATCGATTAAATGCGTGACAGCAACCAGAGAGACAGTGAGAGAGAGAGAGAGAGAGAAAGAGGGGCAATTCCAATCCGGCCAAACTGTCGCAGATTCTTCCAGGAAACAACAACAACAACAACAACAACAATAGGCCATCTCATAACTCAAGCGATCCCCTTCCAAAAGAGCAAAAGGAGAATGAAGCAGAAGCCAAAAGGAATCACTCACGTATTGCAGGCACGCATTCGCGCATGCGTATCATATAATTCCAATCAATAATCAATCATAAATGCGGCAATGACAATAAAGCGTAAATCAAAGAGCATCAGGTAAAGCAACACTAGCCACCAAGAGAGCGAAAGAGAGAGAGTGATAATAGAAGGGGTGCGTGTGAGAGGGACAGAGTAAAGTCAAACTTATCGCTGCGCTTCCGTTGCCGTTGAGAAAATGTCAAAAAGGGAGACGAGGACTTCGGCTGTGCGTGTGCAATGTAAATTTTGTGTGTGTGTGTGTGTGTGTGCGCGTCTGTGTGCGTGTGGGGACATGTGTTTAAAAATAAACAAAAAAGCAATGAAGATAAACTACAAGCCTAAAACGCAAGCAAACAGTTTGATTTAGTTGAGAAAATCAAGAAATCAAACAACAACAATAACATGTAAGAATGCTCTAGTTGAGAGAGAGAATGCTCGCGAGCAGATACCCTGCTAATAATGATACTGTAAATATCCCAAAGTTCAATTTATAAGAATATGATTTTAAACAAAATTTGAAACTATGTTAGTCTTACAACACCCGTTTTACCATATTTTTAAAGAGCATACGAAAATTAATATAGAACACATACACATGTTTGTAGAATGGAGAGAAAGAGTGCTGGGAATAATGGTTCACGGCTCTTCTTCGGGATGGATGTCGACGACGGTGATTTCTGCTGCTGCAAATTGTTGTTGTCTCTTTGCCTTGTGTTGACGTTTATATGGCAAAGATTGCAGATATTATGTTATTTATTTATACTACAAGGCACACACACACACGCAGCGCTGTAGCGGCACAAATCAAAAATCAGCATCTAAATAATGTTATTCGAGACCCTCCACAAAGGCAGCCGCAATTTCAATTTCAATTACAACAACCAATTGAAATTTATTCGCGAACTGCAGCAAACGAGTTCAATTTTGCGCTTAGCACGCATTAGGTTTATTATTTAATTTTAATATTATTGTTTACAAATGTTTATAAATAAATGATTTGCGTAAATATTTGCATAAATCCCATTCAAAATTTGAAACGAAGCAGGAACAACAGCGCGACACCAATAAAAAAAAACACAACTGCACGAAGCGAACGATCAGCGACGAATGAGTGAAGCGAACGAACGACCAGCAAGCGAACCAGTTGGGAATGAAGTGTGCGACGAGAGAGTAGAGTGAGTATCAGGGCTGGGAGAGAGAAAGAGAGCGAGCGCCACCAGCAAGGAGCAACAAAAAATAAAAAACTCTAGCAGGCCAAAAATAAGAGCAGCTCACGCTATCGATATATTTTTGTACATATGCGTTACGATTTTTCTGATGTACTTTATTATTTAATGCACAAATTTGAATTACTTTCCAATAGGTCAACAATAGTTTGTTGGCTTGTGTAGCCCTGGTTTCGAATAACTGCTGATTGATGCTTTGTGGTTTGCCTGCCTGCCGCCTTGTGTGTAAAAAAAAACCACAAACAACAACAATAACACAAGCAACCAAGCACAAACCGCGTTGCACACACAAAAAATTTACTTTAAACAAATCAAATGTTCTTTCTATCTGCACGTGAACGCAAACGTGTGGGCTGCAATCAAACTGTAAATGCAGCACGTGTATGTGGTGCAGAGGGAAGAAAAGCTAATAAATAAAGTGAAAAAAATAAACGTTCAAATCTATCAAACAAAATTCTTGCATGCCTCGCGTTGCCAACTAACTGACTAACTCTACGGTCAAATTGCATTTTTGGTGTTGCCAGATGTGTGTGTTTGTTTGCTTGCCTGTGTGTGAGTGTGGGTGGAGTGGGCGCCACTTTTAATATTGCCCAGTTTTTATTGCGTGTTTAACACTACTAAACGCGAATTTATTGCCACCATGGGCAACATAACGCAGTTGTCGTAAAAAAACAAAAATAGTTGCTGAAGCGCAACCCCTAAACAAATAAAAACAACAATAGCAGCAGCAGCAACAAACATAAACTACACTAAAAATGTATGCACGCATGCAAATTTTATATACATATGCAATATGCTCTCTCCCATTCTCTCATGCCCACTGCGCACGTGCCAAAAGTGAACAGAAAAAGGAGGGAAAAATCCTTTTGCAGTCACACACAAAAAAATATTAAGTCAATTCTAATTACAAATAATTGACGCGTTAATTGCTAAAACGCACGCATACCGGCCGCCCTTCTAATGTAATTGAGCTGTCAACGGTATACAAAGGATAAGCAGAACAAAAGAAACCACAACACTTAGCAACCCTAAAACAACTGACAGCGTTGCCAACTGGCAACATTGTGGTAGGTTCGTGCAAACACACCATACTAATGTAATTGTTGCCAATTCTTTTTTCGCCCTTTAAATCTAACAATTTTTTTCTTTTCTGTTTACAAGAAGAGTTGATATGTTGGCTTCAAGAAGAAAATATATATATAAAATATAATAGAAGAAAAACGCTGTTCTTAAGAATTTATTTAGACAGGCTAGAATTCAACCAGTTTTGGGTCTTATGATTTCAGGCACAGTTCTAATTTGAATTCTTAATCTAAATCTAAATCATTTTTTAAGAAAAGAACTATATTTTTTCAAGTACAAACTACTCTATGCACAGCTATTGCAAGTCAAAAAAGTTTTAGATTGTATTACTCAATTTCAATCTCTTCTCTTACTCAGTGCGTCTTAACCCATTTGTTTTTTAATCATTTTAGATCACAAATTAATAGATTTAAATTTGTAGATTTTTCTGTCAAGAGGTTTGACATATTAAGCTACCAAATGTTCTTTCAAAACTTCTTTCAAGAACCCCAGAAACCTTAACCTTCGTGTGAATACGAATAATTTCAAGAACGTAAACAACAAAAGTCTGCTGCCTTTAAATCGCCCTAAAAATCACATTTGCTTGATGAAAATATTTCAATTACGTTTTGCTTATGTTTGCAAAATGAAATACGCAAAAAACACATGTGCCAAAAGTGAGCTTGCAGCAATTGTTGTTGTTGTTGTTGTTGCAGCAGCAGCGGCAGTTGTTCTTGTCGTTGTTTGGTGCTACTCGAAAAAAAGGCGTCGCCAGGCGTAAGCGTTCAGTTCAGCGCCATGCAACAATTGTTGCATGTTCGGCTGCCAATCAATGCCAATGACTGACGCAGTAACCAGCGACCACCATCGCACATCACACACACACACTGCAGTGTTGCATGCCACTAGCAGCATCAGCATCCAGTCGCCTAAATAGCCCATAAATATGTGGAGTATGCGAGAGGCACTGACTGCTGCTGCAACTGAATGCAACTGCAACTTGCTTGGGGGTTAAACGTGGCCGCGCTTTGTGGCGCCTAATGCGTGCGCCAAAACAAAACGCAAAGAATTCTTAGAAAAGCGTCGCCAGAGAGTGTGTGAGGGAGATGATGGAGAGGGGAGCCGAAGTAGGAGTAGAACATGCGAGTCCATAGCGGATTAAATGGTACAAACATGGCTAATTACATGTATTTAACACACACACACACACACACACACACACACACACACACATACAAACAACACAACCAGACGTTGTCGGTGCGTTTGCCTGTTGCTGTTGCAGTTGCAGCAGCAGTTGGCAACGCGACGCAAACAACTGCCAATGACAAGTACAACAATTATGGTCAAAAGCGGCAGCAAAAGCGTTGTCACTAAACACAACAGCAACAACAACAATCGCAACAACAACAGAAACAACAAACAGCTCTCAAGAATTGCTCATCATGATGACGTTCATTATGCGTATTTTGCGCTACACACAGAACCGAGAAACCAGGGTTGCGCAACTACTTCGATAACACAAAAACTATTTTTGAGGTGATTCTCGAATCTGACTGGAGAACATAAAACAATGTTTATTGTTTTAACGCTCGCATAAATGATCGACTAAAACTGAACACAATCATTGCGTGAATTTCCAATTGAAAATATTACAAATTTAAATTGAAACCTATGCTTCCTATCCGATCTGAATGAAAATAAGGGCTATATCTTTACAATTGTTTCTTTTATTACCATCGGAAATCGTTTGTATCAATATTTGCAAAACGGAAACATTTATCGATTAAATTAAATAAACTCTCATAGTCTCTGAGATGGGCTTGTTTGGCTAGATCGACGCGGTGGTTGATGCTGATTATGAATATATATAATTTATGGGGTCTGAGATGCTTCCTTCTGACTGGGACATGATTTTGGACAATCCCACTATTTTTTACCGATTTTTGATGGGTTCAGAGTATATAATTTATTTCAATTGAAATCCTCAATAAGTTAGCTAATTCCGCATGCATGTTTTAGACGTTAACCAACCCTGGTCATTTCAGTACGATTAAAATAGGAGCGGCTATTTTGCAGCGTCTTCCTATGCCGCTTTGCAACCTCCCCGTCGCCCTCCTCTCTGCACACACACACACACACACACCAACCACTGAGCATTGTCAATGCATTTATTTATTAGATTTTAAATGCAATAATTATTAGTTTTATATGGACAGTGAAGCGCCAGGCAGCGTCAAGTGTGCGTGGCGCGATCTGAATACAAATAACAAATGGCAACAGCAACAACAACAACAACAATAACACAAACAAGACACATAATACACGATGCGAGAGACACCAAAATGTGCGCGTTGTAACAACAACAGCAGCAACAACAACGTCCACTTGTGTGGCGCTGCCCCCGAGTTGCATTTAATATGCAAACGTCGACTCTGCCTTGCAACAGTAGCTGCCAAACTGTAAACTCAACTCAACTCACATGTGTGTGTGTGGGTGTTGGTTTCAATTACCCTGGAGTCGACTGCAGACTTTCCACTGCGCAGCACAGCGAATCGACTCTTGACATTTTAGCGACAGAGATTTATACGCGGTAATTTCCCACTTTATTACAGTTTAAAGTTGCGTTTTCATAAGTTTTTCTCCGTCGCAGTTTTCACTCCCTTACCCCAACTCGCCTCCTCTCATTTTTAATGCTGCCATTTGCTTCAATTTGGCTCATTGACTAACGACCATCGTTCGCTGCATAAAAACAATGCTAAAATTGAAGAATGGAAGTTTTTCCACATGGTAAAAATGCACATTTCTCTTGCTCCAGTTGTGGGTGTTGTGTGTTTTAAGCATTGATTTACAGCTGGAAGAGCCCGAGAGACAAACGGACAAGCTGGAGTTATCTGTGGTCTACTTCTGGGTTGCTTAGTGTTTAACTGAATATAAATATCGTCTAAGCTTAATAAAATGGTTCTTTAAAAAATGTTTATGTTTCTGAATTTCAAGCGTTAAAGTTGAGTTATTAATCATAAAAGTAGCTTGATAAAAGTTATGATTTTCTCAACTTTTTGTCCATATTCGGTTTAGCAATGGTACTAAATGAATTATATTTAGTTGCCCGTAACTTGTGCCTTAAAAAATTGATTCTTAATCGATAAAATAAACTTGTATTTTTCAATCTGTAATTGATAAATAGAATCCGTGCCTCAATATCTGTATACAATTATTTTTCTGGTTTCAAATACAGGTTCAAATAGTTTATATAATTTTGTGTTCTTTCTAATATTTTCAATATTTATATATTATTCTTATGATCGTTTAATTAAATGTTGATAATAACAATAAGGTTTACAGTTTTTACAGTTGCTGAACTTTTGTACTTATGTTATATTGATCATTTAATTAAAATAATAATAATAATGTTAATATTGTTTACCCTAAAAGAACGTTCGCTTCTTTATTCGATTTTAGGCGAACTTTTGAGATTATCTAACTTTTCTGCACAACTGTACTGCTAACTGCACCAACACTAAGTAGCCAATAAGAAACAAAAATATTGCAATTTATTATTTGCTATTTAATGGGCAAAAATCAGTAGTCAGTAATATCAAATCGAGTTAGCTTTAGTTACATATTATTTCAACGCTGAGTCAACTGGAAATCGACATTTTGCAAGCCATTTTTCTTAACTCGCGCGACTAATAAATCATGTGCCATGACCAATAAATCATTTTAAGAACTGTAAGAACTTTTAACTATTGAAAAATAAGTGAGCTGTTGCGTTTTTAGACTCTCTCCCTCGACGCCTTCGATTTGACCCAATCTTGCCTCGAGTAGTTTCCAAATCATCAACTCCCACGCCACCAAAACAAAAACCTACGTTCCTTTTTGTTTTTGCGTCTCGAAACGGTTATTCTAATTTATGTTGCATATTGTTTATATATATACACACATACAGTGATGACCATAAAAATAACACTGCATTCTGCGTATTTAAGGTGACCATCAAATGCATCCAATACATTGTCCACAAATCACTTGGAGGGATCTCTTTTAAGTCGGAATTAAACCGGAAATTCAGAGCCGGAAATTAAACATTTTTGAAGAATCAGTTAACCAATATTATTCGTGCACATAGCATCATAATTTAACCGACTAAGGAAACAAAATTTGAGAACCATTTCATAATCAAAACATTTACACTTGACGTATCGGAACCAAACTACTATTCGGTTTTACAGCCTAGTTTTAGAATTGAAATTCAATTTCTGAAACCAAAT
Source organism: Drosophila ochracea (assembly GCA_035044125.1). Classification (NCBI taxonomy): domain Eukaryota; kingdom Metazoa; phylum Arthropoda; class Insecta; order Diptera; family Drosophilidae; genus Drosophila; species Drosophila ochracea. Next base: position 5,679,034 of record JAWNML010000059.1, on the reverse strand, counting down.
AAAGTAAAAACGAAGAACTTTTCGTTGATGGTAGCTTGGGATTTGTGGATCAACGATGGTCTTGAACTGACCGAGATATATATTTACAGCAACTTTTCGTTCTTTTTGGATTTGTCATTATTTTTTATTAATTGCACAGCTATTTATATACAGCCACATTTCGCCAAAATTCTCTACAAAATCCAAATTATCGAAAATAATATTTTTCCTTTTGTGCTGCGCTTAAGAAGAGTTAACCCTAGAACAAAGATAGCTTATAATTTGATGGTATTTTCGCAACCGCAGCTGTAGATATGTAAAGTTCGACAGAGCTGCACACAGTTGGGCTGATTGGGCAATTCACAATTTGCCAGGCGAACGAAAATTAAGTGCGCAAAGTCAATATTTCAATTTCGGGGGGCAGCAACAAAAACAAAAACAGAAAACTAAATAATTTGCATATGAAGTGGTGCATGCCGCAGCATGTTGCATGATTATTATTAACTAGCTAACCAGCTGAGAAGGCGGCCGAACACACGGCCTACGCATCAGGTTGTTGCAAGCTAGCTTGTTGCCGCAAAAAGCTAGCAATTTTAACGACTTTTAGCTGCAAGTTTTTTGTAAATGAGTCTGTGGCTAAATAATTATGTTATTAATTGGATTTATGCGCAAATTCTCTCTGTGTGTGTGTGTGTATGTGCAACACATACCACAGAATAAAAAATAAAGCGAAATACAATCAACAAGCCGCATACAAATTTGCATGTTGATCTCTAAGCCCTGAGTCGCAATTGTTGTTAATCCCGTTGCTTCATGACTTTATGGCTTTGGGGGCGGGGTTCTTATCGCTGCACAACTATTTTTTTTACTTTTTACTTTATTTTCAGCTAGATAAATGTATTTTTTTCTCTTTTTTTGCCAGTGGGCGTCCCTCTTGTTCATTTTTGATATCCCCATATAAATATTTAATTTTTTTCTTTTTTTTTCTATTGCTACTCTTGATTTTCTTGTCGCGATAATCCCGGCAATGGTAATAAAAAAAAACTTAAAACCCAAACAGCAAACAACAAACAAAAAATGAGTCCAAAAAAATTTAAACAAATTGTCAACGCGCATTTGAACTTATTTTTAGATACCCGTGGCAATCGGATTTAGTCTTATTTTTTATTATTATTATTATGAGTGTGATTATTGTGTTATAGACTGGCAACAACTTAATTAAGTGCCTGGATACCCAAGATGCTTATCTTATGTCGCACAGAGACAACTGAGACTCCAAGTCAAATTAAAGCATAAGAAATAAATAAATACTCTTGCAGAGGGTTTTTGAAAATGGATCACAAGGTGTGTTCGACTTGAATAGTATTTTTAATTTGCAAAAAATATAATTAACTTGCTAAATTAAAAAAAAAAAAATAGGGATATTTATGTTGATTAAGATTTTCAATTTCAGTGCAGTTATCAACCAATTATATAAAATTAGTTGAGTTATATTTGGCGAGCGATCACTGTACATAAAATAGGTGCTGCTGTTTTAGGGCATATTAATGCTTACCTGATTTACTTTCAGGCACGTTTAGCAATAATCTCACCGCATGTGAGAAGCTCTTATCAGCTGAATGAATCGTCTAGTCTGGCATCAGATACTGTGGCAGAGGCAGCTTTAAAGCGTTTGCATTGCGATGATGCAGCAAGTTTCAATTGCAGGAGCTTTTATACCCCCACACTCTCTCTCTCTCTCTCTCTCTAGTATGCAATGCTATGCTCACTTGGCCAACAGCAACAATAACAATAACAAACACAACAATAACAATAGGAGAGATGTAAGTAGTTGCCATATCGCACAAAAGTTGAGAACATACACAACGAACCGCAAAATACGCAGAAAAACCACTGCAAAAATCAACACACCCACAACAAGGAAAAAAAAGTTGCGATTGTGTGTGTGTGCATGTGTGTGTATAGATTTGAGTACACGTCTTGGGTTGCGCTTCAGTTACCTTCGACAAAGGAAAGCAGCGACGCTGACGCTGACGCTAACGTTGACCGCGACTGAGCGGCGTCTAACGGCGCAAAGAAGTCAATTCTTTATATTTTACACATGAGCAGACAGTGGCGTAGTGAGTGGAAATCCCAAAGAAAGAAACAAGGCTATTCAAGTTAATACAAATGGGATAAAACCTGTAAACAATTAAGTTACAATAAAAGTTGGTGCCTTGTGAAGATTTAAGTTCAATATATGCATATGCTCTATAAAAATTATGTTGAAAATATCAAAATCTATTTTGCTGCAGCATCGGAAAGTTACATCTAAAAAAAAAAGAGATTCAGATTTGTTTTATTTTGGTATTCAGCATGATTTAATAGAAGCAACATTTGGCCTTACAAACCAATGATTTAAATGCACTCAAAATGCAATATATCTACAAATGTGAAATGGCATCAGGCCCAAGACACAATTTATGGCTCTGTTTTTGGAGGTCGCACCCAATGACCCCTGCCTAGATACGCCACTGTAAACACACATGTAATCCTAGGCGAGTGTGCCGCCCCCCACAAAACTGCTGCTGCTGCCTTTGTCGCTGTTTGAAAGGTTTGCGCGCGCGCTTTGCTGATAACAACAACATCAACAACGGCGCACAGTGGGCACCAAACACCAAAAACTTCTCAAAAATAATTTTGAACTGAATAAATGCATCTCAATAAGATAATTTTTGATGGATTCGAAAAATTCAAAGTGTGACTGATCCATTCAAAATTAATCTTATAGACTTAATAAGTTCGCAAATGCTAAAAAAACTATGTATAAAAATATATGCTCTGCTTCTAATTCGTGTGGAATTCATAAAATCCTAACTTGGAAATTCTTCCCTTAAAGGCTTCTTAAATTGTGGAAATTATCATTTCTTATATGATTTTTAAGAAAGGAAAAGTCAGAAGGCTCCACTGTTGCATAGATAAGCGCGTACACACACACACGCACACGCAGTATAAATGCTGCTGTGTAGGTGCATAGAAAGAGTACGAAGTGAAGGTGTGTGATGAAATTGATAACAGAGAATTTTTAGTTGCTTTATTTTGAGTGATAACAGTTTGTTTGAGCAGAGCGTATCCAGTTCTCCGTCTGACTCATTGATTTAATAACGGTTCGAAGGTTCGCCTTTATATTTATTAATCATATGAATTTTTTTTTTTTTTTGCTGTGACTAACTCAAATTGGAGGTAGAGCCTATATTACCACCCACCAGTGCCTCTCCCCCTGCACAGTGGTAATCCGCACCTGTGCTGGGAAGCATTCAAGTGGGTTGTGTGGTTCAAAGCGAACGAGAACGAGAGCAGCAGCGGCAGCAGCAGATGAGAAGATGCCTGAAATATTTGTGTGCACGCCGCAGCAGCAGATAAGCGACATTTCAAGTATTTTCAAAACATAATAAAAATTTGATTTTATTGTGTGTATTTTTATAATTGTTTTCAACGTTTCTTTTCTTTTCTTTTTTTTTTAGTTCAATTAATGGCGCGCGCAGCACAAAACATATATGAATGTATATACACACACATACACGAGCACACACATATTGCAGCATAAAACTGGCGAGAGGCTGAGAATAAAACTGTAATCGTAATCCCTGCAGAGCAAGAGTAACAGCAGCAGCAGCATATACAACACCAATAACAACAACAACAACAACAACAGCGACGCCAGCCAAGTCTCTTTCGGCAGCAGCGCGCAGCGAATAAGAAGTAGTGTAGTATGAGAAGAAAAAAAAATTTTCTTTCAACCAAACGTAATTGCACTGACTACTGTGCTTAGATTTGCAATGGTAATGCACATAAAACTGTTTGAATGCTACTCACGCGTACAATTGAACACTTGTGGTCCGTTTTTGTGGCCAGTTTGTTTACTTTAATGCGCCATAAGTATGTGAAATTTGTTATTTATTTTAAATTGTTTATCATAGGAACTGCACACACGACGACGACAACGACAACGACGACGACGACAAACGACCGACGACAGACACGAAGTGTGTACAACACGAACTAGCTACAACAGCAGCGTTTTGCAACACTAACGCGCTGCCAACTGCTCTTTGCCAGAAAATGAATAAATGCTTTTCAAACAATTGGCATTAATTTCTAAATAAATATTAAATGTATTAAACACTGTGCATATACCATTACGATAATGTTCATTGCATAAATCGATTATTATCGGGATTCAGTTTCTAAGCGATACGCTGGCAACGCCAAAAGCTGTCTTGTGCTGAGTGCTAGAGATGGGAGAAATTTAAATTTTGAATTGTTGCATTTTTAAGTGCGTAAATTGTTTGTACTTATTACATGTTAAGAATAACACAAATAGAAATCGCAGATAAAAATGAAATCACTTCCAAGCTCATATTCATGGTTCCACCCATAAATACTTTAGGCATTGCTACAAAAAAGTTTCACAAAAACTCAACGCCATAATCAGTCCACATTTCAATTCTCTCTCAATAACGGCTGTGATTTTATATTAAGTCTTGTGATTCATATATATATCGATAGTCTATCACTATCGATAGTTCTGCATTGCGTTGCAGAGCAGCAGCAGCGCAGCATCGGCAGCAGCAAATTCCGGCTTTTGTTTTGCAAATTGGCGTTTGCATTTTTTGTTGTTAAACTCTTAAATCAATAATTTAAAAAAGATGCAAGAGTGTCCCTACGGCGAGAAATGTTACCGGAAGAATCCCATACACTTTGGCGAATATTCACATCCGCATCGTAAATAAAAACCAAAACAATTGCAAAATTACATTTTGTTGACTAAATTATTTTGTAATTATAGTGGATGCAATTTATGCCCAGGGCACCAAGTCGAGCAGCAATCAATATGATATACCCGCCAAGTATTCCAGTGAGCTGATAAATATACAGCTGAAACTGCTGGAGAAACTGTTTCCCCAGCCGGCTGGCAAAATAGATGGTGCTGCTCCTGCATCCATGCCGACAGCAGATGCTGTTGTTCCTGCTGCAAAACCAGTGAAAAAGCAACCACCTGCAGCTGCATCCAACAGCACAGCCAGCACTAGCCGAGATGCAGCAGCAGCAGCAGGAGCAGCAATTGCTGAAAAAGACACCTCAAATCTGGCCAAGAAACAAAAGTTAAATGCACGCAACATACGCGACTACATTCCCGTTGTGATGGAAAGGGGCAAAATGGCACAGAAATTGGAGCGTGCAGCGCCCTATAATATGTTCCTTACGGCCATCACAGACTCGAAGGCGACGCACGGGGAGCCATTGAGTGTCACACTGCAGGAGATACTTGATGAAAGTCTCGGCGAGATTGAGTCGACTGTTCAAATCAATTTTATGATCGACATTGGCTGGCTTCTGGGTCACTATTATTTTGCGGGCATACTGTAAGTTAATCGTGCTACAGTGTTCGCTCGTTAAGTAGAACAAATTGAAATTAAAGTAAATACTAATAATACATATATCTTCCGTCTCAATGCGATCTTTGCAGTGACAAACCCCTGCTTGTGCTCTACGGCGATGAATCACCGGAGCTGTTGGGCATTGGCAAATTCAAGCCACAGGTTACAGCCGTTAGGGTGAAAATGCCAACACCGTTTGCCACATCGCATACAAAAATGATGCTGCTTGGCTATGCGGATGCCTCGATGCGAGTTGTCATCTCCACAGCGAATTTGTACGAGGACGATTGGCATAATCGCACCCAGGGCTTATGGATTAGCCCGCGATTGCCCGCTCTGGCCGAGGACGCAGACACAGCAGCAGGCGAGAGTGCCACTGGTTTCAAGCAGGATCTAATGCTGTATCTGGTCGAGTACAAGTTGTCACAGCTCCAGCCTTGGATTGCACGCATACGCAAAAGTGATTTCAGTGCCGTTAAGTGAGTATAAAAAGATTTAAAATATTAAATTAGATTATTCAACATTCAGACTTGATTATAACCCATTTATATAAAAGCTAAGTTTCATCTTCCTTCCTAATAATTTGAGTTCTCTCACACTTTTAAGAATTGATTCGCTTATAATTACCTTATGGGTTCAGGGACTCCTCCTCTTGATCCATTTCATTTCATTACTCTCTCAACCACATTTAGTGTCTTCTTAATTGGCTCCGTGCCCGGTGGTCATCGGGAGGGCGCTGTGCGTGGTCATCCGTGGGGCTGTGCACGTCTCGGTTCGTTGCTGGCCAAGCATGCGACGCCCGTGGAGGATCGCATTCCAGTTGTGTGTCAGAGTTCCAGTATTGGCAGTCTGGGCGCCAATGTGCAAGCCTGGATACAGCAGGATTTTGTCAGCAATTTACGCAAGGATTCGACACCGTTGGGCCGGCTGCGTCAATTGCCACCATTTAAGATGATCTATCCGAGCTTTGGCAATGTGTCGCGCAGTCACGACGGCATGTTGGGCGGCGGTTGTCTGCCCTATGGCCGCAACACAAACGACAAACAGCCGTGGCTCAAGGCACACCTGCAGCAATGGAAATCCGGGGATCGCCATCGGTCGCAGGCCATGCCGCACATTAAGAGCTATACACGTTTCAATCTTGAGGAGCAGTGTGTCTATTGGTTTGTGCTGACCTCGGCGAATCTATCAAAGGCCGCCTGGGGTTCATTTAACAAGAATCCGAATATTCAGCCATGTTTGCGCATTGCCAACTACGAGGCAGGCGTCCTCTTTCTGCCCAGATTTGTGGTGAGTTTGAGTTCGCCTTGAGTTTGGCTGGTTAATAATTTTACTTCTTCTACAATTGCAGACTGGCGAGGAGACTTTTCCCCTGGGTAATTCACGGAATGGTGTTCCAGCCTTTCCCTTGCCGTACGATGTACCATTGACTCCATATGGAGCTGATGATAAGCCCTTCCTAATGGATTATCTGAAGGGTTGAATAGCATTAAATCCACTTACATCTCAAATTTTTTTTATTTTTAAATGCTGCGTTTGTTCATAAATTTATTTTACCTTTAGTTAGTTTTGTATTGAAAAATTCGAAATTCCCGCCAAACTGTCGTTTTCAATGGTATGAAAATTATTTCACTTAATTGCAAGTAGAGCCCTCCCCAACAAAAGCCGAATAGTCGTATGCAATTTTCGCAGATAAAATAAAATCGCAGATTTATGAATCTGTTCAGCGTAACAGTGCCAAAATGAGTAACGTTAGCTGTAAGCTATCGATACCACTTCCATATGAGCGTTGCCGTTCGATAATTAGAAAGGCCATCAACTTTCGAATTGGACATTCTGTTATTGGTACATAATTATACAAAGTTCATATTAATAATAATTTTATTATTAAAAACTAATTTCGAACAGCCGTTATGTCGCTGTTAGATGCAGTACCAACAGCCAATAAACAGCTGTTAATTTGAACTTTCTGACTTACTTATTGTTTTATCTGTCAAAATTCCCTATAATTCACCCACAAAAATTTTTGTTAATACATTTGCCAGTTTTTGATTTTTTTTTTTTTTGGCAAAACAAATTTAAATTGAAAATTTGTAATGTAATTTTCGAAACCGAATAATGACAGGTCAAATTTTGGTGTCTCACTGTTAAATAACAGTGCAGCAAAATGTTAAGGTGTTGGATGCCAAAAAACATATGTTAGATGAACGACAATCAGGGGTTCCGTTCGTTCAGTTTATTTAGTGGGTTTTGGCCGTGCAAATAATAAATTTGCCGAATATAAATTATATTCAACTTTATTAACCACTATTCAACAATAGCAGGCGGTCGCAAGCAGGGTGAAAAACGCCAACAACAACGAGAACCAACCAACGTCGACGACGACTAACACGACGACAACAGAGACACAACAGCAACAACAAAAAAAACAACACCTGCTGCAAAATGGAGGCGGAGGGTCTGACAAATGAACAAACGGATAAGGTGCTCCAATTTCAGGACTTGACTGGCATCGAGGATATGAACATATGTCGCGACATACTCATACGCCATCAATGGGATCTCGAGGTAAAAACACAAACCCACACATCATTTATAATTAATTAATGTATACACATTGAAAAAATCGTGACCTTTTTTGTAGGTGGCCTTCCAGGAACAGATGAACATACGCGAGGGTCGTCCCACAATGTTGACAGCATCGTCCGATGTGCGTGCACCGACCGTCATCAATGATCGTTTCCTGCAACAGATCTACTCAGCGAATATGCCCGGCGGCCGAATAGCGAGGCGGGTACGGTCCAATGCCGAGCCAATGCCGCGCAGTCTTACCGGCATCTTAGGCTATGTGATCAATTTTGTGTTCCAATATTTCTACTCAACACTGTCGGGCATTGTGCGTGCATTTATCAACATTGGCGGCGGCAATGAGCCGCGCCTCGTCACAGATCCACTCGCCGATGTAATGAAATTTATACGCGAGTATTACGAAAGATATCCGGAGCATCCGGTCTTCTATCAGGGCACCTATGCCCAGGCCCTGAACGATGCCAAGCAGGAGTTGCGCTTTCTGCTCGTCTATCTGCACAAGGATCCCAGCCGCAATCCAGATGTTGAATCGTTTTGCCGTGAAACCCTCTCCTCGAGATCGGTCATCGATTATATTAGCGCCAATACGTTGCTTTGGGGCTGTGATGTCTCCACGCCAGAGGGCTATCGGGTGATGCAATCGATAACGGTGCGCACCTATCCACTGATGGTGATGATTAGTCTGCGGGCGAATCGAATGATTATCGTTGGCAGTTTCGAGGGCGATTGCACGGCGGAGGAGCTGCTGCGACGCCTCCAATCGGTCATTTCGGCGAACGAGGTGTGGCTGAGTCAAGCGCGTGCCGATCGCTTGGAGCGCAATTTCACGCAGACCCTGCGACGCCAACAGGATGAGGCCTACGAGCAAAGTCTGCTCGCCGACGAGGAGAAGGAGCGTCAGCGTCAACGCGAACGCGACGTCGCCCGGCAACTGATCGCGGCCGAGGAGCAGGCCCGCCGTGATATCGAATTGCGGAAGGAGGAGATTGCTCGACTCAAAATTGAGCTGGTCAATCTGGTGCCGAGCGAACCGGCTGTCAATGCCGAGGATGCCATTGCCGTTGTATTTAAGCTGCCCAGCGGCATGCGTCTCGAACGGCGCTTTCAGCAAACAAATTCCATTTTGGTAAAAGATCCATTCTCATTTTTAAACACAATATATGATATAATATGTCTCCTCTCAGGATGTATACCATTTCCTGTTCTGCCATCCCGAATCGCCGGATGAATTCGAAATCACAACGAATTTTCCCAAGCGTGTTTTATATTCCAAGGCAGCGGTGGATGCCGCCGAGGGAGCGGCAAATGAGATCGTTAATAAAACCCTTAAAGAAGTTGGTCTGAAGAATCGAGAGGTGCTCTTTGTCAATGATCTGGAGGCGTAACCAAGTTCTACCACCAAAATAGAATTGAAGCAACACCCAAGCAAAATAAAAACGATAAACATTGTGTTACCAACTAAACAAAAACAAAAAACAAAACAAAAAAATCAAAAAATGCATTACCAAAAAACTTGAACCAAGTTTGAAGGAAGAGTAGTCGGTAGTCGGTAGTCCTTACGTCCAAAACTAATGTGGCTGTAGTGGGGAGGTTAAAAACACACACAAGAAATATTCCTAACTGATTCATGAATATAGTAACATATTGTTTAACAATCTTTATGTTCCCATTTAACACCAATCCAAAAGTCTCATTTCCAATTTCTTTTCATTACCAATTTGCAGGTTTCAATTTTTTTTTTCTTTCTTACCACATTGTTGTTTTAGCTGTACTTATGTTTGAATAATTTAATTTTACCATTTAAATAGAAATGACAGTTTTAATGACTAAATACAAACAAAAAAAATTGTCGAAAATAATTACAAACATTTTGTATCGCATAATAAACAAGAATTAGTTGAATATCCTTTCGATTTTAGTGCGCAATTTCAATAATTATTGTGCGTGCTTGGGTCATGGTCCAATGCGCTGATCCACCCCTGTCAACGCCCTTTGCTCGAAAAGTTTGTAAATTCAAATTATATTTTTGCTCTTTCAATCATTACTAAGTGTCAAATCAGTGCAATCAAATTGAGTTTCTTAGTTCAAAAATCGATACATAGATCGATACAAGAATCGATAGGCTGGCATGCAATGAATGTGCGGCACAGGGTGAGTCACGCTTGCATATATCAGCATGAGTCAACTTGTGTCAAGTACTACTTATTAAACTTCATAAGGCAGCCACACACACATAATTTACGCGAAAAACATCAAGATTTACACTGGACGTAAAATACGGTGACAGTGACAGCGACGAGAATTCCACTTGGCATTGTACGGACGAGCGTGCACGTCTCTTGCCACGCCGAGAATCGAGTAGTTTCCGATTTCGGTCGAAGCTAAGGCAGCTGGCGTCTCAGCTGTTTGACACACAGGAATTGACGCATCAATTAACGCGTGGACAACGCCAGAACATCAGCTATCAAAAGCTAAGCACTAAACACCCAAAACTCAACACTAAATACTCAAGAACAATAATGTCGTCGACACCAACAACATCTTCCGCTGTAGGCGATGCGGCTGCAGCGCTGTCAGGAAATCTACAATTGCCACCGTTGCGTAGTTTGGATGAGTTTGTGCTGGGCTCGGCGCGTTTCCAGTTGCCCAATCTGAAGGATTTCGACAAGTGGGGCAATCGTGTGGTCAAGAATCTGCTGTACTATCAGACCAATTATTTTCTCGTCTTTCTGGCCATCTATGTGATAATGATTGCCTTCAATCCGACGAAAATCTTCAGTGGTCTGCTCGTTCAAGCCTTGATCATCGGCGTCATTTGGCAATTCTTTAGCAGCAAATCGAAGAATAATTTCATCGCCAGTCGTCTCACCGGTGGCAATCAGATCTTGGCCCAACAGAATGCCCAGCAGAAGTGGTATATTCTGGCGGGTGCATTGCTAACCGGCTATCTATTTCTGCACATGATTAGCGCCGTTTTGTTGACCGCTTTCACTTTGCTGCTACCCATTTCGGTGACATTTATCCATGCCTCGCTGCGTCTGCGCAACATAAAGAACAAACTGGCAAATACCATCGACAGCTTTGGCCCCTCCACGCCAATGGGCTCCTTTTTGGATGCACTCAACGTCCGTGCCGACGGAGTCATCAATTGAATTGAGATTCGATACGGGCCCATTGCTAAGAGCGTCCTTCTCATTGCTGGCCATGTTTGACAAATGTCTCGTTTCTTTGTTTGGTAATTGTTATGAGTAATGCTGATTAAAGATGCTTCTTCAAGTCCAGACACTGTACCTTATGCATAATTTGATCCTCCAATTTTCAATATAATTTGTAATTTGTATTACCAATGTATTTGTGCGATTATAAATATTAAAAATAAAGTTATCCCTTTTAAAGTATATCGTTAAAAAGAGAGCCAAGATTTGTTTTATTGTTGTTGCAGTTTGGTTTGGTGAAAAGATAACAATACACAAAGGAAATTACAAATTGTGAGATAATAATTTATAAATTTAGTCAGTCCACTCAACGGTATCAACGAGCACTTCAAATGTGTTCGACTCCAGTTTGCAGGCCATAATTCCGTTCATATGTTCACGCAATTCCATTGTGACATTTCGGTCAACTGTCTGATGTTGTACGCCGGATAGCCAGGCACTGGGCACTTGACGTGTGGTGGAGATCAGGGGCAACTCTGTCAAATAGCTGGCTGGCGCATAGTTTTCATCGTGCAGCTTGACAAAGTTATGCAAGACGACGGCGGCTTTGACGATCTTCTCCGCTTTGCTTGGACTCTGACGCAGTGGTTGCGCAAGGACACGCCAACGTGACATCAACACACTGAACGCTTTATCGATGCTGCCGGCAAGAGCACGAGACAGAAGTCGATTGAAATTCATCTGATTTTCATCCAGCTGCTGGGCTGTATAAGGTGTGATTAAATGCTCGCTTGGAAACATGGTATTTGCAATGAAGCTATATCCACAATTGGTATGCGGCTCTCCACCCGGCAATGGCTTCGCCGGCAGAAGATGCGTCCATCCTCGATTGAGTAACTGTGAGCCAAAATTCTGATGCCAATCGAGCTGGTTGTTGAAGGGATCCGTTACTGTGGCAATATCAATACTGATAAAGTTCAAATTTGTATCGCAACTGGCCAGCAGTACAATATCATTTTCACTCTTATACGATATGTCTAGCAGTGTGGCATCCACGGCGCCCAAACAATGTGGCACTTGCCACTCCACCTGATATCCTGACACAATGCGCTGCCAATCTTCGACTGCGGGCTGTGGCAGAAAGGCAGGCGCCAGCGTATTCCAAAGCACTTCCACCGTCTCTTGTATAATGGCACGCACTGTGGAGCTGCCCATTTTGAATGCCTTGGATAAGTCCAGTATAGGCTCCGCATTGGATAAGTACCTGTATGAAAATCATTAAATTCAAATATGGACAGAGACACAAACTAGGTGGCAACGCTGTAAGGATAATTAGCTTTATCGACAACGAACATAGGGAAAGTTGACAGCACGAAGTTGGCTGCTCATTAAATGGTTCATTTCCATTTTGAGTAAATTTAAAATTGTCAGCTTTTCATGAATCATATTTATAATTTCAACTCACATTAGCGTCAGGAAGAGTCGACACTCGGGCAGAATGGGCCGACGTATGGAGTTTTTATTCAGTTGCTCGCCCACCAAACTGAAGAGCATATCGAAGACCTGCGGCGTCATTCCGGTGCGGCTGCGAAAGTCATCAAACTGATGAAAAGTGGTGGCGAACAGTCCATCAACATCGCGACTAAGATTCTCCTGCTTTACCCAGATTCGGCGATTGCTGACTTCATCCGTTTGACCTGTCCGCTTAATAGTTCGTCTCCTTTTTCCGGGCGGCGAATCATTTGCTGTTTGTATTGTATTTGGCGTATTTGCTTCAGTTGACAAGTCAGCCACAGTCTTTAGCGCATTATAAGCTAAGGGTACAATTTGTTGTAACCACTGGAGTTCTTTTACATCGTTCATTCTTGATCAGAATTAAATTCTGCGCGCAGCCAACATCAAAGTTTATTCACAGCGGTATTCCGTCTAGAATTGCTTTCGATTAAATTATCGATATTCAATCAGCTGGCCAAACAAACACAAAATCTATTTAAATCTGCATTTTAAATGCATTTATTCCGACTGCAACTTTTAGCTTTTCTTTTTATGCAGTGTATGTCACAAAATAAACATTTTTGTGTTAAATATTGTTGCAAATCTTTCAATTTATCACTCAGTTGCCGAACAGCTGTTGTCGCTGCAGTCGCACTCATTGATCGAGATAGCGCCCAGTGAATGGAACATTTTACGGGATCTCTACGCCCACAAAAGATTTGACTCGACCGGATATGCATTGATAGACAACTATATCAAATGGAAAGCCAAAGAACCCGAGCTTGATATTCAATGTTTGTCCCTCGACGGTGACTGGCAAAGCGACGGCACATTTCTAATGATTGTACATAAAAAATATATTCACAAGAGGGCAGATAAGATTCGTCTAAAATACTCGAATAACAAAGAGTTTTGCTCTTTTTTAGATAACCAATGACAACCAGCGAAAAACAGTATTTTTCAATACACTCAGCAATAATCTGAAACGTTTTACAAATGCACTACTCTGTTTGGCATCCAAATCCAGCGTCTATGTGCTACATGATTATGGCGAGCGTCTGGTGCCAGCAGTCGATGCCTATATAAGGAATGTGGTCAACGCTAAGGTGGAGACAACCCAAACAGCCTGGTACAGTGCCAGCAAAGAACTTGTTGCCACATTTTCTATAGAGTACGATAGTAAATTTATGCAATTATGAATATATAATTAACACGTGTATTTTCAAGTCCACCTGTTGGCATCGAGTTGCGCAGCTTGGACCCCAAAGATGCTGCAACAATAAATGAGAACTGGCCACATGGTAGCCCAGATTCTCTAAAGTTTGTCAAACGTTTGATAGACTATAATCTTTCAATTGGCGCCTATGATGAGCAGGGAAAACTAATAGCCTGGTGCTTGAGGTGATTTTAGTAATATGCCTAAATATAGATTTGATACTAAAGGAATTTATTTATTGCAGACTGCCAATTGGTGCACTGGGCTTGCTGCAAGTCCTGGCAACCCACAAGCGTCTTGGCCTGGGCAGTCTAATGGTACGCTATTTGTCCAGAAAGATCTCGGACTTGGGTGATGAAGTCCTGGCTCCTGTTATCACAGAGAATACGGCGTCGCGTAAAATGTTTGAGAAGCTGGGATTCCAGAAAATTGATAATGTTTATTGGACTGAAAAGTTGGCATAGCTTATAGAATACTCTATGTACGTAAATCAATTTCACAGAAAATGTTTTGCAAATCGCTGGCGTTGCTTGTGCGATTTTGTATTTGAAAATGTCCCAAGTACAAAAGTACCTACGTGTGTCAAAAATGTCACAACAGCAATTTGTTTGCGACGACGAAAAAGTAATTATAGTATTTTCAGAATGATGTTCAGTGTTCATATTTGGTGTACTTTTGGCGCTCGCTACGCACAAGCATTGTGCAAAACAAGTGAGAGCATTGCTGTCGGGCATAGACGACTGCAGAACACAGTGTATTTAGATTGAGAACAGGTCGCAAGTAATCTTCTTAGCTGAGTGTGGGCATACTTTGAGAATTGAAAAGGGCTGTCATTAATATTCGTTTAAGCCATATTTTTTTAGTGATTGTAGCTCTTGAGCTGTACTATATAGTAGAAGAATGCATTAAGAAGATACCTCCCAAACTAGGTAAAATTAACGCTAAAATATGAATAGGCTTTGGCCAATTCTAAGAGATACGATCCAAGTTTGATGAGTGTGTTAAAAACAAAAAACTTGCTTCAATGCGGACGGACAGCATGACGTACATTGCAACAAAGCAATGTACCCTTATATACCATCTCGATCTGAGAGTATAAAAATAGCGCAGTTGCGCGTAGACATTTCATTGTCCATGGCCTTGAGGAACTTTCCATCTTAAGCATGTGCAGTCCCATACATAATACACATAAAACGAACGTTACATAAGTTATTTTTAAAATGATTTAGCAGTGCTCGATTTAGATGGCATTCGGATCTAGATCTCGCGTCCACTCGACCACTCAAAAGTATATATAAAATAATCAATAAAGTATTTTAATTTCTCACAAAATGTTCGAATTAGTCCGTGAATATTGGCCGTTGCTAAGGGATTTATACGAAAATGATCGTACAAATGTCACCGGTTACGATGTAATCAATTCTTTTATCTATGCAAAAAATGTGAAAATTTTCACCACCGACGATAATTGGTTGGAGCATGGTAGTTTTGTGCTAATTGTTAGTAAAAAAAAAATTGTTATCAATATGCAATTGTGCAATTAAATACAGTGTGTATGTCTTACAGCATAGTACTGAGCATAAGGCGGACGTCTATTTGAATACGTTAAATGGAAATCTGATTGATTTGCAAAATCTGCTCAGCGATTTACAATTGACAGCTCGGCATTGGCTGTGCGGCTATCGACATCTATTGAAGAATGTTGTCAAACAATATTGTGTGGATAGGAATTTGAATCTAAAGAAATTGGACTATCTGGAAACATTTGTATATCATTTGCCACAGGCGGCAATTCAATCACTTGATTACCGGTAAGTTTCGAATTTTGGTTTATTTTCCAAGCGTGCCTTTTACTTAAACGCTTTTCAGCTCGATTGCAGATATTAGCTTTGGACCCCTGCACATCGAACACGCTGCTCTAGTGGATGAGCACTGGCCATATCGGTCAAGTGATTCGCTGGCATTGATAAGAAGTCGAATTCGACACAATATCAGCGTGGGTGCTTTTGATGGCGATGGACATTTGTTGGCCTGGTGCTTGAGGTGGTTTGCATATTTGCATATTTCGAATTTAATTTCTATATTTAAACTAATTGGGTCATTGATCCCATCGACAGATCAATCCATGGCACTCTGAGTAATTTGCATGTTTTGCCATCTCATCGGCGTCTTGGACTCGCTTCGGTGCTGGTGCGTCTTATGGCTCAGGAAATTGCAGCAAGTGGCGCTGAGGTTTTGGCCACAATTGCCTTTGACAATGACATATCACAGATGTTTTTTGAAAAACTGGGATTCAAGCATATTGATGATATCTATTACACCATGGTTCCGACTTCATAATCAAACAGCATTTGCATTTATATAAATATACATATACATATACATATACATATACATATACATATACATATACATATACATATACATATACATATACATATACATATACATATATAAATATTTAAATGATTTAAAGATTTAATTATCATTCATTTGGCTTCATAAACTTTGTGGGTAAATTTGTCAAATAGATCATTTAAGAGAATACCTAAACAATAAGCATTTAAAACTCTGCTAAAGACATGGAATTATTAGTTTAATACATAATTGTGCAAGCTTGTCTAATCTACGACCCCAAATTCAATAAGCCGGCAATTGTTCTGTTCTCTTGATAGCAATTCCCATAAACATCCAACAACAAAAAACAAAAAAATAGATGTATCAAATATATACTTGTGTGAATTAAAAATGTAAGAGCTCGACTAGGAGATACCCTGAATCCAAGTATTCTCATAAATTGTAAGTTGTCTTAGATATTTAAACCAACCCACTGAAAAATGTTATAATGTTAAAATTTAATTTGGCAAATATTAAAACGATATCCGTTCGTGTTTCTCAACAGACATTTATATAATTTGTATTATATTGTGTAATTTTATAGATGCTTGAAGTTTCTACATCTTCTATATCATGTGAGAAAAACTAGTCGGCTGCATACCTATTCACCGCTTAACCATTTTAACCATTTTAACTACAGGGTGTACAAAATCTGCTCACACATACAATTGCAATAAAGAATGTTTCTCTACAGACTCTCTTCAATGTGAACGTGGGCTTTTACGAGTGTTGCTAGACTACAAAGAGAGTAAAATTCGCATATATTAATTCGCGAAAGTCAGTTGCTTTGTGGCTTTGGACGAGGACGGATATGTCGTTGTTGCAATTTAATTCACACTCTCTTGTCGAGATAAGGCCCAGCGAGTGGCAAGCTCTACTCGATCTCTATACCCAGAAAAGGAGAGAATCTACGGGATATAATTTGATAAATAACTATATCAAGTGGTTTGCTCAAGATCCCCAGTTAGACATCAAGTGTTTTTCCTTAGATGGCGATTGGAAAAACGATGGCACTTTTCTTATAAGTGTAAGTAGAATATATGTCTAGAATTGTCTACTTATTTTATAAAATATGTCTTCTGATTGCAGGTAAACAATGGGGCTGCTCAAAGGGAAGCCTACTTTAATACACTGAGCGATAATCTGGAACGTTTGACAAATGCACTTCTCTGCTTAACATCTGAATCAAATGCTTATTTGCTCGCTGCTTATGGGGAGCGTCTTATTCCAGCTGTGGCTGAGTACAAAAAGAAATTTAAGGAAACAAACACGACACAAACAGCTTGGTATACTGCCAGCAAAGAACTTGTTGCCACATTTTCAACAGAGTACGTTAGTAAATTTTGACACTATATGTATATATGTAAAATTGTATTTAAATATTATATGCTTCAGACCACCAGCCGGCATCGAGTTGCGCAGCTTACAGATTAAGGATGCGCCAACCATAAATGAAATCTGGCCACATCGTTCCCCGGGTTCTGTGGAGTTTGTCAAACGATTAATTCGAAACAATGTTTCCGTTGGAGCTTATGATGAGGAGGGAAAACTAATAGCCTGGTGCTTGAGGTAAATTCAGTAATATATCCAATAATATATTAATATATATTTATAATATAATAATAAATATATTTTATTCAATTGCAGACTGCCAATTGGTGCACTGGGCTTGCTGCAAGTCTTGGAAACCCACAAGCGTCTTGGCCTGGGCAGTCTCATGGTTCGCTATTTGTCTAGGAAGATCTCCGACTTGGGTGATGAAGTCATGGCTCCTGTTGTCACAGAGAATACGGCGTCGCGTAAAATGTTTGAGAAGCTAGGCTTTCAGAAAATAGATAACGTTTATTGGACTCTGCCATGAACGAGTTGTATCAAAACAAAACGGTGACTTCTTTGGCTTTAGATTCCAGGATTTTGGTTCCATGGGTCTAATAAGTTCGGTTATAAAATATGACATAAATAAATTGAGAAGAATGTTGTGGTTGAGAGAGCTAACTATGATATAAAATAAGCCTAGTAGTTTTACTTATTCAATATATGTGTATACAATATATATTCAACAGTATTTATTTTATTTATTTTGATTTTACTATCATTTCTGAGGATCCGTAAAATAGGTGAATTGGTTTTGGAATAGCCATGAAAATTAATGAACAAAAATTGTTATAATTAAATTTGGAAATATAATTAAAGAGTTAGAGAACTGCTGAGATAATATTTGGCAAACTAATTTAATATACGAAAAAAAACTAGTACCTGGTTCTGCTGATAGTGAAAGTAAACGTGTTAAGCACTATTAGCTGAGAAATAAAATGAGCAAGACTGTAAAAGTAATTGAGATAGTATCTGGTAGACTCTATTAAATGTGAGCGAGTGCAAAATAAATACAAAGTTTCTAAAATCACATAGCGAGGGCGTGCTTAAATAAAACAAAAATGAGCTTGACTGGAGGATACCCTGCACATTGTATTCAAATATTATTATTATTATATATATTTATGATTATTATTCATCCGTGTGGCAGCTATGCTAACGTATATTTATTGCGGAATTTTACATTTTATTGCAATTGGAAATCCATTTGTATCGATATTCACTTGGTCTAACTTGATATACGAAACCTTTAATTCAGACCAGTGCTCTACAAAAATGCACTCAAAATGGAATGCGAAAGATTCACAACACTAAAAACGAAGAGAATTGAACTTGAGTAAAGTTCGAATTGACACACGAATTGGCTACATGTGTATGTGTGTGTGTGTAGCTGTGTGTTTCCATTAAGCAGAAAGAAGACGGCATACTTCATTATCTTCGTTATGTGTCTATCTTTCCCTCTCTTTCTTGCGATAATCAAACAGCTGCTGCACTCAGCATTTTAAAAGGCATGCAATGAATTAATTCATTCAAAGAATTCATTTGCTCAAATTCACATAAATTGATTTCGTGTTGGGCCGTGCATTGTACTAATTCAAGGTCATTTAATTGTACTCAACTTATCTTAATCGAAACCTTCTCGCTGTCGTTCAACACAGGGTGTACAGAATTTAGTTTAGCGACTAACTCTCTTAAATGTGAGACAAGGCATTTCTGAGTCTTGGCAGGGGACGAAGAGAAACAAATCCCAATTCGGACTTCAGTTGTTTTATGGCATTGTTAGGCGGCTGACATGTCGCTGCTGCAATTTAATTCACACTCTCTTGTCGAGATAAGGCCCAGCGAGTGGCAAGCTCTACTCGATCTCTATACCCAGAAAAGGAGAGAATCTACGGGATATAATTTGATAAACAACTATATCAAGTGGATTGCTCAAGATCCCCAGTTAGATATCAAGTGTTTTTCCTTAGATGGCGATTGGAAAAACGATGGCACTTTTCTTATATGTGTAAGTAGAATACATGTTATCTAGAATTGTCTACTTATTTTATAAAATATGTCTTCTAATTGCAGGTAAACTATGGGGCTGCTCAGAAGGAAGCCTACTTTAATACACTGAGCGATAATCTGGAATGTTTGACAAATGCACTTCTCTGCTTAACATCTGAATCAAATGCTTATTTGCTCTCTGCTTATGGAGAGCGTCTTATTCCAGCTGTGGCTGAGTACAAAAAGAAATTAAGGAATCCAAGCACAAATCAAACAGCTTTCTACAGTGCCAGCAAAGAACTTGTTGCCACATTTTCCACGGAGTATGTTACTTTATTTGAGAAATGGCAGTAACTCTTTTTAAATTGTGGTTAATATGCACCAGGCCACCAGCTGGCATCGAGTTGCGCAGCTTACAGATTAAGGATGCGCCAACCATAAATGAAATCTGGCCACATCGTTCCCCGGGTTCTGTGGAATATGTTAAACGATTGATTCGACACAATGTTTCAGTTGGAGCTTATGATGAGGAGGGAAAACTAATAGCCTGGTGCTTGAGGTAAATTCAGTAGTATATCTAATAATATATTAATATATATTTATAATATAATAATATATAAATTTGATTCAATTACAGACAACCAATTGGTGCACTGAGCCTGCTGCAAGTCCTGGAAACCCACAAGCGTCTTGGCCTGGGCAGTCTGATGGTGCGCTATTTGTCCAGGAAGATCTCTGACTTGGGTGATGAAGTCATGGCTCCAGTTATCACAGAGAATACAGCGTCGCGGCAAATGTTTGAGAAGCTGGGCTTTCAGAAAATTGATAACGTTTATTGGACTTGGTAGCTAACTTTATATACAAGTAGCATACTACTACTCTACAAGGCTTTGCTTTCAGAGCTCTCATTATGTTTTCAAATATATATATTCTGATATCAAAATAAACAATTTTAATGAGCCCATAACTTTTTATAAAATACTACATAAATAAGGAAATAACGGCCCAATTGCCCAAGTCTTTCCTAAGTCATTTGTGTCTTAGATACTTAAACCAACACGTTGAAAAATAGTGTTTTAAAATTTAAATGTAGTATTATTCTAGAGGCCAAACCATGACCGGAAAACCATTGCTTGTCAAAATCGGTACAGCGTTGCTGTAAAAATTTGTAAACCGTATCTAAGCGAATTGTATTTTTTATAGGAATCGTTAATATAAATTTTGTATCATTTAAATATGCATTTTGTGTGTCTGAGTTTTGGAAAAGAACAAGATCTAAGAAATCGGAATAAACAATAAAAAAAATTACCTCGATTCTTTATCATGCAAGTAAATACGTCAGCAAAAGAACCATGTTTCAGTTGACTTGACAGGGAAACACCCGCAACACAACAACAAACTTTCCCAATGGCTATGCTTATGACAAATCTCTCAAGTATATAATCTGAACAGTCAATAAATCAAACAATAGTATTTATAATGCACCAACCATTTAGTGGAGAACAGAGCACGTCTGTCTACGAGACTGAGTATCTCATGAATATTAATATATATTTGCTCAAACAGTTATAACCCGAAAGAAACATCAAGCAGACGAACACGTCTCAATGTTAAAATTCTCGGCACACACACACACTCAACTCAAATTTCAAGAGCGACTCATGACAATCTACTTGAAATCCACACATACATTCATATATCCGTAAAAATCAAATTATCGCTGTTATAATTAGAATTGAGAGGGATCGAAACTAGTTGACTAGTTGACTGATCCAGCTTTATACGCAAGTGGTTCAACTATTTGAGTGTGCGAGCGATTCGAGTGCTGCAGCCAAATGTAAACAAAACCGGGGTATAACCCAGCATTTTTAAACACCGCTGAAATAAGTTAACCCCCCGCCTGCCTTGCCCCGTTCAATTGTAATCAATGATGAACACGTCAAACGCGTTGCTCTCCCGACCCAGCACAGAGCGAAGAGCGACGACAGCTGCGAGTTCCGCTGAACGGAGCCTGACTCAGATCGGAATTGAGCTAGGTGAGATAGTACACTTAAAAAAAAACCAAGGGCTAATTGATAAACTGATCAGAGTGAACGCCTACATCTATATATTTCTCTCTATCTAAATCTATATAAATATCCTGTATCTACATTTACATCTACATCTTTATCAATATCTATATTTATACAATTAAAGAAATTAATCCAATAGATTTTTCAGTTAAATTGAAGCACAAATTTGAATTTGTAACTACAACTTATTCGTGTACCTTTAAAATTGGGAAAGTTGTACAAAATGATGTTTAAGACTTAAGAGAGCATCTCTGACCTCAAAAATTATATATATACATATTCGTAATCAGCATCAATAGCAAACTACTATTTATTTTAAAACTGGTTTCAGATCATCTTCAAGACGAGCTGTCTCGACTAGTGCATTTCTATTAAATTTCAATTACCTTTTGTTCTTTTGATTGCATAATTGTCAAGATAATTTTATATACTATTGAAAGTGTTCGGAAATGAATTTTAAACATGCTTTGTTTTTCTGTGCAGTGTTTGTTTTCTGGTTGTTGTTTTTTCAGATAAACATATAGTTTTTGTTTCGCTAATCAGTAGCAGGCGAAAAATCACTCAACCAGAACCGATTCGTTTTTTTTTTTTTTTGTAAATTGCTTAATCATAGACAAGTTTCACAATTCGAAATAAAATGTTTGATTTTTTTTACAATTTTGATTTAATTTAAACGATTTTAAAACGTGTCGTTTATTTAATAAAAAGAGAAATATAAAATTTGTGTGTTTTTCTATTTGAAATTATTAACAACTCAACAGCAATTTTATTCGATTGTTAGCTCATCTACAGACACCGTGTCCAGTTGGCAACTAGCAACTTTTTGGCTGAGTGTAGTCGAGTTGATAACGAGTTTTTTTCGCATCAACTTATAAAATGAAGTGTGCGAAGCGTGACAAGCTCAGTTTAACACCAGGCTTAAAGGCGTTCTCATCGCGCATCGTTTCAACACACACACACACATACATATATATATATATATATATATATATATATATATATATATATATATATATATCAATATATATGTGTATTTATTATACATATAAGTTTGTGTATTGTATAAAAGAAAATAGTCATATTTACAGCTGAAAGATAAGCATTAAATACAAAATAATTAAATGTCGCGTTCGTTGTGCTGTGGCTTGATGGCCTTCGCCTGCCTGTTTTCCATTGGGAATTCCGATCTGGGCCTGCATCGTGATATACGCAATCCCGACAATCCAGAAGTACAGGAATATTATCAGTTGCAGCAACGCTTCCAGGCTGCCCAAGCATCTGTACCCACAAGGCCTCCACTGGCATCTCCTGCCCTTGTTGCCGGAGTGAGGCCATACAGTAGCACAACACCTCAACCTCGTCCTGTTTTTGCGCCTCTTCCTGCTGCTGCTGCTATTGCTCCTGTTCCTATTGCTCCTTCTTATGTATATAGGCGACCGCCTGCAGCGGTGGATGTTCGTGCTTCGGATGATATTGCGCGCAATATTTTGACCTTTACCCACCAGCTAGCCAATCAGATCAATGAGAATTATCGCAAAACAACAATATTCTCACCACTGAGCATTGTGTCCGCACTGGCGCTACTACTTCTCGGCGCCAAGGGACGCAGTTACTCCGAACTGGCGGCAGTTTTCGGCCAAAACGATATAATTCAATTGCATGAACAATTCGGTCTGATGGTCAACGATGTGCAGCAGCCCACAATCAAGACAACTTCACCATTGCGTCAATTGGATGAATGGCATTATAATATACGCAGGAGCCTGAGGAACTATCCAAAGAATCGCAATGCGCCACACGAGCTGCATGTGGCAAATGGACTGTTTGTGCAACAGGGCTACAGTCTCAATCCCGACTACAGGTGAGCAAATTTTGAACAAATTTCAATTTCTGCAATTGGAAGCATAATTAATATGAATTGTTTGAGGGAATTGAATAATCTGTTTTTGCAAATTGTTATCAGTACGTGTAGCGTGCAGCTTATATTAAATAAACTAATTATAATATTCCAAGCCAGTTATAGGAAAAAAAAACATACTCACTGCGCTTTATCAAGTAGGCTTGCAGCACTGAAAAATATTTTATATAAATAAAAATTATAAAATCAGCGATGGAAATATATTTAACTTGCATGGTTTCCGTTTCAAATATAATTATTTATTGATCTGATTGAGCAGCTGAGAGAATAAAGCTAATATCGCTTTTAATTGGAATGATAACTTTACAACTCAAGCGGTATTGTAATAATTATTACGTCTTTTATATAATGGTAATATTAGTCAGATTTTAGAAAACTAATGATGAAATTAATACTTCTGCATTACAATTTACTAATTCAATTTGATAATTCCATTCTCTCGCAGACAAGCAATTTACGAAGTCTACAATTCAGATGTGAAAATACTTGATTTTGAGAATAATCCAACGTTGGCAAAGAATATGATTAACGCCTGGGTATCGAAGCATACAAGGGGCAAAATTGATAATATCATTGCCGACGAATTGCCGCACACGACACGAATGATAATGGCGAATGCATTGTACTTTAAGGCCATGTGGGAGATTGATTTCATTGGTGGCAGCACCAGAGTTGAGAATTTCTATCCGAATGGTGAGGGCACCCAGCCAACGATACCCGTCGAAATGATGGTCGGTGCTGGATCATTTCCCTACTATGAGGATGTGCAGTTGAACTGTCGCATCATTGGTCTGCCCTATCATGGCAATCTGACGACCATGTATATCATTCAACCCATGCGCTCATCTGTCGAACAGTTGTCGTATCTGCAGCAGAGTCTAACTGCCGATGCCATTGAGCAGATGATTAGACAAATGGTTCGACGATCGATTATTGTGGCATTCCCCAAGCTGCACATTACCGAATCCCTGAAATTACAACGTTTGCTGCAACGCATCGGACTCGCCGGCATCTTTATGGGTGCCCAAAGTGATTTTGCCCTAATTGGCAATGAAGCATCGAAGACACCTGCTTATTCCGCTGTCAATTCGGGTTTGAGTAGCCTCGAGAATCTGAATGCGCAACGTCGGGAGGCAATGCAACCGAATCAATTGCCGACACCACCCTCGGAACTGATGGTCGCTGATATTCTGCATAAGGTGGACTTTGTGGTCAATGAACAGGGCACTGAGGCAGCTGCCGCATCGGCGGCAGTACTGAAAAAATCCGGCCCAGATGTGCTATTCCGTGCGGAGACACCATTTATAGTGCTGGTGCGTAGCGATCTGACAAAGCTGCCATTATTCTATGGCATCATCAATGAGCCGCCCGCAGCATCACCATCAACACATAGAAATATTTAATTAATTTTCATATAATTTTAATCAATTTAAGTATAGTTTAGCATTCGATTTGTATTTATAGAATTTCCATTTTGTAATTGTTGTTGTTAGTGACCTTTCCATTCTATATGTATATATATATATTTACATGTATAATTGTAGCGAACAAAATCAATTGTCAATTTGTGAGACATCTACATTTTTACATTAATTAATAATATTGTTAATACATATATAAATATGCATGTGTTAAACAATCTACTTAGTGTACATATTTAAAAAGGTCCTATTAATA
Source organism: Drosophila ochracea (assembly GCA_035044125.1). Classification (NCBI taxonomy): domain Eukaryota; kingdom Metazoa; phylum Arthropoda; class Insecta; order Diptera; family Drosophilidae; genus Drosophila; species Drosophila ochracea. Next base: position 5,653,754 of record JAWNML010000059.1, on the reverse strand, counting down.
TAGCAAATAAAAGAGAATTTTTTTAAAGAATTGCTAAAGATAAAAAAAGTTTATTCATGATTAAAGAAGCATTTCTAATGAATTTCTACAAACGTACTTTATCGTAGGCAATATTTGAAAACAAGCGCTTCAGCGATTATTTTAGTTTTCGATTAATGTATCGATAACATTTGCACAAAATATGAATGGCAACATTGCCAGCCCTGACAAACAGCGGATAACAAACAGCTGATAGTACAAAACAAAGATAAGCCAAGTACTAAGTACCAAGTACAACTTTAGCCTAATTATAAATTCTCTTGTCAATAACAAGGCCAAAATGATGTCACTACCCGACTCGGACTCTGAGGACGAATTACCGCCTGGCTGGGAAGAACGTGCCACAGACGATGGCGCCGTTTGCTATGTGAAGTAAGCATAAAGTAAAGTTTGCCTTGCCATTAGAAAATTCCTCTATTTTCATTTGCAGTCAACAAACAAAAGTGTCGCAGTGGACGCATCCAAGAACGGGACGCTCAAAGCGCATCACCGGCGAGCTGCCGCTGGGCTGGGAAAAGTACTACGATGAGCAGAGCAAACGTCAAATGTTCCTCAACAAGGAGACGCAGCAGCGCACAAACATTGATCCACGGCTGGCATTTGCCGATGAAGAACCGACATTGAATGTGGCACAAGTGCGCCAGAGATTTGATTCGAACAGCCGAGCATTACAAGTGTTGCATGGCAAGGATCTGCATGGCCGTCTGGCATTGATTACGGGCGCCAACTGTGGCATTGGCTTTGAAACTGCGCGCTCATTGGCCCTCCATGGCTGCGAGATCATCTTTGCCTGTCGTAATCTGTCAGCCGCCCAGGAGGCCATCGAACGCATCGCTGTGGAACGGCCAGCAGCACGTGCTAGGTGTCGTTCCGTTTCATTAGACTTGGCTTCGCTGCGCGCTGTTCAGCAATTTGTGGCTCAGATCAAGCAGAGCGTTAGGTGAGCGGAAACATAGGTTAGAATCGGACATATGTATATAAATTCAGAATATATAGATTGAACGAAGATTAATGATATGCAATCGTACTTTCTAATTTCTTTTTATTAAATAGCCTAAGCTTAAAATTTTTAAGTCTTGAAATTGGCTTCAACAACAATCATTACAATCATTAATTTTTTAATTGCCATCAAGGAATGATCTCTCTAATCTCTGTTCTATCCCCAATTTTTCAGTCACATTGATTATCTGATATTGAATGCGGGCGTTTTTGGCTTACCCTATACGAAAACGGTTGATGGTCTCGAAACAACATTCCAAGTGTCGCATCTATCGCATTTCTATCTAACATTGCAATTGGAATCGCTTTTTGATCACAGGACACGCATTGTTGTCGTCTCCTCGGAATCGCACAGGTAAATTATGACTAATCAATCGCATCGTTGATATTAACAGAATTTTTCTAAACGAATTTGTCACTGGGTCAACTTTTATGGACGCCACTGTAGCTTATAAACAAACTGCATGTGGCATTATATCGCTTTAGCAAGTTCATTGCACTTATTGCTTGGACTTTGGTCAGAGACTCGGTTTTTTTTTTTTAATTTTATTTGCATTGCGTTGGCGTCGATGCGTTTGCAGGCTAAAAACTATTAATAGTTCCAATGCGACAATGTACAGTCAAAATACTTGTGGCTGACTTTTAGACCGGTTTAAAATTGTGTGTAACAATCAAATTGTATAGTTTTGGTCTCTACAACTAAGCAGACGACAATAGAATAGAGACGTCAAATCGATAAAACAACCGACTGTTTGGGTATATTTCTCTTCCGGTCCGGGTGCTGAGAGCAGAGCGTGGACCCTATCACAAGGTGACCACCAAATTTGCAGGTTTAGTTTGTCGAGCAGCAAACACAGTTCAATATTTGGCCTTGACCTTGATCTTGCCTTCGTTGCAAGATGATCTCTAGTAGAATAGAGTAGAGACCCGATTACCTTATGAGTATACGTGCATGGTTGCGAGCAGACACCGACTTTTTGTACTCCATCTTTTCGTGTGCAATACAAACAAGCCGACAGAGTGTTTAAGTTGGAGTGCTACGACCAATATGAGGCTATGGAATCGAACAAATCGGTTATCGCAAAACGATAAGGTAAATTTGGTTGGCAGGATGGCATACATATATCACTCGTAATTAAAGTCGCTAGTTTTTGGGCCCTGCAGAGCAGGCTAATTAAAGCTTTGATCAGTTTCGCGACCGCAGACTATTTAACTTCTTAACAACACACATATTTTAAGAAATCATAAAGAGGAATAAATTTAAAAGTTGTTAAGCTAACAATTACTCGAACCTAGGACAAATCTAGGAAAGGGTCCTCGACATGCGAAATTGTTTATTCGAAAAGCCGTCGGCAAACTATGGCATATTCCCGTTAATACCTATCGTTGTATGTATGCGTGACAAACAAGGAATTTGGCATCTCGAGATAATGACACCCTATGCACGATTCTACAAAACTGGTCAACATTTAAACCACCCCACTCTTCAAAGGGATACTTAGCAACCCCAAAAGCTTATACACGTAAAGAGAAGGACAGAGCGTTGCTGCTATCTTCAAATTCATCAGCCAAAGGAACTAGTAGAAAAAAGTTAGTTCCTACTAGCACCCATACACGTAAACTCGGGGATTGGATCTCTGCTCTACCATAGAACATAACGCAGCGAAAACTAGCCAAATAATGATCTGAATTCGCTGCTCGCAGCACTAAAATTGCAAAACTTTCGCCGCGTTGCCTTCGGGTTCACGCTCGTCCCTCAGCACCCGAGCCGAAGCTCAGCTGATCTGACAGAAATGTACTCAAATCAATCAGATTTGTCATAGTCTGTTTTTTTTTTTGCGATTTGACGCTTCTATATATTAAATATCTGCTTAGTGATAATATCTATTAAAAAAAACGGTGCAAGTTGAGTTTATCGTTGCATATTTCCGTTTAATTAATTGATTAAATGAGATTATGCAAAAATAAAAGGAAATAAATAAACTTAAACAAAACAAATGTGTTGTTTGCTTAGTGGCATTATCAATAAAACTGTAGACAATTAAATTTTTTGGTTATTTGGTTTTTTTCTTTATAACCATGATAACTCCTCAAACTCTACCTTCTGTTTAATATGCCAAGGTTATAAACAGGTCAACTCACACACACTTACACATCTACAAATACATACATACATAGAGATCTTATTACATTTTGTGCTGCGCAATACGTCACAAATGGGCCCCTTCAATTTTAACTCGCATATTGCTGTACATTTTTACATTTGTAGGTATGTGTGTGGGTTTGAAAACATACATTTTTATTGGTTGTTGTTGTTGTTTAATAACTAGTTCCGGTTGATATAGGGATTTATTGTTGATCAGTGCAATTGTTTACGTACGCATTAATACACCACACATACCACTGGCAATATCAGTTGTGAAGCTACAAGCGGAATATAGTCGATTCACGTGCTGCTCGCACGAGCACAGTGGTAGAACGCACTTTTGGCTGCTTGCCAGCGTAACGTTTTGATAAAACAACCTCTCGGCACACTGTGCGTTTTAACACATACATATGTACATATATGTACATCAATCAACGAAGACTCGCGTGAAACAACGGAACAAAGCATAAAGTGTAATTGAAGTCAAGTTGCTGTGCGTTGTTTTTGTATTTTTGAAAATGGTTGGTTTGTTCAGCTGTATGTTTCACTTGCTGCTTCTGCGTTCGTTGTTCAGCTCACGTACCACATTTTTGTTACCAACGACTGCTTTAAAATATCTCTCTGTATCTCGTGGATGCATGCACCAAATGTCGCGTGCGCCAGCATGTTACTAGCTAAAAGTCATGTATGCCAGCAGCGGTCTGTGTTGTGTGTGTGTGTGCGAGTGTGTGTGTGCCGACCCCAAATATGTATGTGTGTATGTTTGACGAATGATGAATTGGGGTCAAAGCAACTATGCGATAATTGGTAGACAGGGCTGCTATCTTATATGGATATTATTAGGCATGGGAAATCATTTCAAATGTTTGCTAATATTAACAATGGCCAGTGAAAATAAGTGTGAATCATAAACAATAATTGATGATATAAACTTGACATAAATAGAAATAAAACACATTTTGCAAATATTGGGAATACGCAAGATGCCTATTTTGCTAATATGGGGAATATGCATTGTTCATATTTTGCAAATATTGGGAATACGCATTATTTGCAGGTTTCTATGAAAAAAAAAAAAACGAAACAAATTGGTTAAACTGTATTATTCTTTACACTTCTATTCCCTCTTTTTTGCAACCTTAGGCAATAATACTTGTAAATGCTATTCACATGTACATACATAATCACATCAAACGGATCGACAATAATAAAATTGAAAACAAATCCAAAGTCCAAAAAATTGCGCGCTTTGATTTGTAACTCGAAATATTTCGGCATTTACAACCTACGCATGCGCTACAATCCCTTTGAGTGGAATCGAATGCGTAAAAGTATATCTTGACTCATGTGCCTTGTTTTGTTGTACAATGGCGTTGTCTGCCTTGTTCTAGGGCACTTTTGTTTTTGCTGTTGTAGCTTTTTTTTGTTTTGCGCCTGGGTAGGCGCCCTGCTCACAGTCATGGCCTGTCTGTTCTGACTGTTGTCATGGTTTCGCTGCTTGCATCTCATTAACGAGCATTGAACGCTGCTCCGATAGCAACAACAACGGCAACAAGAATGGCACAGCCAATCAAGACTTGTTTGTGGGTGCAAAGTCCACAATGCCTTTGACTGGAATGATGTTGCTACAGTGGCCGTTGGCAAACGAGAATTCTCCTTGTTAATTGAAGCGTTTATTTATTTTCCGAGATATGCAAAATGTTGATATCAAAATTTAAATGTTTTAACTACAAATAAATATTCTGAAAATTAAACAAAAATTAATTCTCTCTAATTAAAGTTCTACTGTTGGCAAACGAGAATTCTCTGATAATAGAAGTGTTTCTTATTTATTTGAGAAATATGCAAAATTACAATTAATTTCTAAACATAAATGTTAATTAAAATTTCAAAAGCAAAAGTTGAAAAAAAAAGGAATATTTAAATTAAAATTCAAATTTAATCGAATCTAATTTGCTGAAGTTCTAAACACTGTTCATATTATGTTTGTAAGCAAAGCAGATGAAAGCAAGACAAAACAAAACAGTAAACAAAAGTGGAAAGACGACAATAAATAGCAAGGAACAAGAAATATGGAAAAATAACTGCGTCGTGGTTTAAACTTCAATTTCCCCCAACTCCCCTTGTCCTAACTTTCCAACCAATCCACAGAACGGCCAATTTACCGGCGGATAATCTAACGGTGCAGCATTTATCGCCGCCAGCAGAGAAATATTGGAGTATGATCGCCTACAGCAATGCCAAGCTATGCAATATACTATTCGCACAGGAGTTGGCCCAAGTGAGTAATATATCTATACATATACACATAAACTGTATGTGTCAAATTGGTATTTTTGTGGTTTTGTTGCAGCGATGGAAACAACGTGGTATTTCGGTATTCTCGCTGCATCCCGGCAATATGGTTGCGACGGAGCTGTCGCGTAATTATTGGTTTTATCGCCTCATCTTTGCGATTGTGCGCCCCTTCACCAAGTCACTGGTGAGTCAGTCAATCAGTCCAAGACATTGAGCAATATATATACATATATATAATGAATCTTCCCCTCTGGCAGCAACAAGCGGCTGCCACAACAATCTACTGTGCAACGGCCTATGAGCTGACGGGTCTGTCAGGATTGTATTTTAACAACTGTTACTTTTGTGAGCCCAGCAAGCTAGCCAAGAGTGAGCCGCTGCAGCAGCAATTGTGGACGCACAGCGAGCGCTTGATCAGCGACCTAATCACAACAAACAATTAATGAGCAATTATGTATGGCTTGGTTTCGCTTAATATTTCTATTTATACATTTTATAATTATGCATTTAGTATACAAATTTTGTGTTTTTTGATTTTTGTTTTGGCCTTAAATCTAGCATTTGACAAAATAGCATCCTACGATCTACGATCTAAACACGCACAGATCGAATTTTTTGGGTATTGACAGGGGGGGGAGGAGAGAGCTGACTAGAAATCTGAGACACGACCCTTGCGCTCCCAGTCACCGTAGCGTGTCGGCTCCGGTCCGGCGGGGCCGCCAATTTCGCCCGTATATGGATTTGTTTGATTTGGCCAGGGCTTAAGCGGCTCCGTCTCCTGATATGGATGACGTGAGAATTCATCCAGTTTGCCCAACGGTGTCTTCGCGCGCAGCTTCTTCTGAAAGGCCATCAATTTCTCGGATGGTGTTTTCTTCATCTCCTTAATCTCCACAACACTATCGTTGCCACCTACCGCTGACCGCCAGGCGCTGCTTGTCGATAAATAGCTCGCTGAAGAAGACAAGGATTACGATTATAATTAGAATTTATATTTCACACACTTTCCACACACACCTTGTTTGCCAATTTGCGGCAATGAGCGCAGCGTTTGTTTTGTCACCGACTGCATTTTGATTCAAAAAGTTAAAGTCTGCTCTTATTTGAATGTACCGGTCTAATTAAATTGCGTTTTATAATACTTTATTATTTGTTGACTGTTGCTTATGGAGATCTCGCGATGTTGTCACTTGCGCAGCTCTTGCACGTTTGTGGCAACTGAGCGGCTGCCTCTTGTTTATATACGCGATCTTTTTTTTTCGACTGAGCGACGCTGCTGCCTTTATTTTTTGTGTGCCGCGATTGCGTTGAAAGTCGCACGTTCGGTTTCTTGCTGCTTTCGTTGCGGGGCCTGTTACGTATTATTGGGCTTCTCGTTTGCCCCAGAATTATCGATAACAATATTATCGGTTTTTGCACGAAACTACGTCATGAATGATAAAAAAGTTGCACAACTGTTGCTGGCTTGCTCTAATTATTTGTCTAAAAAATATGTTCAAAATAATATTTATATAGTCAATTATTAATTAGCACAAATATGAATATCCAAATTGGCGAAATCTTCTTTGACATAACCTGCTGAAATATCGATTCTTAGTTGGTCATCGATATGCTTGAGCGATACTAAAAAGCAATTGTTGGTGTTGCATTGTTCTTTTTTTTATATTTCTACGTGTTAAATTTGTTTTTCTTTTAGTTTGTTGTAATGTTGCCGAAGACCCCGAAACCAGCAATTTGGAGATTCATCAAGGGTAGCGCCAAGACACTCTTCGTGCTGGAAGCCGTCTGCTTTGCAGCCAGCTACGGACTCTACTACCGCATGAACACAGACCAAGGTGAGTGTCGTGTGTTTGTCACGCTTTGAACTTTATATAAGTTATTCACTCTTTATTCATTGCATTTTCTCTGTGCAGATTTTCGCCGGTACGTCAACGAGAAATATCCCTACGCTCTTGAGTATTACTACAAAATTGGTGAGCTTGTTGGCGATAATACAGTGAGAGAAACAGACGCAAATTACTGGAGCTCAACGGCGGCGCAATTCGGCAAGAAGCAATAGTAGAAAAAATACTTAATTATCGATGGCCAGCAATCCGTATGTGAAATCTGTCCTATTGCTGGTTGGCGCCGGTGGACTTGGCTACGCACTGATGCTGCTCACCGAACCCAATGCGGAGAAGATAGAACGCATTAAGGCATCGGCAAGGGGTCCTCGACAATTCAACGCTGATGATGAAAAGAAAGCCCTCTTCATGAAAAAGTTGCAGGAGGCTGCGATAAATAGTACTCCAATTTATCGACAAACACCATTGGCTGCCGATAAAAAAGAAAACTAGTCTTAATTTCTGTACATAATCTGCGGCATCGCATGTTGTTATATAAATATAGGTTTTTACTATAAAATATGAGATGGGCAAAGCGACTACTATTGTGGCCTTTCATTTTTCAGGCTGCAAATTTCATTGTTACTACAATATTTCGTAGTCTACTTTTTACAGTTATCATTCTTTTCGTTTTGCGAATTTCTCTACACAAAGAAAAAACCAACAATCGTGCGCATTTATCATGGAAACGATATTTTGTGCAAGAATCGATATCATAACATCGATATATTGTACGGTTTAAACCACATCTCACGACTAAATAAAAGAAATAAACTCAAAATTTGGCTATAACACCATGTCCATTGATAATGTGCCATTGTTGAGAGGAGGAACGCACCGACCGTCGGCCGTGCAATTTGGCCACACACGCAGCCAGCAGCAGGAGCTGGAGCGCAGCGCATTTTTTGGCACTGAGAGACGCCCGTGGATGCAGGCAAAGCCCAGACCCAAAACGCGCAAGGAGCGCGAGACAATAATGGCATTGCTGGCCACATCGAGCGTCAGCAGAGACAATGAGGCCAAGCTCTGTATTGAAGAGAATATCAGTTTCAGTGACTTGGCATCGCTGACGGCTGAAGATCTCGAGTTGTTTGGTTTTTCAGCGATGAGCGAGCGCAACGATTTGATTAAATTGTTTGCACAAATGCCCAATCAGGATCCCAGCTACGGTGAAATTTGCAATACGAATGCAGCCGCGGGCTACAATAATCAAATTGTTGGCAATGCGGCAAATCATATTCAATATTTGCGCTCCTCGCTGGCGGCTACCAATTACAAGCTGCAGGTGATGCCGCCCGAAGATGTTATTGTGGGCGATAAGCGCTATGCGAGTCGCTTTGCCCTGGAAGCCTTAAGCAGCGTCCAGTCCATCTCAGATGAGTTAATCAA